>CM029407.1:28964079-29584878 GCA_017139565.1 Luffa aegyptiaca | reverse complement strand
TCCACAGACAGGCGAAGCGAAATTTAAGCAAGCAAAAATCTCTTGAGCACTAAAATAATTAGGAGAAATAATATTTAGGGAACAACTCATGCAGTAGAAAATATTCCAAAAATCAAAGCAGTTAAAGAAAATAATTTGATCAATCGAAAAGAATAAAATGGAGAGAAAGAGTTTTCTTAATGGGAAGAGGGGTCTTGAAAATCAATTATTATTAGCCAAACAATTGTTATAATTATCCTATCTCATTGCCCAACTAATTATAATCCTAGAATCTCCGTTAATCGCATAGGTTCTCCTGTCGGTTTCCCCTAATTGTAATTAATTCATTTTAACAACCTAAGTGTCCTTAGCGCTATTAAAAATCATTTATTATTACGCTCTGATTCATTTTAGGAATCTAAGTTTAATCAACTAATCCCGGTGTCACGACGGGCAATTAAACTAGTTGCATGGATTATGATCTATCCTAACTTCCCTCCGTCGAGTTTCCATTAAGAATCGAATCATTACACAATTGGCCAGATTGAATAAAGCATTAAGCACATCCATACAAATAATTAGGAAAAAAAGGGCAAGAGACAGGTAATTATAACAACATTTCAACTATAATTTCATTCCAAGACCCCAAATCGGGGTTTAGCTATACATGGCTAAAATATCCACAATATTTACAATAGAAAGCATATTTAAGAGCATAAAAGGAAAGGAATTGACCGTCGAAGAACCCCTTCGCTGACGCTCAGAGCTCCGCCGAACACTCCTTGAGCCTCCTAGGATGCTCCCCAAAATTCCCCAAATATTTCCCACTAAGAAATCTCTCAAAAAGGCTAGAAAGCCTTGAGAGAGGTTCCAAAGGAGCCAAAGGAAGGAAAGAAATGATGGAATGAAGAATGATTTGATTGATGCAAAAATGAGGCACCAAGAGGTGCCTTTTATAGGCCCGGATTGGGGGTAGCGTCGCGACGCTACATTGCACAGCGTCGCGACGCTGCAATGCACGCGTCTTGTTGCCCAAGAAATGGACAGCGTCGCGACGCTGTCTTCACAGCGTCTCGACGCTGTGCCATTTTCCAGAATTTCCAGCTTCGCTTTGGGCTAATTTTTGGGCCTTCTCTTCACTTCTTTTTGGGCTTTTCCATCATGATTGGCCTCTTTGGATCCCCTTTTGATCCAAGCTTGGATTTGGGCTTTATTAGCTTCATTTTTGGCACTTTTTCTCCCAAAATCACCGACTTTGCTCATAAGGACCAAATAAAAGAATACATTAAATATTTTCATTAATAACACGATTAAAGCACAGAAAAGTCTAATAAATTGGGGCTAAAATAGCGACATTTTTGCTCGCTATCATAGGGTTACGGTGAAAATTACTCTCTCTCAAACTCTCTCAACTGAAAATACAGCAGCCTCCATTGCTGTAAATTTCCCTTCTCCAAGACGTTGGCGATCCCACAATTGAATCTCAAGGCGATCCAAGAGCGTAACGGGTGTTCTTGAGTGGTGGTGTTCGTTGGAAGATTAAATTACATGATTTGGAGCTTAGTGTTGTGATTTGCCTATTTTCATGTAAGATTTTTCCAATCTAAATAGTTTAGATTGCAGATATACAAGCCGCAGTGCAGCGGAAGCGCATTGAGAGGATCTCACACCGTATATTAATTAACATTAAAATACCATGCAGAGGAAGGCAAAACGCTACTTTAATCATGCATTAATGTTGGTGTAAATCTATTATAACCATGCTTGAAAAAACATAAAAATAAAACTATTTTATTTTACATGCTTTTCTAAAGGAAAAGAGAAATCATTACAAACTTTCGTTGTAGACTTGAATGATTTTCACCAACTCCGTTCTTGTGTTGAAAACGCAACGGCCCAAGAAATCATTCGGTGGAATTTTCATCTCCAAAAACACACTACCAATGAGGTTACACCGGTATGTCTCTAAGTTTAGGAGGCAATGGACTGGTGGGAGTCTTTCTTTAAGAGCGAGGCTTGAGAGAATACAATCAGTCTTGTATTGTGAATATGAGCTTTGGGCACCCAAACCTTCAGGTCTAGTGTTCTATTTATAGGTGAAAGGCCATGAATAAAATATTCACATAAAAAAAGGGTAAAATACCTTTTTGGTCCCTCATGTTTCGGGTCAGTTTCCAATAGGCCCTTAGGTTTCAAAATTGAACAATCAATTCCCCACTGTTTAAAAAATGCTTCTATTGAGTCCTTGGACCGTTAATTTTTTTAACGGTGCTAACGTGACACGTTAAAAATTTTAAAATATTAATTTTTACATTAAAATAATAATAATTTATAATTAAAATAATTAAATCTCTCCTCTCTTCTCTCTCTCTCTCTCTCTATCTCTCTCTCTCTGTCCACTTTCCCATCCACAGTTTTCTTCCCCAAAAAAATATCTCTCTCTCTCTCTCTCTCCCTTCTCTCTTCTTCCCACCACCTCTATCTCTGTCTGATAGCGAGCAGAAATGTCGCTATTTTAGTCCCAATTTATTAGGCTTTTCTGTGCTTTAATCGTGTTTTTAATGAAAATATTTAATGAATTCCGTTATTTGGTCCTTAGGAGCAAAGTTGAGAAAAAGTGCAAAAAAATGAAGCAAATGAAGCCCAAATCCAAGCATGGATCAAAAGGGGATCCAATGAAGCCAACCATGATGAAAATGCCCAAAAGAAGTGAAGAGAAGGCCCAAAAATCAGCCCAAAACCGAAGCTGGAAATTCTGAAAATTGGGGCAGCGTCGCGACGCTACCCATTTCTTGGGCAACAAGACGCATGCGTTGCAGCGTCGCGACGCTGTGCAATGTAGCGTCGCGACGCTACCCCCATTCCGGGCCTATAAAAAGGCACCCTTGGGTGCCTCATTACCATCAATCATTCCACCAATTCCTTCCTTTCCTCCCTCCTTAGGTTCCTTTGGAGCCTCTCTCAAGGCTTTCTAGCCTTTTTGAGAGAATTCTTTAGTGGGAAATATTTTGGGGAGTTTTTCGGGAGCATCTTAGGAAGCTCAAGGGAGTGTTCGGCGGGGCTCCAAGCGTCAGCGAAGGGGTTTTTTCGACGGTCAATTCCTTTCCTTTTATGCTCTTAATTATGCTTTCTATTGTAAATGTTGTGGATATTTTAGCTATGTATAGCTAAACCCCAATTTGGGGTCTTGGAATGAAATTATAGTTGAAATGTTGTTATAATTACCTGTCTCTTGCCCTTTTTCCTAATTATTTGTATGGATGTGCTTAATGCTTTATTCAATCTGGCCAAGTGTGTAATGATTCGATTCTTAATGGAAACTCGACGGAGAGAAGTTAGGATAGATCATAATCCATGCAACTAGTTTAATTGCCCGTCGTGACACCGGGATAGTTGATTAAACTTAGATTCCTAAAATGATCAGAGCGTAATAATTAATGAATTTAATAGCGCTAAGGACACTTAGGTTGTTAAAATGAATTAATTACAATTAGGGGAAACCGACAGGAGAACCTATGTGATTAACGGAGATTCTAGGATTATAAATTAGTTGGGCAATGAGATAGGATAATTATAACAATTGTTTGGCTAATAATTGATTTTCAAGACCCCTCTTCCATTAAAACTCTCTTTCTCCATTTTATTCTTTTCGATTGATCAAATTATTTTCTTTAATTGCTTTGATTTTTTAATCTTTTTTTTTTAACTGCATGAACTGTCCCCTAAATATTATTTCTCCTAATTATTTTTAGTGCTCAAGAGATTTTTGCTTGCTTAATTTTCGCTTCGCCCTCCCTGTGGATTCGATTCTCGGAACTCTTCCGTTTTATATTACTTGCGATACCGTGCGCTTGCGGTAGCGACAACACTCTCCTCTTCCACTTTCCCATCCACAGTTTTCTTCCCTAAAAAAATCTCTCTCTCTCTCCTTCCTCTCTTCTTCTTCCCACCCCCATCGCCAGAGTCTCCCCACCGCTGGAACTTATCCCAAATGGAGTTTCTCTCGGAATGCCCCTCTCTCCCTCCTCATTCTAAACCCCAACACCCCTCCTCTCTCTCCTTCCAAACCCAACAACCCCCCTCTCTCTCTTCTTCTTCTACTTCAAAATCAACGAAATCCAACACCCAAAATCCACCTCATCCCCTTTCCTTGTTGCCCCCTCCCTCTTTCCTTCTTCTTCAAAATCTAACCTCCACTCACTTTCTTTCCCCATTCTTTCCCCCTCTTTTCGTTCAACCCTCTCATCCTCAACGCCGACCACCACCACCATACTCTCTTCAAACTGGAAAAAAAACCCACCCTACCTCAACGCCGCCCCTCTCCCTCCAAATCTAAAAACTTAAAAAAAAAATAACCCACAGATCTTCCAACCATTTTTTTTCCAAACTGGAAAAGAAACTCACAGATCTGAAAATTTGAAAAAAAAAACAAGTGATGGTGGTGTTGGAGATGGTGGCGGTGAGGGGAAGGGGAAGGAAAGAGAGTACCGGCGTCGGAGGGGCACGGTGAGGAGAAGAAGAAAAAGAAAGTGGTGGTGGTCTTGGGTGGCGCCAGCAAGAAGATGAAGGAGAGGGAGAGGGAGAGAAGAGGAGGGAGAAAGAGAAAAAAAAAAGAGAAATGGGGAAATGGGCATCAAGCAGAGAGAAAATGTGTGTTTTTTTAATAATTATTTATTATTTTATTATTATTTTAATTAAAAAAATATTATTTTATTTTTTTTAAACGTGCCATGTCAGCCTCCGTTACTGCCATGTCAGCACCTTTAAAAAAATTAACAGTCCAAGGACTCAATAGAAGCATTTTTTAAAATAATAAGGACTTGATTGTTCAATTTTGAAACCTAGGGACCTATTGGAAACTGACTCAAACATGAGGGACCAAAAAGGTATTTTACCCTAAAATCAATTATTTCCATAACTGATTTAATCTTTTCCATAATTAATCAATTCCATGACCAATCAATTCCATAATTCATTAATCTTTTTCATAAATGATTGATTCCTTATATAAGTAGTTTAATCATTTCCATAATTGATTATTACTTCCATAAGTGATTAATCATTTCCATAATTGATTAATTACCCAATTAATTAATTCTACAATTAATTAATTATTTACATATCATATATATATATTTAATTTTAGGTCTTCTATTAATTAATCACCTAATTAAATATCATATATTTACTTTCAGGCTTTTAATCAATTCCATAATATGAATCAAATTCATATTAAAATTTGAACTCTTTCAAATTCTATTATATCCTATAAATTTCATACTAAACAAATTTATATTAATATTCGAATTTCTTCAAATATTTATTTCTCTCATAATAATGTATCAATATACATTATATTTTTTCCTTAGCAAATTGAACACTTTCAATTTACATTTATTAGTTAAAATTTACAAAGTTACAAAAAACAAATAGTAAAAGATTACAAAACATACGAAAAGTAAAAGGCTATTTTCTTGCACACTTGTACTCCACACTATAATTGCACACTATGACAAAAGGTACAAGGCACAAATAATTTAACATACTATTCATACTATTCATGCACAAATAATTTGACATACTATTTATGCACAAATAATTATGCACATTCCTCCACCATGTTTTGTTGTATCTCTTTATTAAAGTAGCTTTAATAAAGTTGATAATTGATGTCCTCGTCTGATGGGCTTCGAATATTCTTTCATCTCACTTTATCAGGGGTGAAGGCAAGGTATGCTGACCAATGGATTTACTACTCATCTCGAGATTTACTACCGGGACCACACACCGCAACAGTCCTTTACCGCGAGTTGTCATAATGTTCATCGTCTAGGAGAGTCGGACATTGTCTTTTAGTATTGATGTGGAGTTGCTTATGGATTTAGAATTTATAATTTACAAAAGTTGATTAATTTACACACACCTTTTTTTTTTTTTTTTTTTTTTTTTTTTTTACATTAGACTCACATGGGTTGTGAATCTAAGAAAGGATCATTGAGATCATATTCATCTTCTTCGTCTTCAACGTCAGAATTATGGTGAGAAGATGAAGATGCAATTGAAGTCGCTTGATTCAGAATTTTTTGAAAGTCTGCCTTGGTCGTAGTTTGCGCCAAAGCAGCTATCAACTTTGATTTTGAATTTAGAGACTCTGCATTTGTCTTTTTGGAGAGGTCTTGAAGGTGGTCGTTGTCGGCGAACCATTGTTTGACGACTTTGAGTTCTGCATGTGAGAACTTATACTTGTCCCACCATTTGATTTGAAGAATTTTAACAATTTGTTTGAAATAAGTATAGGTGTTTGTCTGGAAATTCCAGCAGAAAATCCAGGAGATTTGAAAGTATAAACAAAACGCATATTAAGAGGGAATGCATTTTTGTAAATGATTTGAGAAAAATAATGGAAAGATTCTTGAATAAGAACTGGAAAGATTTCTTCGGAAGATCCGAAGGTTTTCCACCATTTGATAAACCATAATGGAAAATTGACTTTATAAACATTTTGGCAAAATTGAATGAACGAAGAATGCTCATAATTTTTGTACCACATAACATTGTACCAGGCTTCAATGTAATCCCGATACGAGTAAGTTTGTGGATTGAATGGTTTGGAGAGTGTCCTTTCTGTAAGGATATTTTGATTCTAATGGGTCGGATTGATGACCTTTTTTATTTTTAGCTTAGAATAAGCTATTTTTGAAGGATCATTTCTGTCGGGGATATGGGTTATCTCGACAGATTTTGAATCCACAAGAATAAATTCGTAATATTTTATTGTTTTGATTAAGGATTCTAGGATGAAATAGAATCATTGAGGATAAATATTTGAATAATTTCAATAATTGAACTCCCATCGAATTCGGGTTCAACTATTGGTTCAGATATTGAAGAGATTTTTCGAAATAATTTTTGATTTCAGGTTTTGGAATAAATCTTTTCGGAGGCTGAACTGACTTCAGCAAAAGTTGTAGGGATTGATGATCCCTGATGAGATGGAGATGGGTAGAAGGGGAGATAGTAGGTCTCATTGGAGTAACGGCAATAGGCTGTACGAGAGAGGCGAATGGCCTCGGTGGTGGAGTTAAAGACTCCATTTAATCTCTGATTTGCTTGGGCAATTCACTGGAGTGAAACCCAAGTCCATTGCATATTCGTCCGTGCTCATAAGACCTGGGGACTTTGAAGAAGCTGGGCTTTTGCCCTTTGAAGAAGAGGCTTTGCCTCGCTGATCATTCATTTTTCAATAGAGAGAGAATAAGTTTTCTTTGAAAGAAATTCCCTTGAGAGATAATCAGCAAGGGGGTTTTGAACGCTTTTATAGGCAAAATTTGAAAATCAAAGCATGACAAGATAACTTGCCATCTTGCAAATATATTTTTTGAAACAATATTTTTTACATCTTTCTCTAAAACAAATTTAGAAGCTCTTGAATCCATTTTAATTGTAAAACTTTTATTAATTAAATCTCCTTGAAACTTTTGAACACATAAAACTATGGCTAAAATCTCTTTTTTGATTGTTGAATATTTTTCTGAGTACTATTCCAACCTCCATAATGAAATCTGATAATTTATTCTTTGTTATCAACACATTGTTTCAGGATTCCTCCATATTCGATATCGGATGCGTCGGATTCCACTATGAGGTCTGCTTTTGGATTGATAAGGCTTAAACAGGAAATTGATTTGACTAAAGTTTTTATGGACTTGACAGCCTCTGTGTGGTTATCTGACCAGGGGCTCAGGATTCTTTTTTAATCGCTCATAAAGAGGTTTGCAAATGGTTCTCAGATTTTGAATAAAGTCAGGTACATAATTGAGGCAACCTAGAAATCGTTGCAATTGTGTTTTATCGAGAATTTGATCAGGAAAATTTGCTGCAAACTCAATTGACCTTTGAATAGGTTTTATTAAACATAATGAATATCGAAACCTAAAAATCGGATTTGAGTTTGAAATAATTTAATTTTTTGAAGAGATACTACTAAACCATTTCGTTTAACAATATCTAAAAAGGTATTGTGATGTTTGAAATGTTGATCTATATTTTGAGAAAATATTAATACTTCATCGATATAAACAATTGAAAATTCTTGAAGAGGATTGAAAATATCATTCATAGTTTTTTGAAATTCTGATGGAGCATTTTTTAAACCAAATGGCATAACATTCCATTCATATTGTCCAAAAGGGACATTGAAAGCAGTTTTGTAACGGTCTTTTTCCGAAATCTGGATTTGCCAAAATCCCAACTTCATATCAGATTTTGAAAATATTTTTGAATTGGAAATTCTTTTGAATAAATCTTGTTTATTAGGAATTGGATATCTAATCCATTCCAAAACTTTGTTTAAAGGTTTGTAGTTTATGACTAACCTTGGAACTCCTCGTTTTTCTCTGCTTGATTGTTGACATAGAAAGTCGTGCAAGACCAAGGGCTTTTGGACGGGCGAATGAGACCTTTATGCAAAGATCATCAATTTCTTTTTTGCAATGGGTTAATAATTCGGAATTCATTTGAATTGGCCTAGCCTTTGTTGGAATTTTTCTTCATTGAAATCTTTGATATAAGGGAGATTGACTATATGTTGTTTTCTTTTCCAAAAAGCATTTGGAAGATTTGAACAAACTTCTTTTTCTAATCTCGTTTTGAAATGAGATATTTTGTCTTGTAATGATTTCCTTTTTATTCTTCGTCAATTTTTTTGTAAGAAATTTCTTCTTTTACGAATTGGATTTGTTTTTGTTTGCTTTCTGTGATATTAATAGAATTTTGAATTGTGTTTTGTTGTAAGTTATGGATTTCATGACGAGTTATAGGACTTGTAAATTTATATATAACTTCTTGCCCAAAACATCAGAGATTATACCTTCCTCTGATATTGTTATAGGGTAAAGTTGAGTAAGGAATGGAGTACCCAGAATCAATTCTTGACCTAAGTCCCTTGACTAAAAGGAATGAATGTACGAAACAAACTCCTTCATTGCAAACATGGACTTTTGATAATTTGTACTTGATCAGGAGTTGATTATTATTAGCACCACGAAGGGTTTCATAAGTCTTTTCGAAATATATCGAAGGTATTAATCCTTCTTGGATACAATTTTGATATGCACCTGAATCAATTAGAGCATGGAGCGTAATTGTAAAATCATGAATCTTTAGAGTTACTAAAGAATACCATTCTTGGAATCGTATGCTCGAAATAGCTCCAACGAAAGACTCCTCCTCTTCGTTGGGAACTGTTTCTGCTTCTGTTTTGATTTGAGATATTTCATGACGAAGTTGAAAGATTTCTCGATCAGTATCTCTTTGAGTTTTGATACTTCTCCTTTTTAGGATATTAATCTCGGCTTGAAGATCTTGAATGGTGACATCGTTTTGGTTCTTCGAATTTTTGACAACGTTCTTCCATTCATAATGCTGGAAGTTACTTGATTCTTCTTGTTCTCTTTTTTCAAGAATTGAATTTTTAAGGCTATGTAAGATTGATTTTTGGGAGTTCTACATTGTCTATTTTGTCAACAACATTGAGTAGAGTTTCTTGATCTTTTGTTAGGACACATGCATCCTGAACAAACTCTTTTGCCTTCATTTTCTTATTCTTCATAATCACTACTAGAATATGAATCGGTTTCTTCTTGTAATTCAAGATTTGACCTTCATCGGAGCTATATATGATTGATTCCTTCAGAATCAGATTGAATGATGTTTATAAGTTGTTGCTTCGTATTGTCATCTATTTCTAATTCATTGATCTTCTTTTTCATAGGACACTTATTAGCATAATGTCCATGAGATCTACATTTGTAACATTGGATGTTCTTTTTGAACTTCCTCGTTTGTATGAGGGGCGTTTTTTGTACGAATTATAGGATTTTTTATAATTTTTCCTTTGAAATGGCCTATATGGCCTGTAGTTTTTGTCGATCTTGTATCTTCGATACCTTTGATGTATGATTTTCTCACTGTTGATGGTGGTCGAACTTTTCCACATCCATATTGATCGCAGAAAATTCCTAATTCTACTCGTTGGATCCAAAAGATTTGTTAAGCTTGGATTGAATTTTTGATTCGTTGTAGAGACGAAGACCTTCACTTATTATGAAGGAAGTTAGATTTCCATAGGTTAGAGTATCTCATGGAATTTTTCCATCATATTTTGAATTGAGATCAATTTTGATTTCTTTCAACAAAGTAGCTAGGAAGGCCTTTAATGAATTGTTCCTTCCAGATTGGAGGAGAACAATCAGCTCTGATGAGAACTTTGCTTAGGAACATTTCTTTGTACCATCTAAAGTCTCCTAACGTTGGACATTTGAGATTTAAAAGAATTTCAGTCGATCTGGCTTGATATTGAGCTAGATCACCTACAAAGGCATTTGTAATGGTAAAAACGAGGGTATTTACAGCGTCTTCTACGCTTTCTTCTCTTTCAACGATTTGAGGTAATTGCCCTTTGAGTTTGATTGTTTGTCTTTTCTTTTCAGTAGTAGTGTGGGTCATGATATATTGACGATCACCTTCTGTCAATATTTATCCCACCATTGTTTCAATTGCCCTGTGAATCTGCAACAAGCAGTGGGCTATTTCATGGTAAGCGTTTGTGGCAATCAACATTTCATTGATCACATTGAGGATAAGATAATCGGATATACCATCTACATTCCACTCATGGATGGCTAATCCGTCGTAAGAGGCTTGAGGTCATTGCGTTTTTTCTTCAAATTGGACATCCGGGAAGGAAGGTTGCAGATACCAATTTTGCATTACTGCATGTTTAGATGCTCTTGTTCCTATTTTTAGGACTTTGTTTGGTAGCTCGATTCTTTTCTCTTCTAGAGAAAGATTTCTTGTTTTTCGAATGATTTGGTCAATAATGGAATCATTATTGACCGTTGATTGTAGGAGTTGTCTTTGAAGTTGATGGTTTTGAAATATGATGACTGTTTAGCTTTTCTTCAATTAAGCTAAAGTTTCTTCTTCTTGGTCATCATTTTAATTTTGCTATCAATGACTGTGGGTTTGAATAAAGGAATTGACTCATCTATAGGAGGTATAAAATTCTTTATTTGAAAATGAAGTAATAGATGGTTTTGATATTTTTCCTTCAATCTTTTCTACTTGATTGGCAATGGTAGAAAGGATTTTATTGGAAAAATTGTTTTGAAGCAGGATATTCTTTATATCCTTAAGAGTAGGAGCGTTTTTATCGTCCTTTTCGCTGATATTTTTGAATGGACTAGCTTTGACCTTTTCTCCATAGATTGTTTCAAATTTTATTTCCTCTGAAGGAGGATGAGTAGAAGGAATATTTCCTCTTGCCATCTACTCCAACAATGTGAGACCCTCTAAGGACAGCGTCGAGACGTTGGTCCTTCTAGAAGCCTTCTTTGGACGCTCACTTGACTTTCCTTTCTTCATTCTTTTGGGCTTTTGGGCCTCTTCTTCAATTGAAATCTTCTCTTTTCTTCATTTATGGTCCAGAGCCTTCAAATTGATCCAGGATTTAGTAAAATTCCCGGTTTTGCTTCATGAGCTCGATTTTCTATAAAATTAACATAAAAAAACATTAAAGCTCACAAATACCGCACAAAACTAGCCAAAATATATAGGAAATAGATAGCATAACTGCATGCTATCAGCATCTAATGCACATTAATTTTAACCTATAATTTTAATATGAATCAAATTCATATGTTAATTTTAATATCCGTGGACACAGAAACATATATAGTGAGAAGAGTGCAATTGTGGGTCTTTAGGGGAGTGACCCGCAGTTAATGAACATTGGTTAACTCGATTAACGAGTTTTAATCAGTTAACAGTATCATTGGAGCTTCTGATCCGTAGGTCCATTAGGTCCCCCTACTAGCTCGTAAGGGTAATTAGGAAACAATTAGTCTTGAAAGGAACTTGAATAGTTCAAAATTCATTATGGGAAATCAAGTTAATTGTATGAGATACAATTAATATAATGTATATGATACATTATAATATAAAGTTTAGTTTAAGATTAAACTTTATTAGTTGAGAGAAAGTTCAATTAAATACGATTTAATTGTAGGCTAAATGAAATATGAGATATTTAATTTAGTAATTAATTAATTATTTAATTTAATTAAATTTTATTTAATTAAAATCTATAGGTTATGTGGGAGATATTCATTTAAATATGATTTAAATGAAATTAATTAAATTTGATTTAATTAATTATATATTATATTAATTAATTAAATGAATCCTCATCCTATTAGAATTAGGAAGAGTAATTAATTATTAATTAATTAAATATATCCCTAACATAGTATGAATAAGAAAGGGATATGACACTCTATATAAAGGACATAATGCCTTCCCGATTGATACAACTCATAACACAAGACTTTGTTCTCAAGCAAAATTTCTCTCTAGAAATTTCACAACATTCTAGTGAAATTATTTTTCCCAAAATTCAGGAACACCAAGTTCCACAACTTGGTTCCTTGTCCCAGAGATATAGCAGTGGAAGATCTCGGTGGTAGTGTCCTTACTGTGATCATATTGTTCTTGGTGGGAGTTTATTGATGAAAGTCTTCAAGAAGTAAGTATTTCATTCTTTTAATTATTAGATTTAGATCTAATGCATGCTTAGCATCATTTATATACAAAATCGTTTTGTATGATTTACCAATGTATTGGTATTTTAGAAAACTTAATTAAAATACGAATCGGTCCTATATGCTTCTGCTGGGAATTTAGGAATTCCAATCATTCAGTGACGTCATAGCGTCGAGACTTTGGACATTAGTATCTCGACGCTGGGGCTGCTGGACATCTATAAATTGCTCACATTTCAACCGAATTAGGGGGGAGGCAATTTAAGATTCTTTACCCCATTCTAGTGTCCGATACTAAAATTGAGGGTTTTTGGAGAAGATTTAGAGCCTTGTTGAAAGATCTTTGGAGCTCGGGATCGATGGAGGTCGCCATGGGATCGAGGAGATCGACATGATTATGAGCATTCCTCTTTCATTTTCCTTTTGTTTTTAGTTGTAGATTAGGTGTATTATGAATTATTGGATGGTTAGTGATTATGAAGAGTTAATTTCTAATTATATGAGTTTGATTTAGTTTGTTGAACCTTTGCTTAATGAATTAATTGATTTGTTTAATTGCATTTCCATTCATTTGTGCATTTTGTTCTTAATGCTTTTAATCACATGATCACTGATTAAATGAACTGTTTTCTAAGTGGAAACTCGACGAAGAGAAGCTTAGACCAGAACTGAATGCATGACTGATGTTTATTTACCTGAGTGGCAGGATTAAATAAATAAGCGTTAGAGGTTGTTATTGAACAGTCGTAATGCCATGCTTAGTAAATAGGAGGAAACTGAACGAAGATTCTTTATTAAAACACATGAGAATAGGAGGAGACCGACAGGATAGTCCTTGATATTAGGCTTCTTGATTATGAATTGAATGTCTAATTAATCCGATTTAGTTAATTGATTAAGCATTAAAGGTTCAATTAATGAAATCAACACCCTGGAATTATCCCTCCAAATTGTGTCTCTATTTATCTTTTGCTATCTAGATTAGTTTTTTAGTTTATCTTTCCCAGCATTAGATTTTGTTCTCTAAATAAAGAAAAGCAAGATTATTCACAGTAATCAAGTGAATAAATCCAATCCTTGTGAAGACGTGACGGGTCTGACTTGTCGAAGGTCGTGTTGGTCGAATAAAATTTATAATTCTACGACACTAGAACTATTTTGTAGAAATAGTGGTCGAGGTCGAACACAGGAAGGGGACCTAGCAGTTGTAAACTTTTGTGTTTATGAAATGGAGGGATTTTTTTTATGATGAAAGACAAGAAAGAAAAATAAAATAACTTAATGCTGAATTTTAGATGGCACAAAACTAAACATGCAAAGAGAAATTAGACGGGATCAATAACATAAAAAGGGGATCGTTCGATTGGGATTTATTATGCTTGATTCTAATTCATTGGCTTCCTAGTTTTCTTTAATAGTAGTTCTAAACTGATTTCATTAGTCTAGTCTGAAGGGATAAAAACCCTACACAGCAGAAGAATTTAACAGGACCTACTTAGAGTCTTTAGATTCTAATGAAATACCATTACAATTTGCAAAATATTACAGCAATAAATCTATATTTGATGGGCTGTATGTGACTATAAACATGCTAAATGATTAACTAGATTAATCTTAGTGATCGAGGATTTCATAGAAAACTTACTTTTGTAGAAAGCCTTGATCGATTTGCCTTTTCTTGCTAATGAGATCGAAAACGCAGCAACCTTCTTGTGCGAACACCAACCATTGGCTACAGCGTATATCTCTAAGACTTCTTGAAGTAAGAGACTTGTGGGAGTCTTTTGGGAGAGATCTCTGAGAGAAGGAGAGAAAATGGGATGTCTTTCACCCCACCCCAGGGGGTCTTATATATAGGTAAAGGCTAAGACCTTTTCCTAATAGGAAAAGGTCTATTTCAAATCTATTATCTGAACAATATCTAATTTTAATAAATAATTAATTAATTCAATAATTAATTAATTACCCAATTAAATATCATATATTTAATCTTAGGGATTTTATTAAAATTAAAATTAATATGAATCCAATTCATATTAAAATTTATTTGAACTCTTTCAAATATTTTCTCTCAAGAATTAATTTTTTAAATTAATTCAAAAATTATATTATAAAGTTTCATAAGCTTTATATAATGCATCAAGATACATTATTTGATTCCCCAAATAAATTGAACATTTTCAATTTATATTCAATTGCTTCAAGTCTTTTTACGAGCTACCAGTGGGACCTAATGGACCTACAGATCAGAAGCTCCGACGATACGAGACTAATCGACTTAAACTCATTAACCAAGTTAGTATCTATTGCGTTAACTGTGGGTCACTCCACTAAAGACCCACGCTGCACTCTTCTCACTGCAGAATATTTCTGTGTCCACGGATATCGACCAATAACGAAAAGTTAGTCCTTCACGAGTGTTCGTAACTCCAACTGGGTCAAATTACCGTTTTATCCCTGAGTTACCTCTACCTCCTTAAGTACTAGTGCTCCTCTAATGAACAACCTGTTTGTGGTCCAACCATCAAACATAAACCCCTCTCGGGCCAGTCAGAGGGTAGGGCCCTTTGTTCAAGACCCGGAGACACCACTTAAGGGAACACTCATCTACTTCCTTAAAAGTCGTGAAGGAGTGAATTCCATCTTGTGTGATTATGTTCTCAGCTCCCCACTCGGTCTTGTCCCCAAAATGGTAGGCTTATTGAGTCGGCGTACTGGCCACTCTTGTCACACCCCCTCCCAGACCACCTGCTAGCTTAGCCCGAAAGACGGCGTGAAGCCAACAGACATCGTCACCTCTAACGATCCCTGTTGACCCTATTGAAACGCTGAACCTGATAAACATACTAATCATAGATATAAAACATTCTATATGAAACACCACACAGCGGAATCCACTGAAACCTTTCAACATACACATGGTGCAGCCCTGACATAACCTGGTTATACATCTACGACCTCTAGGACGATATTATACACCCTTACAAAACATTTACAATATGAACGGACTCGATATACAACTCCAACCACGTACTGGAGCTTGATCTAGAACTTTCAGCAGACGTTGGCAGTGTATCAGGCACCGGGAGCTCGATCTCTACCTGAAAAGTGGAAAACATTTTGAAAGAATGAGCTACGAAGCCCAGTGAGTGACTAATTTTAAAACTCTAAATCTGGAAGTCAAAACACGTGATAACCTTTAAACGTATAAATATGCTCAGTCAAAGCGTTTAACATAAACGTTTAATGAAAAAGGCTTTCTAAAATATCTCGCAAGTTCGTCATTAAAAATCTAGCAAGGCATATCAAGTACATCAAACGCTTTAACTAACATGACCGATCTACGTTGTGTAGGGCACGCCCAGTACAACCAACGTTTACTAGTCCTACGATGTAGTGGGGCCCGCCCAGCACTCCCATCGTCTTTGTCGTACTGGGGCCCGCCCAGCACTCACGACAGCATCGTTGTCACGGAGTACACTCAACGTCAACAACGGAATATAACCTGTGTGCACACGGTACCATATAGCCTCGGGCTCAATATCTCAGTCATGTAGTCAATAGAAATCTCAGAAAATCACATGAAAACATTAAAACATGTCTGCTTATCGTTATCTTTCGTAAAACTTAAGCTTACTCAGCTTGCTCATGAAAAACTGGAAATCGTTTAAAAGTACTTGCTAATCCATACTTTGCTTTAAAAGATATCGTTTCAGCTACTTTTCATAAAGTCATTAGACACGTGCTCGTATATAAACCTCATTAGAAAACCTGAGCTCAAAACTCATGCTTGAAACCGTTCATAAAAACCATGTATCATTCATAGGAAAGCATGTAAAACATATAATCATGAACAACCGTTTAAGAACATTTTCGAAATTCATTTTGTCACTCACTGTCTTATCTAGTTCCCCGGTTTGTAGACTCGACCTACTTCCTCTTGGCCTGTCAAATAACCAAAACCGAGCATTAGAACCATAGATAGCTTTGTCTTTCCATGCTCATGAATTTTTAAACAATTGGATTAAGAATCACATTCACAATTCTACTTTCCAGATTTCCAGATTCTATACCCTAACTTCCAATACCCATAACTTACTCAATACTGAACCAAAATTAATGAAATACACATCAAACTCTTCATTTTCGAACACTCTACAACTTACTAGAAATGAAAACGAGATTCCCAACCAATTTGTCCAGAAATGCCCCGAAGTCAGACAACACAGATTCGAGCTTCTCTGTTACCCTTTATCTTCCTCCTGAAATTAAACCTACTTAAAGTCATTTTTGGCTCACGAATTCTTCATGAAAGTTGTAGATAATTGAATAAGCTTTCCAACCATACCCAATAGAGCTTCTGATCAAACTTGTACACCCCAGAATGCTCAAAACATCAGAGAAAACCAGAGATCCTCCTGCTTTGCTCGAAAATCCTGTGCTCTGTTTTCCATTCCAAAAACCATCCACTTCTCATACGATTTAGGTCAAGCTTCCTTCATGAAATTTGTTAGAAAATGAACTAACTTTCAAGAAAATCAAATCTCACCTCTTGATTCCTTCTGTGTAGCTCAAACCGAATAAAAAACCAGAGGTTGACAGGTTGAACACAGATTCTGCAATGGCTAGCTTTGCATGAGCTTTTCCCTATCTTCTTCAACCTCAAACCACGAAATTCTTCTTCTTCTTCTTCCTTCACTCTCTCCTCAAAGTGCTCTGAAAGTTTCAATGGAAAAGGATGAGAAATGAGATGGAAATGGGCTGAAAAAGAGTTTAGTCGGTGGTGGGTTTTTGAGCTGTCATTTCCCATCTTCTTTCTTTTCTTTTTTTTTTTCACTTTTGTTTTGTTGATTTAATTTCCTTTTTTTTTTCCTTTTTCCTTTTCCTTTTCCTTTTCTTTCCTTTCTTCTTTTAACTTAGTAATCCCAATGATAGATGACAAGAGAAAATGATCCTAGAGAAGTCTCGGGTTTACAACTTACCTCCCCCTTATGAAATTTCGTCCTTGAAATTTAGAAGTCCTTAGTTGTAGAGTGTCGGGTAACTCCTCCTCATTTGATCTTCTGACTCCCAGGTTGCCTCCTCTACTCCGTGGTGTCTCCAAAGAATTTTGACGAGTGGGATCGTTTTGTTCCTCAAAACTTGCTCCTTCCTGTCGAGGATCTGAACCGCTTCCTCCTTATAACTCAAGTCTTCCTTCAGCTCAATTGGTTGCATTTGCAACACATGGGACGGATCTGGAATATATGTCCTCAACATGGACACATGAAAAACATCATGTATTCGAGTGACTTCCACTGGCAACTCAAGTCTATAGGCTGCTGATCCAACTCGTTCTATTATCTGGTAAGGTCCAATATATCTAGGACTCAGCTTACCTTTCCTCCCAAAGCGAAGAACACCTTTCCACGGAGATAACTTCAAGAAAACTTGATCTCCAACCTGAAACTCTAAATCTCTTCGTCGCTTATCTGCATAACTCTTCTGTCGATCCTGAGCTATTTTCAGATTCTCCCTAATCAGCTTAATATTGTCTGACGTAACTTGTATCAACTCAGGACCAACTAGCTTTCGCTCTCCCACTTCGTTCCAGCACACAGGAGTCCTGCATGGTCTGCCATACAAAGCCTCGAATGGTGCCATAGAATATCATCCAGGTAAGGCTAACGTGGTAGCAGATGCGTTGAGTAGGAAGTCGAGACTTCCGAAGAGTGCCTTGTGTGGTATTCGAGCAAGCTTGCTATGTGAGTTAAGAGGTTTCAAGGCAGTTATGACTGCAGAAAGCTCAGAGAGTCTTTTAGCTCAATTTCAAGTTAGGTCTTCTCTAGTAGCAGAGATTGTGAGAAGACAGCCAGAAGATAGTAACTTACAGAAGATGCTTGCAAAGTCCAGGCAAGGCTCGGAGGCAGAATTTGGGTTGAGGGCAGATGGAGCCATAGTTAAGCAGGGAAGACTATGCGTTCCGAGTATTAGTGAGCTGAAGAGTGCTATATTAGAGGAAGCTCACAGTTCAGCTTACGCTATGCATCCAGGAAGCACCAAGATGTATAGAACTCTGAAGAAAACTTATTGGTGGCCTGGTATGAAGCGGGAGATAGCTGAATATGTCGATAGATGTTTGATCTGTCAACAGGTTAAACCAGTAAGACAGAGGCCAGGAGGACTCCTTAATCCACTGCCAGTGCCAGAATGGAAGTGGGAGCATATTACCATGGATTTTCGATTTGGATTACCCCGTACTTCTAGTGGACATGATGGTATATGGGTAATAGTGGATAGACTCACCAAGACAGCGCAGTTTATACCGATTAAAGCGACGTCTACACTAGATCAGCTAGCTAAACTATACGTCGACAGGATTGTGAGTCAACATGGAGTTCCAGTGTCCATAGTTTCAGATAGGGATCCAAGGTTTACTTCTAAGTTTTGGCCTAGTGTGCAGAAAGCAATGGGAACAAAGTTGAAATTCAGTACAGCATTCCATCCCCAGACAGATGGTCAGTCAGAGAGGACCATCCAGACCTTAGAGGACATGTTGAGAGCATGTGTCCTTCAGTTTAAGGGAAGTTGGGATACCCACTTATCACTTATGGAGTTCGCTTATAATAACAGCTATCAGTCTAGTATCGACATGGCACCATTCGAGGCTTTGTATGGCAGACCATGCAGGACTCCTGTGTGCTGGAACGAAGTGGGGGAGCGAAAGCTAGTTGGTCCTGAGTTGGTACAAGTTACGTCAGACAATATTAAGCTGATTAGGGAGAATCTAAAAATAGCTCAGGATCGACAGAAGAGCTATTCAGATAAGCGACGAAGAGACTTAGAGTTCCAAGTTGGAGATCGAGTTTTCTTAAAGTTATCTCCGTGGAAAGGTGTTCTTCGCTTTGGGAGGAAAGGTAAGCTGAGTCCTAGATATATTGGTCCTTACCAGATATTAGAACGAGTTGGACCAGCAGCCTATAGACTTGAGTTGCCAGTGGAACTCCCTCGAATACATGATGTTTTTCATGTGTCCATGTTGAGGAAATATATTCCAGATCCGTCCCATGTGTTGCAAATGCAACCAATTGAGCTGAAGGAAGAAGACTTGAGTTATAAAGAGGAAGCGGTTCAGATCCTCGACAGAAAGGAGCAAGTTTGGAGGAACAAAACGATCCCACTCGTGAAGGTTCTTTGGAGACATCACGGAGTTGAGGAGGCAACTTGGGAATCGGAAGATCAAATAAGGAGGAGTTACCCGACACTCTTCACCTAAGACTTCTAAATTTCGAGGACGAAATTTAAAAAGGGGGAGGTAAGTTGTAAACCCGAGACTTCTCTAGGATCATTTTCTCTTGTCATCTATTGTGGAAGTTGGACCTAAGTTGTGCTGTTTCATTGTTATTTGACAGGCCAAGAGGAAATAGGTCGAGTCTACAAACCGGGGAACTAGATAAGACTGTGAGTGACAAAATGAATTTCGAAAATGTTCTTAAACGGTTGTTCATGATTATATGTTTTATATGCTTTACCATGAATGAATTATGATTTTTATGAACGGTTTCAAGCATGAGTTTTGAGCTCAGATTTTCTAATGAGGTTTATATACGAGCACGTGTCTAATGACTTTAAGAAAAGTAGCTGAAACGATAACTTTTAAAGCAAAGTATGGATTAGCAAGTACTTTTAAACGATTTCCAGTTTTTCACGAGCAAGCTGAGTAAGCTTAAGTTTTTCGAAAGATAGCGATAAGCAGGCATGTTTTAATGTTTCCATGTGATTTTCTGAGATTTCTATTGACTACATGACTGAGATATTGAGCCCGAGGCTATATGGTACCGTGTGCACACAGGTTATATTCCGTTGTTGACGTTGAGTGTACTCCGTGACAACGATGCTGTCGTGAGTGCTGGGCGGGCCCCACTACGACAAAGACGATGGGAGTGCTGGGCGGGCCCCACTACATCGTAGGACTAGTAAACGTTGGTTGTACTGGGCGTGCCCTACACAACGTAGATCGGTCATGTTAGTTAAAACGTTCGATGTACTTGACATGCCTTGCTAGATTTTTAATGACGAACTTGCGAGATATTTTAGAAAGTTTTTTTCATTACACGTTTATGTTAAACGCTTTGATTGAGCATATTTATACGTTTGAAGGTTTATCACGAGTTCGACTTCCGGATTTAGAGTTTTAAAGTTAGTCACTCACTGGGCTTCGTAGCTCATTCTTTCAAAATGTTTCCCACTTTTCAGGTAGAGATCGAGCTCCCGGTGCCTGATACACTGCCAACGTCTGCTGAAAGTTCTAGATCAAGCTCCAGTACGTGGTTGGAGTTGTATATTGAGTCTGTTCATATTGTAAATGTTTTGTAAGGGTTGTATAATATCGTCCTAGAGGTCGTGGATGTATAACCCTAGTTGTATATGTTTTGGTCGTGATATCTATATTAGGTTACTTTCCAAACCAGGTTATGTCAGGGCTGCACCATGTGTATGTTGAAAGGTTTCCGTGGATTCCGCTGTGTGGTGTTTCATATAGAATGTTTTATATCTATGATTAGTATGTTTATCAGGTTCAACGTTTTAGTAGGGTCAACAGGGATCGTTAGAGGTGACGATGTCTGTTGGCTTCACGCCGTCTTTCGGGCTAAGCTAGCAGGTGGTCCGGGAGGGGGTGTGACAACTTGGTATTCACCCATACAAATCAAAGGACAATCCCTAGTGAACAGGAGTCCATAATCCACTCAGGATTTAGACTAAGTTGCCTAGGTCATCCTAGTGAAATAGAAACCTAACTAGTTAACGGTGTTACAGCTAGCGGTTACTATTTGGCGGTTCGGTCTTATGCAAACCCATTGCATAGGATACCCCCACTCGCATGTCTACTACATGGACGCTTTGGACCAATACGTCTGTATCAAATACAAAGCGGGTCGTATCACATAGTGTTACCAGGATAAGGTACCCAGCCTTATCCTTGTACTATAGACCTTATAGGTTGTTACTTGAACATGGATCCCCGTATGTCCCCACATACTAGTTCAAGTTACATACAAACAACCTTGGATCTTAGTTTATTGGATTTGGGTCAAATAGTGCAATATTTAACAATAACATTTTATTGCAGAAACTAAATAACACTTTATTAAACACAAGTATAAAATTTGTTTACATTCACTATCTACGAGTTTTATGGCATACAACCTAACAAACTCCTACTTGAACTAAAATTCTAGTTTAGTGGGATGTACAACAATCTATTTAGCAATGGGTGTATAATACATGTATAAAACATATACAATATACAAATACAATAAACTAGGGCATCACTATACCCATTACATAATGGTATCATTATGCCCATTACATTTCTCCCACTTGCCCTAGATTTCATCTTTGTACATAACTCGTAGACCTAGACCTTGTAGATGACCCTCATACCCTTTAGTCGAGAGAGTCTTCGTGAATATTTCAATTTAATTCAATGTGCTTGCTTGTCTTGGGCTGCAAAGTTCTTATGAATTTGCCACAACACCACTGTATCACTATAAAGTGTGATGGTCAAGTTCACATTTGGAACACATTCCATATCAATCAAGAACTTTCTAAGCCTTACAGTCTCAATTGCTGCTTCACAAGCAGCTATATTTTCGGCCTATATGGTCAAGACTGCAATTATGCTACACTATAGCTCCTTTGTAAAGTTTGACCATGGATACTGATTGATATCTGCTGACTATCCCTACAACATAACAGATGTCAGGCCTCGTGCAGAGCATTGCATACATTAAGCTGCCCATAGTGGAGGCGTAGGGAATTTGTCTCATATCCTCAATCTCTTGAGGTGTCTTAGGACACTATTCCTTAGACAAATGAACCCCATGCTTGAAAAGCAATAAGCCCTTCTTGGAGTCATGCATCGAATATCGGGACAACATTTTGTCAATATACGTTGCTTAAGACAGGGCTAGCGTTTTGTTCTTCCGATCCCGGATTATTTGGATTCAAAGAACATATTCAACCTCTCCTAAATCTTTCATTTGGAAATGGGATGCTAGCCATTCTTTTACGTCAGACAAATATCCTTATCAGTCTTTAAAATCCATGTCAGTGTATCCTGTAAGGATCAAATCCTTAGTCTCATACACGAGCATATATATAGTTCCTATTTCTCCTCAGATACTGGAGGATATTCTTAACAGCTTTCCAGTGATCAAATTTTGGATTAGATTGATACTTACTGACAATCCCTATTGCATAGGGCATTCGTCTCATGTTCTCAACTTCTTGAGGTGTCTCAGGAAACAGTTTCTTAGACAAAATGAATTCCACGCCTGAAAGGTAGTGAACCCTTCTTAGAACTCTGCATCTTATATCGAACTAACTTCTTGAAGATATAAGACACTTGAGACAAGGCTAGCTTTTTGTTCTTATGGTTCCTAACGATTTGGATCCAAAGAACAAACTTCGCTTCCCCCAAATTTTCATTTGGAAATGAGCTGCTAGTTTATTTTACTAGTCAGTAAGATAACCTACATCATTCCTAATGACTAGGATATCAATCACAAACAACACTAATAAAGCTACTGAACTATTGACGATCTTCTTGTTAAGACAAGATTCATCAACGTTCTTGATCAAAGCAAAAATATTTGACCACAGTATCAATTCTTATATTCCAAGATCGAATTGCTTAGGCCAATCCATGAATGGATTACTTAAGCTTGCAAACCCTTTTGATTATGATCTTGTTAAATGAACCATTCTGCTGGAGACATGTAGATACTCTTTTCAAGATTACCATTCAAAAGGGTAGTCTTGACATCCATTCAAAATGGACAAGAGTTCTGAAAAATTTCAGCATGTCGACAGGAGATAAGAATTTCTTACAGTCCCCTGTCTCTGGGTATAACCCTTTGCCATAAGTCTAACTATAACATTACGTCTCGTTTCTTCTTGTAGACTCCTTTGTAATCCATAGGTGTTACCCCATTAGATATATCTACAAGAATCTAGATGGAATTGAAATAATATTTCAATTACGGGTCCATCGCTTTAATCCAATTGGTTCTTGTTAACATCATTCACTGCCTTTCTCTAAGACAATGAATCCTCTAAGTCATCATCAGGTATGACGATCTGGGCTACAATTAAGCCCATGTAACGGTCAAATTGTAGAACAATCCTCCCACTATATTGAGGCACTCTCAACTCTTGAGATAGATGTAACTGACCAGTTGTATAAGCCCTATCAACAACTCTTGTTAAAAGTTCAGCATCATCAACAACCCTTGTTGACTTATCAACAACTCTTGTTGATATTTCTATAGCTTCATCAGTTAATTTACTTAAAACGATCTTACTTTGTGGCTTATTATTTCTTATGTGGTCTTCTTCTAAGAATGTAGCATTTGTCGGTTCAAATTCTTTATTCTCTTGCGGATTGAAGAAGGATCCACATCTCTCGTTTTCATGGGGTAGCCTAAGAATAGGTATACTGTTCGAACAGTGTTCCAATTTCTTTTGGGTTGGCCACAAGCACATGTGTTGGACTCCCCAAAAATAACGTAAATTACTTATACAATTCAAAAGATGTTTCAGAAACACTTTTGATGGAATGTTGTTCGAAATATGCACTGCAGTCTACACTGCATGATCCCAAAACGAGTCAGGCAAATGAGCATAGCTCATAATGAATCGAACTATATTCAATAGTGTTCTATTTCTCCTATTTGATACATCGTTTTCCTAAGGTGTTTTCAGGGGTTTGAGAGTTGAGATGTAATTCCATGTTCTATTAAATAGTTCTTGGAATCTCAAGTCTCATATACTCTATACCTCGATCAGATCGAAGTGTTTTAAACATCTCACCTAACAAGTTTCCAACTTCAGTCTCAAACCACTTATTATTTATGAATTAAACATTTGGGACATGAGGACATTTCTCTGTTAAGACTAATCTTAAATTATTCGCCACTAACTAATCGTTTAATTTTATTGTATAATCACCGTTATTAATAAAATGGGCATAAGACTATGCACACATGAAAACATTGAATCACTGAAATAACAAATCACTTGATTATTTATCGCACTAACCCATTACAAGACCAATACAAACAATTGCATACAATCCAATCAGTTTAGCAAAAAACAAGCAATCATAGAACCCTAAGACTATTGATTTAGTTTTGCAACGATGTTTTAGAGGTTTAGAGCAACAACCACCAAAGGGTGATCAACTACTCCTCCTTTGAAATGAGACACTTCTCAGCTAATTCTAATTCCAGAATAACTCATATTTGTAAACCCGAGACCTACCTTGGATTATTTGCTCTTGTCACATATTGGAGGAAGTTGGATTAAGTTACTGTTGTTGCATTGTTGAAGGAAAGTGGCAAAGCTTTTGGTACAAGATGTCTTTGATAATCATGGAGATTATTTGAAGAAAAAGAAATGAAAGGAAAAAAGAAAAGAAAATAAATGAGGAAAATGAAAAGGATAAAAAAAAATAGAAAAAGAGAAAATGGGAAAAAAACCCACTTTCGGTGGTTAATAAGGAATCCACCGTTTCAGTTCATTTTCCCATTATTTCTACTCAAACTTCATGAATTTTCGAGGGAGAGAGTGAAGGAAGAAGAAGAAGGAGATTGCTGAGGGTTTGAGGTTGAAGAAGAGAGGAAAAGCTCATGCAAGTGCAACAATGGCAGAATCTGGATTCAACCTGCCTATCTTTGGTTTTGGATTCGGTTTGAGCTACACAGAAAGAACTAAGAAGCGAGGTTTGATTTTCCTTAAAGTTAATCCATTTTCTAACAAATTGCATGAAGGAAGCTTGAGCTAAATCTAATGATAAGTTAATGGTTTTTGAAATGGAAAACAGAGCACAAGATTTTCGTGCAAACCAGAAGGATCTCTGGTTTTCTCTTGTTTTTCGGTCATTGTGGGGTGTACAAGTTGAATCAGAAGCTCCATTTGGTATGGTTGGAAATCGTATTCCATTTCCAATAACTTCCATGAAGAAGTCGTGAGCCAAAAATAACTTGAAGTAGGTTTAATTTCAGGAGAAAGATAGAGGGTAGCAGAGAAGCTCGAATCTGTGTTTTCTGTGTTCGGGGCATTTCTGGACATATTGGTTGGTAATCTCGTTTTCATTTCTTCAGGTACGTTGTAGAGTGTTCGAAAATGAAGAGTTTGATATATAGTACATTAATTTTGGTCAAGTGGTGAGGAAGTTATGGGTGTTGGAAGTTAGAGTATAAAATCTGGAAAATCTGGAAAAGTAGAATGTGAAGTGTGATTTTTGATTCAAGTGTTTAGAATTCATGAGAATGGAAAGACAAAACTACTTATGGTTCAAATGCTCGGTTTTGGTTGTTTGACAGGCCAAGAGGAATTAGATCGAGTCTACAGACCAGGATACTAGCTAAGACAGTGAGTGACAAAACAAATTTCGAAAATTGTTTCTAAACGGTTGTTCATGATTAGATGTTTTATATGTTTTTTTATGAATGATACATGATTTCTATGAATGGTTTCAAGCATAATTTTTGAGCTTAGATTTTCTAATGAGGTTTATATATGAACATGTGGTTAATGACTTTATGAAAAATAGTTGAAACGATATCATTTAAAGTAAAGCTGAGTAAGCTTATGTTTTACGAAAGAAAACGATATCATTTTAATGTTTTCATGTGATTTTCTGAGATTTCCATTAACTACATGACTGAGATATTGAGCCCGAGGCTATATGGTTCCGTGTGCACACAGGTTATATTCCGTTGTTGACGTTGAGTGTACTCCGTGACAACAATGCTGTCGTGAGTTGGTTGTACTGGGCGTGCCCTACACAACGTTGGTTGTACTGGGCGTGCCCTAGTAAACGTTGGTTGTACTGGGCGTGCCCTACACAACGTTGATTTTTCATGTTTGTTAAGATGTTTGATATACTTGATATGCCTTGCTAGATTTTCTAACGACATACTTGTGGAGTATTCGTGAAAGCTTTTATCATTATACATTTATGTTTAACGCTTTGATTGAGCAACCTTATACGTTTAAAGTTTTATCACGTGTTCTGATCTCCGGATTTACAGTTTAAAATTTAGTCACTCACTGGGCTTCGTAGCTCACTCTTTCAAAATGTTTTTCCACTTTTCAGGTAGAGATCGAGCTCCCGGTGTCTGATACATTGCCAACGTCTGCTGAAAGTTCCAGTTCAAGCTTCAGTACGTGAGTTGTACATTGAGTCTATCTGTATTGTAAATGTTTTTGTAAGGATTGGATAATTAACGATTTGTGTAAGTTCTAGAGGTCGTGGTTGTATAGACCCTAGTTGAATTTGGTTTTGGTTGTGATATCCATATCAGGTTATTTTCTAAACCGAGTTATGTCAGGGCTGCACCCCATGTATGTCTAAAGGTTTTCAGGGATTCCGCTGTGTTGTGTTTCATGTAGAATATTTTATATCTAAGATTAGTATGTTTATCAGGTTCAACGTTTCAGAAGGGTCACTGGGTATCGTTAGAGGAGGACGATGTCCGTTGGCTTCATGCCATCTTCCGGACTAAGCTAGCAGGTGGTCCGGGAAGGGGTGTGACAACTTGGTATCAGAGCAGTTAGCTCCATGGGAAAAGAGACATGGAGCTAAGAAGAATCTAGGAAGTAAATAGTTAGACGTTGAGTCAGTTCAGATAGAACTAGCGGAGTACGGTCCAGGTATTGTTCAGAGTGAGTCCAATCAGGACTAGAATTTGGGTAGAAGTCTAGTATCATGCATCTGAGTTAAGTATCTATAACATGTCTGATGTGTTGATATGTTATAGGAGTCATGCCACCACGTACCAGCAGACGACGCAGGTAGAATCAGGACGGGATGTAGGATCCTACCCAGAGTCAATCTGAAAGGGGATCCAGTACCCCGAGAGGTCAGAATGAGGCAGGGAGTGAGCGGTTTGCTAGATCTGCACAGGAGGTTGGTAGGCCAGAGAGAGCAGGGCCTAGTGATCCGGAAAAGATGTATGGGATAGAACGGCTGGAGAAGTTAGGAGCCACAGTGTTTGAGGGTTCCACAGATCCAACTGACGCCGAGGTCTGGTTAAATATGCTAGAGAAATGCTTCGACGTGATGAGTTGTCCTAAGGAGCGAAAAGTAAGATTAGCTACATTCCTTATGCAGAAGGAGGCGGAGGGATGATGGAAATCCATTTTAGCCAGGCGCAGTGATGCACGTACGTTAGACTGGCAGACCTTCAGAGGCATATTCGAGGAAAAGTACTATCCCACCACATATTGTGAGGCAAAGAGAGATGAGTTTCTGGGGCTGAAGCAAGGGTCACTTTCAGTGGCTGAGTACGAGAGAAAGTATACCGAGCTTTCACGGTATGCCGATGTGATTGTGGCATATGAGAGTGACGGGTGTCAAAGGTTTGAAAGAGGGTTGCGTTTTGAGATACGTACCCCGGTTACAGCGATTGCCAAGTGGACGGATTTTTCCCAGCTAGTAGAAACTGCCTTACGTGTGGAGCAGAGTATAATAGAGGAAAAGTCGGCAGTGGAGCCTAGTCGTGGAGCTCCAACAGCTAGTGGTTTCCGAGGTCGTGAGCAGTGGAGGTTCACACCTGGAGTGAATGTTTCAGGCCGTCAAGACTTCAAGCGTCGATCTGGTGGCCAGTCATCGAGGCAGATGAGTTCGGGTAGTGCCTATCAGAGGCAGAGTCAGAGAGCCTCCAGTCAATATGCTAGTTAAGTAGCAAGACCGCAGACGGGTCAGAAGTCCGTTGCGAGTGAATCCAGAAGAACCCCATGTGCAAGTTGTGGCAAGAATCATCGGGGTCAGTGTCTTGTTGGCGCCGGTGTGTGTTACCAGTGTGGACAGCCAGGGCATTTCAAGAGAGATTGTCCACAGCTGAGAGCAGCAGTTCAGAGGGACCAGGGAGTTGAGTCCCACACAGTTGAGCAGCCGAGAGTCTTAGCAGCTGCAGGAGAGGGCACCAATGGTGCAAGGCAGAAGGGAATTGTGGGGAGACCTAGGCAGCAGGGAAAAGTCTACACCATGACTCAACAGGAAGCAGAGGATGCACCAGACGTGATTACTGGTACGATTTTGATTTGTAATGTAACTGCACATGTTTTATTAGATAGAGGTGCTACGCATTCCTTTGTTTCTAGTATGTTTTTAACTAAGCTGAATAGGATGCTAGAGCCTTTATCTGAGAAGCTAGTTATATACACTCCAGTTGGTGACGTTTTATTAGTCAATGAAGTGTTGCGTGACTTTTTGGAAACCAGATTTGACTGAAGTGGTTTTCAGGGGTGAGAGGAAGATTATTCCTCGAGTTTGATTTCAGTTCTGAAAGCTGAGAAGTTGTTGAGGAAGGGTTGCACAACGTTTCTTGCACACATAGTAGAGGTGCAAAAAGAAAAGCTGAAACCAGAAGATGTTCCTGTAGTGAACGAATTTTTTGATGTTTTTCCAGCTGATTTATCGGGTTTGCCACCTGATAGAGAGGTGGAGTTCACTATTGAATTGTTACTAGGAACAACACCTATTTCACATGCACCGTACAGAATGGCTCCGAGCGAGCTTAAGGAGCTGAAGGTGCAGTTACAAGAACTAGTTGACAAGGGATACATCAGGCCTAGTGTATCACCTTGGGGAGCTTCGGTGTTATTCGTGAAGAAGAAAGATGGTACCCTGAGATTATGCATTGATTACAGGCAGATCAACAAGGTCACGATACGTAACAAGAAGTTGAGGACATGAGACATATGCCCTATGCAGTAGGGTTGTCAGTAAGTATCAATCAAATCCAGGATTTGATCTCTGGACTGTCGTTACGTACATCCTCCAGTATCTTAGGAGAACTAGGTTCTATATGCTCGTGTATGGCCTTAAGGATTTGATCCTTACAGGATACACTGACACAGATGTTTTAGCTGATAAGGATTTGATGAAATCTACATCAGTGTCTGTCTTCACTCTTAATGGAGGAGCTATAGTACGACTTATCTGCAGTCTCAACCATAAAGGCCGATAAGTAGTTGCGTATGAAGCACTCATAGAGACTGTATGACTTAGGAAGTTCAAGCCTAATTTGGAATGTGTTCCAAATATGAACTAGCCTATTGCAAGACAAGCAAGCACGTTGAATCTAAAGGATATATTGCTGATTCATTCACGAAGGCTCTCACGGCTAAAGTGTATGAGGGTCATCTAGATGGTCTAGGTCTACGAGTTACGTACAAAGATGTAATCTAGGGCAAGGGGGAGAAGTGTAATGGGTATAACGATACCATTATGTAATGGGTATAGTGATGCTCTAGTTTATTGTATTTGTACATTGTAAATACGTTTTATGTATTATACATGTATTTGTACACCCACTGTTGGGATAGATTATTGTACATTCCCATTAAACTAGATTTTTAGTCCAAGTGGAAGTTTGTTGGGTTTTATGTCCTAAAACTCGTAGATAGTGAATGATTAACGAATTATACACTCGTATCAATAAAGTGTTATTGACGTTCATGCAATAAAGTGTTATTGTCATATTAAGTCTATAATTGCACAATATGACCCAAATCCAATAAACTAAGATCCAAGGTTGTTTACATGTAACTTGAACTAGTATGTGGGGACATACGGGGATTGGTGTTCAAGTAACAACCTAAAAGGTCTATAGTACAGGGATAAGGCTGGGTACCTTATCCTGGTAACACTATGTGATACGACCCGCTTTGTATTCGATACAGACGTATTGATCCAAGGCGTCCATGTAGGAGACATGCGAGCGGGGGTATCCTATGCAATAAGTTTGCATAAGACCGGACCACGAAATAGTAAACCACTAGATGTAACACCGTTAACTAGTTAGGTTACTGTTTCAATAGGATGACCTAGGTAACTCAGTCTTAATCCTGAGTGTGTCATGAACTCCTTCTCACGAGGGATTGTCCTTTGATTAGTACGGGTGAGAGTGGCCTGCACACCGACTCAATAAGCCTACCTTCTTGGGGAAAAGACTGAGTGGGGGGCTGGGGACATGACAATACAAGATGGAATTCACTCCTTCCCCTATTGGGGCAAGTAGATGTGTGTTCCCTTAAGGGTTGATTCCGGGGCTTGAACAAAAGCGCACTGTCCTCTCCTGGCCCGAGAGGAATTTCTGTTTAGTGGTTGGACCCTAAACAGGTTGTTCACTAGAGGGATCAGTGGTACTTAAGGATCCAGAGGTAACCCAAGGGTAAAACGGTAATTTGACCCAGCTGGTGTTACGAACACACGTGAAGGATTGACTTACTGCATTGGTCGATATCCGTGGACACAAAAATATTCTACAGTGAGATGAGTGCAGCTGTGGGTCTTTAGTGGAGTGAGCCACAGTTAACGAATGTTGATTGACTCGGTTAATGAGTTTAGCTGATCAATCTCGTATCATTGGAGCTTCTGATCTGTAGGTCCATTAGGTCCACCTGCTAGCTCATAACGGGTTCTGAGATAATATAGTCTTGATTATTAAAGGGAAATAATATAATGTATGGAGATACATTATAGTATAAAGTTTAATTAAAGAATTAAACTTTATAATTAATTTTGGATATGATTCGAAATTAATTATTGAGAGAATAATGAATTTAATTAAATATGTGATATTTGATTATTTCAAGAATTAATTAATTGGGGAATTAATTAATTTAACTTAATTTGGTTAAATGTGATTTAATCAAATTAATATTATAGTTTATATTAATGTACATTTTGATGCACATTAAAACTATAGGTTAAATGAGAGATAAAATTGAATATGATTCAATTATAAAATTAATTAAATATTTTATATTTAATTAATGTGGATTCAATTGATGAGATTAATTGAATGACCAATTTAATTCAATTGAATATGATTCAAATTGAATTAAATACCTTATGGTATAATTGATTTAATTAAATTAATTATAATTATTTAATTAATTAAATGATAAATGATAATTATTATTTAATTAATAGACGGCCTGGATCGCGTTGATTATGATCAACGGTAGAGATTAAGTAGGGAATAACTCCCTCCCCACTTATCGTTGAGGGGAGAGGGAGTTTCCCCACGGTCTCTCATTTTTTCTCTCAACTTCACGTAAAACTCAGAGATAATTCTTCATTTTTCCTCTCAAGAACAGCAAGTTTCTTTGCTGTAATTTTCCCCTTCAAGACAACGAGGATCCCACAATCCTATTCTCATAGCCCAAGAGGATAGCCGGTGTTCACTTGTGGTTGTGTCTTGATCAAAGGAGCATAGTGCAGTATTTGTTCATCAAATCAAGTAAGTTTTCTAGATCTAAATAGGTTTTAGATCTAATTTTTCAACATGCTTAATCTAATCGTTTAATTTAGAAATTGTTTCTGTAATTTGATTTGCCAACGTATTGGTTTTTCTGAAATTGAAATTTAACTCGAGATTGTTCTTGATTGCTTCCGCTGCCAAAAGGAATTTTAATCCTTCAAGAATATCATCCAGGTAAGGCTAACGTGGTAACTGATGCGTTAAGTAGGAAGTCGAGACTTTCGAAGAGTGCCTTGGGTGGTATTCGAGCAAGCTTGCTATGTGAGTTAAGAGGTTTCAAGGCAGTTATGACTGCAGAAAGCTCATGGAGTCTTTTAGCTCAATTTCAGGTTAGGTCTTCTGTAGTAGCAGAGATTGTGAGAAGACAACCAGAGGATGGTAACTTACAGAAGATGCTTGCAAAGTCCAAGCAAGGCCCAGAGGCAGAATTTGAGTTGAGAGCAGACGGAGCCATAGTTAAGCAGGCAAGACTATGCGTTCCGAGTATTAGTGAGCTTAAGGGTGCTATACAAGAGGAAGCTCACAGTTCAGCTTACGCTATGCATCCAGGAAGCACCAAGATGTACAGAACTCTGAAGAAAACTTATTGGTGGCCTGGTATGAAGCGGGAGACAGTTGAATATGTCGATAGATGTTTGATTTGCCAACAGGTTAAACCAGTGAGACAGAGGCCAGAAGGACTCCTTAATCCACTGCCGATGCCGGAGTGGAAGTGGGAACATATTACCATGGATTTTCTATTTGGATTACCTCGTACTTCTAGTGGACATGATGGTATATGGGTAATAGTGGACAGACTCGCCAAGACAACGTGGTTTATTCCGATTAAAGCGACGTCTACACTTGATCAGCTAGCTAAGTTATACGTCGACAGGATTGTGAGTCAACATGGAGTGTCAGTGTCCATAGTTTCAGATAGGGATCCGAGGTTGACGTCTAAGTTTTGGCCTAGTGTGCAGAAAGCAATGGGGACAAAGTTAAAGTTCAGTACAACGTTCCATCCTCAGACAGATGGTCAGTCAGAGAGGACCATCCAAACCTTAGAGGACATGTTGAGAGCATGTGTCCTTCAGTTTAAGGGAAGTTGGGATATCCACTTATCATTTATGGAGTTCGCTTATAATAACAGGTACCAGTCCAGTATCGGCATGGCACCATTTGAGGCTTTGTATGGCAGACCATGCAGGACTCCTGTGTGCTGGAATGAAGTGGGAGAGCGAAAGCTAGTTGGTCCTGAGTTGATAGAAGTTACGTCAAACAGTATCAAGCTGATTAGAGAGAACCTGAAAATAGCTCAAGATCGACAGAAGAGCTATGCAGATAAGCGACGAAGAGACTTAGAATTCCAGGTTGAAGATCAAGTCTCTTAAAGTTATCTCCGTGGAGAGGTGTTCTTCGCTTTGGGAGGAAAGGTAAGCTGAGTCCTTGATATATTGGTCCTTACCAGATAATAGAACGAGTTGGACCAGTAGCCTATAGACTTGAGTTGCCAGCGAAACTCACTCGAATACATGATGTTATTCATGTGTCCATGTTGAGGAAATATATTCCAGATCCATCCCATGTGTTGCCAGTGCAACCGATTGAGCTGAAAGAAGACTTGAGTTATAAAGAGGAAGCGGTTCAGATCCTCGACAGAAAGGAGCAAGTTTTGAGGAACAAAACGATCCCACTCGTGAAAGTTCTTTGGAGACATCACGGAGTGGAGGAGGCAACCTGAGAGTCAGAAGACCAGATGAGGAGGAGTTACCCGACATTCTTCACCTAAGACTTCTAAATTTCGTGGACGAAATTTCATAAGGGGGAGGTAAGTTGTAAACCCGAGACCTACCTTGGATTATTTGCTCTTGTCACGTATTGGAGGGAGTTGGATTAAGTTATTGTTGTTGCATTGTTGAAGGAAAGTGGCAAAGCTTTTGGTACAAGATGTCTTTGATAATCATGGAGATTATTTGAAGAAAAAGAAAAGAAATGGAAGGAAATGAAAAACAAAAAGAAAAGAAAAGAAATGAGGAAAAGGAAAAGGATAAAAAAAAAAGAAAAAGAGAAAATGGGAAAAAAACCCACTTTCGGTGGTTAAAAAGGAATCCACCGTTTCAGCTCATTTTCCCATCATTTCTCCTCAAACTTCAGGACTTTTCGAGGGAGAGAGTGAAGGAAGAAGAAGGAGACTGCGGAGGGTTTGAGGTTGAAGAAGAGAGGAAAAGCTCATGCAAGTGCAACAATGGCAGAATCTGGGTTCAACCTACCTATCTTTGGTTTTTTATTCGGTTTGAGCTACACAGAAAGAACTAAGAGGTGAGGTTTGATTTTCTTTAAAGTTAATCAATTTCTAACAAATTTAATGAAGGAAGCTTGAGCTAAATCGGATGATGAGTTAATGGTTTTTGAAATGGAAAACGGAGCACATGATTTTTATGCAAACCAAGAGGATCTCTAGTTTTCACTTGTTTTTCGGTCATTCTGGGGTGTACAAGTTGAATCAGAAGCTCCATTTTGTATGGTTGCAAAGCTTATTCCATTTCCTATAACTTTCATGAAGAAGTCGGGAGTCAAAAATAACTTGAAGTAGGTATAATTTCAGGAGAAAGATAGAGGGTAGTAGAGAAGCTTGAATCTGTGTTTTCTGTGTTCGGGCCATTTCTGGACAAATTGGTTGGTAATCTCGTTTTTATTTTTTCAGGTAAGTTGTAGAGTGTTCGAAAATGAAGAGTGTGATATATAGTACATTAATTTTGGTCAAGTGTTGAGGAAGTTATGAGTGTTGGAATGTAGGGTATAGAACCTGGAAAATCTGGAAAAGTAGAATGTGAAGTGTGATTTTTGATTCAAGTGTTTAGAATTCATGAGCATGGAAAGACAAAACTACTTATGGTTCTAATGCTCGGTTTTGGTTGTTTGACAGGCCGAGAGGAATCAGATCGAGTCTACAGACCAGGAAACTAGCTAAGACGGTGAGTGACAAAACAAATTTCGAAAATTGTTTCTAAACGGTTGTTCGTGATTAGATGTTTTATATGTTTTTCTATGAATGATACATGATTTCAATGAATGGTTTCAAGCATAAGTTTTGAGCTTATATTTTCTAATGATGTTTATATATGAGCATGTGGTTAATGACTTTATGAAAAGTAGTTGAAACGATATCATTTAAAGTAAAGTGTGTATTAGCAAATACCGTTTTAAGATTTTCTGGACCTTTAACAAGAGTTGTTGATAGGGCCAATACAACTGGTTAGTTACATCTATCTCAAGAGTTGAGAATGCCTCAATGTAGTGGGAGGATTGTTCTACAATCTGACAGTTACATGGGCTTAATTGAAGCCCAGATCGTCATACCTAATGATGGCATTGAGGATTCATTGTCTTTGAGCAAGGCAATGAATGATGTTAACAAGAACCAATTGGATTAAAAGCAATGGACCTAGAATTAAAATATGTGATTTCAATTCCATTTAGGATCTTGTATATCTATCTAATGGGGCAACACCTATGGATTACAAATGAATCTACAAGAAGAAACGAGACATAATCTTAAGGTTAGACTTATGGCAAAGGGTTATACCCAGAGACAGGGGACTGTAAGAATTTCTTATCTCCTGTTGTCATGCTGAAGTCTGTTAGAACTCTTGTCTATTTTGAAAGGATGTCAAGACTACCATTTTGAATGGTAATGTTGAGAAGAGTATCTACATGTCTCAACCAGAATGGTTCATTTAGCAAGATCAAAAGCAAAAGGGTTTTCAAAGCTTAAGTGATCCATTCATGGATTGACCTAAGCAATTTGACCTTGGAATATAAAATTTGATATTGTGATCAAATCTTTTGGCTTTGATCATAACATTGATGAATCTTATCTTAAAGATCGTCAATAGTTCAGTAGCTTTATTAGTGTTGTTTGTGATTGATATCCTAGTCATTGGGAATGATGTAGGTTATCTTACTGACTAGTAAAATGAACAAGCAGCTCATTTCCAAATGAAAATTTGGAAGAAGCTAAGTTTGTTCTTTGGATCCAAAATTGTTAGGAACCGTAAAAATAAAATAAAAAGAAAAAATAAAAGAAAAAAACTAGCCTTGTCTCAAGTGTCTTATATCTTCAAGATGTTAGTTAGATATAAGATGCAGAATTCCAAGAAGTGTTCACTACCTTTTAGTCGTGGAATTAATTTTGTCTAAGAAACTGTTTCCTGAGAAACCTCAAGAACTTGAGGACATGAGACGAATGCCCTATGCAATAGGGATTGTCAGTAAGTATCAATCTAATCCAAGATTTGATCACTGGAAAACTGTTAAGAATATCCTCAAGTGTCTGAGGAGAAAGAGGAACTATATGCTCGTGTATGGGACTAAGGATTTGATCCTTACAGGATACACTAGTATGGATTTTAAGACTGATAAGGAATTGAGGAAATCTACATCAGTATCCATGGTCAAACTTTAGGAAGGAGCTATAGTGTGGCATAATTATAGTCTTGACCATATAGGGCGAAAATATAGCTGCTTGTGAAGTAGCAATAGAGACTGTAAGGCTTAGAAAGTTCTTGACTGATTTGGAATATGTTCCAAATGTGAACTTGCCCATCACACTTTATAGTGATATAGTGGTGTTGTGGCAAATTCAAAAGAACATTGCAGCCCAAGACAAACAAGCACATTGAATTAAATGGAATATTGTTGATTACATCACGAAGGCTCTCTCGGCTAAAGGGTATGAGGGTTATCTAGAAGGTCTAGGTCTACGAGTTATGTACAAAGATAAAATCTAGGGCAAGTGGGAGAAATGTAATGGGTATTGTGATACCATTATGTAATGGGTATAGTGATGCCCTAGTTTATTGTATTTGTACATTGTATATGTTTTATACATATATTTATACACCCACTGCTGAATAGATTATTGTACATCCCACTAGACTAGAGTTTTAGTTCAAGTGGGAGTTTGTCGGGTTTTATGCCCTAAAACTCGTAGATAGTGAATGTAAACAAATTAAATATTTGTTTTAATAAAGTGTTATTGAGTTTCTGCAATAAAATGTTATTGTTAAATATTGTACAATTTGACCCAAATCCAATAAACTAAAATCCAAGGTTGTTTGTGTTGGGTTTTATGCCCTAAAAGTCGTAGATAGTAAATGTAACATTTGACTTGCTTCAATGAAGTATTATTTCTATATATTTGTTTTGCCTAAATATAACCACAAATAGAATAAACTAAGAACCCATGGCTATATTATGTATACTTGAAATTTATGTGCGACATAAATATGGATCAAGTTCAAGTAAATAGTCTAAACTATCTATAGTATATGGATAAGGTTGGGTACCTTAATCCTGGGGACACTATTGGCGCGACTCGCTTTGTTCTTTAAAGACAGACGATGTCATTCCAACCGTTCATGTATAAGACATGTGAGTGAGGGCGTCCTATTCAAAGAATTTGCATAGAGATTGGACTAGGAGATAAGTCACTTTCGCTTTACAACACCGTTTACTGTTGAAACTGAACATCTCATACATATAACCTAGGTAACTCGATCTTAATCTTGAGCTAACTATGAACTCCTGTTTATTTAGGATTGTCCTTTGATTTGCATGGGTGAGAGTGGCCAAACATCGTCGACTCAATAAGCCTACCATTTTGGGGATAAGACTAAATAGATAGCTGGGGACATAGCTTTGCAAGAAAGAATTCACTACTACCCGTTTTTTGGGTTAGTAAAGGTTGTTCCCTTAAGTGCTGACTTCGAGTCTTGAACAAGGGGCCCCGCCCTCTCATAACCTTGAGAGGGACTTGGTTCAATGATTGTATCACGAACTAGTTGTTCATTAGAGGATCAGTGGAACTTAAGGAACAAGATGTAACTATAGGGGTAAAACGGACATTTGACCCAGCTCTAGTTACAAACAACCGGTGAAGGGTCGACTTGCTAATCATGGTTATATAAAGTGGACAAGAAATATATCTACGGTGAGGGGAGTTCAACTACGGGCTATAGTGGAGTGTCCCGGAAGTTAACAAACGATGAATGACTATATTAATGAGATTAACCAGTTATCATCGTTTCGTTGGAGCCCATGATCTGTAGGTCCATTAGGTCCCTCTACTTGCTCAATAGGAATAAAACTTGGAACAATATGATAGGTTAATATTTGAAACGTTCAAAATTGGAAAAGGATACAAAAGTCGGTTATATGCGATATTTAACGACATATTAGTTTAATTACGAATTAAACTTAAAAATGAGAGTTGGATATATTTAAATATGATTTAAATATTAAACACGTGAATAAAGATTCATGTTCGGAAAATTTCATTGGGAGAAAAACCAAGATTGCACAAATGATATTAATTTAATATGAGATATTAAATTAAATAATTTTATTTTAATTAAATAAATAATATTTAAATTAAAATAAAAATAAAAGAAAGTGGGATTATTCAGAATTGTATTTGCAAATTTTGAATTTAAAAGAAATTCAAAAGTTAGCAAATTTTGGAGGTGATGCTTAATGACTAATCACTTGTAATTAGCCTTATTGCACCACCTAATCTTGTTACTCAAAATGATCCCTATTTGTTGTCAATTTTTTGTGCAATTCTTGTGCATGATTTTCCTCTATATATAGAAGATGAGCTTATGAAAATTAGGGGATTTGCTTCAACCTAAAATGCTGCCAAAATTCTCCCAAGAACTTCCATGTTCATACTCTCAAGCTTGCTTATACCCATAAGCTTTCCTTTCCAATTCCTATCAATTGAGGATCCCACAATTCGTTCCAAGGCTTGAGGATAGTAAAGAAGATCCAAGTGGTTGTCCGAAAGTTGTTCGTGTGAATTATAAAGCATCGGATTATACGAATGTGGAGCTTCAAGAGGTAGGTACCTTATTACTCTGTTTCAAGGATTAAATTGATCCAATTGTGTGCCTAAGATCCAAAATTGCTTCCGTATATGTGATATTAACACCTACATTTTGTATGTAACTTGAACTAATTTGTGGGGACATACGGGGATCGATGTTCAAGTAACAACCTAAAAGGTTTATAGTACAAGGATAAGACTAGGTACCTTATCCTTGTAACACTATGCGATACGACCCGCTTTGCATTTGACACAGACGTATTGATCCAAAAGCATCCATGCAGTAGACATGCGAGTGGGGGTATCCTATGCAATGAGTTTGCATAAGACCGGACCGCGAAATAGTAACCGCTAGCTGTAACACTGTTAACTAGTTAGGATGACCTAGGCAACTTAGTCTGATCCTGAGTGGATTATGGACTCATGTTCACGAGGGATTGTCCTTTGATTTGTATGGGTGAGAGTGGCCAGTACGCCGACTCGATAAGCCTACCATTTTGGGGACAAGACTGAGTGGGGAGCTGGGAACATAATCACCAAGATGGAATTCACTCCTTCCCGACTTTTGAGGAAGTAGATGAGTGTTCCCTTAAGTGGTGTCTCCAGGTCTTGAACAAAGGGCCCAACCCTCTCACTGGCCCGAGAGGGGTTTCTGTTTGATGGTTGGACCAGAAACAGGTTGTTCATTAGAGGAGCACTGGTACTTAAGAAGGTAGAGGTAACTCAGGGGTAAAACAGTAATTTGACCCAGCTGGAGTTACGAACACTCGTGAAGGACTAACTTGCCGTTATTGGTCGATATCCGTGGACACATAAATATTATGTAGTGAGAAGAGTGAAGTTGTGGGTTTTAAGTGGAGTGACCCACAGTTAACGAATGTTGATTAACTTGATTAATGAGTTTAGCCAATTAGTCTCGTATCGTTGGAGCTTCTGATTTGTAGGTCCATTAGGTCCCACTAGTAGCTCGTAAAGAGACTTGAGGCAATTAAGTATAAATTGCAAATTGAAAGTGTTCAATTTATTTAGGGGAATCATATAATGTATATTGATACATTATAATATAAAATTTATGAAACTTTATAATATAATTTTTGAGTTAATTTCAAAATTAATTCTTTAGAGAAAATATTTGAAAGAGTTCAAATAATTAATATGAATTGGATTCATATTAATATAAATAATTTAATCAAATCCCTAAGATTAAATGTGTGATATTTAATTGGGTAATTAATTAATTATTTATTAAAATTAGATATGAATAAGATAATAGATTTGATCTTATTCATGACCTTTTCCTATTAGGAAAAGGTCTTAGCCTTTACCTATAAATAGGACCCTTGGGGTGGGGGGAAAGGCATCCCATTCATTCTACTTCTCTCAGATATCTCTCCTAAAAGACTCCCACCAGTCTCCTGCCTCTAGTAGTCTCAGAGATATACTGGTGTAACCAATAGGTGGTGTTTGCACAAGAAGGTTGCTGCGTTTTCGATCTCACTAGCAAGAAAAGGCGAATCGATCAATGCTTCCAATGAAAGTAAGTTTCCTTTGAAAACCTTGATCACTAGGATCATCTAGATTAGATCTAGACAATTATTAAGCATGTTTATAGTCGATGTACAACCTCTTAAATATAGTTTTATTGCTGTATTATTTTGCAAATTGTATTAGTATTTCAATTAGAATCTAAGACTCTGAGTAGGTTCTGTCCACGCGTCCCACTTCTTCCGCTGCGCCGAGGGCTCTCATTCCCTTCAGGCCAAATCCAAAAATATCACCATCGAACTCACTAGTCCTTGCATTTTTTTTCTTTTTTTCTTTTTTTCTTTTTCTTTTCTTTTTTTTTTTTTTTTTTTGCAAGGACTATTTTCTATCTCACTTTCTTTGAGAATCAATACCAGGATATGCACATACTTCGAGAGAGAAAACCACAAAATGAGAATTTCAAAGCTTATCATTATGGTCACAGAATTGGGATGTCTTGACTTGAATCTTTGACGTATGTGCTTTCTAATTTTTGATCTTCAACCTCATTCTTCAATATAACTTCACTGCTTAAGATATGGAATGCTAATTTGTCAAAGTGCATTATTCAGGGTTTAAAAGATGCAATAACCCTTTTCTTTATTTTCTTGCTTCCATTATGCTTTCCCTCTTTTGGAGATTAACCTACTTTGCAGTATTTTGCTCAAACAAAAGCTTCTGGCTCAAAAGATAGTCCCAAATCGATCGTGAACTTATTATCTGCTTGCATTTGCTCTTGAACTTAGCTCTTCAATGAGATTTACTCTAAGGTTGCCAACACATCAAGCCATTAGAATTATTGCTTTCAGAAAATGACTCACTTTAATCTAGGGAGGAAAAAAAATGATTGACTCCCTTTAATAACCGCATGATGCAAAATAGGTTTGACTCGCTTTGATTAGTAGAAGATGAAAAATATGATTGATTCAACTTAATTAAGTGACGATCAAAAATTGGATTGAATCACTGATAGAACCTAAATAGTCCTATTTTATTGCCTCTAATCTAAGCTTGTTAGAGTCATTTTATGCTTTACTTGTCCTATTTACAGGTTAATTGAGCTTAGGCCATGACGAGAGCCGATCACGCTAATTGATGTTAATTCAGGCCAATTACGGAGTTTTTAGAGCCATCTCGATGTCTTGGACGGCGAGGAGGTGAAGAGACCCAATTGTGCTGAAGCGAGCCTGAATTGTGACACCGAAAGCCAAAGATTGAAGCCCTGAACCGAGAAGAAGCGAGACCAAGCCGAGAAATAGAGCAGGAAGTCAAGTCATGAGGCTGGCGTCGAGATGTCGGTCTTGGCGTCTCGTCGTCGACGCGATTTCGGGTCCAAGACAAATGTTCGTGGCATCGAGATGCTGCACCTTGGCGTCTCGACGCCAGCGTATTTTTTATATATATGTAGTCTCAGTTTAGTCCGCCGTTAGGTTAGAATTTTGGTCCCCTTTACGATTTCTTTGCCTCTTTTAAATTCCAGCAATGTTGTAAACCATGAAGGATTTGGAATTCCCTAATTCCGTAATGCGGAAGCGTAATTGGGACCGATTCGTAGTTAATTTTTGTTTCTACCAAAATACCAATACATTGGCAAAAATTTAGAAAACTATTCTAAGTCAATTATTAAGGCTAAGCATACAACCTTAGAACTAATTCTAAAGGAGAGAAGCAAACATATCGTCGTTGTCGTCTCTGAAATATCAATAACGCCCTTCTTGATTTCATAAGGACCAAGCATCAACAATTGGGACACCACCAATTGATCTTCCCTGCTATGACTCCGAGATTAGGAATGTAGTTGTGAGACTACCTAATCTTGAATAGGAAAAACTCTAGAGAGAAAATTCTCCCTAGAGTTCTTGAGTTAAGAAAATATGAGAGGGAGGCAAGAGAGAATGCAAGAGTGCATTCTTGTGGCCTAATGTTGTATCACCTTAACCCTAGGTTTAGTGTTCTATTTATAGGAGAAAGGCCATGAATAAAATATTCATTTAAAATCAATTATTTCCATAACTGATTCAATCTTTTCCATAATTAATGAATTCCATAACCAATCAATTCGATAATTGATTAATCTTTTTCATAATTAATCAATTCCATAATTGATTAATCATTTCCATAAATGATTGGTCACTTCCATAAGTGATTAAATCATTTTCATAAATGATTAATTACTTCCATAAGTGATTAATCATTTCCATAATAGATTAATTTCCAATTAATTAATTCTTTAATTAGTTAATCACCAATTAAATATCATATATTTAATTTCAGACCTTCTATTAGTTAATTAATTAATTAACCAATTAAATATTCAGGCATTCAATTAATTAATTCTATAATATGAATCAAATTTATATTAAAATTTGAACTCCTTCAAATTCTGTTATATCCTATAAATTTAATATGAATCAAATTCAGTTTAGTCCGCCGTTAGGTTGGAATATGAAACAAAAGAAAACGTCGTGGCATCGAAACTCTAGGCTCGGCGTCTCGACGCCACGGACTTTGATCTCTGATAGCAAGCATAGCTAGCTATTTTTCTCTATTTAATTTAGCTAGTCTTTGATATTTAATTGGCCAAATTTATGCATTTTAGTGTTTTATTTGTAGGAAATATGTATTGGAGCTAAATTGAGAATATGAGAATGTTGGGATTGGTGCCCTAAAACTCGTAGATAGTGAATGTTAAACAAATATTATATACTTGTTCGATAAAGTTGTTATCGAGATTAATTCAGTAAAGTCATTACTGAATAAGTAAATAGCACATTAGATAACCCAAATCCAATAAACTAAGATCCATGGCTATAAGCTGAACACTTGAGCTTTATGTAGAGACATAAAAGTAGGATCAAGCTCGAGTTATAGCCTAAACGGTCTATAGTATAGGAATAGGGCTGGGTACCTTATTCTGGGGACACTATGAGACGCGACCCACTTTATAGATGGTATAGACGATGTGATCCTAAATCATCCATATCGAGATATGCGAGTGGGGGCGTCCTATGCAATGAGTTTGCATAAGACCAGAACCGAGAAATAAGTCACTCTCGCTTTATAACACCGTTTACTGACGAGACTGACTATTTCATGCGATGACCTAGGTAACTCGATCTTAATCCTGAGCTAACTATGAACTCCTGTTTATTCGGGCTTATCCTTATATCTGCATAGGTGAGAGTGGCTCAGTATCGCCGACTCAATAAGCCTCCCATTTCAGGGATAGGAACGGGTAGATAGCTGGGGACATAGTCGTGCGAGAAGAAATTCACTCCTACCCAAATTAGGGATAGTAGAAAGGTTGTTCCCTTAAGTGCTGACTCCGGGGCTTGAACAAAGGGATCCCGCCCTCTCATTGGCCCGAGAGGGACTCGGTTTATTGGTTGGACCATAAACCAATTGTTCATTAGAGGATCAGTGGGACTTAAGGAACTAGAAGTACTATAGGGGTAAAACGACTTTTTGACCTAGCTATAGCTACGAACAACCTGTGAAGGATCGACTTACTAATCATGGTTAAATCAAGTGGACGGAAATATATCTATAGTGAGGGGAGTGCAACTATCGGGCTATAGTGGAGTGTCCCGATAGTTAACGAATGTTGGCTAGCTTAGATAAGGAGATTAGTCGGTTAGCCTCGAATTGTTGGAGCCCATGATCTATAGGTCCATTAGGTCCCCCTACTAGCTCATATCGGAATAAAGCCTAGAACAAAAAGATAGGAAGCTTTGAATCGTTCAAAATCGGGAAAAGGGTATTATCGTAAATTGTGTTTGACACAATAATTTAATTATGAATTAAATTAGAAAATGAGAGATGGAGTATTTAAAAGTGTTTTGAATACCATATATATGTATTAGGAATCATATATGATTAATTGCACAAAATTAGTATGATTAATTGGATTAATCATAAGAAATCATTTTGAAATGTCTCAAAATCAATTACCTAATGTTAAATTCAATTTGGAATTGAAATCAACATTAAATTGCAAGCTTGAAATCAGATTTCAAAGGTGTAATTAGTGGATTAAGTTGGATTCCCACTCTTGCATGAAGATACAAAGTGGAAAACAACTCACCTCATGCAATAGTTGCATGTCTTCTAAAATGGACACTTAGAATCCACTTTGGCTTGCAAGACTACCATGTGTCTTGTGTCTTGAGGCTACTCCTTGCATGGAGAATGTCTTTATAAGGGTTATGAATCAGATTCAAGTTAAGAGAGCCTTTTTCCTTACTGTTATGCTGCTGGAATTTGGACTCAAGCTCTCTCATCTCTCATACTTCTCCATAGCTTGATCCTTCAAGCATTCCCTTCCCATTCCCTATCTTATATAGACTCCCACAAGTCGTTCTTGGCCCGGAGGATAGTAGGGAAGACTCTAGAGGTTGTCCAAGAAAGGTTGGAGAAGAAGACACAACAAGGAGCATCACAAAGTTGAGCTACAAAAAGGTTGGTGTTTCTTTCTCTCTGTTCTGTTTTTCCTAGAACATGCATGCTTTAGGAGTAAAATTGATGTGGTTAGGTGCTTCCGATCTTCAATTGCTTCCGCATGTGTTATATGAACACCTTCAGATAATTGATTGGGTGTTCGGGACGCAAAAAGATGCCAAAGAAACGAAGTGATTCGAAGATGAAAGCTTATTGAAGTGGGCAAGCCGCAGACCAGCGTCGAGACCCTAGCTTCTGGGCGTCTCGACGTTGGACTTTCCTCATTTAATTCAGGCGGCAAAAGATCACAGCATCGCGACGCTGTGACCATAGCGTCTCGACGCTCTTGGAATTTTCCTAAACAGAATGCACGGTTTTGCAACATCGTCGCGACGCTGTGCCTATAGTGTCTCGACGCTGTCAACTATTTTCCAATAAATAGATTGCGATTAGGGTTGGCCAAGGGGACTTCTTTTGATGCAATTTTAGCCTAAATCTAGACTAATACCTCATGTGGGAGCTGAAGCAAGTTGGAGGAGCGGGATTCAAGGGCTCGACTCGTGGAGATCGTGACGTGGACGTGCGGTTTCAGCGACTTAGCGTTTAATCTCCTTTTCCTCTTGAATTTAGTTGTTTCAATGGTTGTTTTAGACTTATGCTATATCGTAACGTGTTGTATGAGTAGCTAGGTTCGTTATCTTAGGGATTGATGTAGCCCTTTGGGCAATTATGGATTGATTTTTGGGTGTATTTCATGCTTTCATTTATGCATAACTTTTTCTTAATGCTTTCAATTTACCGGCCATGAATTGATTGATGATTGTGTTTAAATCTTTCTTGGGAGAGGGGATTTAGCTTAGATATCATTATGCATAACTAGGATAGTCTTGAGATCGGGAGATAAACGGTAATACTAGAAATCGTTAAAAAGGATAACCTTAATGCCTTGCATGATTAATGAATTTAGATAGGGATATTGGATTCATTGCATGTGAGAGAATCATGTATGCTCGGGAGAGATTTGTGTGAGTTAAGTATTCCAAGATTTATGAATCATAACATGTTAATCATCCAGTAATTAATTCATAATCCCAATTGGTGAAATCAACTCCCTAAGAACTTGCCATCAATTGATTTCCATATTTTTAGCTTTGTGATAATTTTCCATTCCTTCTCACTTAGTTTGGTTCCCTAGAAAAAATTGGACTTAAGTATTTACGGTAATTAAATTGATTAGAAACCCAATCCAGAGGACAACATTCGGTTATAAACAATCACTATATTATAACTTGGCTCGTACACTTGCAGTAAGAAAATTGCGCATAAAGTTTTTGGCGCCGTTGCCGGGGATTGGCATATTTAATCAATTTGATATCGTAGAAAAATTGTCCAGTCTTAACTTAGGGTGTATTTTTATTTTTTGTTATTTTATTTTTAGGTAGATTGCATTTTTTTCCTTATTTTCTTTCTTTCCTTATTTTAGTTCTCCTTATTTGTTTAAATTTTCCATAGATAGAATTTTCCTTTCTAGTTTTATCCTTATTAGATTAATTTTTCCTTATTTGTTAATTTCCTAATTTGTTTTTGTCATATTTTCTTATTGCATTCCTTATTTGTTTGTCTTTTCCTTTTTTAGAATATATTTTCCTTATTTAGATTTAGTTCTTTTCTTTTCTAGTTTCTTTCCTAATTTATTTTCTTTCCTTTTCTTTTATTTTCCTTTTTAGGTTAGATTAGTTTCTGCATGCGAAAGGTTAGGGAGTTGACCTTAGTTCCCTTTGACCCAGAGATAAAGAGAACTTATAATAGGCTTCGAAGGGAGAACCAAGAAAATCTCATCCAAATGGCCAATCCTAACCTTGAGGAGCCCAAGCCCATTAGGGACTATTTTTAGCCAGTCTTTCAGGAGCAACAATCGGGGTTTGTCTATGCCCCAATCAATGATAATATTTTTGAGTTGAAAACTAGTCTCATTCAGATGGCTCGAGACAGCTCATATAGAGGATCACCAATGGAGGATCCAAATTCACATCTGAAATCCTTCCTAGACATCTGTGGGACAGTAAAGTTAAATGGAGTTTCTGAAGATGCCATTCGCTTACGTTTATTTCCTCTTTCTTTGCAAGACAAAGCTCGTGACTGGTTGCAATCGATTCCACCTGGAAGCATCACCACTTGGGATGCTTTGGTCCATGCATTCTTGAAAAAGTTATTTCCCCCTGCTAAGACGGTCATGCTGAGGATCGAAATTGGGACGTTCCAGCAGCAGTTTGATGAGCAGCTATTCGAGGCTTGGGAGCATTATAAAGAGTTCCTGAGGAAGTTCCCTCAGCATGGTTATCCTGACTGGTTACAAATCCAACTCTTCTATAACGATCTGAACCCCAGTACTAAAACTATTGTTGATGCCATTGCTGGTGGGACTCTGTTGTCGTTCTTCAACCTTTGATTCTTGGTGTCGTTCTTCAGGCCCGCTTCAATACACTTGGGTCTTTTCACCTCCTCGTCGTCCAATAACACCAAGATGGCTCCAAAACTCCATAATTGGCCCAAATTAACACCAATTTAGTGTGGTTGGCTCCCGACATCGCCGAAGCTCAAAGTACTTGTAAGTAAGACAAATAAAACATGAAATTCCTCTAACAAGTTTATATTAGAGGTGATAAAATATAACTATTTTGGTCCTATCAAATACCCCCAACTTAAATCTTGCTAGTCCTCGAGCAAGGCACACACAAACCAAAGAAAAAGATGTTGTGCATATAATCGAAAAGTGACTTAATCCGCAAGGCTGAAACATTGCAAAAACTAAAGCAATCAAGAGACATTCGGAGGAGACACAAATGAGGAGACAAATCAAAAGTTTTCAAAGATAATCTTGCACAAGAGAGTTCTATCCCACCTAAAGAAGACTTTACTAGCCCGGGATTGGTTTACTAAACAGTCATCCTATCTTCCCCCTACACTGGCACTAAGGTCTCGCTAAAAGACCCAAATGGAACAAACTAGGTTGCTTCCTCTTTGCCTAAGTGCCTGAATAAGGAATTTCTTTTTCTTTTTCTTTTGCTTTTGCTTTTCTTTTTCTTTTTCTTTTTGCATTTCTTTTAGGATGGGGCACTAGCTTTCACACTACAATGCAAGGATCCATAACCCAAGTTTAACCCTTGGTTGACCTAACTGATCACACTGTAGGTAGCTCTTTTTACCCCTAAGCGCTCAATACAATGCAAGCATGCTTTTTCTCAAAATAAAAAACAAGAAAGACGAGCATAAAATTTTTCTTTTGCCTCTTGATCACTGACTCATTTTTCCTCTCTCTTTTATATTTTTAGCAGGCATATTTTCTTTTTCTCTCCCAGGCAAGACTCCACACAATATTTTGCAAAAAAATCTAGACTTTCTCACTAAACCTTACACCTACCAGGGTGACAACAGGAATATAGGCTAAGTAACTCGCTCCTAAGCATTCAAGTCCTACTTTAGAGCAAGAAAGACACCCAACTCGTGCAAGACATATCCAAGAAAAGTTTTTAAAAGGCTTCTTTTTTAGCACTCATGGTCACAACTCATCGAAAGCTGTAAATCTTCGAAAAAATTTGAGTCAATCCTAGGAAATCATTATCACTTAAACAAGCATATACACAACAGGCATGCAAGGCATTCATTAAGCACAAACGCTAGCCTGACGCTCAGATGCTCAAGGCCCAACAGAAATACAAAGCAGAATCCCCCACCCCCAACCTAAAAGTTTACATTGTCCTCAATGGAATAGATCATGTAAAATGGAACAACGCATAAGGAAAGAATAGAAAACTTCCCTGAATTTGAGCTGATGGGTGGTGGATCACGTTTGCATACAAATACAGGGGCTTGCTTTTGGTACCGCGAATCCTAAAAGAAGCAAAACAGAAAAACAAGAATCAAAGCAACCAACAAAAATAAACCTATCGAAGAAATGAAATGACAGAAAAAAGTAAAATTATTCAGTGCAAATGTTTAAGGTCGTTTGCTTGACCACATTCTCTTATCTTCTCATCTGAAATCAACCTCTTTGATTTTGACGACATCCTTTTTCTTCCTCTTCTTTTTGATTTGCTCCTGCATAAATAAATTAAACTTGCACATAGAGTGGAAAGTATAATAGAATTTAAACCAATTATCAATCATCATCCCCAACATATAAATCAAAACACCTTTATTTTGAGCAACAAACTAGTAAGCTATAGGAATTACAAAATCTAACTCACGCAATTCAAGAGTAATAAGCTTACGGGAAACAGAAATTGGTAAAGAATGGACCGAAGCAAACTCATCACCTATTTCTATTTTTTCTATCAAGCATGAAGAATTGCATGAACTAGACTCGGAATCTAATGAAGGCTCAAGCTCAGGCTTACTGACCTGAATGGAATTTTCTATCGACTTACCTTTTTGCAGTTGCTCAGGAGTTTGGCTAATCGAGGAATGGGAAAATTTTACCTTTTGTGCTTGCCACATGATGAGTCCAACGTACGTCACCAAGCTCGAAATGATCTCTCTAGCCTCTCTCGGTGTCTTGTCCAGCGCATCACCACCACTCGCTATATCTAACATCCTTCTGTCTTCGGGTGCTAATCCTTCGATGAAGTGCAACAACAAGGACTCCTCAGACATTGGGTGATGAGGAAGTGCACATAACCTTTTGAAACGATCCCAATACTTGTGAAATTCTTCTTCAGACGGTTGGGTGAGGTATATGATTTAACTGGTGACTTCAAGGTCTCCAAGAGATGGTAGATGACTCAAATTAGGAGCTACTAGGTCTTGCATCATGCACTCGACCATGCACTCTAACTTAACACGCCAAGGTTATGCTGATTTCATCGTTAATCTCTGCAAAAAGAAAAAGAAGAAACAAAAAATCCTAAAAACACTAGAAAATGCCCTTCCCCGACAACGGTGCCAATTTGACGGAGTGAGCTGTCAGGAGTCGTGTAAAATAAAATATATAATCCACGACACTATAACTATTTTGTAGAAATAGTGGTCGGGGTCGAACACAGGGAAGGGGATCTAGCAGATGCAGAATTTTGTGTTCATGCAACAGGGGGGTTTGAAAAGGTGGATGTAATTAAAAAAATGTTGAATGTAAAAGAGGCAAGATATAGCATGTGATAGAGAGAAAAATAAGACAAAAATCAACATCAGAAATGTTGGGTTTAATGTCCTATAAACTCGTAGTTTGTAAATCATTAGACATATTCTATTTCCAATAAAGACGTTATTGAGGTTATTCAGTAAAAGATGTTATTGAATATGTAAATTACGAATGATTAACCTAAATCCAATAAACTAAGATCCTTGGCTATAAAATGAATACTCGAACTATATGTAGGGACATATCGTAGGATCAAGTTGAAGTTTATAGTCAAAATAGTCTATAGTATAAGGATAGGGTTTGGTACCTTATCCTGGGGACACTATGGACGCGGCCCACTTTGTATTAAGTAAAAACGATGAGTTCCTAAGTCGTTCATGTGGAGACATGCGAGTGGGGGCGTCCTATGCAATGAGTTTGCATAAGACTGGACCACGAAATAAGTCACTTTCTTTTTATAACGCCGTTTACTGAAGAAACTGACTATTTCTCATAGATGACCTAGGTAACTCGTTCTTAATCCTGAGCTAACAATGAACTCCTGTTTATACGAGATTATCCTTTGATCTGCATGGGTGAGAGTGGCCAGCATCGCCAACTCAACAAGCCTAACATTTTGGGGATAAGATCGAATAGATAGCTGGGGACATAGTCTCGCAAGACGAAATTCACTCCTACCCATTTCAAGGATAGTAGAGAGGTTGTTCCCTTAAGTACTAACTCCAGGACCTGAACAAGGGGCCCCACCCTCTCGTTGGATCGAAAGGGACTTAGGTTTGATGGTTGGACCACAAACCGATTATTCATTAGAGGATTAGTGGAACTTAAGGAACAAGAAGTACTATAGGGGTAAAACGGTCATTTGACCTAGCTATAGCTACGAACAACCTGTGAAGGATCGACTTACTGAACATGGTTAAATCAAGTGGACGAAAATATATCTATAGTGAGGGGAGTGCAACTATCAGGCTATAGTGGAGTGTCCCGGTAGTTAACGAATGTTGGCTAGCTTGGATAATGAGATTAGTCGGTTAGCCTCGAATGATCTGTAGGTCCATTAGGTCCCCCTACTAGCTCATATCGGAATAAAGCCTAGAACAAATTGATAGGATTCTTTGAATCGTTCAAAATCGAGAATAAGGGAATTATCGTAAAATTGTGTTTGACACAATAATTTAATTATGAATTAAATTAGAAAATGAGAGATAAAGTATTTAAAATGGTTTTAAATACTATATACATGAATTGAGATTCATATATAAAGGATGCACAATATTAAGATGATTAATTTGATTAATCATACATAATTAGTGGGGCAAGCTGATTCATTATTATGATTAATTTCAATTTAGAATTGAAATTAATATCAATAATGCTAAATTAAAATCTGATTTTGAATCATAAGTTAGTGAAAAAAGTTGGAACTCCACTCTTGCATGAAGACTCAAAGTGGAATTACACCACATTCATGCAATAGTGCATGTAGTATTGTTTGAACACCTAGCTTCCACTTTCTCCATCAAGACCACCATGTGTCTTGCATCTTGAGGCTCCATCTTGCATGGATTCTCTCTATAAGTAGAGGAAGAATCAGATTGTGGAGAGGGACAACATTTACCTTAATGTTATGCTGCTGAAATTCTTCCTCAATCACTCTCTCATCTCATATCTTCATAAAGCTTGAACCTTCAAGCATTCCCTTCCCATTCCTTATCACTATAGACTCCCACAAGTCGTTCTTGGCCCGGAGAATAGTAGGGAAGACTCTAGAGGTTGTCCAAGGAAGATTGGAGAAGAAAACACCACAAGGAGATCCATCCATTTGAGCTACAAGAGGTTGGTGTTTCCTATCTTTCTCTTATGTCTTTTCTAGAACATGCATGCTTTAGGAGTAAAATTAATAGAGTTAAGTGCTTTCGATCTTCAATTGCTTCCGCATGTGTTATATGAACACCTTCAATTGGTATCAGAGCATGATTAGAGCACTTAACTTGCATTAATTTTGCTGTGGTGGGTACTGGTGCGTGTGTGAACTGAATGGATTGAATGTGAGATAAGATGGATAATAATAAGAAAAAAATATTCAGCCAACACTTAAGTGCAAGTATACACTGTCGCACGTAGTAATAAAAAACCTTAGAAAGTATACCAAGGGTATCGATCCCACGAGGACTAAACTGGAAATTCAGTTTTGATGAAGAAACTGCTCAAATGATTGCTTTTTAAAAAGGTAACCAAAGAAAATAAGTTGATTGATTGGGTTTTTGAAAAGATAAACAAAACAAGCAATAAAATAATAAAGAATAACAATAAGATAAAACGAGGTATTCAACATGGATTCATCCCTAAGGTAACAACCATACTTATGCAATTTCTAACTTAAGTGTATTTAATGCATTGGGTCAGATTTAACTTCCATTTGGCCCTTGTTTCCAAAAACCGTTAGAAGGCTAAGCGAGTACCGTTATGCCCATTTCTGGGACTCGACTCCAACATAGATAATTCACGAATGTAACCTATAACCTTATAGTCGATATAGGGTGCCTTAGGCAGCTTGCCCTATACCGCCGAACAATCTCTTTCGAACTTTTTCTCCTATATCACCTTTATAAGAACTGATATCGTTTGTCCCTTTCGAGATCAAACTCACATAGCATGGAAAGTCTAAGTGATCAAATTAAACTTAGCAAGATTAGAGAGATAATCAATAAAGAATGACATGCATTAAACACAACTTAAGCAAATAGAGTACTTTCAAGCCATTAAACCCTAAGGGAATTCACCACATTGAACCCCTCAACGGGATTTAGCTACTCATGATGGGATAAAAAGCAAATGAACACATTTTCATTGAAATAATAATGTAAAGAATACAGAATAATGAAAAGTAATCACAAGCTGGAAATAAAGGAGATAGCTAAATGTTATGGGTTTTTTGTTTACACAATCCTTCTAGAGTTCGCTAAGACACTCCACTCTCTCACTTTTACAAGGTTAGAATGGGTGAAACTCTCTACAAACCACAAGGTTTGATGTCTAACTCTCTCTCAGGTTAGAATTTGGTCATCTAAGAAGGACCTCGGGCATCCCTACTCATTGGCGTCGAGCTAGGGTTCTGTCACCACCCTTTTCTTCCAAGTGAGTTTTGCTTGAATTTGACTTCGAATCTCGAGCTTATATAGTGTATAAAGTGGTTGAGGAGCTGCGAAATAGGTGCTGGAAGGTTGCCTAGTCAGTTTTGGGGTCAAAACAGCTAATTAGGTGCGAAGAAGACTCGTCAACAACGACCCGCGTGCGACTCGGAACGACCTCTGTTTTTCCAGAAATGCGGTCGCATTTCATTTTTGCCTTCCCAGAAGTGTGGTCGCATTTCTGGGGAATTCCAGCTTTTCCTTTGTTTTTCTGCACCACAGCAAACTAAGTCAAATTTGCCTCAAATCAAGTCTTTTTAAGCAAAAATAAGCATAATTCAACAAAAGTGACTCTCAACACCATAACTTATCAAACTAAGCATATTTTGAGCTCGGGAACAGTAAATTGACCTAAACACTCAATATTTGACCAAGAAATGAGCTAAATATAAGGGTAAAATAGGTATATTTTTTACCCTTATTAGGTACCATTATGAAAATGAATTTTCTGTGTGCTTAAATGTGTGTGTAATGGCTTGGCAATTTTTTGAGCTTTCAATTCTTCATGAAAATGTAATTGCTCGGAAATGTAAGAGCATTAATGTGTGTACAAGGGTCTGTAATTTTTATAGAGTCAATAGAGTCCATATAGGCTGTAAAATCGAAGAAATTTGGAGAAGACGCTAGCAGAAAACAACAGCAGAGACTGCTGGTCGCGAGAGCGTCGGGACGCTCTTCAAGTAACGTCCCGACGTTGTAGAACAAAAATTCCAAGCGCAGAATTTCCAAAATTTCGGTTCGGTCCAGCTGTTGTCCTTGGGTTCGGTTCGGTCTGCTGCAGTCGGTTCAGCACTTTTTCTCACATTTCAAGGCTGGTTCAATGCTTGGATGGGCGGTTCGGGATGGTTCGTGATGCTCCGGATCATTTCAAGCTTATTTTAATAATTAGTTAAATTGCTTGTTTTAAATTGCCAAACCAATTCATTTTAGCTTGATTTAATTTCTTTATGCATTATGAATGTATGATTAAATTGAATAATTGTATGTGCATTATGAGCATGCCATATAGTTTTAAAATCCCACCATAGGAAAACATGATCATGCATTTATTTATTTTTAAAAGTGTTATTAATAATTTCAAATGCAAGATGGAAATTTCATGTTTTAATTAATATAAGTGTTGTATTAATTTAGGGAGATTCATACTTGAATGGTTAATTTCAAATTGGTTAATTTTTATATAATAGTTATATATAAAAGATAAAATTAACCTAGCATGAAACATGAAATTTCCTTAGTTTTGTTTATAAGTGTTATAATCAAATTGGAAAGCATGTTATAGATTAGATTTATAATTGTTATAAATCACTTAGAAATTTAAAATCTATAACAAAGAAAAGGTGCATGCTCACTTAGGGTTAAATTGAATCCAAATTCTCGATCAATTTCAATTAGATTCAAATAGGTCGATAAGCCTTTAAAACATAGCTTACAAGAGAACTCACCCGACAAGATGCTGTCTAAGGCTGGAGGTATTTAAGTTGATGGTTTACGGAACACCTCCTACCTGGGCATCGAGCCGGTTCTTGAGTTAAAGTTAACCCAGTTTTATGAGCATGCACGTGTGTGATGTGAGGTTTTAATCATTGTCACCTAGACATCGTAAGATTAAATGAACTTAGACTTAGGGTTATTCAATTAGCCAGAATTCGCCTAAGTATAAGTATACCCAAAACCGTTTAAAATACTTAGTGGGAGGGGAGAGATATATCAAATCCATTTCCATTTCACGTTCTCCCTTTTTGTTCACAACGTGAGATTTATGCTTGGCCTCGTGTTGATTATACCTCAACTGTTCCATTCGGAAGGTGTTTGCATAAATCAATAACAAGGTGAATGGAGAAAGTATTTATAGTAAGTGAGTGAAGGAAGTGTGTCAACACATCCTGCGGTCTCCTCCGTTAGGTTGCACCGTGAGATTTCCATGTTCCGCCTGCTTGTATGCCCTGGAGCTACTAACCATTCGGAGGGTTGTAACATGGAGATCGGAACAACGCAAACTCCAGAAATGGATAGGATTACTTAGGACCATTTCCAACATTAGCTTTTCCATTCGGTAGCATTGTTGGGGCCGTTCTCTGTAATCTTAAAACGGCGGGTCGCACTTACAAGGGTTACTAAGTGTTAGTATATTCCTGACCAAATGTAACGATAACTAAACCACTATAGGAATAAGGTTATTCTGGAGTTAGTATTTAGTCAAAAACGTCTTGGTTTAGTGAAGGAGTAATTGACTGCCCCTCGGTAGCGGTTGCTCTAACTCATTAAAGTGTCGTTGCAAAATAATAATCTTGGGTACATTATTACTTTTGCTAAAATTGATTGGATTTTGTCAAAAATGGTTAATAAGCAAATTTCTAATAGTTTTGTTTAATTTTTTTTTCAGCATGTCTAGCTCACTAGTTCAATTACTCGCTTCGGATAAGCTTAACGGGGATAATTATGGAACATGGAAGTCTAACCTGAATACCATACTAGTAATCGAGGATCTTAGATTTGTCCTAACCGAAGAGTGTCCACCTAACCCTGGCTCGTCAACAAACCGAATTGTTCGGGAAACATATGAGAAATGGACTCGCGCAAATGAAAAAGCAAGAGTCTATATCTTAGCAAGCATTTTAGATGTCTTGTCTAAAAAGCACGAGAGGATTGTCACCGCAAGGGAGATCATGACTTCGTTGCAAGGTATGTTTGGACAATCGTCCTCACAAACTAGACACGAAGCTCTCAAGAATGTTTACAATTCCCGAATGAAGGAAGGTGCTTCTGTTAGGGAACATGTTTTGAACATGATGGTTCAGTTCAATATCGCTGAAGTAAACGGTGCTACCATTGACGAGGGTAGTCAAGTTAGTTTTATAATGGAGTCTCTTCCGAAGAGCTACATTCAGTTCAGGACAGACACTGTCATGAACAAAATAGACTTTAACCTGACTACTTTGCTAAACGAGCTCCAGACCTACCAAAGTCTCACCAAGAGGGGACAAGAAGGGGAAGCAAACGTTGCCTCCACCAAGAGGTTCCAAAAAGGATCATCCTCAGGAACCAAGTCTGGACCTTCCACTTCTAAGAATAAGAGTATTCAGATGAAGAAAAAGAAGGAAAAAGGGAAAGGAAAAGTTCCAATGGGAAGCAAGGCAAAAACAAAAGCTGCAGATAAAGGAAAATGTTTTCACTGTAATGTAGATGGACATTGGAAACGCAATTGTCCTAAGTACCTTGCGGAAAAGAAGGCTGAAAAAGAAAAACAAGGTAACTTTGATTTGCTCGTTATTGAAACATGTTTAGTTGAGCAAGATAGCTCTGCCTGGATATTAGATTCAGGAGCGACTAACCATTGATAGCGAGCATAGCTAGCTAGTTTTCTCTAATTAATTTAGCTAGTCTTTTATAATTTATTGGCCAAAATGATGCGTTTTTGTGTTGTTTTTGTAGGAAATAAATATTTGAGCTAATTGCGTGTTCGGGACATGAAAAATGGCTAAAAAATCGAAAAAGGATCAAGTTGGAAGAAGTCAAATTCAGCCCAGCTGATTTAAAAAAAAAAAAAAATTGCGTCGCGACGCTCTCGACAAATTTTCCAGAATCGCGGTATCGCGACAGCGTCGCGACGCTGTCCATAGCGTCTCGACGCTATCGACAGATTTTCTATAAATTCCTCTTTTCAGCTACGGATTAGGGGAGTCCAATTGGTGAGATTTTAGCCCTAATTTCGACTAGAGACCTTTTGTGGGAGCTAAAGGCAAGGCCAAAGAGCGGGAATCAAGGGAGAAGACGTAGAGATCGTGACGGGGACGTGCGGTGTCGGCGGATTCGAGTTTTCCTTTCTCTTTCCCTTAACTCTTGTAGTTTTTATGGCTTTTCTTTCAATTAGTGTTTGTGGTTTAAAGACTATGAATTGCTAGTTGTTTGTCTTAGGGTTTGATGTAGTTGCTTAAATTGTTGGATTGAATTTCGGGTATGAATGTGTTCTTATTCTATGCATGCAATTTTATGTGTAATGCTTTCAATTACTTGATCACTAATTGAATGATTTGAGTGTTGAATCTAACTCGGGAGAGAGGATTTGGCCTAAGACTTGCTTTGTTCAATTGCATGACTAGAGTAGAAATTCTAAGTTTGTGACGGGATTTAGAATATCTCTAGAAGTATAACAAGGACCGAACCGAATAATGCCTTGCATGTTAATGAACTTAGATAGGGATATCAAGTTAGTTATATGCATGAGAATCAATTATACTCGGGAGAGGTAATCGTGATAAATGTTTCATTGGCTTGTAGAATAATTGCACGGTCAATTCATTCCTATTAATCAATCCTCAATCTTAATCAACGAAATCAATTCCCTAAGAGTCTTTCCATTTGAGTCTCCACCTTTATTTTATGCTTTTTGTCTTTAGATTTATCTTTTTCATGAAGTTTTGCTCCCTAAATAAAATTGGACAAAAGTATTCACGGTACTTAATTTGCTAGAAAACCAATCCAGAGGACGACACTCGTTTTACACGAAAACACTATATTATTACTTGACCCGTACACTTGCGGTAAGCAAATTGCGCATCAAGTTTTTGGCGCCGTTGCCGGGGATTGGTATATTTAGTTAAATTAATATTGTGGAAAAATTGTTCGGTCTTAGTTTAGGGTGTATTTTATTTTTTGTTATTTTTGTTATTTTTGTTTTTAGTTAGATTGCCTTTTTTTCCTTTGTTGGTTTGTTTTCCATATTTAGATTTTTCCATATTTGTTTGAGTTTTCCTTAGATAGAATTTTTCTCTTTAGTTTTTTCCTTTTTAGTATAGTTTTTCCTTATTTGCTAGTTTCCTTATTTGTTTTTTACCATATTTGTTTTTGCATTCCTTATTTGTTTATCTTTTCCTTTTGTAGATTATATTTTCCTTATTTAGATCAAGCATTTTCCTTTTTTAGTTCTTTTCTTATTTGTTTGATTTTTTCCTTAGTTGTTTTTTCCCTTAATTGTCTTTTCCTTATTTGTTCTTTTTCCTTTTTGATTTCTTTTCCTTATTTGTTTGAGTCTTAGTCCTTTGTTCTTGTTGGGTTATTATTTAATTGGAAGCCTAATATTCATTGTTGCTTTAATTGATTTGAATGGCTTTTTATTCAACTCCATATTCCCATTTTTCATCTTCAAGTTTTACCCCTTTAAAAGAAAATTCTTCCTTAGAAAGCATAGTTCAAAATTATATTGCGGAGTCTAGAGCGAGGAGTCTAAAATTTGATGAAATTATAAAAGGACTTCAGACCCCAAAGGAAGTTAGTGAGGAGGGATCCACTTCCATAGGATGTCTAGTGAGTCATGTGGCCGATGATTCATTGGCACCTATTCAGGAGCGTATTTCTTTCAATTTTGTTGAGGATGAGCATTTAGGGGTGAGTTGCATGAACAGTGGGGAAGAATTGGAGAGTTGTAGCACCTTTCAAGAACACGTTTGTGAGGAAGAAAAAGAAAATGAGCTTGTAGTGACAGAGGAAGTTCAGGAGGTAGAGTTTGAGGTTGATCAACCTTCGTCTGTTTTATCTTCTTTATCCTTTGTTGAATATGATTGTTCTTTTTTCTATTCTCACGAGTCAGTTTTAGAGTCAGAGTCTCTTTATTTTGATCTTTCTCCTTTGATGCTTATTTTAATAAAAAATTCCAAAAATAGTTCTGTTTCAGGGGCCCATGAGAAGCTAGTAAGCTTGCTAGCGGTCGTGTGTTTTATTGATTCAAGGAAGAAGGGCCCGAAGAAATACGAGAATTTTTATGTGCCTTGACAGATTACGCGAGCACGTCGAGCTAAAGACGATAAACAAGCGCTTATGGGAGGCAACCCAAGTTATTATTATTATTTTTTCTTTCTTTGTTTTTATGTTGTTGTTGTTTTTGTTTTGTAGGAGTTCCCGGGCTCTTGACTTTGCTAGCAATCATGAAAGGTCATCATTCCTGGGCAGTATCGCTCACCCCTTCCATTCTTTATTTGTTCTCATGCTTGACTATGCTTTATTGATTTATACATTGAGGACAATGCATGTTTTAAGTTTGGGGGTGAAATATCATGTTTGTGGAGCCCTTGAGCATCTGAGTTCGGGCTATAGTTTTGAGCTTTCTTTGAATTGAGCATATGGTTGTTTTCTGGATGCTATTTTTGCATGACTATGATTTCCTAGGATAGGCTTGCTTGTCAATTTTCAAGCTTTCGATGAGTTGTAAGCATGAGTGCCCAAAAAGGGAGACTTTTTAAATTTTTTCTAGGAGATGTCTTGCATGAGTAGAGTATTTGTCTTGGCTGGATTTGGATTTGAATGCTTAGGAGCGAATTATTAGGTTCATATGCTTGTTGTCACCTCGATAGGTGTAGGGAAGAGCTAAAGGGTTAATTTTTTGCAAATTAGCATGTTTGATCTTGCTTAGGAGGAAATAAAAGAATATATGCTTATCATGATCATGAAAGAAAAATCACTCTTGTCTTTACTTTTGAAAGAAAAGAAATTATTATGCCATGGCCTGTGCACAGTTTGCAATGAGTAATAAAGATTTAGGCAAAAAGAGCTACCCCTGTTGTGATCAGTTAGGCCAACCAGAGAAAACTCAGGTTAGGGTCCCTGCAATAGGTGTGTGAAAGCTAGTGCCACATATAAATGCTTGATTTCATTTTAAATTATAAGCACCTAAGTATGGAGGAAAACAAACTAATTTGTTCCATTGACTTGTTAGTGAATCCTTAGTGCCAGTGTAGAGGGAAGATGAGTTGAGAGTTTAGTAATCCAATCCCGGGCTAGTAGAGTCTGATCTCGTTAAGTTAGATCTCGCTTGTGCAAGTTAATTTTGGAAAACTTTTGATTTGTCTCCCTCATTGGTCCTTATGTGCATGTCTCTTGATTGCTTGATTATTGACTTTTGAGCCTTGAGGATTGAGTTATGTTTGTTGCATCCATTCTTCTATTGTATGCTTGATTTTTAGTTTGCTCGAGGACTAGCAAAAGCTTAAGTTTGGGGGTGTTTGATAGCGAGCATAGCTAGCTAGTTTTCTCTAATTAATTTAGCTAGTCTTTTATAATTTATTGGCCAAAATGATGCGTTTTTGTGTTGTTTTTGTAGGAAATAAATATTTGAGCTAATTGCGTGTTCGGGACATGAAAAAGGGCTAAAAAATCGAAAAAGGATCAAGTTGGAAGAAGTCAAATTCAGCCCAGCTGATTTAAAAAAAAAAAAAAAAATAGCGTCGCGACGCTCTCGACAAATTTTCCAGAATCGCGGTATCGCGACAGCGTCGCGACACTGTCCATAGCGTCTCGACGCTATCGACAGATTTTCTATAAATTCCTCTTTTCAGCTACGGATTAGGGGAGTCCAATTGGTGAGATTTTAGCCCTAATTTCGACTAGAGACCTTTTGTGGGAGCTAAAGGCAAGGCCAAAGAGCGGGAATCAAGGGAGAAGACGTAGAGATCGTGACGGGGACGTGCGGTGTCGGCGGATTCGAGTTTTCCTTTCTCTTTCCCTTAACTCTTGTAGTTTTTATGGCTTTTCTTTCAATTAGTGTTTGTGGTTTAAAGACTATGAATTGCTAGTTGTTTGTCTTAGGGTTTGATGTAGTTGCTTAAATTGTTGGATTGAATTTCGGGTATGAATGTGTTCTTATTCTATGCATGCAATTTTATGTGTAATGCTTTCAATTACTTGATCACTAATTGAATGATTTGAGTGTTGAATCTAACTCGGGAGAGAGGATTTGGCCTAAGACTTGCTTTGTTCAATTGCATGACTAGAGTAGAAATTCTAAGTTTGTGACGGGATTTAGAATATCTCTAGAAGTATAACAAGGACCGAACCGAATAATGCCTTGCATGTTAATGAACTTAGATAGGGATATCAAGTTAGTTATATGCATGAGAATCAATTATACTCGGGAGAGGTAATCGTGATAAATGTTTCATTGGCTTGTAGAATAATTGCACGGTCAATTCATTCCTATTAATCAATCCTCAATCTTAATCAACGAAATCAATTCCCTAAGAGTCTTTCCATTTGAGTCTCCACCTTTATTTTATGCTTTTTGTCTTTAGATTTATCTTTTTCATGAAGTTTTGCTCCCTAAATAAAATTGGACAAAAGTATTCACGGTACTTAATTTGCTAGAAAACCAATCCAGAGGACGACACTCGTTTTACACGAAAACACTATATTATTACTTGACCCGTACACTTGCGGTAAGCAAATTGCGCATCAAGTTTTTGGCGCCGTTGCCGGGGATTGGTATATTTAGTTAAATTAATATTGTGGAAAAATTGTTCGGTCTTAGTTTAGGGTGTATTTTATTTTTTGTTATTTTTGTTATTTTTGTTTTTAGGTAGATTGCCTTTTTTTCCTTTGTTGGTTTGTTTTCCATATTTAGATTTTTCCATATTTGTTTGAGTTTTCCTTAGATAGAATTTTTCTCTTTAGTTTTTTCCTTTTTAGTATAGTTTTTCCTTATTTGCTAGTTTCCTTATTTGTTTTTTTCCATATTTTTTTTTGCATTCCTTATTTGTTTATCTTTTCCTTTTGTAGATTATATTTTCCTTATTTAGATCAAGCATTTTCCTTTTTTAGTTCTTTTCTTATTTGTTTGATTTTTTCCTTAGTTGTTTTTTCCCTTAATTGTCTTTTCCTTATTTGTTCTTTTTCCTTTTTGATTTCTTTTCCTTATTTGTTTGAGTCTTAGTCCTTTGTTCTTGTTGGGTTATTATTTAATTGGAAGCCTAATATTCATTGTTGCTTTAATTGATTTGAATGGCTTTTTATTCAACTCCATATTCCAATTTTTCATCTTCAAGTTTTACCCCTTTAAAAGAAAATTCTTCCTTAGAAAGCATAGTTCAAAATTATATTGCGGAGTCTAGAGCGAGGAGTCTAAAATTTGATGAAATTATAAAAGGACTTCAGACCCCAAAGGAAGTTAGTGAGGAGGGATCCACTTCCATAGGATGTCTAGTGAGTCATGTGGCCGATGATTCATTGGCACCTATTCAGGAGCGTATTTCTTTCAATTTTGTTGAGGATGAGCATTTAGGGGTGAGTTGCATGAACAGTGGGGAAGAATTGGAGAGTTGTAGCACCTTTCAAGAACACGTTTGTGAGGAAGAAAAAGAAAATGAGCTTGTAGTGACAGAGGAAGTTCAGGAGGTAGAGTTTGAGGTTGATCAACCTTCGTCTGTTTTATCTTCTTTATCCTTTGTTGAATATGATTGTTCTTTTTTCTATTCTCACGAGTCAGTTTTAGAGTCAGAGTCTCTTTATTTTGATCTTTCTCCTTTGATGCTTATTTTAATAAAAAATTCCAAAAATAGTTCTGTTTCAGGGGCCCATGAGAAGCTAGTAAGCTTGCTAGCGGTCGTGTGTTTTATTGATTCAAGGAAGAAGGGCCCGAAGAAATACGAGAATTTTTATGTGCCTTGACAGATTACGCGAGCACGTCGAGCTAAAGACGATAAACAAGCGCTTATGGGAGGCAACCCAAGTTATTATTTTTTTTTTCTTTCTTTGTTTTTATGTTGTTGTTGTTTTTGTTTTGTAGGAGTTCCCGGGCTCTTGACTTTGCTAGCAATCATGAAAGGTCATCATTCCAGGGCAGTATCGCTCACCCCTTCCATTCTTTATTTGTTCTCATGCTTGACTATGCTTTATTGATTTATACATTGAGGACAATGCATGTTTTAAGTTTGGGGGTGAAATATCATGTTTGTGGAGCCCTTGAGCATCTGAGTTCGGGCTATAGTTTTGAGCTTTCTTTGAATTGAGCATATGGTTGTTTTCTGGATGCTATTTTTGCATGACTATGATTTCCTAGGATAGGCTTGCTTCTCAATTTTCAAGCTTTCGATGAGTTGTAAGCATGAGTGCCCAAAAAGGGAGACTTTTTAAATTTTTTCTAGGAGATGTCTTGCATGAGTAGAGTATTTGTCTTGGCTGGATTTGGATTTGAATGCTTAGGAGCGAATTATTAGGTTCATATGCTTGTTGTCACCTCGATAGGTGTAGGGAAGAGCTAAAGGGTTAATTTTTTGCAAATTAGCATGTTTGATCTTGCTTAGGAGGAAATAAAAGAATATATGCTTATCATGATCATGAAAGAAAAATCACTCTTGTCTTTACTTTTGAAAGAAAAGAAATTATTATGCCATGGCCTGTGCACAGTTTGCAATGAGTAATAAAGATTTAGGCAAAAAGAGCTATCCCTGTTGTGATCAGTTAGGCCAACCAGAGAAAACTCAGGTTAAGGGTCCCTGCAATAGGTGTGTGAAAGCTAGTGCCACATATAAATGCTTGATTTAATTTTAAATTATAAGCACCTAAGTATGGAGGAAAACAAACTAATTTGTTCCATTGACTTGTTAGTGAATCCTTAGTGCCAGTGTAGAGGGAAGATGAGTTGAGAGTTTAGTAATCCAATCCCGGGCTAGTAGAGTCTGATCTCGTTAAGTTAGATCTCGCTTGTGCAAGTTAATTTTGGAAAACTTTTGATTTGTCTCCCTCATTGGTCCTTATGTGCATGTCTCTTGATTGCTTGATTATTGACTTTTGAGCCTTGAGGATTGAGTTATGTTTGTTGCATCCATTCTTCTATTGTATGCTTGATTTTTAGTTTGCTCGAGGACTAGCAAAAGCTTAAGTTTGGGGGTGTTTGATAGCGAGCATAGCTAGCTAGTTTTCTCTAATTAATTTAGCTAGTCTTTTATAATTTATTGGCCAAAATGATGCGTTTTTGTGTTGTTTTTGTAGGAAATAAATATTTGAGCTAATTGCGTGTTCGGGACATGAAAAAGGGCTAAAAAATCGAAAAAGGATCAAGTTGGAAGAAGTCAAATTCAGCCCAGCTGATTTAAAAAAATAAAATAAAATAGCGTCGCGACGCTCTCGACAAATTTTCCAGAATCGCGGTATCGCGACAGCGTCTCGACGCTATCGACAGATTTTCTATAAATTCCTCTTTTCAGCTACGGATTAGGGGAGTCCAATTGGTGAGATTTTAGCCCTAATTTCGACTAGAGACCTTTTGTGGGAGCTAAAGGCAAGGCCAAAGAGCGGGAATCAAGGGAGAAGACGTAGAGATCGTGACGGGGACGTACGGTGTCGGCGGATTCGAGTTTTCCTTTCTCTTTCCCTTAACTCTTGTAGTTTTTATGGCTTTTCTTTCAATTAGTGTTTGTGGTTTAAAGACTATGAATTGCTAGTTGTTTGTCTTAGGGTTTGATGTAGTTGCTTAAATTGTTGGATTGAATTTCGGGTATGAATGTGTTCTTATTCTATGCATGCAATTTTATGTGTAATGCTTTCAATTACTTGATCACTAATTAAATGATTTGAGTGTTGAATCTAACTCGGGAGAGAGGATTTGGCCTAAGACTTGCTTTGTTCAATTGCATGACTAGAGTAGAAATTCTAAGTTTGTGACGGGATTTAGAATATCTCTAGAAGTATAACAAGGACCGAACCGAATAATGCCTTGCATGTTAATGAACTTAGGTAGGGATATCAAGTTAGTTATATGCATGAGAATCAATTATACTCGGGAGAGGTAATCGTGATAAATGTTTCCTGGGCTTGTAGAATAATTGCACGGTCAATTCATTCCTATTAATCAATCCTCAATCTTAATCAACGAAATCAATTCCCTAAGAGTCTTTCCATTTGAGTCTCCACCTTTATTTTATGCTTTTTGTCTTTAGATTTATCTTTTTCATGAAGTTTTGCTCCCTAAATAAAATTGGACAAAAGTATTCACGGTACTTAATTTGCTAGAAAACCAATCCAGAGGACAACACTCGTTTTACACGAAAACACTATATTATTACTTGACCCGTACACTTGCGGTTAGCAATTTGCGCATCAACCATGTATGCTCTTCTTTACAGGAAATTAATTCCTGGCACATGCTGGCAGATGGCGAAGTAACTCTCAGAGTTGGAACTGGAGAGGTCGTCTCAGCCAGAGCTTCAGGAACTCTCAAGTTGTCTTTTGGAGATAGATTTTTATTACTTGAAAATGTCTTGTATGTTCCCGATATAAAAAGGAACTTAATTTTTATCTCTTGTTTGATTGAACATGAATACCAAGTATCTTTTGATATTAATAAAGTGTTTGTTAACAAAAGAGGTATGCAAATATGTTATGCAAAACTTGAAAGCAACTTATACGTGTTAAGGCCAATTCAAGTTAAAGCTATTTTTAATACGAAAATGTTTAAAGTAGCGGAAACTCAAAAGAAAAGGCGAAAAGTTTCTCCTAATACCTATCTTTGGCACTTGAGATTAGGCCACATAAATCGCAATAGGATTGAAAGATTGGTAAAGAGTGGATTACTAAATCAGTTAGAAGATGACTCGTTACCACCATGTGAGTCCTGCCTCGAGGGAAAAATGACCAAACGACCTTTTTCGGAAAAAGGTTATAGGGCCAAAGAACCCTTAGAACTCGTGCATTCGGATCTCTGTGGTCCTATGAATGTCAAAACACAAGGAGGGTATGAATATTTCGTCAGTTTCATTGATGATTATTCAAGGTATGGCTACCTTTACCTAATGCATCACAAGTCTGAAGCCCTTGAAAAGTTCAAAGAGTACAAGACCGAGGTTGAGAACCACTTAGGTAAAACGATTAAAACACTACGATCAGATCGAGGTGGAGAATATATGGACCTACAATTCCAAGACTATTTGATAGAACATGGAATTATGTCCCAACTCTCAGCCCCTGCTACCCCACAACAAAATGGTGTATCAGACAGGAGAAACCGAACTTTGTTGGACATGGTTCGATCAATGATGAGCTATGCTCAGTTGCCTGATTCGTTCTAGGGATATGCAGTTGACACTGTCGTATACATTTTGAACATGGTTCCCTCTAAGAGTGTTTCTGAAACACCCTATAAACTATGGAGAGGGCGTAAAGGTAGTTTACGTCACTTCAGAATTTGGGGATGCCCGACACATGTGTTGGTGCAAAACCCAAAGAAATTGGAACGACGTTTAAAATTGTGCCTGTTTGTGGGATATCCTAAAGAAACGAAAGGTGGTCTATTTTACGATCCTCAAGATAATAAAGTGATTGTATCGACAAACGCTACATTCCTTGAGGAAGATCACATAAAAGATCATCGACCTCGCAGTAAACTAGTATTAGATGAGATTTCAAGAAAAAATACAAAAGAATCTACAGAAGTTGTTGATCAAGCTGGTCCATCAAAAGTTGTTGATCAAACACATCCATCTCAAATAGTGAGAGAGCCTCAACGTAGTGGGAGGGTTATAATACAATCCGACCGTTACATGGGTTTAACAGAAACTCAAACCATCATATCTGATGATGGCATAGAGGATCCATTGACCTTTAATCAGGCAATGAATGATGTTGATAAGGACCAGTGGATCAAAGCCATGGATCTTGAAATGGAGTCAATGTACTTCAATTCGGTCTGGGAACTTGTAGAGCAGTCGGATGGGGTAAAACCTATTGGTTGCAAATGGATCTACAAAAGAAAACGAGACCAAGCCGGTAAGGTTCAAACCTTCAAGGCTCGACTTGTGGCAAAGGGTTTTACCCAGTGGGATCGTGGATTTTGAAGAAACTTTTTCCCCTGTTGCCATGCTTAAGTCGATTAGAATACTCTTATCCATTGCCACATATTATGATTATGAAAAATGACAAATGGATGTCAAGACAACCTTTTTGAACGGTGATAGCGAGCAGAAATGTCGCTATTTTAGTCCCAATTTATTAGGCTTTTTAGTGCTTTAATTGTGTTTTTATTGAAAATATTTGATATATTTTGTTATTTGGTCTTTGGGAGCAAACTATGGAAATTAGTGGAAAAAGTGTCCAAAAAGAAGACATTTAAGCCCAATTTCCATACTTGGGTCAAAGGGGAAGCCATGAAAGTCAACCATGAAGATGGGGCCCAAAAGAAATGGAGGGAAGCCCAAATTCAAGCCCAAATCCGTAGCTGAAAGTTCTTGAATTCGCCTAGCGTCGAGACGCTGCAAGGACAGCGTCACGACACTGTCCATTTCTTGGCCGGCAAGTCGATGACGTCACAGCGTCGCGGATTTGGGCTCATTTGGATCCATTTTTTACCATCAATCACTATTCATTCCATTCCTTTCTTGCTTTCTTTGGCTCATTTGGATCCTCTCTCAAGGCTTCCTAGCCTTTTTGAGAGCTTTCTTTAGTGGGAAAACTTTGGGGGGAATTTTGGGAGCATTCTAGGAGGCTCAAGGAGAGCTCGGAGGGACTCCAAGCGTCAGCGAAGGGGTCTTCGACCGTCAATTCCTTTCCTTTTATTGTGCTCTTAATTATGCTTTCCATTGTAATTTTTGTGAATATTTTAGCTATGTATAGCTAAACCCCAATTTGGGGTCTTGAAATGAAATTATAGTCTAAATGTTGTTATAATTGTCTACCTCTTGCCCTTTTGTCCTAATTATTTGTATGGATGTGCTTAATGCTTTATGCAATCTGGCCAATTGTGTACTGATCTGATTCTTAATGGAGACTCGACGGAGAGAAGTTAGGATAGATCATAATCCATGCAACTAGTTTAATTGCCCGTCGTGACAACGAGATTAGTTGATTAAACTTAGATTCCTAAAATGAATCAGAGCGTAATAATTAATGATTTTTAATGGCGCTAAGGACACTTAGGTTGTTAAAATGAGTTAATTTCAATTAGGGGAGACCGACAGGAGAGCCTATGTGATTAACGGAGATTCTAGGAGTATAATTAGTTGGGCGATGAGATAGGACAATTGTAGCAATTGTTTAGCTAATAATTGATTTTCAAGACCCCTCTTCCCATTAGAAAACTCTTTCTCCATATTTTATTTTCCTCGATTGATCAAATTTTCTCCTTAATTGTTTTGATTTTTAAATTTTCTTTGATTGCATGATCTGGTTCCTAAATATTATTTCGCCTAAGTATTTTAGTGTTCAAAAGAATCTTTGCTTGCTTAAATTTCGCTTTGCCTCCCTGTGGATTCGATACTCGGAATTCTTCCATTTTACTATTACTTGTGACGACCCGTGCGCTTGCGGATATCGTAATAATACAGCGAACAAGTTTTTGGCGTCGTTGCCGGGGAGGTGTTGATTTTTAAGCAAATCAAATTTTTTCTTAACATTAAAAAGAAAGGGCTAAATAGTAATTTAGGTGTAAATATTTTTCTTTTTGTGAATATTATTTCATTTTGGTTTTTGGTTAGTTCTTTTGATTGTTTGGGAGTGTTGCATGCGAAGAGATAAAGGTGGTTAATCTGTTTCCGCTAGATCTTGAAATTGACAGAACTCTTAGATCTATTCATAGAGATAAAAGATTAGCAGAAGCAATGGCCCAACAAGAAGCTCCCGAGGCGATCAGAGACTTTTTACAGCCAGTTCTCCCGACTGAAAATTCAGGAATCGTTTACGCCCCGATACAGGCTACAAATTTTGAGTTAAAGACGGGATTGATTCAGATGGCACGCGATAATTCTTTTAAGGGACATCCTTCTGAGGATCCACAGTCACATCTGCGATCATTCTTGGAGATATGCAGGACGGTAAAGATGAATGGAGTTCCGACCGACGCTATAAGACTGAGGTTATTTCCGTTTTATTTGTAAGACAAGGCTAAAGATTGGCTGGAATCAGTTGAGACGGGCAGTATTAGTACTGAAGGGATAAAAGCCCTTTCGCAGCGGAAACGTACAGAACCTTAACTCGTTTTTAATTCAGAATAAAATACCGTACGTTGGCAAATTAAAATACAGCAGTAAAATCAAAATAAAGCTACTGAATTTTAATAATAAAACATGCTAATCCTCATTAATAAACCCTAGATCTAATCTAGGAATGGATCCTAATGATCATAGATTAAGGAACACCTACCGTAGATGAAGTCCTTGATCGTTTCGCCAAATTCCCTTCAAATTGCAGAAAATTCCAGTAGCAAAAGGTCTCCTTTTTCGGTGCAAATCCTTACGAACACCACCAAATAGGATTCACCAATATCCTCCTAGAGAATGGAGTTGAAAGGTTTGTGGGAACCAAGAAAATTCAGGGAATTTTTGGAGAGTTGTTCTCTATATTCACTAGAGAGGAAAAACACAGAGAAAAAAAAACTTCTGAGAGAGGGAGAGAGACGCATGAGAGAGTGAGAGATCTGAGAGGCCAAATTGGGATTAAACCCTAACTGAACCACTCAGTTACGTTAAGAAGCTAAAACTTCTCCTATCCTCACTCTACATCGTGCGTATTGCACAATTAGTGGGTAGGATTAATTCTTATCAGTTATCTTTAACTGATAAGAAAAATTAATTATTAAATTAATAATAATTAATTTAATAATATTAAGAATCCCAATTTATCTTAATATTATAAACATAAATCACATTTATGTCAACCTCCCACATAACCTATAGTTTTAATGTAAAGTAATTAAATCAAATTTAATTAAATTAAATTAAATTAAAACTAAAAATATTAATTAATTCATCAATTAATTAATATTATAATTAAATATCATATACTTAATTATATTTCTCTCTCATAAACTATAGTTTTAATGTACATCAAATGTGCATTAATTATAACCTATAGTTTTTTAATATGAATCCAATTCATATTTAAACTTAACATTCGAACACCTTCGAATGTTCTATTCCCCTTTAGAATTTTACCTCAACGCCTCTAATGAGCTACCGGTGGGACCTACTGGACCTACAGATCAGAAGCTCAACCGATATGAGATTAATTGGCTAAACTCATTAACCAATTTAATCAATATTTGTTAACTGTGGTTCACTCCACTATAGAACCACAACTGCACTCCTCTCACTGCAGATATATTTCTGTGTCCACGGATATCGACCGTCAAGAGCAAGTTAGCCCTTCACGTGTGTTCGTACCCCAGCTAGGTCAAATTACCGTTTTACCCCTGGGCTACCTCTTGGTCCTTAAGTACCAGTGCTCCTCTAATGAACAACCTGTTTGAGGTCCAACCAACAAACAGAAGTCCCTCTCGTGCCATAGAGAGGGTAGGGCAAATTGTTCAAGACCCGGAGACACCACTTAAGGGAACACACCTCTACTTGCCCTAAAGTTGGGAAGGAGTGAATTCCATCTTGTAAGACTATGTTCCCAGCTCCCCAATCGGTCTTGTCCCCAAAATGGTAGGCTTATTGAGTCGGCGAATAGGCCACTCTCACCCGTACAAATCAAAGGACAATCCCTCATGGACAGGAGTCCATAATCCACTCAGGATTAAGGCCAAGTTGCCTAGGTCATCCTAGTGAAATAGAAACCAAGCTAACTAACGGTGTTACAGTTAGTGGTTAACTATTTCGCGGTCCGGTCTTTGTGCAAACTCATTGCACAGGATACCCCCACTCGCATGTCTACTACATGAACGCGTTGGATCAATACGTTTGTATCAATATACAAAGCGGGCCGTATCCATAGTGTCACCAGGATAAGGTACCCAGCCTTATCCCTATACTACAGACCCTTTAGGCTAAAACTTGAACATTGATCCCCGTATGTCCCTACATACTAGTTCAAGCCTCATTCTTTTAGCCTTGGATGTTTAGTTTATTGGATTAGGGTTAATAAGACAAGATATAATACAAACATTGAATAATACATCACATTTATTAATATTCGGTCAAATGTACATTTACTATCTACGAGTTTTAGGGCATAAAACCCAACAAGTACATGGGACGAGCTTGCCCAGGCTTTCCAAACGAAATTTTTCCCGCCTGCCAAGACTACGAAGCTCTGGACTGAGATCGAAACGTTTAGACAGCTTGACGAGGAGCAGTTGTACAGATGCCCACAGCATGGATATCCAGATTGGCTCCAGGTGCAGTTGTTTTACAATGGTCTGAATTCCTCCACCAAGATAGTTTTAGACACATCAGCAGGTGGAAGTTTTCTTTCCAAGACAGTGATAGAAGCCAAGGATCTGCTAGAGGAAATGGTAGCAACCAGTTATCAATGGCCAACCGAGAGGGGGACAATTTCTAAGAAGGCTGGAATTTATGAATTAGATGAGTCGAGTTCATTGAAGGCACATATGGCATCTCTGACCAATGCGCTGAACAAGTTAACTTCATCTGAGGTGGTCAAATCCATTTCCACCATAGCTGAAGGGTATTCGAAGAAGGAAGGTCAAGATGTGGAAGAAGTTCAATATGTAGGAAACAGACCATTTACATAAGGAGTACCGAACTTCTACCACCCCAGTCTATGTAATCACGAGAACTTCTCGTACTCAAACACGAAGAATGTTTTGCAGCCACCGCCAGGTTTTGCATCGTCCAGTACGACAGAAAAGAAGAGTAACCTGGAGGAGATGATGGCTATGTTTATTAAAGAGCAAAAAGTATTGAATGTGAATCTCCAAACGACAGTTAATAACCACGACACATCTCTCAAAAATATGGAAGTTCAGATTGGTCAGATCGCTTCAGCTGTGAATGCCCTTCAGAAGGGAAAATTTCCAAGCGACACTGAACCTAACCCAATAGAGCAGTGCAAGATGGTGACACTGAGAAGTGGTAGACAGTTGGAGATCAACTAAAAGAAGAAGAAAGAAGAAAAGAGCAAGGATGAAGATGAAAGGGCTGAGGCACAAAAAGTCTCCTCTGAAAAGTCCCAACATCCTCCTAATTCTATTGATTTGAATTGTGGTTTTTCTAACTCTTTTGCAGGAAAAGAAAAAGATAACAGGCATGACGAGAAACTGAACGAGGAAGAAGTGGTTCCATGCAACCATCATGACAAAGGCTCGCACATCAACCTGCCCAAGTGGAGGGGTGAATGTCCAACCATTGATTACAGCTAGTTACCTTTTCCTCAACGCATTAAAAATTTTAAATTAGATGAGCAGTTTCAAAAATTCCTAGAGATGTTTAAAAAATTGTCTGTGAATATTCCCTTAGTAGATGCTTTGTATAACATGCCTAATTATGGGAAGTTCATGAAGGAAATGCTATCTAGGAAGAAAAGTTTGAAAAAAGAAGTTTTTAAATTGTCTGAAAGTAGTAGTACCATAATTTCTGGAAAGATGCCTTCTAAACAGAAAGACCCAGGGAGTTTTACTATTCCCTTCACTATAGGAGAAGTATCTTTCAATAGGGCCTTATGTGATCTAGGTGTAATAAATTTAATGCCCTATTCTGTTTATAGGAAGATTGGTTTAACAGGAATGAAGGACACCGACGTCACTCTCCAGCTTGCTGATAGATCGATTACCCACCCGATGAGTGTTGTGGAGGACGTGCTGGTGAAGGTCAATAAATTTATCTTCCCTGTAGACTTTGTGGTACTCGACATGCAGGAAGACAGAGAGGTACAAATTATTCTAGGCAGACCTTTCTTAGCAACTGGTAAGGCCGAAATTAGTGTGCATACTCGTAAGCTTACCCTGAACATTGATGATGAAAAAGTCGTTTTTAGTATTTTTGGGCATGATGAGTCTGTATGTAGTTTGCATACTTGTTTTTCTATTGGTCCTGAATACTTGACTGACGATGATAAGGAGGTAGAGTATAATCTTGGCCTAGGATTAGGAGAGGAGCTTATGGATGATGGGGATTTCAATCATAATGCATTTTTTGATGACCCTCTATTTGAGAACGAGATGAATGATATGGATCTGCCTGATTTCGAGAATGAATTAGAATTACTTGCTTTTGAGAATGAAATATCTACAGTTGATGATTTACCTTCTTTTGAAAATGAATTGGAATTGCCTGAAATGAATGATTTTGATGATGATATTGAATTACCTGACATTGAGAATGAGCATGATTTGCATAGAAAGGATTACTTGATAGATAATTCTGAGTCTGATCATGATAGTGCTGAGTCTATCGAGTCTGATCCTGACATTCCTGAGTGCATGAACCCTGAAAATGTTAATGACTTTGATTCGTGTCCTGATGATGTATATAGCATAGAATCTGACCCAGAGGAACTCGAATCTGTGCATAGTATAGAATCTGATCCGGAAATGCTTGAATTCTTTAATTCTTCTGATAGTGAGTCATATGACAGCCTGGTTGATTCATTTTTTAATTCTGAATCTGAAGAATCTTCTGAGCATGTAGATATTGAATCTGATGAATGGACTGGTATGATTGATAGACCATCTTTAGATCCCAGACCAGTAGATATCATAACGCTTGATGACTCTGTTAACAATTGTTTTGTGAATAGAGATTTAGAAAAGAGATTTAATGCGGCTACTTACTTCCTGGAATGTTATTATGATAATCTCTTTAGCGATGATGGGCCAGGGGAAAGTTTTTTTTCTCCCATGTTTGCTGTGTGCAATTCGATACGTGATTTTTTGCAGGGCCCGGAGGAAGATGAAAACTTTTATTTCGAGCCTCCGTGAGCGTGCCGAGCCTCGTCTAGCTAAAGACGTTAAAGAAAGCGCTGCTTGGGAGGCAACCCAAAGATTTAAGTTTAGGAACTTGTTTTTGCGGTAAATAATTTTCCTTGCCTCGTGATCCAATTTTGTTTTGCATGATCACCTTAGCAATTCCCAAAGCTCCATGATTCCCATTTTTTTGGATCTAAAGGAAGAGGATGAATCGCTCCTAGCTCAGGGAAGCCTCAGTATCCTTCTTTATGCTTTAGTGCTTTTAAACATTAGGGACAATGTTTAATTTAAGTTTGGGGGGGAGGCTTTCGCTGTGCTGAGCATATTTGAATTCTGTTGGATGCATGAATATCTATGATAGCCAAGGATGTGATTTTAGAAATTTTGGGAGAAAATGGTTTATATGTTGTGGAATCTGAGAGCACGGCAGAAATTGTGAAATTTTAAAATTTTTTGATACTTAGTTTTGATGTCTAAAGCATGCAATAGACTTATCTAATGACGTCTTTGAAAATCTAGATTCTTATTATGATTTTCAAAGTTTGTTGTCACCCCGATAGGCTTACTTTCTAATATTAGGAAGGTCATGCTTGATTGTTCTAAAGAGCTAGGTAGAAAAAAAATGCTATGCCTGCTGAGAGAAAAGCAACAGCAACAAAAAGAAAATGACAGAAAAGAAAAATCTGTTGAAAAAAAAAATTTTGCTTGTACAAAAGAAAAAAGCCTAGGGGTAAAAAGAGCTACCTGCGGTGTGATCAGTTATGCCAATCAGAGAATAAAATTCGGGTTCAGGATCCCTGCACCGTAGTGTGAAAGCTAGTGCCATTAGATATCAAAATGCAAGTTTGGGGGAGTAGCAAAAGAAAAAGAACGTGAAAAATATTTGTGAGTTTTGCTCCCCCATGAAAAAGAAATATCAGGCGCCCTAGTTTCTTTTTTTTTTTTTTTGCATGATAAAAGGACTCCGACCTATTAGGGGTTCTTAGTCAGTGTAGGGGGAAAACAAATGGAGAAAGCCATAAGACTAATCTAGGTTAGTAAAAGAATCAATAGACAATTCTTGAGCATGCTATTCATTAATCTTAAGTTCAAACTATTTTAAGATTTCTTCATGAGTATGCGGTGCTTGCTTATTCCACTTGCATGTTTTCCATTCTATCTTAAGAATTCCAAAATCATTGAGGCTTGAGTGATTCTATTTCATGCATCTTTCGAATTTATTTTGCTCAGGACTAGCAAAAGCTTAAGTTTGGGGGTGTGATAGCGAGCAGAAATGTCGCTATTTTAGTCCCAATTTATTAGGCTTTTTAGTGCTTTAATTGTGTTTTTATTGAAAATATTTGATATATTTTGTTATTTGGTCTTTAGGAGCAAACTATGGAAATTAGTGGAAAAAGTGCCCAAAAAGAAGACATTTAAGCCCAATTTCCATACTTGGGTCAAAGGGGAAGCCATGAAGGTCAACCATGAAGATGAGGCCCAAAAGAAATGGAGGGAAGCCAAAATTCAAGCCCAAATCCGTAGCTGAAAGTTCTTGAATTTGCCTAGCGTCGAGACGCTGCAAAGACAGCGTCGCGACGCTGTCCATTTCTTGGCCGGCAAGTCGATGACGTCACAGCATCGCAACGCTTCCCCATTTCCGAGCCTATAAATAGCACCCCTTGGATCCATTTTTTACCATCAATCACTATTCATTCCATTCCTTTCTTGCTTTCTTTGGCTCCTTTGGAGCCTCTGACAAGGCTTCCTAGCCTTTTTGAGAGCTTTCTTTAGTGGAAAAACTTTGGGGGGAATTTTGGGAGCATTCTAGGAGGCTCAAGGAGAGCTCGGAGGGACTCCAAGCGTCAGCGAAGGGGTCTTCGACCGTCAATTCCTTTCCTTTTATTGTGCTCTTAATTATGCTTTCCATTGTAATTTTTGTGAATATTTTAGCTATGTATAGCTAAACCCCAATTTGGGGTCTTGAAATGAAATTATAGTCTAAATGTTGTTATAATTGCCTATTTCTTGCCCTTTTGTCCTAATTATTTGTATGGATGTGCTTAATGCTTTATGCAATCTGGCCAATTGTGTACTGATCTAATTCTTAATGGAGACTCGACGGAGAGAAGTTAGGATAGATCATAATCCATGCAACTAGTTTAATTGCCCGTCGTGACAACGGGATTAGTTGATTAAACTTAGATTCCTAAAATGAATCAGAGTGTAATAATTAATGATTTTTAATGGCCCTAAGGACACTTAGGTTGTTTAAATGAGTTAATTTCAATTAGGGGAGACCGACAGGAGAGCCTATGTGATTAACGGAGATTCTAGGAGTATAATTAGTTGAGCGATGAGATAGGACAATTGTAACTATTGTTTAGCTAATAATTGATTTTCAAGACCCCTCTTCCCATTAGAAAACTCTTTCTCCATATTTTTATTTTCCTCGATTGATCAAATTTTCTCCTTAATTGTTTTGATTTTTAAATTTTATTTGATTGCATGATCTGGTTCCTAAATATTATTTCGCCTAAGTATTTTAGTGTTCAAAACAATCTTTGCTTGCTTAAATTTCGCTTTGCCTCCCTGTGGATTCGATACTCGGAATTCTTCCGTTTTACTATTACTTGTGACGACCCGTGCGCTTGTGGATATCGTAATAACACAGCGAACAAACGACAATCTTGAAGAGACTATTTATATGGCTCAACCAGAGGGATTCATAGTCCAGGGTGATGAGCAAAAGGTTTGCAAACTTAAAAGATCCATTTATGGATTAAAACAAGCATCAAGATCCTGGAATATACGTTTTGAAACTGCGATCAAAACGTATGGCTTTGAGCAAAATGTTGACAAACCTTGTGTTTACAAGAAAATCGTCAAATCCACTGTAACTTTTCTAGTTCTATACATAGATGATATCCTACTTATTAGAAATAATGTAGGATTCCTGACTGACGTAAAATAATGGCTAGCAACTCAATTCCAAATGAAAGATTTGGGTGAGGCTCAATTTGTTCTGGGCATTCAAATCATAAGAAATAGAAAGAACAAACCGCTAACACTATCTCAAGCATCATATATCGACAAAATGTTGGTACAATATTCGATGCAGAACTCCAAGAAAGGGTTATTACCTTTTAGGCACGAGGTTCACCTATCAAAGGAACAAAGTCCTAAGACACCTCAAGAAGTTGAGGAAATGAGACGTATTCCCTATGCATCAGCGGTTGGTAGTTTGATGTATGTCATGCTGTGTACCAGACCCGACATATGCTATGCCGTAGGAATTGTCAGCAAATATCAGTCTAATCCTAGACATGCTCATTGGACTGCCGTTAAAAACATCCTTAAGTGTCTAAGGAGAACTAGGGATTATACGCTCGTGTATGGAGCTAAGGATCTGATCCTTACAAGATACACTGACTTAAATTTTCAGACCGATATAGATTCGAGAAAATCAACATCGGTATCTGTGTTTACTCTAAATGGAGGAGCAGTAGTATGGAGGAGTATTAAGCAAGGTTGCATTGCTGACTCTACCATGGAAGCAGAGTACGTAGTCGCCTGCGAAGCAGCAAAAGAGGCAGTTTGGCTAAGAAAATTCCTAACAGAGTTGGAAATTGTTCCAAATATGCAACTGCCCATCACTCTCTATTGTGATAACAGTGGCGCAGTTGTAAACTCTAAGGGACCTTGAAGTCACAAGCGAGGAAAGCATAATGAGCGCAAATATCATCTCATCAGGGATATTGTGCAACGAGGAGATGTGATCGTCACGCAGATTGCTTTGGAGCACAACATGGCTGATCCGTTTACAAAACCCCTCACGACTAAAGTTTTTGAGGGTCACCTAGTTAATCTAGGATTTATCACTGGCTTAAAAGAAGAGATACAAGGCAATGTGGCAGCCCATCGACCACAAGATTATGCCACGACAGTTAGGGTGGCAGAGCTTATGAATCGACGACTGACGACTGTCCCTCCAAAACCTTCCTCAGGTCATAAGCGAAGATTCGATCAGATTAACTCGAATACACAGTAGGGCCAGCGTTACTCTAGACGGTGTAAAACTCAGGACCGTCAGAACTAACAGGGGCTTAATCAGGATAGGTCGTTATGTCAAACGTGCGAGAAATACCACTGGGGTCATTGCTTGGCAGGGACCCTTGTATGTTTTAAGTGTGGCCAAGAAGAGCATATCGCTCCGAACTGCAATCAGAAGAAATCCAATTATGCCAACAAGTCGTCTAGTTCAAATCAGGCATCTGGGGTAAGACCAGCACAGCAGTAGGGCAAGATATTTGCCACCACCCGACAGGAGGTAGAGAACCTAAATGCAATAGTGACAGGTACCATCCCTATTCTCGATCATTACGCTTTCGTGTTGTTTGATTCGGGTTCAACTCATTCTTTTATTTCTGCATCATTTGTAAGTCAAGCCAACCTAGAACTGGAGCTGTTATGTTTTGTCAGTCTCAACCCTGCAGCGGTAACATTGCTAGCTAGTGAAGCAGTGAAAGCCTGTCAAATGTTTGTGTCCGATTGACCGATGGATGTAAGAACATGAGTGATTTTGGTGTTATCTTGGGAATGGAATGGTTGGCTTCTAATTATGCCGACGTAGATTATTATCGAAATGAGGTTGTTTTCAACCCTTCATCAGAGGCGAGCTTCAAGTTTAAAGGACCAACGATCAAGGGTGCTCCTAAAGTAGTCTCTGCAATGAAGGCGAGAAAATTGATCGAGAAAGGAGCTTGGGGCCTACTGGCTAACGTGGTTGACACAAGGGGCACCGAGGTATCGGTGACCTCAATACCTGTAGTGAGGGAATTCGCAGATGTATTTCCTGAGGATCTAACAGGACTACCGCGCGCACGAGAAGTTGACTTCTACATTGAGCTTGAGCCAGGGACTAATATGATTTCTAAAACTACATATAGAATAGTTGCAGTAGAATTAAAAGAGCTTAAGGTGAAGATTTAGGAGCTGGTAGATAAGGGTTATATATGCCCCAGCGTTTCGTCGTGGGTTGCCCCAGTTTTTTTTGTGAAAAAGAAGGATGGGTCTATACGTTTGTGCATCGACTATCGGGAGCTGAACAAAGTGACAATAAAGAACAAATACCCTCTGCCCAGGATTGATGACCTCTTTGATCAGCTTCAAGGTGCAGCATTATTTTCTAAGATAGATCTGCGATCAGGATATCATCAGTTGAGGATTAGAGAGGAAGATATACCTAAGACAGCTTTCAGGACCAAGTACGGGCATTACAAATTTACAGTGATGTCCTTTGGACTAACTAATGCTCCTGCAGTCTTCATAGACTTGATGAACAGGGTATTTAAGGAGTTCCTCGACACGTTCATAATTGTCTTCATTGATGATATCCTTATCTATTCCAAAACAGAGGAGGAACATGAAGATCACCTCAGAAGAGTTTTGATCACCTTAAGAACGAACAAGTTGTACGCCAAATTCTCTAAGTGTGAGTTTTTGCTACAATGTGTTTCCTTCTTAGGGCACGTGCTGTCGAAAGAATGTGTCACAGTAGACCCAGCCGAAATAAAAGTAGTGACCAATTGGTCCCGACCCACTTCAGTCAGCGAGATACAAAGTTTCTTGGGGTTAGCAGACTATTATCGACGTTTTGTGCAAGGCTTTTCCAGTATCGCCACACCTCTAACTCAGTTGACTTGGAATGGTACTCCATTCGTGTGGAATGAAGCTTGTGAGGCAAGCTTCCAAGAGCTTAAGCGAAAACTAGTTGCAGCACCAGTACTCACAGTACCTGATGGTACAGGAGAATTTGTTATTTACAGTGATGCTTCAAATAAGGGACTAGGTTGCGTGTTAATGCAGCATTGTAAGGTCATTGCTTATGCATCTCGTCTGCTGAAAAATTATGAGAAGAACTACCCGACCCATGAGTTGGAATTAGCAGCAGTGGTATTTGCCTTGAAGATTTTCAGGCACTATCTGTACGGAGAGAAAAGTCAAATCTTCACGGACCACAAAAGTTTGAAATACCTCTTCTCCTAGAAGGAGTTGAATATGAGGCAGCGGAGATGGTTGGAATTAGTAAAAGACTATGATTGTGACATCCAGTACCAACCAGGCAAGGCAAATGTGGTTGCAGATGCCCTTAGTAGGAAGACTGCTCATATGTCTGCCTTGGTCACTACACAGGCTCATATATTGGATGACTTGGAACGTGCAGAGATAATAGTTGCAATGGGTGAATTTACGTCACGCCTAGCTCTGTTGATTGTAAAGTTGAGCTTGAGACAGAGGATCATAGATGCCCAACCAAGTGACCCTGACCTTGTTATTAAACACAGTCAAGTAGAGGCAGGGTAGGTGAACGAGTTCTCCCTATCTTCGGACCTCGGCTTGTGTTACCAGGGTTGTTGATAACTCTCCAAAAGGGAGTTATTTAAGCGTTATTTCTATAGTGATTTGTGTGTCTTTTGTGTCAAATAGGTGTGCTTTTAGATGAATATTATATGTTTTAACCTATTTAGAAGAATGAATGCTTTGGAAGTTATTTTGTAGAGAAAATAATGCTAAGCGACTTGAGGGAGCAAATTCCATGATCTAGCAAAGTTAGGAGCAAAACTGCCACGTGAGCCGCACGTTATTCATTAATGAAGTGGCATTTTCTGAATCAATCTCGGATCTAGGAAGCTTGGAGAGCCCTCCACGTGTAAGGTTTGACCTGATTAGGGTTGACTCCACTCTATAAAAGGAGGTAGCCGTCTCAATTCAATTCATTCCCATTTTGGAGACTCACTTTCCATTCTTGGAAGCCGAATAAAGGAGGAGCAATTGGAGACTTCAAGAAGACCATTAGCTACGTATTTCTTCAAGGTTATTAATCTTTTCTTGTAAAATTCTTGTAGTTATGGATGCACGTACTCAGATTGTAGCGTGTGTTACTTTGTATTCCATGAACTAAATTTACTTAGGTGTTGGTTAGGATCTATGTAATTGTCGTGCTTCATACTCTATGCAACTGATATTGATTTGAGCATCTTGATTATTTAATCACACTAGACCATTATGTGCTGGTGGACGCCAGTGACTAAGTTAGGGATAACCAGCCACCTAGTGATTGATCGGTAGAGCATCATTGAAGTTGAAACACATTCCAAAAAATCCAGAGTTCCGGGAGGATCCTACTGATAAGACTGCAAGAGAATTCCTAATCAATATAATTGCTAGAACATCTTTTTAAACAATTATAGAAATCTTAACCAACGCCTGTTTCCAATTTGTCTACTTTATCCATTTACATTCTACTCTGTTATTTCTTTTGCTTCAGCATTATTTCAAAATCAATTATTTTAACAACCTTGAAACCATTAAAAAGTTACATAAAATAGGAAGAGTGAAAGCTATTCAAAACCTCGTGGATACGATAAATTACTTATCACTTGCTGCAGACTATGTGCACTTGCATAGTATTATAGGGATCATTTTTATCATATTTTTAACCCACTCTAGAAGGCAACAAGTTTTTGGCGCCGTTGCCGGGGACTTGAATAAGTTTTTATCTGATCATTTTTGTGTATGTGTTTTGGTGGTTTGGTGCGTGAACTTTTTTATTGTTTCTTTTTGTTTTTGTAGGTGTGAGTTTGGTGCATGAGCGATCCTCCTGGGGTGAGATTCGAGCTTGATCCAAAAATTGAAAGGACATTAAGAAGCAGAAGTAAAGAGCAGCGAAGAAATCAAAATCCAATGGATAACGTGTCGCGTCTCCCAGAAATTCTAGAAGATCAAGTTGATCCCCAGTAGAATCGTGTGCTGCAGCCAAATCAACCATTGGAGCAAAATGGACAGCAAAATAACCAGGCTGAGAACCCTATTTTGGTAGTGAATGATAAGGCCAGAGCCATTCGAGCGTATGCTTTTCCAATGTTTGATGAGTTAAATCCAGGAATTGTGCGTCCTCAAATTGAGGCAGCAAATTTTGAAATGAAACCGGTAATGTTTCAGATGTTGCAAACTGTGGGTCAGTTCCATGGTTTATCATCTGAAGACCCCCATTTACATCTTAAGTATTTTCTAGGAGTTAGTGATTCGTTTGTAATTCAGGGAGTGTCTACAGACACCCTTGGATTAACTTTGTTCCCGTATTCTCTTAGAGATGGAGCAAAGGCGTGGTTAAATTCTTTTGCTCCAAGATCAATTAGGACATGGAATGAGTTAGCCAAAAAAATTCTTAGTAAGTATTTTCCACCAACTAGAAATGCCAAGTTGAGGAGTGAGATAGTGGGATTTAGGCAACTCGAAGATGAAACTTTTAGTGAGGCTTGGGAGAGGTTTAAGGAGCTTTTGCGTAAGTGTCCCCACTGTGGTTTACCTCATTGTATCCAAATGGAAACATTTTACAATGCGTTAAACGTAGCAACGCGAAGTATGGTAGATGCTTCTGCGGGAAGGGCCCTTTTGGCAAAAACCTTTAATGAAACCCATGAGATTTTAGAAAGAATATCAACCAATAGTTGTCAGTGGTCAGATGTTAGATGCTCTAATAAAAAAGTTACGAGTGTGTTAGAAGTTGATGGTGTGTCTACCATTAGGGCTGATATGGCAATGTTAGCTAACGCTCTTAAAAATGTAACAGTGGTTAGTCATCAGCAGTCGCCAGTGGTGGAGCTTACTGTAGTGGTAAATCAAGTTACAGAGGAATCATGTGTCTATTGTGGTGAAGAGCACAATTATGAGTTTTGCCCTAGCAATCCAGCTTCTGTGTTTTTTGTAGGTAATCAAAGGAATAACCCTTATTCTAACTTTTATAATCCAGGTTGGCGCAACCACCCCAACTTTGCGTGGGGAGGGCAAGGAAGCAATTCCCAAGTCCCCCAAGCACAAACAAAAGGTGAACCAGTCAGGATTTGCTAAATCGCAGGTATTGCCCCAGCAAAATAAACAGGTTTTGCCCCAACAAAATTCAGAGAGTTCTCTTGAGGCAATGATGAAAGAATATATGGCTCGTACAAATGCCGCAATTCAAAGTAATCAAGCTTCAATGAGAGCCCTGAAATTGCAAATGGGTCAGCTAGCTAATGAGCTAAAGGCACGACCTCAAGGAAAACTTCCTGCGGATACTGAGCACCCTAGAAGGGGAGATAAGATGCAGGTACCTGCAGTGACTCTAAGGAGTTGTAAGCCACTAGAAGAGGGAAGAGAGCCTAGTAAAACCCAGGATTTTGCCTAATCAATAATGTTGCTAGAGCATTCTTTAAAACAATTACTAAATTCTGACAAACGGCTGTTTCTAACCTGTCTGCTTTATTTGTTTACTTTATGTTTTGTGATCTTCCATATGAAAGAAGCAAGATATATACGAAAATTTTACATGGAAAAGATAAGGATGGAAAAGATAAGGATTCTGGTCAATATTGGAGAAGATCATGCAGCTTTTATTTTGATCTGATTTGATATCTTGTCGACTAAATTATTGATTCTTCTCTTCGTTTGATCACCCTAGGCTGATTACTGGCTTACCAACGGACTCACTGCCTCACCATTAGGACCTACTGCCTGGAACACCAAACTAGGAGAATTACCAACGATCTTCGTCTTCAAGATCTCATAATCTTTACTTTAATTGCTCTGCTGCTTCACTATAACTTCTTCAAAATGTTGACTGGCAGAAATGTATTTACAGTGTAAACTTAGAATATTTACAAAGTTTACACCTATTAATTCTAAAGATAAGAATATACACGTTTTTTTTTTTAATTTTTATTTATTATTATTATTATTATTTTATTTTATTTTATTTTACTTTTAATAATTTTTACAATTATGATGGAAATGCTTCTTTATGAAGCATCCCTCATGAACACCATTAGTTTCTTTGTGAAACAGGAAATTTTAATTGATTCGGAGCTCACATGGGTTGTGAGTCGAGGTATGGATCATCCAGATCGTAGTCTGGGTCGTTCTCTTCTCCTTGTGCAGAAGAACCGTTGGCAAAGACCTAAGAAATCCCAACGGTTTAATAAAACCGTTGGAATATATTTCGAAAATCCCAAGATGTTGAAATCTTGATTTATTTGATTCGTTGGTATAGCCAACGGTTTAGTTAAACCGTTGGCTTTTCTCTGCTATATGACAACGGTTTGGTTCGACTGTCGGTCGTTCTTCTATTTAGTCAACGATCCAGTTAAGCCGTCGGGGTTCTTGGAATGCGAGCGGACCGGTGGTTCATATATTTACCAACGGTCTGGTCGAGTCATCGAATTATTCCTCTTATTTCTCAACGACCGAGTTGAGCCGTTGGCTATATATTCTTATAACCCAACGGTCTGGTTAAACCGTCTGGAGATTTTTCTCTAAAATCCCCCAAATCACGATTTCTTCCCTCCATTCTCCCCAGATTTTTCTCCCATTTTCCCTCCATTCTCTCTTCATTGTCGCACTTCGTGCCCACATCCCTTTCTCCCATTTTCCCCCAAATCATGATTTTTTCCCTCCATTCTTCGTGCCCGTCGCCGGGAGTCGCCGTTTAAGTTTCAGTATTCGTCGCCGCTGTCTCCGTTCGTCTTCATTCTTCTTGTTTCTCGCTTCGTTTGATTTCTGCCCACATCAAACGCCGCCGCCGCCGTCTTCGTTTGATTTCTAGCTTCATTCATCTTCATTCTCTGCCGTCTCCATTTGAGTTTCTGCCCACATCATCTCCGCCGTTTGATTTCTGGCTTCATTTCAGTTTTAGGTATGTTTCGTTCATTCATTCTTCTTGTTTTCGCGTTTTGAATGTCTTTTCTCCTCTCCAAAACATCTAATTACCCTTTATTATCTGCTAAACCTCTGGAGTTTGCTCCAAAACTCTAAAAATTGTACGCTCTAAGATCAAAAAGTGTGCAGCAAGATGTTATTTCTGTGACCCAAGCTCCATTTGTTTGTAGAATACAAATATGTGATCCTATCTTCATCAGCCATTGCCCTGCTGGTTTTGAAATATGTTTTAAAAAATTAAGCTCCAAGTGTGCAGCATGATCCATGACCCTTTTGAAACTCAATCATCTTTCACTTACACTGGACCATCTTAATATACCAATATGTTCATTGTTCAACAAGCTACCTGTGCTGAACAAAAGTTACAAAAAACAAAGAAAATTAATTTCAAGTAGAGTAGAGATTAAGGTTTTGGATGCAAGTGGACCTCCTGGACTTCCAAGTTTGCTTGCAGCAGGTTCAGAAATGGTAGTAAGGACCTCAATATCAGCTTTGAGCTTTTCCCCTGATGGAGAGGTGTGTGTTACTGTTCCATTGTAAAATTCATAATCCTCTGAGTCTCGGTATCATTGTGGACAATAAAATTTATTCCTGTAACTGGCTGACCGTATTTTCCTTCGACATTGATCATTGATATCATTTTGGAAAAAAAGGAATCTTCACGCTGATTGTTACCCGCATTAAGTGCTTATAATTTGAAATCTGAAGTATAATGTCTTTAATTGATTCGTTTTAATTGAAGGGTTTAATACTAGTTTACCAGGCTAAAGCAAAACCTTTTACTGATCAAATATAGAAATTGAGTAAATTTTTATTTGGAATTACAGGTAATCCACAGTAAAGGACCACATCCTAGAGATTCTGGATTAAGTTCTGACATTGGCAGAAGTTCTTGTTTAGTTTTGTATGACGGGTCTTTTTTCTTCACTACTAAAGTTGAGTTTCGAAACATAGAAGCTTGACCTCAATTTACATATTATTTTTTCTATGAGAAACCCTGCTTTGAAAAATGAAAGAATAATACAATAAGGGGCATACAAAAGGAGCCAAACTAAAAATATATATATCAGCTTTTATTTTGCATCCTGATGTGCTATATCCATGAATTAGAACTAGAATTTTGCTTATTGCATCAATGACCTTTTGGAGTGGTAATTGGTGTCTTATTTACTGGATTATATTTAGATTGACCACTAATATTGTTATTTTTTTAACTAACACCAGTGTAGTTGTCTCAAAATAGAGGAGTGTAGTGCTTTTTGCAATTTTTTTTGGGACATCTGGTTTCGGAGAAATAACAAAACTTTTAGGGGTGTGGAGAGGTTAGGGGAAGAGATTTGGTCTTTAGTTACGTAAAGTGTAATTGGTGTCTTATCTATTTAGCCATGTAATTTAGGTCTTATTCTCTTGAATTGGAGCATTTTCTTATCCCATCGGGCAAGGTCTTGTTTGGGTCTTGGGCTATTTTTAAGTAAATTTTGTTTATGTATGCTCGTGGTTCCTAGTACTTGGCTTCTTGTATTTTTTTCATTCTTTCTCAATGGAAGTTCTTATTTGTTTTTGTTTTTTTAAACCATAACATAAGTGTACCTAGCCAAATGCTACCTTAAGCTTCAGATGATTAGTTTTGATGATTGTGAAAATATGTTGTCTCAATTTTTGGGTGTTATTCTTCAAATGGTGGAAAGAGTAAATTTAGCTATGTTCAATACCATCTCAAATTAAATAAAAATTGAATTTGAAAAATGTCTGATTAAATGGAAATTATAGTGCAAAGTGTTGAATTTGGAGTGTTCGGTTTCATTTTCACTTTTGTTGTTTGTGCGCATGTTGTTTAGTTAGTTAATTCTATTTCTGCTCATTTGTTCTTTGAAATTGAATTATTTTCAATTTAAGTGGATGTATTACGCTTGCAATCGTGTTGTTCAATGTACAAAATATTAGTCCTTCAGGTGGAGTATACTCGTCAAAGAGGTAACCATTAGTTTATGGCTTGCTCTAACTTGTCTATGGCTTGTTTTGACTTTTCTGTTGAAATTGTTTGCTTTCATAGAGTTGTAAACTTTTTTCTTTATCGGTCAACACTTTTTGGTTGAGCAATTGACTAAAAATGTGTTTGTCGTTACCAATCATGGACCTACAAATTTAATTGTTACCTCAACCTTCTATCCAAAAACTTTATACGTGAACTTTTCGAAATAAAACTTTTGAATGTTGGGTTTTATGCCCTAAAACTCGTAGGTAGTAAATGAAAAAAAAATAATCGATCTCAATAAGTCATTATTTGAGTGATTCAGTAATTTGGTTATTGAATAATCGAGTTTGCATTAATAAACCCTAAATCCAATAAACTAAGACCCAAGGTTGTTTAAATGTAACTTGGACTAGTATGTAGGGACATACGGGGATCAATGTTCAAGTAACAACCTAAATTGTCTATAGTATAGGGATAAGGCTGGGTACCTTATCCTGGTGACACTATGTGATACAACCCACCTTGTATCCGATACAAATGCAATGATCCAAAGCATCCATGTAGGAGACATGCGGGTGGGGGTATCCTATGCAATGAGTTTGCATAAGACCGGACCGCGAAATAGTAACCACTAGATGTAACGCCGTTGACTAGTTTAGGTTTCTATTTCAATAGGATGACCTAGGGAACTCAATCTCAATCCTGAGTCTGTTATGAACTCCTTTTCAGGAGAGATTGTCCTTAGATTTGTATGGGTGAGAGTGGCCTGCTTGCCGACTCAATATTCCTACCATTTTAGGGGCAAGACCGAATGGGGGCTCGGAACATAACAGTACAAGATGGAATTCACTCCTTCCCTTATTGGGGCAAGTAGATGTGTGTTCCCTTAAGGGCTGATTCCGGGGCTTGAACAAAAGCGCGCTGTCCTCTCCTGGCCCGAGAGGAATTTCTGTTTAGTGGTTGGACCCTAAACAGGTTGTTCATTAGAGGAATCAGTGGTACTTGAGGATCTAGAGGTAACCCAGGGGTAAAACGGTAATTTGACCCAGATGGTGTTACGAGCACATGTGAATGATTGACTTACTGCATTGGTCGATATCCGTGGACACATAAATATTCTACAGTGAGAAGAGTGCAGCTGTGAGTCTTCAGTGGAGTGACCCACAGTTAACGAATGTTGATTAACTTGGTTAATGAGTTTAGCCAGTTAATCTCGTATCGTTGGAGCTTCTGATCTGTAGGTCCATTAGGTCCACCTACTAGCTCGTAACGGGTTCTGAGATTAATCAGTCTTGATATATAAGGGAATTATAATTAATTGTATGTGATGCAATTAATATAATGTATGGAGATACATTATAGTCTAAGTTTAATTATAGAATTAAATTTTTATAATAAAATTAATTTTGGATATGATTCAAAATTAATTATTGAGAGATTTAACTATTTGAAGGAGTTCAAATGTTAAATATGGATTAGATTCATATTCAACTATGGTTTAATATGAATAGTGATTCATATTACAACTATAGTATAAGAAATAAAATGAAATTAATTAGATATGTGATATTTAATTAATTTATGAATTAATTAATTGGAGAATTAATTGATTTAATTTAATTTGGTTAAATATGATTTAATCGAAATGAAAACTATAGTTGATAATTAATGTACATTAGATGCACATTAAAACTATATGTTTAAAGTGAGAGATATTCATGTATTAATTAAATATGATTTAATTAATATTTTAATTAATTAATATGATAATTAATTAATATTAATTTAATTTTAATTAAATTAATTAAGTAACTCCCATCAGGGAGTTACTACGTGGGATCTGGGAGTTATCCCAGAGTTCTTCCTCTCTCTCAAAAACTGACTCTCAGTGGGAATTTTTCTCTCTTCCTTTTCTTTTTCTCTCTTCCTTCTATTTTTCTCTCACAAGCCTCCCAAAATGGAAAAGACACAATACCATTCTTGTTGCTCTTCTTTTTCTATTTTTTCCCTTCTCCAAGACAAGACCTTAGGCTCCCACAAGCCTAATCTCACAATCCAGAGTTATAGTGGGTGTACTGTTTTGGTAGTGTTCTTGGAGCAAAAAGGCAATACGTCAATTTCAAGTTGGAGCATTGTGTTGAGGTGTTGGGCCACTACAATTCACGTAAGTTTCTTCAACTCTAAAGTAGTTTAGAGTAGTGTACAACATGCTTAATCTTAGAATTTCATAGAAATTGTTCTGTGTTAATTGCCCAATGTATCAGTGTTTTCGTTCAACCCAATTAACAACGTTAAGTTCTGATATACGCTTCCGCTGTGAGGATTTTGATTCCTTCATTAAACTAGTTTACATTTCGAGACAAAGTTAAATCTAACCCTTTGCTTCTTCCTACAGGATTTAAATCTTCACAAACCTTTGTAAGTTGCTTTGAAAAGAGTAAAAATTAAGAATGAATGAAGATTGGATTAAACTTAGAGATAAGTTCTCCACCGAGTATATAAACAGAGTAGCTCAGTTTATGGAAATGGCAAAGTTCCATATTAATGATTCCGGGAAAACAAGGTGTCCATGTAGGAATTGTATGAATTCAATGTGGTAGTCTTTAGATGGGGTAGAACGACATTTATTCACGTATGGAATATCTCCCTCCTATAGTAAATGGGTATATCATGGAGAACCAACCAACTTATCTAGCTATGAGAGTCATTTAACTAAGTCGATACACGACGATGGGTTAAATACTACTATTGAGTGTAATGTGCGTAGTGAGGAGAATGAAATGTTCACTCTTCTGAACGACTTACAAGTCCCAAATGCCAAATTAGAAGTAGGAGATGACAATTCTGAAAATGGGATGCCAAGTAACGTAAATGAAAGGAATACTTCGGACTTGTTTGAGGATTTAATGATTGAAGCACATAATCAATTGTACCCTGGTTGTACACGATTCTCGTCGTTGAATTTTTTTGGTTAGACTGATGCATATTAAGGTACTTAACAATTGGAGTAATAAATCAGTTGATATGTTACTAGAATTGTTAAAGGAAGCATTTCTGATTGGTGAATCTATACCTAATTCCTATTACGAAGCAAAGAAAAAGTTGCGTGAATTAGGGCTAGGTTATGAGTTAATTTATGCCTGTAAATACGATTGTGTATTGTTTTGGAAAGAATTTGCTGACCGTCAACAGTGTCAGTATTTGAGGAGTCTCAGTATAAAGTGAACGATGGAAAGGGGAAGAAAATTCCACATAAAATTTTGCGTCACTTTCCCTTGATACCCATATTGAAGCAGATGTTTTCATCAAGACATATCGCTTCTGAAATGAGGTGGCATAAGGAAAAATGTGTTGACACGAAGGGTGTGTTACGACATCCAGCTGATGCCGAAATATGGAAGCATTTTGATCGTCAATTCCCTTAATCTGCCTCAGAACCACAAAATGTTCGTTTGGGATTAGCATTAGATGGATTTAATCCATTCGGAAATATGAGAACAACTTATAGTATGTTGCCGACTGTTAGTTCAATATAATCTGCCACCCTGGAAATGCATGAAACAAAACCAATTTTTTAATGTCCTTACTTATTCCTGGGCCAAAATCTCCTGGAAAGGAAATTGATATTTACTTACAACCATTGATTGAAGAATTGAAAGAATTATGGACTATTGGTGTGCGTACTTACGATAGTGTTACTGGTGAGCATTTTCAACTATATGCAAGACTGTTGTGGACTATTAATGACTTTCTAGCTTACGGCGACTTATTTGGTTGGAGTACGAAGGGTTATCAAGCATGTCCCGTTTGTAAAGAAGATACATGATCCCAGAGGATAAGGAGTAAAACTTTCTTATATGGGACATCGACGTTATCTTCCAGAAAATCAATGTTGGTGTAGAAGTAAGCAACATGACGGAAAGGTTGAACATAGACCTCTTCCACTGGATGGAGATGATATCCTACGAGAAGTAAGCATGATCGAATTTCCTGTGCTTAGTAAGCATCCGACGAAACAAGATAAGAAAACGAAATGAACGCTTAATTGGAGGAAAAAGAGTATCTTTTTTGAACTCCCATATTTGTCAAAACTTATGTTAAGACATAAATTAGATGTAATGCACATTGAAAAATATATGCGATAATTTGGTTGGTACAGTGTTGAACATTGAAGGAAAGATGAAGGACACAACAAATGCTCGATTGGATCTTCAGGATTTGAAGATACGTAAAGATCTACACTTGCAAGAGGTAGGAAATAGAGTTGTAAAGCCACATGCTACATACACGTTGACTACTCGTGAAAGAGTTGAGTTCTATAAATCCTTGAAGTCAGTGAAATTTTCTGATGGGTTTGTGTCGAGCATATCGCGATGTGTGAGTGTCAGCGATGGAAAACTATGGGGGTTGAAAACTCATGACTGTCATGTTTTGCTTCAGAGGCTTCTCCCTATTGGCATTCGAGCGTATTTACCTAAGGATGTGTCCACTATTGTTATTGAGTCGTGTACATTTTTTCATGATCTGTGCGCAAAAGTAATACGTACGGATGATTTGGATTGATTACAATCAGACATTATAGTCATACTTTGTAAGTTGGAAAGAATATTTTCACTAGCATTTTTCGATGTAATGGTTCATCTTGCAGTTCACTTGCCATATGAAACTAAAGTTGTGGGCCCTGTTTGCTATAGTTGAATGTACCCTATTGAAAGAAGTTTACGAACATTGAAACAATACGTGAGAAACAAAGCAGGTCCTGAGGGTTCTATTGCAAAAACATTTGTAATGAATGAATCATTAAATTTCTGTTCGTTGTACCTAACTGGAATTGAAACAAGATTCAATAGAGATGAACAAAATGATGACCAAATGCCCATAAACGAGGTTTGTGGTGATTTTGAGGTGTTTAGACAAAGTGCAAGACCGTTAGGAGGCGCAACTTACAGGGCATTATCAGTTGAAGAGAAGCGAATAACACATTGGTATATTTTGAACAATTTTGTGGAGATAGAGTCTTATCGTAGGTGCATCTAAAAAATCATAAGTCTTATATGAAAGATATGTTGGGTTTTATGCCCTAAAACTCGTAGATAGTGAATGTAACCGTTGATCGGATATTAATGAAATAATATTGATATATTTTTTCATTAAATGTTATTAGTTATTTTATATTTGTTTTTGCCTAAAAATAACCCTAATCCAATAAACTAGACATCCCAGGCTGTAATATGAGTCTTGAACTATTTGTAGTGACATATGGGATCATTGTTCAAGAAACAGCCTAAAGGGTCTATAGTATAGGGATAAGACTGGGTGCCTTATCCTGGCAACACTATGGATACGGCCCACTTTGTATTTGATACAAACGCTATGATCCAACGCGTTAGTGTAGGAGACATGCGAGTGGGGGTATCCTATGCAATGAGTTTGCATAAGACCGGACCGCGAAATAGTAACCACTGGTTATAACACTGTTAACTAGTTGGTTTTCTATTTCACTAGGACGACCTAGACAACTTAGTCTTAATCCTGAGTTGATTATGGACTCCTGCTCATGAGAGATTGTCCTTTGATTTGCATGGGTGAGAGTGGCCAATATGCCGACTCAATAAGCCTACCATTTTGGGGACAAGACCGAATGGGAAACTGGGAACATAATCGTACAAGATGGAATTCACTCCTTCCCGACTTTAGGGAAGCAGATGAGTGTTCCCTTAAGTGGTTACTCCAAGTCTTGAACAAAGGGCCCTACCCTCTCAATGGCACGAGAGGGTTTTCTGTTTGATGATTGGACCACAAACAGGTTGTTCATTAGAGGAGAACTGGTACTTAATAAAATAGAAGTAACCCGGGGGTAAAACGGTAATTTGACCCAGCTGGTGTTACGGACACTTGTGAAGGACTAACTAGTCGATATTGGTCTATATCCGTGGACACAGAAAATATGTCTGCAGTGAGAAGAGTGCAACTGTGAGTCTATAGTGGAATGTACACACAGTTAACGAATATTGATTAATTTGGTTAATGAGTTTGACCAATTAATCTCATATCGTTGGAGCTTCTGATCTGCAGGTCAATTAGGTCCCACTGGTAGCTTATAAAGTAATTTGAGGCAACTAAGTAATAAATGTAAATTGAAAATGTTCAATTTACCAAGGGAAACAAATATAATATATATTGATATATTATTATGAGAGAAATTAATATTTGAAGTAATTCAAATATTAATATAAATTTATGGAAGTTTGAAAGAGTTCAAATAATGAATTAATTAATTTAAGGCCTAAAATCTTTTTGGGCAAATTAATTAATTCAAGGCCGGAAATTAAATATGTGATATTTAATTGGTGGTTAATTAATTAAAGAATTCATTAACCGGGAATTAATCAATTATGGAAATAATTAATCACTTAAGGAAGTGATTAATCATTTATGGAAATGATCTAATCACTTATGGAAGTAATTAGTCATTTGTGGAAAAGATTAATCAATTGTGGAATTGATTGATCATAGATTGATTAAATAAGGAATAAGATTGAATCAATTTTGGAAAAGATTGATTTAATTGAATATTTTATTCATGGCCTCTCTTCTATAAATAGAACACTAGACCTAATTGGTCCAGGACACTCTCTTGCTCTTAGAATCATAAGACAAGACCTAGAATTCTCTCTAGCCTCCCTCTTAGAGAAAGACTCCCACAAGTCTTTTGCCTCCTAGACTTAGAGACATACCGGTGTAACCTCTGTGGTTATTGTGTCAATCAAGAAGAAATTTCCAGCGATTATAAGACAAGGAGGCTGCTGCGTTTTCGATCGTTGGAGCGTCGTTGGCGAAGAACGGTCAAGTCTACAACGAAGGTTTGTAACGGTTCTTGCCCTTTTTCTTTAGAAAAGCATGAAAATAAATTTAGATTTATTTTTCAGCATGTTTAAACCAATTTTCCAGCAACTTTAAAGTGTGTTTAAAGTGTATTTGAGTTTTTCGTAACAGTATTTTAATATTAATTAATATACGGCGTAAGGTCCTTTCGATGCGCTTCCGCTGCGTGGGGACTTTTATTCCCTTCAAGATACTAGTGAACTCAATCTTAAAAGTAACTCTTCATTTTCGTGCTAAACAAACAACATTTGAGACTTATACGTCCTCAAGCACAAAGTTCTTCACATTTATATAAAAACCATCGACTTCAATTCCTAAAATGGTTCAAAACTCATGTAAGTATATAGTTATGAGATTTAATAAGTTGATTTTCAACTACAAGTAACACTATTAATTTGTAACGAATATGAATTATTTAACAGGTTTTCTCTTTGTGTGATAGAGATAATTCGTTTGATGATTTGTATTCATTAGCAATGGGACCTAGTACTCAAGTGCGGTCTTATAGTGGATGTATTTGTTGGGTTTTATGCCCTAAAACTGATAGATAGTAAATGTAACATTTGACTTGCTTCAAATGAAGTATTATTTCTATATATTTGTTTTGCCTAAATATAACCACAAATCCAATAAACTAAGAACTCATGACTATATTATGTATACTTGAAGTTTATGTATGACATAAGTATGAATCAAGTTCAAGTAAATAGTCTAAGCAATATATAGTATATGGATAAGGTTGGGTACCTTAATCCTGGGGACACTATTGGCACGGCTCACTTTGTTCTTTCGACACACACGATGTGATCCTAATCTTTCATGTATAAGACATGTAAGTGAGGGCGTCCTATGCAAAGAGTTTGCATAGAGATCGGACCAGGAGATAAGTCACTTTCACTTTACAACACCGTTTACTGTTGAAACTGAACATCTCATACATATAACCTTGGTAACTCGATCTTAATTCTGAGCTAACTATGAACTCCTGTTTATTGGATTATCATTTGATTTGCATGGGTGAGAATGGCCAAACATCGCCGACTCAATAAGCCTACCATTTTGGGGATAAGACTAAATGGATAGCTGGGGACATAGCTTTACAAGATGGAATTCACTACTACCCGTTTTAGGGTTAGTAAATGACTCCAAGTCTTGAACAAAGGGGCCCCGCCCTCTCATAACCTTGAGAGGGACTTGGTTCAGTGATTGTATCGCGAACTAGTTGTTCATTAGAGGATCAGTGGAACTTAAGGAACAAGATATAACTATAGGGGTAAAACGGACATTTGACCTAGCTCTAGTTACGAACAACCGGTGAAGGGTCGACTTACTAATCATGGTTATCTAAAGTGGACAAGAAATATATCTACAGTGAGGGGAGTGGAGCTACGGGCTATAGTGGAGTGTCCTGGAAGCTAACGAACGATGAATGACTAAGTTAATGAGATCAATCGGTTATCATCATTTCGTTGGAGCCCATGATCTGTAGGTCCATTAGGTCCCTCTACTAGCTCAATAGGAATAAAACTTGGAACAATATGATAGGTTAATATTTGAAACGTTCAAATTCAGAAAAGGATACAAAAGTCGCTTATATACGATATTTAAACGACATATTAGTTTAATTAAGAACCAAACTTTAAAATGAGAGTTGGATGTATTTAAATATGATTTAAATATTAAACATGTGAATAAAGATTCATGTTTGAGAAATTTCGTTGGGAGAAAAACCAAGATTGCACAAGTGGTACGTATTAATTTAATATAAGATATTAAATTAAATGATTTTATTTTTAATTAAGTAAAGTTTTTATTTAAATTAAAATAAAATCATAATTGAGTGGGATTGTTCAGATTTTATATTTAAAATTACAAAATTTTGATTTTAAAAGAAATTCAAAAAGTTGGTAATTTTTGGAGGTGGTGCTTAATGACATCACCTTAGACTAGCCTTCTTGCACCTCCTAATCCATGACTCAAATCACTCCCAAATTGCTGTCAATTTTTTGTGCAATTCTTGTGCATGATTTTCCTCTCTTTATAGTGGATGAGCTGATGAAAATTGGTGGATTTCTTCAACCTAAAATGCTGCCAAAATTCTCCCAAGAACTTCCATGTTCATACTCTTAAGTTTGCTTATACCCATAAGCTTTCCTTTCCAATTCCTATTAATTGAGGATCCCACAATCTGTTCCAAGGCCTGAGGATAGTAGAGAAGATCCAAGTGGTTGTCCAAAAGCCGTTGGTGTGAATAATAAAGCATCGGGTTACACAAATTGGGAGCTTCAAGAGGTAGATACCTTATTACTTTGTTTTTTGTTCTTATGAACATCATGACTTCAAGGATTAAATTGATCAAATTGTGTGCCTAAGATCCAAAATTGCTTCCGCATGTGTGATATTAACACCTACATCGCCATCTTTACTTTGAGAGAAAAAAAAAAGAGAGCATGCTTTCATTGAGCCTAAACGCTTAGGGGTAAAAAGAGCTACCTATAGTGTGATCAGTTAGGCCAACCAAGAGTAAAACTTGGGTTATGGGTCCCTGCATTGTAGTGTGAAAGCTAGTGCCCTATCCAAAAGAAGTGCAAAAAGAAAAAGAGAAAGCAAAAGCAATAGGCAAAAAGAAAAAAAAATAGAGAAAGAAAAAAAAAAAGAAGGAATTCCTTTATCAACCTTGATCAACCTAAGCAAGAGGAAGCAACCTAGTTTGTTCCATTTGGGCCTTTTAGCAAGACCTTAGTGCCAGTGTAGGGGGAAGATAGGATGAGAGTTGAGTAAGCAAATCCCGGGCTAGTAAAGTCTTCTTTAGGTGGGATGGAGCTCTATTGTGCAAGATAATCTTTGAAATTTTTTGATTAGTCTCCTCATTTGTCTCTCTTGCGAATGTCTCTTGATTGCTTTAGTTTTTGGAATGTTTGAGTCTTGAGGATTAAATCACTTTTCAATTATATGCACAACGTCTTTCTCTTGGTTTTATGTGTGCCTTGTTCGAGGACTAGCAAGATTTAGGTTGAGGGTATTTGTGAAGGATTGGAATTCCGTAATTCCGTAAAGCGGAAGCGTGATTGAGACCGATTCGTAATTAATTTTGTTTAATCTAAAATACCAATACATTGGCAATAATATTAGAACTATTCTAAATATATATTAAGGCTAAGCATAAAAAAATATTAGATCTAAATCTAGTTTATAAAGTAACAAATTACTTACTCTCGTTGACGACTCAGATTAAATTCATCAACTGCTTGTGAATTAATCACGAACTAGTGTGAACACCACCACTATGGCTACACCGGTATGACTCTGAGACTTCTAGAGGCAGGAGACTTGTGGGAGCCTTTGGGAGAATTCTCTGAGAGTAGGAGAATGAATGGGATACCTTTCACCCCACCCTAGGGGTCCTATATATAGTAAAGGCCAAGACCTTTTTCCTAATAGGAAAAAGTCTCTAATTTTAATAAATAATTAATTAATTCCATAATTAATTAATTTCCCAATTAAATATCATATATTTAATCTTAGGGATTTTATTAAAATTAAAATTAATATGAATCCAATTCATATTAAATTTATTTGAACTCTTTCAAATATTTTCTTTCCTAATAGGAAAAGGTCTCTAATTTTAATAAATAATTAATTAATTCCATAATTAATTAATTTACCCAATTAAATATCATATATTTAATCTTAGGGATTTTATTAAAAATTAAAATTAATATGAATCCAATTCATATTAAATTTATTTGAACTCTTTCAAATACTTTCTCTCAAGAATTAATTAATTCAAAAATTATATTATAAAGTTTCATAAACTTTATATTATAATGCATCAATATACATTATACGATTCCCCAAATAAATTGAACACTTTCAATTTATACTTAATTGCCTCAAGTCTCTTTACGAGCTACCAGTGGGACCTAATGGACCTACAGATCAGAAGCTCCAACGATACGAGACTAATTGGCCAAACTCATTGACCAAGTTTAGTCAACATTCGTTAATTGTGGGTCACTCCACTAAAGACCCACAGCTGCACTCTTCTCACTATAGAATATTTCTGTGTCCACGGATATCGACCAAGCAGTAAGTCAATCCTTCACGTGTGTTCGTAACACCAACTGGGTCAAATTACCGTTTTACCCCTGGGTTACCTCTGGTTCCTTAAGTACCACTGATTCCTCTAATGAACAAGTTGTTTAGGGTCCAACCACTAAACAGGAGTTCCTCTCAGGCTAGGAGAGGACAGCACGCCTTTGTTCAAGCCCTAGAATCAACCTTTAAGGGAACACACATCTACTTACCCCAATAGGGGAAGGAGTGAATTCCATCTTGTACTGTTATGTTCCCAGCCCCCATTCAGTCTTGCCCCTGAAATGGTAGGTTTATTGAGTCGGCGAACTGGCCACTCTCACCCATACAAATCTAAGGACAGTCCCTCCTGGAAGAGGTTCATAACAGACTCAGGATTGAGATTGAGTTACCTAGGTCATCCTATTGAAATAGAAACCTAAACTAGTTAACGGCGTTACATCTAGTGGTTACTATTTCGCGGTCCGGTCTTATGCAAACTCATTGCATAGGATACCCCCACCCGCATGTCTCCTACATGGATGCTTTGGATCATTGCATTTGTATCGAATACAAGGTGGGTCGTATCACATAGTGTCACCAGGATAAGGTACCCAGCCTTATCCCTATACTATAGACCATTTAGGTTGTTACTTGGACACTGATCCCCGTATGTCCCCACATACTAGTCCAAGTTTCATTTAAACAACCTTGGATCTTAGTTTATTGGATTTAGGGTTTATTAATGCAAACTCGATTATTCAATAACCAAATTACTGAATTACTCAAATAACACTTTATTGAGATCGATTAATTTGTTTCATTTACTATCTACGAGTTTTAGGGCATAAAACCCAACAACTCCCACTTGAACTAAAACTCTAGTGGGCAATGTACATCAACAATCAAAATTGAATAAATAATCATCGAAGTAGGAATAGTAGTTTGTATTAATACTGTATAATACATGAAAAGTACAAATACAGATAAATACAATAAACTAGGGCATTCACAATACCCATTACACTTCTCCCACTTGCCCTAGATTATTCTATGTACATATCTCGCAGACCTAGACTGTAAACCCGAGACTTCTCTAGGATCATTTTCTCTTGTCATCTATTGTGGAAGTTGGACCTAAGTTGTGTTGTTTCATTGTTGAAGGAAAATGGCAAGCTTTTAGTTCAAGTTGTTTTTTTTATAACTTTGGAGTTTTTTAAAAAAACAAAAAAGAGAAAATGAAAGGAAAAGGAAAAAAAAAGGAAAGAAAAGAAAAGAAAAGGAAAAGGAAAAGGAAAAAAAAAGGAAAGAAAAGAAAAGAAAAGGAAAAGGGAAAGGGAAAAAGGAAAAAAAAAAAAAAAAAAGAAAAAAGAAAGAAAAAGAAAGCAAATGGAAATGGCCAGCACTAAAAACCCACCACCGACTACAATTTTCATCAGCCCATTTCCATCTCATTTCTCATCCTTTTCCATTGAAACTTTCAGAGCACTTTAAGGAGGGAGTGAAGGAGGAGGAAGAAGAAGAATTTCTTGGTTTGAGGTTGAAGAAGATAGGGAAAAGCTCATGCAAAGCCAGCCATTGTAGGATCTGAGATCAACATGTCAACCTCTGGTTTTTTATTCGGCTTGAGCTACACAGAAGGAATCAAGAGGTGAGGTTTGATTTTCTTGAACGTTAGTTCATTTTCTAGCAAATTTCATGAAGGGAGCTTGACCTAAATCGTATGAGAAGTTGATGGTTTTTGGAATGGAAAACAGAGCACAGGATTTTCGAGCAAAGCAGGAGGATCTCTAGTTTTCTCTGATGTTTTGAGCCTTCTGGGGTGTACAAGTTGAATCAGAAGCTCTATTTGGTATGGTTGGAAATCGTATTCAAGTATCTACAACTTTCATGAAGATTTCGTGAGCCAAAAATTACTTTAAGTAGGTTTAATTGCAGGAGGAAGATAAAGGGTAACAGAGAAGCTCAAATCTGTGTTGTCTGACTTCGGGGCATTTCTGGACAAATTGGTTGGGAATCTCGTTTTCATTGTTTCAGGTATCTTGTAGAGTGTTCGAAAATGAAGAGTTTGATGTGTATTTCATTAATTTTGGTTCAGTATTGAGGAAGTTATGGGTATTGGAAGTTAGGGTATAGAATCTGGAAAATCTGGAAAGTAGAATTGTGAATGTGATTCTTAATCCAATTGTTTAAAAATTCATGAGCATGGAAAGACAAAGCTATCTATGGTTCTAATGCTCGGTTTTGGTTATTTGACAGGCCAAGAGGAAATAGGTCGAGTCTACAAACCGGGGAACTAGATAAGACTTTGAGTGACAAAATGAATTTCGAAAATGTTCTTAAACGGTTGTTCATGATTATATGTTTTACATGCTTTCCTATGAATGATACATGGTTTTTATGAACGGTTTCAAGCATGAGTTTTGAGCTCAGATTTTCTAATGAGGTTTATATACGAGCACGTGTCTAATGACTTTATGAAAAATAGCTGAAACGATATCTTTTAAAGTAAAGTATGGATTAGCAAGTACTTTTAAACGATTTCCAGTTTTTCATGAGCAAGCTGAGTAAGCTTAAGTTTTACGAAAGATAACGATAAGCAGGCATGTTTTAATGTTTTCATGTGATTTTCTGAGATTTCTATTGACTACATGACTGAGATATTGAGCCCGAGGCTATATGGTACCGTGTGCACACAGGTTATATTCCGTTGTTGACGTTGAGTGTACTCCGTGACAACGATGCTGTCGTGAGTGCTGGGCGGGCCCTACTACGACAAAGACGATGGGAGTGCTGGGCGGGCCCCACTACATCGTAGGACTAGTAAACGTTGATTGTACTGGGCGTGCCCTACACAACGTAGATCGGTCATGTTAGTTAAAACGTTTGATGTACTTGATATGCCTTGCTAGATTTTTAATGACGAACTTGCGAGATATTTTAGAAAGCCTTTTCCATTACACGTTTATGTTAAACGCTTTGATTGAGCATATTTATACGTTTAAAGGTTTAGCACGTGTTTTGACTTCCGGATTTAGAGTTTTAAAGTCAGTCACTCACTGGGCTTCGTAGCTCATTCTTTCAAAATGTTTTCCACTTTTCAGGTAGAGATCGAGCTCCCGGTGCCTGATACACTGCCAACGTCTGCTGAAAGTTCTAGATCAAGCTCCAGTACGTGGTTGGAGTTGTATATTGAGTCTGTTCATATTGTAAATGTTTTGTAAGGGTTGTATAATATCGTCCTAGAGGTCGTGGATGTATAACCCTAGTTGTATATGTTTTGGTCGTGATACCTATATCAGGTTACTTTCCAAACCAGGTTATGTCAGGGCTGCACCATGTGTATGTTGAAAGGTTTCCGTGGATTCCGCTGTGTGGTGTTTCATATAGAATGTTTTATATCTATGATTAGTATGTTTATCAGGTTCAGCGTTTCAATAGGGTCAACAGGGATCGTTAGAGGTGACGATGTCTGTTGGCTTCACGCCGTCTTTCGGGCTAAGCTAGCAGGTGGTCCGGGAAGGGGTGTGACATAGACCCTCTAGATGACCCTCGAACACTTTTGCCGTGAGAGCCTTCGTAAATGGATCAGCAATATTGTGCTCAGAGGCTACCTTCGTGACGATCACGTCCCCTCGTTGAACGATCTCTCTGATGAGATGATATTTGCGCTCTATGTGCTTGCCTCTTTTATGATTGCGAGGTTCTTTAGAATTTGCCACTGCACCACTATTATCACAATAAAGGGTGATTGGCAAGTTCATATTTGGAACAACTTCCAAATCCATCAAGAACTTCCGTAGCCATACAGCCTCCTTAGCTGCTTCACAAGCAGCGACATATTCGGCCTCCATGGTGGAGTCTGCAATGCATCCTTGCTTGATGCTACGCCAGACTACAGCTCCCCCGTTGAGGGTAAATACTGACCCTGATGTGGATTTCCTAGAATCCTTATCAGTCTGAAAGTCAGAGTCTGTGTATCCTGTAAGGATCAAATCCTTAAAGCCATACACAAGCTGATAGCCCCTCGTTCTCCGAAGATACTTGAGGATGTTTTTAACTGCAGTCCAGTGGTCTAACCCTGGATTGGACTGGTACCTGCTGACTATCCCAACTGCATAGCAAATGTCAGGCCTAGTACACAACATGGCGTACATAAGACTGCCCACAGCTGAAGCATAAGGGATGTGTCTCATATCCTCAATTTCTTGAGGTGTCTTAGGACACTATTCCTTAGACAAATGAACTCCATGCCTAAAGGGTAGTAAACCCCTCTTGGAATTCTGCATCTTATATCTAGACAACATCTTGTCTATATATGATGCTTGAGACAGGCTAACGTTCTGTTCTTACAATTCCTGATAATTTGAATCCCTAGAACATACTGAGCTTCACCCAAATCTTTCATTTGGAACTCAGTCGATAGCCATTTTTTAATGTCAGCTAGATATTCTACATCATTTCCAATGAGAAGAATATCATCTACATACAACACCAGAAAAGCTACTGAACTGTTGATAATCCTTTTGTAAACACAAGGCTCATCAACGTTCTGGTCAAAGCCATAAGATTTGACAGTAGTGTCAAACTTTATATTCCAAGATCTGGAAGCTTGCTTCAACCCATAAATGGATCGTCTAAGCTTGCAAACTTTTTGCTCTTGACCTTGAGCAACGAACCCCTCTAGTTGAGACATAAAGATGTTCTAACCAAGATTGCCATTCAGAAAGGCAGTCTTGACGTCCATTTGCCAAATCTCATAATCATAAAAGGTGGCAATGGACAAGAGAATTCTTATCGACTTTAACATGGCAACTGGGGAGAAGGTTTCCTCATAGTCCACCCCCTCCTTTTGGGTATAACCCTTTGCCACAAGTCAAGCTTTGAAAGTCTGTACTTTCCCAGCTGCGTCTCGTTTTCTCTTGTAGATCCATTTGCACCCTATGGGTTTAACCCCTTCAGGTAGGTCTACAAGATCCCAGACTTGATTGAAGTACATAGACTCCATCTCTAGGTCCATAGCTTTGACCCACTGGTCATGGTCCACATCATTCATTGCCTGTCTAAAGGTCAATGGATCCTCAACCCCATCATCAGGTATGACAGTTGGAGTTTCTGCTAAACCCAGATAGCGTTCAGGTTGAATAAAAACCCTCCCACTACGTCCAGGCATTCTCAACTCTTGAGAAGGATGGGCTTGACCAGATGTACTGGGCTCATCAATAACTCTTGTTGAAGGTCCAGCCTCTGAACTGGGCTCATCAACAACTCTTGTTGAAGGTCCAGCCTCATCAACAACTCTTGTTGATTTATTTGTAGCTTTACCAGAAAGTTCACTTAACACAATTTTACTGCGTGGTATGTGTTCTTTAACGTGGTCTTCTTCCAAGAAAGTAGCATTTGTCGATACAAACACTTTATTTTCTTTTGGATCAAAGAAGTATCCACCTCTTGTTTCTTTTGGGTAGCCTACGAATAGGCATAATTTTGAACGTGAATCCAATTTCTTTGGGTTTGCTACTAACACATGTGCAGGGCAGTCCCAAATTCTGAAATGACGTAAACTAGCTTTACGCCCTTTCCAAAGCTCAAATGGTGTTTCAGAAACACTCTTTGAGGGAACAACATTCAAAATATAAACTGCAGTCTCTACTGCATAACCCCAAAAAGAACTAGGCAACTGAGCATAGCTCATAATAGATCGAACCATATCTAACAAGGTTCTGTTTCTCCTTTCAGATACACCATTCTGTTGAGGTGTACCTGGTGCTGAGAGTTGGGACGATATTTCATGTTCTATAAAATTGTTTTGGAATTTTAAGTCCAAATACTCTCCACCTCGATCAGATCGAAGTGTTTTAATGGTCTTACCTAACAAGTTCTCAACTTCAGTCTTGTACTCCTTGAACTTTTCAAGGGCTTCAGACTTATGACTCATTAGGTATAAATAACCATACCTTGAATAATCATCTATGAAAGAGATGAAATATTCATACCCTCCTCGAGCTCTTACATTTATTGGACCACAGAGATCCGTATGTACGAGTTCTAAGGGCTCCTTGGCACGATAACTTTTTCCAGTAAAAGGTCGTTTGGTCATCTTACCTTCGAGACATGACTCACATGGAGGTAAAGTACCATCTTCTAACTGGCTTAGAAGTCCGTTCTTAACCAATCTCCCAATCCTATTGAGATTTATGTGGCCAAGTCTCAAGTGCCAAAGATAGGTACTTTGAGAAACTTTTTGCCTTTTTGGTTGAGTCTCGGCTGTTTTAAACATTTCATTGTTCAAAATAGCCCTAGACTCTATTGGTCTTAAGACATACAAATTGTTCTCCATTTTTGCAGAACATATATCAGCACTCCTTTTAGTAATGAAAGCTTCATTCACAGAAAAGGACACTGAATACCCTTGTTCTAGCAAACAAGAAATAGAAATCAAATTTCTTTTTATTCTGGGAACTATATATACGTTATCTAATAACATATAGCGTTCCCTGGAGAAGAACATTTTAATATCTCCCACTGCTTTAGCTGAAATGAGCTCCCCAGTCCCAACTCTGAGAGTCATTTCCCCAGCATCCAACTGTTGCCAGGAGCTCATTCCCTCAAAGGAAGAGCATACGTGATGAGTGGCACCTGAGTCTAGGATCCAGGTTGTGTCATCATTTTCCACTATACATGTTTCAATGATCAATAAATCAAATTTATTTTCATTGAGATGTGCTAAGCAGTCTATGTCATATTCATCATGAACAATTTCGGATAAATTAGACATATGGGCTTGAGGACCGTCCTCAGTTAAGACCAATTCCACGCATTTAGTGTTTAAGTTCATTTTCGTAGTTGTGTTAGAAATACCAGTTTTGTAGTTGGCGTTATTCGAGGAATATAAAGAACGTTTCATTGCTGAGAACAAACAAACTAACTTAATAAGTATTGTTACATTAACCCATTACACAAAATATAAATATTATTTTAATCCAATCAATTTAGCAAAAGTAATGATCAACCCATAGAATAAACATTCATTTTGCAACGATACTTCAGAGGTTTAGAACAACAGCTACCGTAGGGTAGTCAGCTACTCCTCCTCTGAATTGAGACAATCTCAGTTAATCCCTATTCCCGGAATAACTCATATTCCAATAGTTCTTAGCTACCGTTTTTTCGGTCAGGAAATTATTAACACCTTAACAATTTCCCGTAAGTGTGACCCTCCATTTTTCAGATTTCAGAGGTCGGCCCCAACAATGCTACCATAGGGAAAGTCAAAGTTGGAAATGGACCTAAGAAACCCTATCCATTTCTGGAGTTTGCGTTGTTCCGACTCCCATGATCAAGCCCTCCGTAGGGTGATCGCTCCCAAGGCGACTCGCAGGCAGATCATTGGGATCTCACGGTGCAACCTAATGGAGGAGACCGTAGGATACGTTGACACGTTCCTGCTCCCACTTACTATAAAATACTCCCTCATTCACCTTGATATTGATCCATGCAAACACCATCCGTAGGGGGTCACTCCCAGGGTGACTCGAGGCCAAGCATGAACCTCACGTTGTGAACTTTTGAGGACGTGAGAGCAAAACTTGATTTATGAAAATCTTGTTTTGATATATTTCCTCTCACTAAGTATTTTTATAATTATAGGGTCTATTACTTAGGTAAATTCCGGCTAAGTGAATCTATCTAAGTCTATGCCTGTATATAACTTTTATATATATAGGTCTTTTCTCTAATGTCTAGGTGGATTAAACACTTTTAATTACCTAGAGACATTGCATGCTAATATAACTATGGTTAATTCAATTCAAGTTCCGGCTCAGTTCCCAAGTAGCAGGTGTTCCGTAAACCGTCATCTTAAGTACCTCCAGCCTTAGACAGAACTTTACCGGTAGAGTTCCCTTATAACCAATAGTTATGATAAATCTTTACTCTAAAGATCTAGGTGAATTAAACTCTTTTAATTGACCTAGTGATATTGCATGCTAACATAACTATGGTTAATTCAACTCAAGTTCCGAGTAAGTTCCCAGGTAGCAGGTGTTCCGTAAACCGTCATCTTAAGTACCTCCAGCCTTAGACAGAACTTCATCGGGAGAGTTCCCTTATAACCATAGTAAAGTAAACTCTTTACTCTAAAGATCTAGGTGAATTAAACTCTTTTAATAAACCTAGTGATAGTGCATGCTAACATTTAACTATGATTAATTCAACTCCGGTATTCCGGGTTAGTTCCCAGGTAGGAGGTGTTCCGTAAACCGTCATCTTAAGTACCCCCAGCCTTAGACAGAACTTAACCGGTGGAGTTCCCTTATAATCATAGTAATGTTTTTCCTACTTAGTCAATTAAAACTATTTTTAATTCTAAGTAAGAAAATAATTCTAATCCTATTAGAATTATAATGAGCTTAGGTCTAATTAATTTTAAACATTTTAAAATTAATTCATTTTAACCTAAGGTCCTATGTTTGCATGCAACTCTTTGTTATAGGTTGACGGTTTCTAATCAATTTTATAACTTATTATAAAATTTTAATGATTAGCCCTATAACATGCTTCTATGGTGTTGGAAAAATAACAATCATATTCTAATTATTCAACACCATATTATTATGACGCCGATAATGATAATATAACGATTATATTAATCTAAAGTGGTGTCATGCTTCATGCAATTTCAATTTCATTTAATTAATATCGATTATATTAATTAAACATCCATGAAATTAAATTACATGAAATTTGACATTAATATAATATAACTCTTATATTAATCGAATTAATGTCATGCTCAATGCTATTCCATTTTCATTTAATTAATATAACATTTTATATTAAATCATACATGAAAACAAGCATTGATTTATATTTATTATTTTCATTCATAGTATAACTAATTATATTAATTCTCATGAAAATAATGCTAAGCATGCATGCAACATTAATAAAATATAACAATTATATTTATCTAATTAATGTCATGCATCATGCTTTTCCAATTTCATATATTTAATATAACAATTATACTAAATAACTCATGACATATAAATTCATGCATAATTATCATATATTATAACATTTATAACATAAATATGCATGAAACATGCTTAACCTATGGTGGGAATTTAAGCTATATGACATCCATAAAGCAAATAAATAGCAATTGAACTGGTTAATTTTGGCCCCTAGGATAAAATAAAGCATAAATTACAATAATTATAGCTATATTCTATCCTTAAAGTCCTTCTGCAGCTCCAAATACTGGTCTAGACCGCCCGAACCAACCCGAACCACTTCGAACTAGCTACGAAAATTACGAACCGAGCTAAATTCCAGCTGAACCGGAACAAATTGGTCCCAGCCCAGCCAGACCGCGTGAATCGGACCGCCCAACAGCCTTGAACCGTCCTGTTGCGAATTTCTAGCGCGTGCTGTAATCGTGACAGCGTCGCAATTTCTCCGATTTTTATCTCATAAAAACCTATTCTAGACCCGGACTTACATAGGACTCGATTTTACATAAACTACCCGAAACACAGGGCCCTTACATGATCAAATCACATAAAAACAGTAAAATCTATGGCCATAAAATTAACCTAAACAGTTCAATGCAAATCATACATACATTATGTATTAATCAATCCCACCAATAGCCAATGCAAATTTTAGAGAAACCAAATTAGATCTACGATCAGCTCTGATACCAATTGAAGGATTGGAATTCCGTAATTCCGTAAAGCGGAAGCGTGATTGGGACCGATTCGTAATTAATTTTGTTTAATCTAAAATACCAATACATTGGCAATAATATTAGAACTATTCTAAATATATATTAAGGCTAAGCATACAAAAATATTAGATCTAAATCTAATTTATAAAGTAACAAATTACTTACTCTCGTTGACGACTCAGATTAAATTCACCAACTGCTTGTGAATTAATCACGAACTAGTGCGAACACCACCACTATGGCTACAGCGGTATGACTCTGAGACTTCTAGAGGCAGGCGACTTGTGGGAGCCTTTGGGAGAATTCTCTGAGAGTAGGAGAATGAATGGGATAACTTTCACCCCACCCCAGGGGTCCTATATATAGTAAAGGCCAAGACCTTTTTCCTAATAGGAAAAAGTCGCTAATTTTAATAAATAATTAATTAATTCCATAATTAATTAATTTCCCAATTAAATATCATATATTTAATCGTAGGGATTTTATTAAAATTAAAATTAATATGAATCCAATTCATATTAAATTTATTTGAAATCTTTCAAATATTTTCTTTCCTAATAGAAAAAGGTCTCTAATTTTAATAAATAAATAATTAATTCCATAATTAATTAATTTACCCAATTAAATATCATATATTTAATCTTAGGGATTTTATTAAAAATTAAAATTAATATGAATCCAATTCATATTAAATTTATTTGAACTCTTTCAAATACTTTCTCTCAAGAATTAATTAATTCAAAAATTATATTATAAAGTTTCATAAACTTTATATTATAATGCATCAATATACATTATACGATTCCCCAAATAAATTGAACACTTTCAATTTATACTTAATTGCCTCAAGTCTCTTTACGAGCTACCAGTGGGACCTAATGGACCTACAGATCAGAAGCTCCAACGATACGAGACTAATTGGCCAAACTCATTGACCAAGTTTAGTAAACATTCGTTAACTGTGGGTCACTCCACTAAAGACCCACAGCTGCACTCTTCTCACTATAGAATATTTCTGTTCAAGCCCTAGAATCAGCCTTTAAGGGAACACACATCTACTTACCCCAATAGGGAAAGGAGTGAATTCCATCTTGTACTGTTATGTTCCCAGCCCCCATTCGGTCTTGCCCTTGAAATGGTAGGCTTATTGAGTCGGCGAACTGGCCACTCTCACCCATACAAATCTAAGGACAGTCCCTCCTGGAAGGGGTTCATAACAGACTCAGGATTGAGATTGAGTTACCTAGGTCATCCTATTGAAATAGAAACCTAAACTAGTTAACGACGTTACATCTAGTGGTTACTATTTCGCGGTCCGGTCTTATGCAAACTCATTGCATAGGATACCCCCACCCGCATGTCTCCTACATGGATGCTTTGGATCATTGCATCTATATCGAATACAAGGTGGGTCGTATCACATAGTGTCACCAGGATAAGGTACCCAGCCTTATCCCTATACTATAGACCATTTAGGTTGTTACTTGGACACTGATCCCCGTATGTCCCCACATACTAGTCCAAGTTTCATTTAAACAACCTTGGATCTTAGTTTATTGGATTTAGGGTTTATTAATGCAAACTCGATTATTCAATAACCAAATTACTGAATTACTCAAATAACACTTTATTGAGATCGATTAATTTGTTTCATTTACTATTTACGAGTTTTAGGGCATAAAACCCAACAATTTGATAGGACCTAAATAGTACTATTTTATTGCCTCTAATCTAAGTTTGTTAGAGTCATTTTATGCTTTACTTGTCCTATTTACAGGCTAATTGAGCTTAGGCCATGTCGGGAGCCGATCACGCTAATTGATGTTAATTCTGGCCAATTATGGAGTTTTTAGAGCCATCTCGATGTCTTGGACGGCGAGAAGGTGAAGAGACCCAATTTTGTTGAAGCGGGCCTGAATTGTAACACCAAAAGCTGAAGATTGAAGCCCCGAACCGAGGAGAAGCGAGACAATGTCGAGAAATAAAGCAGGAAGTCGAGTCTTGAGGCTGGCGTCGAGACGCCAATCTTGGCATCTCGATGCCGACGTGAGTTCGGGCGGAAGAAGGATGTTCACAGCGTCGAGACACTGTGCCTTGGAGTCTCGACGCCAGTGTGTTTTCTATATATATGTAGTCTTGGTTTAGTCCGCCGTTAGATTAGAATTTTGGTCCCTTTTGCGATTTCTTTGCCTCTTTTACATTCCAGCACTCTTGTAGACCATTGTTGGTCATATTCTATGGATTCTTTTATCATATTTGTTGCATTTACTTCATCTATGCGTAGCTAAACTCGTTTAGATCGTTGGATTGGATTTAGGTCTTGATTCTAAATAATATTGGTTGAGTTTTCTAGTTTATACCTTCTGTTCTTGTTGTATTGTCATTGAGTTTTGCACGTAATCTCGTTTAAACCACTCTCTACGCGAGACAACCCTTGATAGACCTAGTATGCATGTTAAAGGTAGGATTTAGATTTAAATTGCATTTGAATTTAGTTCTTACGATTCTAGACACACGATCCCAAAGTGGCTAGTTTTAATAGGTGGTTGCAAAATTGCTTGTTAATAAACTAGTTAGATATAAGTAGTAACCGTTGCAGAGGTCACGAATGGTTGCTACATTATGCATAAGGGGTGGCGAGCGATAAAGTCTATATTAATTAATCTTGTTAATTACCGAATTACCAATTAGCGAGTTAATTAGCACAGGTTAGTGTAGGGGGTCCTCCGAGTAACCCAAAAGCCGACCGGACTAGTGAAATCAATTTAGAACGATTATTAGAGAAAACTAGGAAGCCAATGAATTAGAATCAAGCATAATAAATCCCAATCCAACCATCCCTTTTTATGTTATTGATCCCGTCTGATTTCTCTTCTGCATATTTATTTCCCATCTTTTAAAATTCAGCATTCAATTATTTTATTTTATTTTACTTTTGCTTGTCCTTCATCATCAAATATCCCCCCTGTTTTCGTAAGCACGAAATTCTACTCTTACTAGTTCCCTCTTCCCTGTGTTCGACCCCGGTCGCTATTGCAACAAAATTAGTAGTAGTGTCGTGGATTATAAATTTTATTTGACGACTTAGGGAGAATTCGACACCCTCCTAGCGGTCCTGTCAAACACAAATATCATCTCATCCGGGAGATTGTACAAAGAGGAGACGTGAACGTCACCCAGATAGCCTCAGAGCAAAACATGGTTGATCCATTTACAAAAGCCCTCACGGCTAAAGTGTTTAAGGGACATCTCCAAAATTTAGGACTAAGAGTTTTTAGCATGTGATATATTGCTAATTACCTAACATTTTGTAATCTCACTTGAGTTTTAGTCCAAGTGGGAATTTGTTGGGTCTTATGTCCTAAAACTCAAAGTTTGTAATCCTTTTGCAATAAAGATGTTATTCAGTGAATTGTTTATTTTATACTCTAAATCTAATAGAAACATCCATGGTTATAATATGAAATACTCGAACTATATTGTGGATATGGACAGGGATCAAGTTCTAGTTTATAACCTAAATCATCTATAGTATAGCGATAAGGCTGGGTACCTTATCCTAGTAACATTATGGATGCGACCTTCTTTGTGAATAAGGCAAACGACGTGATCCTAGATTGTTCATGTAGAGACATGCAAGTAGGGGTATCCTGTGTAAAAGATGTTTGCAGAAGATCGGACTGAGAAATAAGTCACTCTTACTTTATAACGTTGTTTACTGTTGAGACTGACTATTTCATACGATGACCTAGGTAAATCAATCTTAATCCTGAGCTTACTATGAACTCCTGTTCATTTAGGATTATCCTTTTATCTTCATGGGTGAGAGTGTCTCAACAGCGCTGCTCAATAAGCCTACCATTTTGAGGATAAGACTGGATGGATAGTTGGGGACATAGTATTGCAAGACGGAATTTACTCCTACCCGAATTAGTGATAGTAGAAAGGTTGTTCCCTTAACTGCTGACTCCGAGGCTTGAACAAGGGGCCCCACCCTTTCATTGGCCCGAGAGGGACTCTGTTTAGTTGTTGGACTATAAACAAATTGTTCGTTAGAGAACCAGTGGACTTAATTAACAAAGATGTGCTATAGGGTAAAACAGACATTTGACCTAACTACAGTTACGAACGACCTGTGAAGGATTAACTTACTAATGATGGTTATAGTGACTGGATGGAAATATATCTACAGTGAGGGGAGTTCAACTACTAGGTTATAGTTGAGTCACCCGATAGTTAACGGATGATGGTTAACTAGGTTAAAAGGGTTTAACCGGTTAAACCGCGGACCGTTGGAGTCCATGATCTGTAGGAACAATTGAGTTGAGGGAAATGGTTGGATTGTTGGGTTTTATGCCCTAAAACTCGTGGATAGTAAATGTAACATCTGACCGAACATTAATAAAATGATATTTGATGTATTGTTCATTTCTTTTTGTTAGTATTGTGTATATCTTGCCTAAATAACCCAGTCCAATAAACTAAACATCCTAGGTTGTTAGTATGAGACTTGAACTAGTATGTGGGGACATACGGGGATCGTTGTTCAAGTTACAGCCTAAAGGGTCTATAGTATAGTGATAAGGTTGAGTACCTTATCCTGGTGACACTATGGATACGACCCACTTTGTATTTTGATATAAACGCAATGATCCAACGCGTTCATGTAGGGGACATGCGAGTGGGGGTATCCTATGCAATGAGTTTGCATAAGACCGTACCGCGAAATAGTAAACCACTAGCTGTAACTGAAGGAATTGAATCCTCAGCGGAAGCGAATTAAATCGAGCGTGATTTAATTTCAATTATTTCGATTACCGGTACGTGTGGAAAATAAATTTCAGAACCATTCTCAAATTAAATCTAGATTAAGCATGCAATTACTAATTCTAAACGATTTAGAATTTTAGGAACTTACTTGTAGTAGAATCAATTCCACAGCACTATGCTCCTCAACAAACAATTCGTACCGAGCCTCTCCAACGAACACCACCATCAAAGAGCACCCACTAGTCTCTGATTGTGGGATCACTTCTTGAAATTGGGAATCCGAGCCTCTCCAACGAACACCACCTTGCTGTGTTTTTCTTTTGGATTGAGAGAATTTTTTAGAGAGAGAGAGTTCTTTTCCTTGTCTGTGAAAAGGTTAGAATGAAAGTGAGATCTTCCAACCCCTCACTGATACGTGGGAATAAGGGAGGTTAACCTCCCTATGCGATCTCCACCGTTGATCATAATTAACGTGATCCATGCCGTTAATTAAATAACAAAGAATTATTTAATTAATTTTAATTAATTTAATTAAACCAATTTTAATTAAATCAATTATAATATAAAGTTTTAATTCAATTAAATCATATTCAATTGAATTAAATAGCCCATACAATTAATTCTCAATTAATTGTTCCCACATTAATTAAATATCAAATACTTAATTAATTTCACAGTTGAATCCTATTCAAATAAATCTCCCTCATTTTAATCTATAGTTTTAATGCGCAACAAATGTACATTAACCATAAACTATAGTTTTAATTTCGATTAAATCATATTTAACCAAATTAAATTAAAGTTAATTAATTTGTAAATTAATTAAATATCACATATCTAATTAATTTCATTTTCTCTCTTATACTATAGTTTTAATATGAATCCATATTCAAATTAATTTTAACCTATAGTTTAATATGAATCTAATTCATATTTAATATTTGAACTTCTTCGAATATTTAATTCTCTCATTAATTAATTTTGAATCATATCCAAAATTAATTTATGATATAAAGTTTAATTCACCAATTAAACTTATATTATAATGTATCTTTATACAATATTTTAATTGTATCAAATACAATAAATTTCCCTTAACGAATTTGAACACACTTCAAATTCTATTGAAGACTATTTAACCTCAAAACCATTTACGAGCTAGCAGGTGGACCTAATGGACCTACAGATCAGAAGCTCCAACTATACGAGACTAATTGGCTAAACTCATTAACCAAGTTAGTCAACATTCGTTAACTGTGGGTCACTCCACTAAAGACCCACAACTGCACTCTTCTCACTGTAGAATATTTCTGTGTCCACGGATATCGACCAATTACAGTAAGTCAATCCTTCACGAGTGTTCGTAACGCCAGCTGGGTCATATTACCGTTTTACCCTTGGGTTACCTCTCGATCCTTAAGTACCATTGATTCCTCTAATGAACAATCTTTTATGATTCAATCAATAAACAACAGTTCCTCTCGGGACATGAGAGGATGGGCGCCCTTTTTCAAGACCCGAAATCAGCCCTTAAGGGAACACACATCTGCTTGCCCCAATAAGGGAAGAAGTGAATTTCATCTTGTAATGTTATGTTCCCAGCCCTTACTCAGTCTTGCCCCAGAAATGGTAGGCTTATTGAGTCGGCGAACAGATTCAATGATCCAAAGCATCCATGTAGGAGACATGCGAGTGGGGGTATCCTGTGCAATGAGTTTGCATAAGTTCGGACCGCGAAATAGTAACCACTAGATGTAACACCGTTAGCTAGTTTAGGTTTCTATTTCAATAGGATGACCTAGGTAACTCAATCTCAATCTTGAGTATGTTATGAACCCCTTTTCAGGAGGGATTGTCCTTAGATTTGCATGGGTGAGAGTGGCGAGTTCGCCGACTCAATAAGCCTACCATTTCAGGATAAGGTACTGATAACTCTCCAAAAGGGAGTTATTTAGACCTTATTTCTATAGTGATTTGAGTGTCTTTTGTGCTAAATAGGGTTGCTTTTAGATATATATTATATGTTTTAATCCATTTGGAAGAATGGATGCTTTGGAAGTTACTCTGTGCAGAATATATTGCTGAGCGACTTGAGGGAGCAAAATCTGCGCTACAGCAAAGCAGGGAGCAAAACTGCCACGTCACAGCTCGTTAGCCAATTTAATGAACTATAATTAGTGAAGCTATTTTCGGACTTAAGGAGCAAGGAGAGCCATCCACGTGTCTAGGTCAACCTAATTTAAGCTTTTCTTCACTCTATAAAAGGAGATAGCTGCCCAAGTCAAAGACATTCCATTCGTGGGGAAGAGATCATTTCTCATTTCCATCATTGGGAGCCGAGTAGAGGAGAAAGATTGGAGACCTACAAGAAGACCATCAATTATGAAGTTGATCAAGGGAATTAGTATTTTCTTGTATTATTTTGTAATTATGGATGCATTTACTTATATTGTAATGTGTGTTATTATGCACTTTATGAATTAAGTAACTTCAGGTGTTGGTTAGGAAATATGTAATTGTCGTGTTAATTTCTATGCAATATATGTTGGTTTGATGCATCTTGATTATTTGTTGTGCTCATTTACATTTTGTGCCTGCTTGGCCAGCCGGTATGAATACCACTTCCTAGTTTCAGGGATGATTTGGGGAGTGTGTGGCATCTAATCATACTAGATCATTGTGTATTGGTGAACGGCAGTAACTAAGCTAGGGATATCCAGTTGCCTAGTGCTTGATCGGTATTCTCTTAGAGATGGAGCAAAGGCATGGTTAAATTCTTTTGCTCCAGGATCAATTAGAACATGGAATGAGTTAGCGGAAAAATTTCTTAGTAAATATTTCCCACCAAATAGGATTGGTAAATTGAGGAGTGAAATAGTAGGGTTTAGGCAACTTGAAGATGAAACTTTTAGTGAGGCTTGGGAGAGGTTTTAGGAGCTTTTGCGAAAGTGTCCCCACCATGGTTTACCACATTGTATCCAAATGGAAACATTTTACAATGGGTTAAATGGAGCAACCCAAGGTATGGTTGATGCTTCGGCTGGAGGGGCCCTTTTGGCAAAAACTTTTAATGAACACTACAAGAAAAATTGCATTACTTGACGCTTTTGGAATGTCAAATGTTAATACTCTTGACGCTTTTAAAAGCGTCGAGAGAACCACTGTCAAGAATAAGGTATCGAAAATGTGACAAACGAAAAGTGTCAAGACATCTTTTCCTTGAAGTATTGTAAACGTCAAGAATATTAAATTTTTGACATTTATAAAGCGTCATGTATGTAGATTTCTTGACAGTTATTACATATCATATTTGTTAAAACTTGACAGCTCTAACATGTCAAATGATACTTTATCTTGACATTTCAGAAATGTCAATTGAAAAAATTGTTGACACATTTTACATGTCAAGTTTGTTAGTAAATATTTTTTTTTTTCAATTATAATAGTTGTTCCCTGTTATCTTGAATTTCCTGCATTGCATTCCAACAATTTGATATATTGATCAACCAAATAAAGAATACACATTCAAGACCCATCAACCAAATATCTGCCAATAACTTCAATTAAATATCTTCAACATTACAAAAGTATCAACCTCCATATGAACAATTCCCAAATTACAATTATCAACCCATATGAACAATTCCAAAAATGACAAGACCTGTCAACTCCATTTGGACAATTCCAAAATCAAGAACTTTACACCAATTTCCACCATATGTTCAAAATTACATAATACCTATCACCACCATAAGAACTATTTACAACATGTCCTAATCACTCATAATCTGTGAATTAAGCAGAACACTTTAATAACATCCAATAAAGGTGTTGAAGATGCAGATTTGTGCTCACCATTTTGTTGGTCAAAACCAAGATGTGCCGCAACCATTCATGTTCTCATTTTTCCCGATTCTTTGTTGGAACATAAGTCATCACTTCAACCACCTACAAACAAAATATTAAAGAAGAGAAAAATTTATGGTTTATAAAGTGAAACTTCAAACATACATTTATTTGCTATGCCGAAGATAAAAAAACTTCAAGTAAACAAACTACGTTAAAATATTGAATAATCAAATTCAGCAAATACTACATACAAATTGTCTCATAAAACACTAGCTCTCATCTCTAAAAACAGTTTTGATATCACCCCATACAAGTTTTGAGAATACCTTGATATCATAAAATTAGATACAATATTATCTTTCACAGTTGTCTCGTAACAAAGCAAGACAACTTCTTCCATTCTTCCTAGTTTTCGGTAACAATCAATTTTGAAGCTAAGTACAAAAATGCTCATAGCTCAACTGATGCGGAGGAAGTTGACATGGAATCATTCAAATAGTAAAGGGAAGATCCCCAAATATTTATGTCTCTAACTGTAGCCAACCATTTGATTGGTGCCAAACAGCCAAGTTAAGTGGTGCATAGATAAGGCCAAGTGCCCACAAAGAGACAGCCCTCTAGAGAACCACTTGGAAAATAGCAAGAGAAAACACATTAATGGAGGAGTTAAATCAGTGAGAAGGGGAAGAAAAAGAAGAAGAAAAATGTGGCTTGGAGCAGAAAAGAGAAAAAGAAAAAATGGTGAGAGTTTCTATTTCTACACAGCAGCTCAGAGAAAAGAAAAGTGAGGTAATAAAGGCTATATTCAATCTATATTTGGTATAATTTGAAAAGGTTAACCATGTTTTCTAGCAGTAGCAGACATACCTCTCAAGGCATGAACGTCTTGGGAATGACTCTGTAGAGGGAAAAACAACAAGAAGACAAAAATTAGTTATTTATTTATATAGAAAATCAAGGCCTAAAAACAGAACCGACTCAATAATTTTCCCCTTCCTTAATCACTCATTCTTGTCTGTTACTTTTTCAGTGGTGTTTTCAATATTTTAAAAGAGAAAAACTAGTCTCAAGCTTACCCAATGACATGCCCTCCGCCATCATGAACGGCTTGTGAAACCAAGCCCATTAGCCCTATGCTTCCTCCTCCATACACCAGATTTATGCTCCTTGAAACCTTCAAAAATCAAAGCCACATCAACAAAAGGATAGGAAAATTCCAAAAAGAAAAGGGATGGCAGGGGGTAGTTTGTAGCCAAAAAAATAAAAAGAAAAGCTCAGTTCAAGGCATTTTAATGGCAGAGAAAAAACAAAATGAAAGAAAACTAAAGGGGATAAACTCATAATAATATATAAGAAAGTTCATCAAACAAATATCAAGCAATATATATAGACAAATCAATTTACAAAAGAAGTATACATTCGTTATTTGCATCTAAGTCTTTCCTCGAAGACACTTATGATCCCTAAGCCGCTATGATGCTACCAAAAATTCGGCAACATTACGACATACATATAGGGAACCCAAAATTTTTCCTTGCACCTGGAAATAAGATTATACACTTCTATGGCCATAACGAGACAGACCTCGCATACACAAACCAATCACAACTCCAACAAACATTTAATCCCATCCTCCATTATCTTAACACCAAGGCAAACCATAGATTATCCAACCAACCATGCAAAAGTAAATATGTCATAGTGAATATCGAGATTATCACATATTGACATGCCTTGAAACGAAGCTCATCATGCCCATTTAAATTCCACAAGCAAAGACTAATGCATAAAGATTAACCAAGAAACCATCTTAAACCTCAAGGGAAAAAATATACTAAAATGAGAGAAACCAATCAAAAGCCACATACTCAATTCACCAACACAGTCACAGGCCAAAATCATAATAATTTTTCCAAATAGCTACTTACCTTGGCTAAACCAATTCTTGATAAATATTAACCAATTTCGTTAACTCCAAGACTTTAAGCAAGCTACACAACATGGAAAGAGAATTCTCAAGTAAATAAAAGTTAAAATCAAACATTCAACCATGAGCAATTCCTTTTGGGGATTAAGCGCCCAAAACTTACCAAAAACAGAACCTTAGGCTTGCTGTCCGGGTTCAAATTTCACTCCAAAACGATGATTAATCCTCCAAATGCTATGGGCACCTTGAAACTGGAAGTTAAAACCAATGGGTATTATTCTAAATATCAAAATCAACCTGAAACTTGCTAAAAATTGCTTACCCACAGCCGGAAACAATGGAAACCAACCCAAATTGCAGCAGCCCGCGCCTACACTGCTCCCTCGCCGGAATCACAACCAACAGCCGCTGCCCGCGCCTAAACTAGCTGAAAACAAATCACCTAAATGCCCACAAACCAGCTGATGGTTGAGAGAGAAGGATTGAGAGACAAAACCCACGAAAAACGGAAGAAAAATTGCGAGAATAATGCCGAAACTCACCTGTCGCAGCTGCTGAAGAAAACGCCACCAGACTGCACTGCTACCGTCGCCGGACTGCTTGCTGTGGCTAGAGATGACGACTGCTGAAGGGGAGGGTTGCCAACGACGAGACACCACACTGAACGGCAACTCAAAAACCCCCCAAACGGCTGCCCAAAACGTGGAGGAGAGGAAGGTGGCTGCTGAAACGTGAAGGAGAAGAAGATAAGGAATTTAGGGCTTGGTCTTGGCTACAATTTATTCCTTATTACAAAATTGTCATTTAATCACAATTAACTATTTTTACTCCAATTAATACTATAATTGAGCCCCTAAATACAATTTAATTAGCCAAGCTTACTCAAATGAACTATAATTTGAGAAATTAATACTTCCTTGAATTTAGAGACGTTACAATTAGGGTTTTCAATTTTTTCTAAATAAATGATTTTATCACCTACGTAAGTAATACTTGACATTTAAAATGTAGCAAGTAAATCGGGATAAAACTTGATATTTTTTAAATGTCAAGTAAATTATTATAGTTCTCGACATTTTAAAAGTGTCAAGTATTTTGTGGCGAGCAACAAAATCCGAAAAACTCCGTCAAACTCCGTGTTTTTACATTTTTGTTGACGTTTTTTTGGTTAAAAATGAAAATTCTTGACATTTTTTTAGAAAGTGTCAACTAATATAAAATCTCAAGTGTCAAGTAATGCATTTTTTCTTGTAGTGGAAGCCCATGAAATTTTAGAAAGAATATCAACTAATAGTTGTTAGTGGTCAGATGTTAGAGGCACAAATAAAAAAGTTAAGAGTGTGTTAGAGGTTGATGGTGTGTCCACCATTAGGGCTGATATTGCAATGTTAGCTAATGCTCTTAAAAATGTGACAGTGGTTAGTCATCAGCAGCCGCTAACTGTGGAGCCTGCTGCAGTGGTGAACCAAGTTGAGGAAGCATGTCTATTGTGGTGAAGAGCACAACTACGAGTTTTGCCCCAGCAATCCAGCTTCTGTGTTTTTTGTAGGTAATTAGAGGAACAACCCTTATTCTAACTTTTATAATCCAAGTTGGCACAACCACCCCAAATTTGCGTGGGGAGGACAAAGAAGTAATGTGCAAGCACAGCAAAAGGTGAACCAATCGGGATTTGCTAAAGCACAGGTATTGCCCCAGCAAAATAAGCAGGCTTTGCCCCAGCAAAATTTAGAGAGTTCTCTTGAGGCAATGACGAAATAATATATGGCTCGTACAGATGCTGCAATTCAAAGTAATCAAGCTTCAATGAGGGCCCTGGAATTTCAAGTGGGTCAGCTAGCTAATGAGCTGAAGGCAAGGCCTCAAGGGAAACTTCCTTCAGATACTGAACACCCTTGAAGGGAAGGTAAGGGAGCAGGTAAAGGCAATGACTCTTAGGAGTGGTAAGCCACTAGAGGAGAGAAAAGAGCCTAGTAAACCCCAGAATGTAGAAAATAATTATGATAAAATTGTTGTTGTTGAGAAAGAGTTGGAGTCTGGTCAGGGTGTCGGAGGCAGCAATAATGATGCTGGAGCATCTAGATCTGTTCTAGATGTGGAACCACCTTATGTGTCGCCCCCACCCTATGTACCACCTCTACCTTTTCCACAAAGGCAAAGGCCTAAGAATCAGGATGGTCAATTTAAGAAGTTTTTAGAGATTCTTAAGCAGTTGCATATAAATATCCCTTTAGTAGAAGCTATTGAGCAAATGCCTAATTATGCAAAATTTCTTAAGGATATTTTAACTAAAAAGAAGAGGTTAGGTGAGTCTGAAACTGTATCTCTTTCTGAGAAATGTAGTGCTATTCTTAAGAATGGGCTACCAACCAAGGTTAAGGATCCAGGATCATTTAATATACCTGTGTCTATAGGTGGAAAAGAGTTAGGTAGAGCACTTTGTGATTTAGGTGCAAGCATTAACCTTATGCCTCTTTCGATCTTTCAAACATTAGGTATTGGTGAAGCAAGGCCCACCACAGTCACACTTTAACTAGCTGATAGGTCTATCACATATCCAGAGGGTAAAATTGCGGATGTCTTAGTGAAGGTAGATAAATTCATATTTCCTGTTGATTTCATTATCTTAGATTATGAGGCAGATAAAGATGTCCCAATTATTCTTGGTCGTCCATTTTTGGCTACTGGTAGGGCATTGATAGATGTTCAAAAAGGGGAATTAACAATGAGGTTTTATAATGAGGAAGTAAAATTTAATGTTTTTAAGGCCATGGAGTATCCAGACGAAATGGAAGATTGCTCTTTCATTAGGATTATGGAGAACACAATTGTTGAGAAAACAATGCAGGATTCGGCAAACAAGCATTTGGAAGATCATGGAAAGGTTAGTGTAGAGGATTTAGAAGTTTGTTCTTTAGAAAGAAAAAATGAAAAAGAAGTGTCTAGGTGTGAGGATGTTTTTAAGTCTTTAGATTTGAATCAAAGGAAGGCTCCTCCTATTAAGCCATCCCTAATTGAGGCACCCACTTTAGATTTGAAGCCTTTGCCGGATCATCTAAAGTATGTGTATCTTGGGGAGGGTGAGACGTTGCCCATTATTGTTGCATCAGATTTAATGTCGGAGCATGAAGAGGCCTTAATAAAGTTGCTGCAACAATATCGCAAGGCAATCGGTTGGACATTGGCTGACATTCAGGGAATTAGCCCATCTTTATGTATGCACAAAATCACTCTAGAGGAAGGATCCTTCAAGAGTGTTGGGCAATAGAGAAGGCTTAACCCTGCAATGAAAGAGGTTGTTAAAAAGGAGGTGATTAAATTGTTGGATGCTGGGATTATTTATCCAATTGCAGATAGCAATTGGGTAAGCCCTGTCCAATGTGTTCCTAAGAAAGGAGGTGTCACGGTGGTGAGTAATAAAGACAATGAGTTGATCCCAACCAGAACAGTAACTGGCTGGAGGGTTTGCATGGATTACAGGAGGCTTAATAAAGCTACCCGTAAGGACCATTTCCCTCTACCATTTATTGACCAAATGCTGGATAGATTGGCTGGTCAGGCCTACTACTGTTTCTTAGATGGTTATTCTGGGTATAACCAGATTACCATTGCTCCTGAGGATCAGGAAAAAACAACTTTCACCTGCCCTTATGGGACGTTTGCTTTTAGGCGAATTCCTTTTGGCCTTTGCAATGCTCCAGCAACATTCCAGAGGTGTATGTTAGCAATTTTTTCTGATATGATTGAGTCCACTGTTGAGGTATTTATGGACGATTTTTCAGTTTTTGGAGGGTCTTTTCAGAGTTGTTTGGATAATTTAGGTAAGGTGTTAAAGAGATGTGAGGATACCCATCTAGTTCTTAATTGGGAGAAATGTCACTTCATGGTGAAGGAGGGCATTGTGTTAGGTCATAGAATTTCAAAGAAAGGTCTAAAAGTTGATCGAGCAAAAATAGAGGTTATTGAGAGATTAGAACCACCGAATTCGGTGAAAGGGATTCCGAGTTTTTTAGGTCATGCTAGATTTTATAGAAGGTTCATAAAGGAATTTTCAACAATTAGTAAACCTCTATGTAACTTATTGTGTACTGATCATGTTTTTTACTTTAATGCAGATTGTAGGAAGGCTTTTGAAACTTTAAAGGCTGCTTTAATCTCAGCACCCATTCTTTGTGCACCTAATTGGAGTTTACCATTTGAGGTAATGTGTGATGCGAGTGATGTTGCAGTAGGTGCCATGCTTGGGCAAAAGCAGGGCAAATTTATTCATCCTATATATTATGCAAGCAGGGTTTTGAATGAGGCACAAGTCAACTATACAACTACTGAAAAGGAGTTGTTAGCTGTGGTGTTTGCTTTTGAGAAATTCCAGCCATACTTGGTTGGGTCCAAAGTCACAGTTTTTATGGATCATGCAGCAATAAGGTATTTAATGTCTAAAAAAGATGCAAAGCCTAGATTGATTCGTTGGGTTTTATTATTGCAGGAATTCGACTTAGAGATAAAGGACAAGAAGGGATCGGAGAATGTCATTTCAGATCATTTATCTCGTCTTAATCCAACATCATCTTTGCTGAAGCAATCTACCATTTCAGATTCTGTTTCAGATGAACAGCTCTTTGCTGTTGAGGTAAAGGTAGTCAAGGATGTCCCTTGGTATGCTGATATTGCCAACTTTTTGGTTAAGGGAGTCACTCCTGTTGATATGGATTGGAGGCAGATGAAAAACTTTAAGCATGATGCAAAATTTTTCTATTGGGATGAGCTATTTATGTATAAGAAATGCTCTGATGGTATTATTCGTAGGTGTGTTTCAGGTGATGAAGCAAAGGAAATCCTAGAGCAATGTCACTCTTCGCCGTATGAAGGTCATTTCAGTGGACAAAGGACAGCTATGAGGATTTTGCAATGTGGATTCTTCTGGCCTTCCTTATTTAAGGATGTCCATTGATTCTATAAGCAATGTGACACTTGCCAAAGAAGAGGAAACTTGGGGCCTAGAGATAAAATGCCTCTAACTTACATTTTGGAAGTGGAATTATTCGATGTGTGGGGTATTGATTTTATGGCGTCATTTCCCCCTTCTAATTGTAATATTTTTATCTTATTGGCAGTTGATTACGTGTCCAGGTGGGTGGAGGCCATTGCATGTCCTCAGAATGATGCCAAGACAGTATCAAGGTTTCTTCAATCGCACATTTTTGCGCGGTTTGGGACACCTAGAGCTCTAGTGAGTGATGAGGGTACACATTTTGTTAACAATATCTTAACTAAGCTTTTAGTTAAGTATGGAATCAATCATATGATAGCTACCCCTTATCACCCACAAGCAAATGGTCAAGCTGAAATTAGCAATAGGGAAATCAAATCTATTTTAGAGAAAGTAGTCCATCCATCTAGGAAGGATTGGTCTTTTAGGTTGGATGAGGCTCTTTGGGCTTATAAGACAGCCTGTAAGACTCCTCTAGGTATGTCTCCCTATAGGTTAGTATATGGAAAAACTTGTCATTTACCATTAGAGCTTGAGCATAAAACATTTTGGGCTTTGAAAAAATTGAATTTTGACCTGAGTCGTGCAGGGGCAATTAGAATGCTGCAGCTTAACGAGTTGGAGGAATTTCGCCAATTTTCTTATGAAAATTCGAAAATGTATAAAGAAAAGACTAAGCAGTGGCATGAAAAGAAAATTAAACCTAAAGAGTTTTTCAAAGGTCAGAGGGTCTTGCTTTACAATTCTAGATTGAAATTGTTTCCTGGGAAACTAAAATCTAAATGGTCAGGGCCATTTATTGTGGTTGATGTTTTTCCCCATGGAGCAATTACTTTGCAGGATGAAAAAGATGGGAGAGTGTTCAAAGTTAATGGACAGCGTGTGAAACATTATTGGGGAGAGGAGTTCCAGTCGAAATATCTTTCCCTAAAGTTGGTTGATGAATGAGAGAGCGAGATTTTTGCGGGAGCATTTCAAAGAAGCAATATTTTGAGCTCCTAGTGTTTGTTTTGATTTTATTTCGCTGATTTGGTTGGATTTTAATTCGAATTATTTTAGATCTTGCATGATTTATTTTAATTCGTTGTTATTTTTAATTCCGTATGTTTTATTTTATTTTTTAGTATTTTTATTATTGTTGCCAGTTTAGTTTTTATTTATTCTGATTAGATTTAATTGGATTTTATTTTTCGGATTATTTAAATTTCTGTTTAGGTTTAGATTTTAATAAAGTTTCTCCTGATTTATTCAGTTTTGAATAATATTAAAAAAAAAAAAGAAAATATTTGATTTAAGCGGTTAGTTTAAATTTCCTGATTTGATTTTTTTGATTTGAATTTGAATTTTTCCGTATTCAAGATTCTCCTAGAATGTAATCTTTTGCTCAGAAGTTTGTTACGGCAATTTTATGGCCGAATCAAATATTTCGTCCGAATAAGAAGGGTTTAGTTGTGAATTAATTATTTTTACAATTTGATTTTAAATTTGCTGTGGGCAGGTAAATTGCATGAGGGATCTGATGCAACCACGTGTCGCACAGGGAAAATTAAGGGGCGTAGTCGTTAGACAACGCATCATCATTTACCATGGGCGATTGAAATTCAGATTTTACTGTTGATGGATTTAATTTTCCGATTGCATGGGATTTGAACGGTAATTTCAATTAATGAGAGCAAAAATCTTTCGGTTAAGATTTTATTTTGCTGAAGCCCTATTTATTCACAGCCTCCGGTAAGTTTCTTTTCACTTCATCTTCTCGTTTCATTCCTTTGCCGTTTGTATTTTTCCTTTTTCTTCTATTCACTGTAAAAACCTTTGAGTCTCTAATGGCGAAAACGAGAGGAAGAAAGGAGCGAGACAATGAGGAAGAGCCTGCCAGTTACTCCCGAAGCACCGAAAACGAAGGCAATGAAAAAGAAAACACCAGAATAAAAAGAAGCTAAGAGGAGAAGAAGACAACAGAGGGCTGAGGATCAAGAAATTGTGCAGAAGGTAGTAGAGGATATTGCTGCCGAGGCAGTTGAAGAATGAAATCCGAGGGAACCTGAAGGACAAAACCCTGAGCAGATTGACCCGATAGTTGAGGATACGCAAGAAGTTCAACAAGAAGGACTGATAGAGGAAGTTCAAGAACAGACAGAGGAAGTTCAAGAAAAGCAGACAGAGCATGCGCAAGAAGGACTGACAGAGGTTGTGCAGGACAAAGGCAATGAGCAGGTGGAACAAGAGCAGGAGGCTTGAGTAGAGGTTATCATGCCGGAGGTACCTCGTTATCGCTGTCGAAAGCAGAAAGCCGGCCGTGTTAAGCTGGTCCGGACTGATACTCCTTCGCTGCCGACAACTGATTCTCAGAGAGAAGAACGGGAGAAAAAAGAGGCCGAAGAAAAAGCAAGAGAAGAAGCATAAAAGAAAGCAGCAGAAGAGACTTTGACAAAGCATCAAGCAGACAGGGGCAAAGGAATTGCTGAAGCATCAGATGAGCCAGAAGAGGAAACAAAAGGAATACCGTTCATTCGCTTCATCAATGAACTTGCCCGAGCAAAATACAGGGAAATGCTAAAAAGAGATTTTTTATTCGAGAGAGGATCTGGTGAAGATTTACCACATTCATTAAGGGTCGGGATCACGAATCACGGCTGGAGTCAATTCTGTGCAAAACCAGATCCGTTGAATTCAAACATCGTTCGAGAATTTTATGCGAATATTGATAATGCAGAAGAATTTCAAGTCATGGTCCGAGGAGTGGCTGTTGATTGGAGCCCAGGAGCTATCAATTCATTATTCAACCTTCAGGACTTCCCACACGCAGGCTTCAATGAGATGGTGGTGGCACCATTGAGTGATCACCTAAATGTGGTTGTCCGAGAGGTTGGCATCGAGGGGGCTCAGTGGAGATTATCAAAGACGGAGAAGCGCACATTTCAAGCTGCCTATCTGAAGAGTGAGGCCAATACATGGTTGGGCTTCATTTACTTGCGCCTGCTTCCGACTACGCATGATTGAACATTATCTCGAGACCGAGTGCTTCTGATATTCGCAATTCTTCGATCTTTAAGTATTGATGTTGGAAAAATCATTTCGAATGAAATTTATAATTGCTGGCGTAAAAAGGTGGGGAAGCTATTTTTCCCGAACATGATCACGATGTTGTGGAGCAGGGCAGGAGTGCCCACGGTTCCAGATGATGTGATTTTGCTTGATAAGGGAATAATAGATACGCCTAATCTGGCTCGGCTTCAGCGTACGCAGGAGGCACGTCAGGGTGGGCTAGTGTGTGGAATCCATCAAATCCTAGAGCAACTGGCACTGTCGGCCAGTAGGCAAGAGTTTGCTGAAAGGCAAGCTCAAACTTACTGGACCTATGCTAAGAGGATAGATGACACACTTCGGAGGGCCTTGCAATCCAATTTCTCAAAACCATATTAGGCCTTCCCTATGTTCCCTGATGATTTATTTAACCCCTGGATTCTGCCCCCACCAATGGAAAGAGAAGAAGATGATGATGAAGAGCAGGGTCAGGAAGATTGATGGATATGATGACCTTGAGCGAACATTATTTTTGTTTCTCTATTTTTGATTGCTCGCGTATTTCTGACTCCAATTTCTGTTGATCTTATGTTTTCTTGTTTTTAATTTTTCTGTTTCTTGGCCATCAAAATATTTGCTGCTGTAATTTCTTTTTCGATGTTTTTAATGAAATTTCCAAGCATTTCTGTTCTATAAGCACTGAGTAATTCTAACTTAACTAATTTTCTTCTGAATTTTTGAACCTTGGACTGGTTAAGCTTAATTAGATCAAGGTATTCTGATCTCCAGAAACCTTTTGCTTGAACATTTCTTCTAGCCTAGTCGTTGCTGCGGCAAAAAGATTCTGAGGTAGTGTTGACTTATGTGATCCACTTTAAGCTTACTTCTAGTCCCACGCTTGGTTTGAAAATTCAGATAGAAATATTTAAGTTTGGGGGTATAAATTCTTAGTATTAATGATACATTGAGGACAATGAATAATTGAGGTTTGGGGGACTTTTTGCCACTCCAATTGTTTTGCTCAAGCATTCCTCTCCTTCATTAAATAATTTGCTAGGTTGTTAAGTAACCAGGGACATTTGTGATACCCACAGTTTGTCTTTGCGTCAAAAGATAACCTAGGAAATATGAAAAATGAAAAAATTATTTGCTAAAAAAAGTTGATTGTTGAAAATTTTGCTGAGAAAATTCATGGAGTAAAAGTTTTGAAGGCAAGGGTATACTGCACCATAAAGTAGGTCATCCCATGCTTAAGAGCTTATGACTGTAGGGCTGCTTTAAGTTTGAAAAACAAAAATATAAACCCCTTAAAAATGTGTTTTAATATGTCTGATAATAGAGCTAGGTTGTGGCAAGTTCTTAGAATTGAGTTAAAAGTGGTGATTATTTGTCCCTGTCGAAAGAATTATTTTGCTGCAGCAGAGCTTGGTTTTGCAAAATGCTCAGTTAGAGGTTGAAGGTAGTGTTGGATTATTTGTTTTGATTAAGCTATGTGTTCGGTGGTTACGATTATCCGCAAGCGCACAGGTCGTCACAAGTAATAGTAAAACGGAAATATTCCGAGTATCGAATCCACAGGGAGGCGAAGTGAAATTTAAGCAAGCAAAAAGATTCTTGATCACTAAAATTACTAGGGAGAAATAATATCTAGGGATAAAAACATGCAATTAAAATGAATTCAAAATTTAAAGCAATTAAAGAGAAATTTGATCAACCACAGGAAAAATAAAATGTGGACAAAGAGCTTTTAATGGGAAGTGGGGTCTTGAAACTCAATTATTAGCTAAGTAATTATTATAATTATCCTATCTCATTGCCCAACTAATTATACTCCTAGAATCTTAGTTAATCACATAGGTTCTCCTGTCTGTCTCCCCTAATTGTAATTAATCCATTTTAACAACCTAAGTGTCCTTAGCGTCATTAAAATTTGTTAATTAATACGCTCAGATTCATTTTAGGAATCTAAGTTTAATCAACTAATCCCGTTGTCACGACAGACAATTATACTAGTTGCATGGATTATGATCTATCCTAATTTCTCTCCGTCGAGTCTCCATTAACAATCAGATCAATACACAATTGGCCAGATTGCATACAACATTAAGCACATCCATACAAATAATTAGGAAAAAGGGCAAGAGATAGGCAATTATAACAATATTCAACTATAATTTCATTTCAAGACCCCAAATTGGGGTTTAGCTAAACATAGCTAAAATATTAACAAAATTTACAATGGAAAGCATAAATATGAGCACAATAAAAGGGAAGGAAATGACCGTCGAAAACCCCGTCGCTGGCGCTTGGAGTCCCTCCGAGCTTCCCTTGAGCCTCCTAAAGCGCTCCCCAAAATTCCCCAAAATTTTCCCACTAAAGAACTCTCAAAAAGGCTAGAGAGCATTTGAGAGAAGGCTCTAAAGGAGCCTTAGAAAGAAAAGAGTGAAGGAATGAAATGATGGTTGATAGTGAAAAAGGGCTCCAAGGGGCGCCTTATATAGGCCCGGAAATGAGATAGCGTCGCGACGCTGTGACATTGTCGACTTGCCGGGCAAGAAATGGGACAGCGTCTGGACGCTAGGCGATTTCCAGAACAGTCCACGCAGGCTGGGCTTCATTTCTTGGGCCAACGTCAATTCTTTTTGGGCCTTTTCCTCATGGTTGACTTCTTGGGCTTCCCTTTGACCCATGGATGGAAACTTGGCTTGGATTGCTCATTTTTTGGGTTTCGTTCCACAAATTTCCATATAGTGCTCCGTAAGGCAAAATAATAAATTAAATTAGATTTTTCAATAAAAACACAATTAAAGCACTAAAAAGCTTAATAAATTGGGACTAAAATAGCGACATTTTTGCCCGCTATCAGTATGCTTTGTCTAACGTTTTGAATTCTTAAGGGAAGGTTGGTTGGTATTGCTCGGGACGTGCAATAGTTCAAGTTTGGGGGTATGATAACTCTCCAAAAGGGAGTTATTTAGACCTTATTTCTATAGTGATTTGTGTGTCTTTTGTGCTAAATAGGGTTGCTTTTAGATATATATTATATGTTTTAACCCATTTGGAAGAATGGATGCTTTGGAAGTTATTTTGTGCATAATATATTGTTGTGCGACTTGAGGGAGCAAAATCTGCGCTGTAGCAAAGCAGGGAGCAAAACTGCCACGTCACAGCTCGTTGGCCAATTTAATGAACTGAAATTAGTTAAGCTATTCTCGGACTTGAGGAGCAATGAGAGCCATCCACGTGTCTAGCTCAACCTAATTTAAGCTCGTCTTCACTCTATAAAAGGAGATAGCCTCCCAAGTCAAAGACATTCCACTCTTGGGGAAGAGATCATTCCTCATTTCCATCATTGGGAGCCGAGTAGAGGAGAAAGATTGGAGACCTACAAGAAGACCATCAATTACGAAGTTGATCAAGGGAATTAGTATTTTCTTGTATTGTTTTGTAATTATGGATGAATTTACTTATATTGTAATGTGTGTTACTATGCACTTTATGAACTAAGTAACTTTAGGTGTTGGTTAGGAAATATGTAATTGTCGTGCTTAATTTCTATGCAATATATGTTGGTTTGATGCATCTTGATTATTTGTTGTGCTCATTTACATTTTGTGCCCGCTTGGCCCGCCGGTTTGAATACCACTTCCTAATTTCAGGGATGATTTGGGGAGTGTGTGGCATTTAATCACACTAGATCATTGTGTATTGGTGAACGCCCAGTAACTGAGCTAGGGATAGCCAGTTGCCTAGTGCTTGATCAGTAGTAGGTCATTGGAGTTGAAACATATTCTAAAAAATCCAGAGTTCCGGGAGGATCCTGCTAATAAGACTGCAAGAGTTTTGCCTAATCAATTATATTGCTAGAGCATCTTTTAAAACAATTACTAAATCCTGACCAGCGCCTGTTTCTAATCTGTCTGCTTTATTTGCTTACTTTCTGTTCCGTCATTTCTTTTGCTTCAACATTCTATAAAAATCAATCATTTTAACCACCTTTGAAACCATTGAAAAGTTGTACAAAATAGATAAAGTGACAGCTAATTCAGACCTTGGATTCGATAAATACTTATTACTTGTTGCGGATTGTGTATGCTTGCACAGACTTCTAGAGTCTATTTACACCTTATTCTTACTCACTCTAGGAACCCAACAGGTACCCAGCTTTATCCCTATACTATAGACCATTTAGGTTGTTACTTGAACACTGATCCCCGTATGTCCCCACATACTAGTTCAAGTCTCATCTAAACAACCTAGGATCTTAGTTTATCGGATTTGGGTCAAATTGTGCAATTTTAGTAACAATAACTCTTTATTGTACAAATCTAAATAATGATGTATTGATACAAGTGAACAATTTGTCACCATTCACTATCTACGAGTTTTAGGGCATAAAACCCAACAACTCCCACTTGAACTAAAACTCTAGTTTAGTGGGATGTACAATAATCTATCATGGCAATGGGTGTATACATACATGTATAATACATAAAACGTATATATACTATGTACAAATACAATAAACTAGGGCATCCACTATACCCATTACATTTCTCCCACTTGCCTTAGATTACATCTTTGTACTTATCTCGTAGACCTAGACCATCTAGATGACCCTCATACACTTTAGCCGAGAGAGCCTTCGTGAATGAATCGACAATTCTTCCATCATATTCAATGTGCACACTTGTCTTGTACCAGGTAAGTTCATATTTGGAACACTTTCCAAATCAGCCTCGAACTTTCCAAGTCTTACAGCCCCGATTGCTGCTTCATAAACAACGTAGTTTTCGGCCTATAGGTCGAGGCTGCATTGCATCCTAGCTTGATGCGATGCCATACTACATCTCCTCTATTTAAGAATGAAGACAGACACTGATACTTGCGAATATAATTAATGGCTTGTTCGACGGTCGTGTCAGTGTATCCTGTAAGGATCAAATCTCCTCTATTCCTCATTTAAGAATGAAGACAGACACTGTGTGCATACTACATCTCCTCTATTTAAGAATGAAGACAGACACTGATATTTGCAGCAAAGTATGATCAAATCCTGTAAGGATCAAATCCTTAGCGCCATACACGACCATATAGTTCCTCATTCTCCAAAGATACTTGCGAATATAATTAATGGCTTGTTCGACGGTCGTACCGCAAGTGCACGGGTCGCAAGTAATATAAAACGAAAATATTCCGAGTATCGAATCCACAGGGAGGCAAAGCGAAAATTAAACAAAGCAAAAACTCCTTGAACACTATAGGTACTTGGGAAAAATAATATTTAGGGACCTAACATGCAATTAAAATGAATTTAAAAATTAAATCGATTAAAGAAATCAATTTGATCAATCTCGAAATAAAATATGGAGAAGAGCTTTTTAAATGGGAAGTGGGGTCTTGAAACTCAATCAATAGCTAAATAATTATTTCAATTATCCTATCTCATTGCCCAACTAATTATACTCCTAGAATCTCCGTTAATGACATAGGTTCTCCTGTCGGTCTCCCCTAATTGTAATTAATCCATTTTAACAACCTAAGCGTCCTTAGTGCCATGATGCGCTATTTGCTAACCGCAAGTGTACGGGTCAAGTAATAATATAGTGTTTTCGTGATTAAACGAGTGTCGTCCTCTGGATTGGTTTTCTAGCAAATTAAGTACCGTGAATAATCTTGTCCAATTTTATTTAGGGAGCAAAACTTAAAGATAAAGATAAATCTAAAGACAAAAAGCATAAAATAAAGGTGGAGACTCAAAGGGAAAGACTCTTAGGGAATTGATTTCATTATTTAAGATTGAGGATTGATTAATAGAAATGAATTGATCGTGCAATTATTCTACAAGCCAAGGAAACTTTTATCACGATTACCTCTCCCGAGTATAATTGATTCTCATGCATATAACTAACTTGATATCCCTATCTAAGTTCATTAACATGCAAGGCATTATTCGGTTTAATCCTTGTTATACTTCTAGAGATATTCCAAATCCCGTCACAAAGTTAGAATTTCTACTCTAGTCATGCAATAAAACAAGGCAAGTTTTTGGCCAAATCCTCTCTCCCGAGTTAGATTCAACACTTAAATCATTCAATTAATGATCAAGTAATTGAAAGCATTACACAAAATTGCATGCATAAAATAAAAGCACATTCATACCAAAAATCAATCCAACAACTAAAACAACTACATCAATCCCTAAGACAAACAACTAGAAATTCATAGTCCTTAAACCACAAACACTAATTGTAAGAAAAGCCATAAAATCTACAAGAGTTAAGGGAAAGAGAAAGGACAACTCGAATCCGTCGAAACCGGCACGTCCTCGTCACGATCTCCACGTCTTCTCGCTTGATTCCCACTCCTTGGCATTGCTTCAGCTCCCACCAAAGGTCTCTAGTCGAAATTAGGGCTAAAATCTAACCAATTGGACTCCCCCAATCCGTAGAACAAAATGATGTATTTATAGAAAATCTGCCGACAGCGTCGAGACGCTACGACGCTGTCGCGATACTGCGGATTTGGAAAATTCGCCGAGAGCGTCGCGACGCTATGAATTTTTTTTTTTTTTTTTTTTTTAAGAATGAAAACTCCAAATATAGAATGTCAGCGTCGAAACGCCCAAAGAGCAACGTCTCGACGCTGGTCTGCGGATGGGCCTATCTTCAATCTTCCAACTTTGATTCTTTTTTCATTCTTCAGCTTCTTTTCGCATCTCGAACATCTAATTTGCTCAAAACTATATTTCCTACAAATACAACACATAAATGCATAATTTTGGCCAATAAATTATAAAAGACTAGCTAAATTAATTAGGGAAAACTACCTAGCTATGCTCGCTATCATGCCATTAAAATCGTTAATTAATACGCTCCGATTGATTTTAGGAATCTAAGTCTAATCAACTAATCCCGTTGTCACTACGGGCAATTAAACTAGTTGCATGGATTATGATCTATCCTAACTTCTCTCCGTCGAGTCTCTATTAAGAATCGAATCAATACACAACTGGCCAGATTGCATACAACATTATGAGCATCAATACAAATAAAAAGTAAACAGGGCAAGATATAGGCAATTATAACAACATTTAACTATAATTTAATTTCAAGACCCCAAATTGGGGTTTTAGCTATACATAGCTAAAATATTCACAAAATTTACAATAGAAAGCATAAATATGAGCACAATAGAAGGGAAGGAATTGACCGTCAAAGACCCCGTCGCTGGCGCTTGGCGTCCTTCCATGCAGACCTTGAGCCTCCTAGAGTGCTCCCCAAAATTCCCCAAAATTTCCCACTAAAGAACTCTAAAAAAGGCTAAAAGCCTTGAGAGAAGGCTCCAAAGGAGCCAATGAGATAAAGGAAAGAAGGAATGGAATGGTGATTGATGATAAAAATGGCTCCAAGGGGCGCTATTTATAGGCCCAAAATTTTGACAGCGTCGCGACGCTGTGACGTCATCAACTTGCCGGCCAAGAAATGGGACAGCGTCGACGCTGTCCCTACAGCTTCTCGACGCTAGGCGAATTCCAAAACTTTCAGGCTCGTTTTTGGGCTTGAACTTGGGCCTCTCTACATTTCTTTTGGGCCCCTTTCTCATGGTTGACTTCTTTGGACTCCCCCTTGACCCATGTATGGACTTTGGGCTTGAATGGCTCTTTTTTGGGCATTTTTTCACCAAAATCCATATTTTGCTCCTAAAGACCAAATAACAAGATATATTAAATATCTTCAATAAAAACACAATTAAAGCACTAAAAAGCTTAATATTTTAGGGCTAAAATAGCGACATTTCTGCCCGCTATCACACTCCCAAACTTAAGCTTTTGCTAGTCCCAAAGAAAATAAATTCTAAAGATGCAAGAAATAAAATCGCTCAAGCCTCAATGATTTCGGAACTTTTAAGATAGAATGGAAAACATGCAAGTGGAATAAGCAAGCACTGCATAATCATGAAGAAATCTTAAAATAGTTTGAACTTAAGATTAATGAATGGCATGCTCAAGACTTATCTATTGATTCTTTTACTAATCTAGATTAGTCTTATGGCTTTCTCCATTTTTTCCCCCTACAATGGCTAAGAGCCCCTAATAGGTCGGAGTTCTTCTATCATGCAAAAAAAAAAAAAAAAAGAAACTAGGGCGCCTGACATTTTTTTTTTCATGGGGGAGCTAAACTCACAAATATTTTTCATTTTCTTTTTCTTTTGCTACTCCCCCAAACTTGCATTTTGATATCTAATGGTACTAGCTTTCACACTACGGTGCAGGGACCCTTAACCCGAATTTTATTCTCTGGTTGGCCTAACTGATCACACCGCATGTATCTCTTTTTACCCCTAGGACTTTTCTTTTGTGCAAGCAAAAATATTCTTTTTCAACAGATTTTTCTTTTCTCTCATTTTCTTTTGTTGCTTTCGCTTTTCTCTCAGCAGGCATAGCATTTTTTTTCTACCTAGCTCTTTAGAACAATCAAGCATGAACTTCCTAGTATTAGAAACTAAGCCTATCGGGGTGACAACAAACTTTAAAAATCATAATAAGAATTTAGATTTTCAAAGACATCATTAGATAAGTCTATCGCATGCTTTAGACATCAAAACTAAGTATAAAAAAATTTTAAAATTTCACAATTTCTGTTATGCTCCCAGATTCCACAACATATAAACCATTTTCTCCCAAAACTTCTAAAATCACATCCTTGGCTATCATGGCTATCTACTCATGCATCCAATAGAATTTAAATATGCTCAACACAGCGAAAGCCTCCCCCCAAAACTTAAATTGAACATTGTCCCTAATATTTATAGACAATAAAGCAAAAAGAGGGATACTGAGACTTCCCTGGGTGAGGAGCAATTCATCCTCTTTCTTTGGTTCCAGAAAAATGGGATTCTTGGAGCTTTGGGATTTGCTAAGGTGATCTTGCAAAACAAAATTGGATCACGAAGCAAAGAAAATTACTTACCGCAAAAACAACTACCTAAACTTAGATCCTTGGGTTGCCTCCCAAGCAGCGCTTTCTTTAACGTCTTTAGCTAGACGAGGCTCGACACGATCACGGAGGCTCGAAATAAAAATTTTCATCGTCCTCCGGGCCTTGCAGAAAATCTCGCACCGATTTACACACTGCAAACAGGGGAGAAAAAAAACTTTCCCCTGGCCCATCATCACTAAAGAGATTGTTATAATAACATTTCAGAAAATATGTAGCAGCATCAAATCTCTTTTCTAAATCTCTATTCACAAAACAGTTGTTAACAGAGTCATCAAGCGTTATGATATCTACCGGTCTAGGATCTAAAGGTGGCCTATCAACCATGCCAATCCACTCATCAGATATAATATCTACATGGTCATAAGATTCCTCAGACTCATAATTAAAAAATGATTCAACTAAGCTATCATATGACTCACTATCAGAAGAATTAAAGAATATAAGCTCCCCTGGGTCAGATTCTATACTATCTACGTCATCAGGACCCGAATCAAAATTATTCACACTTTCAGGGTCTGACTCTATATACTCATCTGGATCGGACTCAATGGATTCAACAGTATCATGATTAGACTCAAAATTATCATCTATCAAGTAGTCATGTCCATGCAAATTATGCACATTATCAGACAAATCATGCTCATTCTCATAATCAGGCAATTCAATCTCATTATCAAAATTATCAATTTCAGGCAATTCCAATTCATTCTCAAAATAAGGCAAGTCTTCAATTGCAGACATTTCATTCTCAAAAGTAGGCAAGTCTAATTCATTTTCAAAATCAGACAAATCTACATCAATTAGCTCATTCTCAAACAGAGGGTCATCGAAAAATGTATTATGATTAAAATTCTTATCATCCATAGGCGCCTCTCCTAATCCTAGGCACAGATTATACTCTACCTCCTCATAATCATCAATCAAATATTCTGGACCTATAGAAAAACAAGTATGCAAACTACATACAGACTCCTCTTGGCCAAAAATATTAAAAACGACTTTTTCATCATCAATATTCAAGGTAAGCTTACATGTATGCACACTAATCTCAGCCTTACTTGTGGCTAAGAAGGGTCTGCCTAAGATGATAGGTACCTCTCTGTCTTCCTGCATGTCGAGTACCACAAAATCTACAGGGAAGATAAATTTGTTGACCTTCACCAGCACGTCCTCCAAAACATCCATCGGGTGGGTAATCGATCTATCAGTAAGCTGGAGGGTGACGTCGGTGTCTTTCATTCCTGTCAAACCAATTTTCCTGTACGCAGAATAGGGCATCAAATTTATACTAGCACCTAGATCACACAATGCTCTATTGAAAGATACTTTTCCTATAATGTAGGGAACAGTAAAACTCCCTGGGTCTTTTTGTTTAAAAGGCATCTTTCTAGAAACTATGGTACTACTGCTCTCAGATAATTTAAAAACTTCTTTTTTCAAGCTTTTCTTCCTAGAAAGCAACTCTTTCATAAACTTCCCGTAATTAGGCGTAATATATAAATCATCAACTAAGGGAATGTTCACAAACAATTTTCTAAACATCTATAGGAATTTCTGAAACTGCTCATCTAATTTAACATTTTTAAAGTGCTGAGGAAAAGGTAACTCCCTGTAGTCAAAGGTTGGACATTCGCCCCTCCGCTTGGGCAGGCTAATGTGCGAGCATTTGTCATGATGGTTGCGTGGAACCACTTCTTCCTCATTCAGTTTCTCTTCATGCCTGTCATTCTGCTTTTCATCTTGTTTCTTTCCTGCAAAAGAGTTAGAAAAATCACAATTCAAATCAACAGAGTTAGGAGGATGTTGGGACCTTTCAGAGGAGGCTTTTTGTGCCTCGGTCCTTCCATCTTCATCCATGCTCTTTTCTTCTTTCTTCTTTTGTGAACTGATCTCCAACTGTCTACCACTTCTTAGTGTCACCATCTTGTACTGCTCTCTTGGATTGGGTTCAGTGTCACTTGGAAACTTCCCTTTTTGAAGGGCATTCACCGCTGAAGCGATCTGACCAATCTGAACTTGCATATTCTTAAGAGTTGTGTCGTGGCTATTTACTGTCGTCTGGAGATTCACATTTAACACTTTCTGTTCCTTGATGAACATGGCCACCATCTCCTCTAGGTTACTCTTCTTTTCTAGCGAACTGGTTGATGCAAATCTTGGCGGTGGCTGCAATACATTCTTCGTGTTCGAGTACGAAAAGTTCTCATGATTGCGCAGATTGGGATGGTAGAAGTTCGGTGCTCCTTGAGTGAATGGTATGTTTCGCACATACTGAACTTCTTCCACATCTCGACTCTCCTTCTTTGAATATTCTTCAGCTAAGGCGGAAATACACTTGACCACCTCGGATCAAGTCAGCTTGTTCAGGGCATTTGTCAAAGATGTCATTTGTGCCTTCAGCGAACTTGACTCATCTAATTCATAAATTCCAGCCTTCTTAGAAACTATCCCCCTCTCACTCGGCCACTGATAGCTGGTCGCTGCCATTTCCTCTAGAAGATCTTTGGCTTCCGTCACTGTCTTGGAAAGAAAACTCCCACCAGCTGATGTGTCTAAAACTGTCTTAGTGGAGGGATTCACTCCATTGTAAAATAGTTGCACCTAGAGCCAATCTGGGTATCCATGCTGCGGGCATCGCCTAAGCATCTCCTTATATTTCTCCCATGCCTCGTATAACTGCTGCTCGTCAAGCTGTCTAAACGTTCCGATCTCAGTCCGGAGCTTCATAGTCTTGGCAGGCGGGAAAATTTTCGTCAGGAAAGCCTGGGCAAGCTCGTCCCATGTGCTGATACTGCTCGTCTCGATTGATTCGAGCCAATCTTTTGCCTTATCTTGCAGAGAAAATGGGAATAACCTCAATCTTATAGTGGCGGCCGGAACTCCATTCATCTTTACTGTCCCACATATCTTCAAGAATGATCGCAGATGTGAGTGTGGATCCTCAGAAGGATGTCCCTTAAAAGAATTATCGCGCGCCATCTGAATCAGTCCTGTCTTCAACTCAAAATTGTTAGCTTTGATTGGAGCGTAAACGATTCCAGAATTCTCGGTTTGGAGAACTGGCTGTAAAAAGTCTCTGATTGCCTTGGGAGCTTCATCTTGATGGGTCATTGCTTCCGTTAGTCTTTTCTTTCTGCGAATAGATCTGAGTGTATTGGTAATTTCAAGATCTTAAGAAAACAATTCAACCACCTTATGTCTTCGCATGCAACACTCCCAAACAATCAAAAGAACCAAACAAAAAAATAAAATATTAACAAAAATAAAATATTCACAACCTAAATTACTATTTACCCCTTTCTTTTTAATGTCAATAAAAATTTAATTTGCTTAAAAATCAAGCCTCCCTGGCAACGACACCAAAAACTTGTTCGACGGTCGTACTGCAAGTGCACGGGTCGCAAGTAATATAAAACGGAAATATTCCGAGTATCGAATCCACAGGGAGGCGAAACGAAAATTAAGCAAAGCAAAAACTCCTTAAACACTAGAGGTACTTGGGAAAAATAATATTTAGGGACCTAAGCATGCAATTAAAATGAATTTAAAAATTAAAGCGATTAAAGTCATAAATTTGATCAATCACGAAGTAAAATATGGAGAAAGAGCTTTTTAAATGGGAAGTGGGTTCTTGAAACTCAATTAATAGCTAAATAATTATTACAATTATCCTATCTCATTGCCCAACTAATTATACTCCTAGAATCTCTGTTAATCACATAGGTTCTCCTGTCGGTCTCCTCTAATTGTAATCAATCCATTTTAACAACCTAAGTGTCCTTAGCGCCATTAAAAATCGTTAATTAATACGCTCTGATTCATTTTAGGAATCTAAGTCTAATCAACTAATCTCGTTGTCCTTATGGGCAATTAAACTAGTTGCATGGATTATGATCTATCCTAACTTCTCTCCGTCGAGTCTCCATTAAGTATCGAATCAATACACAACTGGCAAGATTGCATACATCATTAAGAGCATCCATACAAATAAATAGTAAACAGGGCAAGAGATAGGCAATTATAACAACTAATTTCATTTCAAGACCCCAAATTGGGGCATAGCTAAAATATTCACAAAATTTACAATAGAAAGCATAAATATGAGCACAATAAAAGGGAAGGAATTGACCGTCGAAGATCCCTTCGCTGGCGCTTGGAGTCCCTCTGAGCAGACCTTGAGCCTCCTAGAGTGCTCCCCAAAATTCCCCAAAATTTCCCACTAAAGAACTCTCAAAATGGCTAAAAGCCTTGAGAGAAGGCTCCAAAGGAGCCAAGGAGAGAAAGGAAAGAAGGAATGGAATGGTGATTGATGATAAAAATGGCTCCAAGGGGCGCTATTTATAAGCCCAAAATTTGGACAGCGTCGCGACGCTGGGACGTCATCGACTTGCCGGCCAAGAAAAGGGACAGCGTCGCTGTCCCTACAGCGTCTCGACGCTAGGCGAATTCTAGAACTTTCAGGCGCGTTTTTTAGCTTGAACTTGGGTCTCTCTTCATTTCTTTTGGGCCTCTTTCTCATGGTTGACTTCTTTGGACTCCCCCTTGACCTGTATGGACTCTGGGCTTGAATGACTTTTTTTTGGGCATTTTTTCACCACAATCCATATTTTGCTCCTAAAGACCAAATAACAAAATATATTAAATATCTTCAATAAAAACACAATTAAAGCACTAAAAAGCTTAATATTTTAGGGCTAAAATAGCGACATTTCTGCCCGCTATCAGATACTTAGTTAACTTTAAGCTTGTAATAAAGACACGATTTTTTGTTGAATTTATAAGTTCATTCATACATTACTATCATTTAATTTTATCCAGGATGCCATTTCAACGAGTGTTTTTTTAAAATATAAATATGAAAAAAAAATGAAAAGCCAACGGTTTTAGACGGTTGGCAAATAGACAAAGCAAATAGGTAAAAGTGTTGGAAAGTCTAAGGAAAAAAGCCAACGGTTTTGTTGGAAAAACTAAGAAATGCCAACGGTTTTCAAACCGTTGGGATCTAAAAGAAAACCCCACGGTTTAGAAACCGTAGGCAGCTATCAGAAATTCCAACGGTTATAAAAACGTTGGCAATTGTGGTGTCTTCCAACGGTTTTCAAACCCGTTGGCAAATGGTCGAAATGCCAACGCTTTTTTAAACCGTTGGGGTTTCAGGGATTTTCCAACCGTTTTAAAATCGTTGGCATTAGCTACCCCGTCGTGGTTTTGTCGACGACAAGCCCGACGATAAAAAAAATCGTCGGGAAGGCTTACGCCAAGGGTTTTTAGAGTTCACCCGACGGTTTTTTCCGTTGGCATATCCCATAAATCTTGTAGAATTAGTCCAAGAAATAAGTTGGAAAAGGAAATATAATAAACCAAAAATGACACAAAAAACAATTAACTAACCTAATTCAGCCAAGAGAATGAGGAGTATTTATACTCCATTTCGTTGAAGTGTTGAGACGTTGAGGGTAGCGTCTCAAAGCTTTGGGCACAATGGGCAAAAACACGTGTTGGCCTACAATGTCAAGACGTTAAGGCTAGCGTCGAGACGTTAGGGCTAGCGTCGAGACGTTGTGAACACTTATAGATCGTTGGGACTTGTGACAACGTTGAGACGCCCTGGCTCAATGCTATGAATCGTTGGCAGCATTGAGACGTTATGGGGCATCGTTGAGACGTTGTCCTCTCAGTTCTTCAACAAAGATCTTTAACAAAAGCTCAAGACAGGACTAGACACTGTGCACTATGGAATTTTAGCTCTCTTCATCTCTTTGACTCCAAATGGGCTAAGTATGAGCTAATTTCCCCCTTTTAGCATCAAAATTCTCCAAATTGCTCCAAAGGTCCCTTATGCTCGATTTCCTACAAATCATACAAGTTAAGAATTAAATTTTCACTAACTAGCTCATATTAAAGGGAACAAAATAGCATTAAATTGATTCTATCTACTTAATGAGTATTTTTAATACTCACTCTTTCTAAAATATTTATTTTCAAGTAAGAGCAAAACTGTATAAAACCTGTGACGGAATGCAACTTGATAAGCTATGAAAATTACTGGATTAAGTTTTCTGCATAGCTTAGTTCTTCTGCATTTTTTGTGAATGATCATTCTTAAGATTGTGGTTTATGCCCTTATGTCATTTTTAGAACTTTGTTTTCTTTAAATAAAGCTTTGGTCAATTTCTTCTTTTAATTGGGATCCGAAGTCGAAAAGTTTTGATTGTGGTTTACGTATTTATGTCATTTAATATTTATTTCCAAAGACACTTTTCCCCAAATGCAAAGAGGCATGTATGCACTAATGACCCTAAGATTAGTAATGGGAAGTAGGGTCGTTACAATTCTAGTCCTATCCTACCAATCCAACAACAACCATGTCTACTTAATTAATAAAATTATTTAAAAAAAAAAAAACAAAAGAAAAGAAACAGAATTGGAATTGGGAACTTAGCTACTTCCTATCCGATCATTTGCCGCCCCAACATTTTGCTATCGCAATCAAACAACACGTTGAAGGACAAAGTAGAAATGCATATTCGCCGAAAAACAACACGTTGAAGGACAACATTTTGTGAAATGCCATTAGACTTATCTTAAGCCTTCTGCTTTGAAAATGTTTGAAGCAGAGTTCAAATCGAAGCATCACTGATTTTGGAGACCTAAAAAATATCTCTCAGAAGTCACACGTGGCCTTTTAGCCATGAACAAATATTGCTCTTGTGCCTACATACATTCACACTCACAAGTCGCACCATTTTACAATAGTTTCCCTCTTTTGAGATTTGGAAAGATCATCCTCCTATATATGTACTTATTTCTACAATTTAATTTTATGTTTTTCGACGAAACTTCTATTAAATTTGATGTTAATATCGATTCACTGAAGTTTTAAATTTTGTGATATTTCAACCGTTCTTAATCATTAAATTGATTGGAACATCAATCACCTTGTTCTTGAATGTAGAGTTTTTTTTTCAATTATTATCATTATTATTATTATGATACATTGTTGATTCTAAAGCATTAAATTGATTGGAATACATATCATTTTATTCTATGAATGTGGATTTTTGTTATCATTATTTTTTTTATGATGTCTATTTCAAAATGAGGGATGGTGAACTCAGAAAAGGGAAAAAAATGAGAATGGATAAAATTGGCACATTATTAATAAAGAAGGGGGAAATTTGGGAAACAAACTTTCTCCCTAATTGTGACTTTTATTAAAGAATTAAATTGATTATAAAAAAGACCAATCACTTTATTGTATCAATGTGGGGTTTTTTTTTTTTTTTTTTTTTTTTTTTTTTTTATTATTATGATTGAATTTAAAAATGAGTGAAGGTGAAATCAATAATGGAAAAAGAAATTCAAATTTGATAAAATGGGCACATAATTAATAAAAGAGGGGCAAATTATGCACACAAAATTTCTCTATTCTACACCTTCTATATATACTATAGATTTTTTTATTATAGCTTTTTATTTTGTAATAGTTGGAATTCTTAGTAATGTTACCCTGAGTTAGAGATTTTGGGATATTATATGATACATCAATTTTTATTGATAGTTACCTCACCACACCGTAGTTGGCAAATCCCATAAAATCATAGAATGTTTAGAGTGCGAAAGAGGAAATTTTCATTGCAATCATAAAATAATAATAATAATAATAAAGGTAGCGAGAGTGTTTAAACAACTTGTGTTGAAGCAATTGAGAGAGAACATAAAGATATTGAAACACTTCACAAATAATTCTCCATAGAAAACTTTTGTATTCAATTATTATAATGTTGTTAAGTATCAAATTATTGAAATGGAGACTTAAGAAGGTGAATATCAACAAAAGAAGATACAAAGACAAGTATGTTCGCTTTCACAAGTTCCAGATATTACAGATTGAAGTTGACTTGCACATAATGTTGCACATTCTGCGCATTAGAGCAATGTTCTGCTAGGGATACTGGTAACGACCTAATGCATCTGGGTCATTGCTCTACCATAGTTCTCATGATCATTTTATCCCTTACGGAATCAACTACAAAATATAATATTTTTGTTATGCATAACCACCATGCAATCCTTACTAAAAAACTGACGTATATAAAGATGGATAATCACATTGGAGTTTTATTAATGGATTTTTAATATAATATATCTTTGATGTTAATAACATTACCAGACTTAGGTCTAAGTGAGCATGTTTTCAAATTTATGATTGGACATGGCTATTTCATAAAATTAAAATGTAAAATATTTCTAACTAAAACTAAAAAAATATACTTTCACATGACATTATAATTTTGTCTATGAAATTTAATGTAAAAAAATAAAAAAATAAAAATATCAAAGGTGCAATAGTCAAGACATCTCTACTTCCATAGGCTTTTCTATTAGTTGTAACCTCTATTCCTATACACGGAATGTAATATTCTCAATTTAAAAAAAAAAAAAGAATGAAATTGAAAATTTTTAAAGTATTAGAAAAGTTATAAGAAGAGTCAAACATTTAAGAAAATTAAATATTTAGGAGAGTAAGAATTGCTAAGAAATGAAATGATTACCGAACAAAACATGTTAAAAGAATCGTAATAAGAAGGGAAGATGGTTACCAGTGAAAATAAGGAAAACAAGGACAATGGCTAAAATGAAGTTCGACTTCATTTTTTCTTTTGACAAATATTTAGGAGACTAAGAATTGCAAAGAAATGAAATGAAACGAAACTTGTTGCTGAAATATGAGAACTATTTCTTTTGATCTGTGGTATATATAAAGGGAAGAGTAAGATACTTGTTTTTTCTCATTAATATATAAAACATAGTTTATGGAAAACCTTTCATGTTAAAAGATTGAATCCTTGGGTGATTATTATATTTACTTTTTTGAGTAATTTAGGTTTCCATGTGTATGATATTTTTCCTTTTATGATCCATGTTATAGGTAATTTTGGACCACACTGACGCACAAGGAGCTGACGAGGACAATCAGGCAGAGGTGGGACCAGAAAGCCGACCCAGAGGAAGACCGGACCAAAGGGTCGGGCCAATTTGCCCGACCCATATGGTCGGCCTCGACATAAGGCCGAGGCCGACCATTTGGCCCGCGGGCGCGGGCCGAGCTTGGCCACCTCCCTTCGGTCCCTGACTGCCCCGATTTCGCCTGGTTCGTCTCGAAACACCTCCGAATTCCTAAAAACCCGAGGACGATGAGGTCGGCCTCGGCCCATTGCCGACCGGAGATCATTTGAAGTCCGGCGTCGACGAAAACCCTAAGGGGAAATCTATAAAAAGGGAGACCGCACACACATTCAGGTATGCAAACATCAATCCCTAAACACACTTTACGTGTTTTCCGGCCAAAGCTAACTTAAGCATCGGAGTGTGTGTGGTCTACACCACACCGGTGTGCAGCGTTTGCTCGTCTTGCAGGTCACATCCTTCCCGCTCTCTTACAAATTCACTGTTGATCGTCACGTGGAGCGAAGGGTAAATTCCTAAGCGAAATTTGACCGTCAATAGTTGGCGCCGTCTGTGGGGAAGAACGTTGACAAGCAAACGATGTGTACAGCAAGTAAGCACAGCAACAATGGAACACGAAAGTCAACCGGTAGCAGACGAGGCGAGCCCCTTGGTTCGACTCCAAGCCCAAGAGACCGAGATCGCAGAGTTTAAGGGGAGGATGAACGAGATGGGACAGAACTTGATTGAAATCCTTAGTCTGTTGAAGAAGCCCGAGTCCGTCAGGCAGGAGGAAGAGCATCTACGCAGAGCCCCAAGAAGGGTAAAGGAATAACAGACGAGGAGGTAGGGGATTCAGAGAGTGTAACTAGCCGAATGCACCATCCAGGGAATGACCAAACCCAGAAGGAAGCTGGACTGAGTCGCAAAAAGGCCCGCAGAAATTTGCCGCTAAAGCCAGCACCAGGTATGTACACAGAGAATAATGACAGGAAAAAGTTGGAGGCTCGGGCAAGGTCCGAGGCCGAGCAGGGCCAAAAGGGGCGAGACCGGGAGCTATCAAAGTGGCTGAAAGAGGAAGACAGCCATTGCGACTCCCAAAGAAGAACTGAGAATGAAGACATAGAAGGGCTGATTGGGCAGATGGAACCACCCTTCACTGACGAAATAATGGGGGGGGAGGTGCCGCATAAATTTAAGGTACCAAACTTCCCACAGTATGACGGAAAGAAAGACCCAAAGCAGCATTTAGACGCCTACCTAACCTGGATGGATTTCCATGGGGCAAATGAAGCAACAAGGTGTCGAGCCTTCGCACTAACGCTTACAAGTTTGGCAAGACAGTAGTTTAGCAAGATACCGCGGAGGTCAATCGGTTCGTTCAAAGAGTTGGCACGAGCATTTGTTACGCAATTCTTAGGAGCTCGGAGCCGACAGAAACCCCATATCAACCTGCTGACAGTAAAGCAGGGGCCACGGGAAAGTCTAAAGGATTACATTAACCGATTTTGTAACGAAGTTTTGCAGGTAGAAGGCTATGACGATGGAGTTGCCTTGACCGCTGTGATTTTAGGTTTGCAAGATGAGAGATTGCTCAACTCAATCGGTGAAAGCCAGCCACGAACATATGTAGAATTCATGACCCGAGCACAAAGATACATAAGTGTCGAGGAACTGCTAAGGTTTAAGAAGGAGGAGAGAAAGAGCCGAGGAGTTTCTGTATCCGACCGGCATCGAGAAGACAGAGGAAAAGCACGCCGGGTAGAAGATGGAGGCCGGAGCCGACATGAGCACTCCTCGGCCAATGGCCGAGGCCGAGCAAAGGCCAAGGAGCCGCAGGGCCGCGCAGAGCCAAAAGCCAAGTATAACAGGTATACGCCGCTAACAGCTTCACTTGAACAGGTCTTGGCCGCAATACAGGATACCAATCTATTGAAACGTCCAGAAAGGCTGAGGTCAGACCCAGACAGGAGAAACAGGAACAAATACTGCATGTTCCATGGAGACCACGGCCACACAACTCGGGAATGCATACAGCTAAGGGATGAAATAGAAACCCTAATTTGAGAGGGCTACTTCAAGGAATTCGTAAGACAGGACAGAGAAAAGAGACCTTCGCCAACAAAACAGAGTAAGGGAGGCAACAACCCACCGTTAGAGATACGAACCATCCTCGGAGGACCTTCAGGGGGAGAGTCAAGTAGGAAGCGAAAAGCTGCAGTTAGAGAGGCCCGGATAGAGCCAGGAGAGCAAGGTATGTACTCGCTCTTACTCGATAAAAGCTCACCAAACTTAGAGTTTACAGAGAAAGAGGCTGTGGGAATACACCACCCACACAATGACGCGTTGGTGGTAACCCTAACAGTCGCCAACGTCAAAGTGTATCGAGTTTTAATTGATGGAGGAAGCTCCGCTGATGTCCTCTCGACTGCCGCGTTCGACGCCATGAAGCTGGGAAGCGATCGACTAAGGCCGAGCCTTGCACCGTTGGTGGGATTTGGCGGAGAAAAAGTAAGCCCTAGGGGAAGCATCGAACTGCCAGTAACGTTTGGGGAAGGACCGCGTACAGTTACAAGGTTGATCAGCTTTCTAGTAGTAGACTGCGTCCCAACGTATAATGCCATTCTAGGGCGACCGACCTTGCATGGGCTCAAAGTTGTAGCCTCGACCTACCACCAAGTCCTGAAGTTCCCAACCGAAGACGGTGTAGGGGCTGTGTATTGTGAGCAGAAGATGTCGAGAGAATGCTACTTTATGGCGCTCAGAAACATCGACAGAAAGGTTCAAGCAACACCGGCCTCAGGAGATAGCCGAGATCGAGCATTTGAGGGATCAAGCTATCCCCTTCCAATGGAACATTGATTTCTTTCTATTATATTTTTCGGTCTCAAATTTGTTAAGACCATGTTCAATTTGTTTATTATTTCCAGCGGCATATTATTCATAATATAATCAATTGATTTATTTTAAATAAAGTACTTTGAAGTTTCGTTTCAGAAGAGCACTTGAACAGAGGCCCGGGAACTTCCTAGGTCTCCCCAAGTTTCCCCAAAAGAGTGTACGCACCCCTGGGATGAACACAACACTTGAAGAGAGGCTCGGGAATTTCCTTAGCCTCCCCAAGTTTTCCCCGACTGAGCGTACGCACCCTCGGGATGAATACAATACTTGAAGAAAGGCTCGGGAATTTCCCCGGCCTCCCTGAGTTTTCCCCAGAAGAGTGTACGCACCTCTAGGATGACCACAGTACTTGAAGAGAAGCCTGAGAACTTCCTTAGCCTCCCCAAGCTTTTCCCCAGAAGAGTGTACGCACCCATGAGATGACCAGAGTGCTTGAAGAGAGGCATGGGAACTTCCTTAGCCTCCCCAAGCTTTTCCCCAGAAGAGTGTACGCATCCCTAGGATGACCATAGTGCTTGAAGAGAGGCCTGGGAACTTCCTCAACCTCCCCAAGCTTTTCCCTATAAGAGTGTACGCACCCCTGGGATGACCACAATGCTTGAAGAGAGGCCCGAGAACTTCCAAAGCCTCCCAAAGCTTTTCCTCAGAAGAGTGTACGCACCCCTGGGATGACCACAGTGCTTGAAGAGAGGCCTGGGAACTTCTGCAGCCTCCCCAAGCTTCTCCCCAGAAGAGTGTACGCACCCCTGGGATGAACACAACACTTGAAGAGAGGCTCGGAAATTTCCTCGGCCTCTTCAAGTTTCCCCAACTGAGTGTACGCACCCTCGGGAAGAGTACAACACTTGAAGAGAGGCTGGGGTATTTCCTCGGCCTCCCCAAGTCCAAATTTCCCCAGCAGAGTGTACGCACCCCTGGGATGGATGCAGCAAAGAAGATTAGCAAGCAACGCAGAAGAAACGCTCCGCCTCATGCCAAGGCCGAGGTCGACCCTTGCCCTTAGGCACGCGGTGGAGTTTGACTAGTTCGGGTTCTTAGTCGCTTCGCTTTTTGGCACAACCAAAACATTCAAAACAGCAAGGAGATGATCAACCATGGAGCGAATCTACACATAAGTTCAACCATTGTGTGAACGAGCAGGAGATGTAAAAGTATGGTTCGGTCTCACGCCAAGGCCAAGACCGATCACCACAACTCCAAGGTCGAGCTTTGTCCTCAAAATGCCAAGAATGAGGTTAGTCCTTCTTACTCAAAGGAAATGCAACACCTGAAGTAGTAAGTGCACATTTTTTTAGTGGGGGCTGGGAATAGGGATATGTTAAGGCCATTCCATTCCTAAGCTAAAATGGGAAAATGCTGTGCTCGGCCTCTTCCCGAGGCCGAGGCCGACTAGAGAGGCCCTCCAGCCACTTTTGTAATCTCTCGTTTTTCTCATTTCCATTTCACCTAACCCCTATTCAGGGAGTTTCTACTTTGTCTAGTTCGTCCTATCTTGCAGGATAACAAAGAAGTCATACATAAGTCGGTGCGAGACAAGAGTCGTACTCTTAAATCGGGCTTAAGGAGCTCAACCTATAGCAGTAAGTCGCACCTAAATAACAATTCAAGAGTGGGGGCTTAATGTTATAGGTAATTTTTGACCACACTGACGCACAAGGAGCTGACGAGGACAATCGGGCAGAGGTGGGACCAGAAAGTCGACCCAGAGGAAGACCGGACCAAAGGGTCGGGCCAATTTGGCCAGACCCATATGGTCGGCCTCGGCATAAGGCCGAGGCCGACCATTTGGCCCGCGGGCGCGGGCCGAGCTTGGCCACCTCCCTTCGGTCCCTGACTGCCCCGGTTTCGCCTGGTTCGTCTCGAAACACCTCCGAATTCCTAAAAACCCTAGGAGGATGAGGTCGGCCTCGGCCTTGCCAAGGCCGATCAGGGCCAAAGGCCCGGAGATCATTTGAAGTCCGGCATCGACGAAAACCCTAAGGGGAAATCTATAAAAAGGGAGACCGCACACACATTCAGGTATGCAAACATCAATCCCTAAACACACTCTACGTGTTTTCCGGCCAAAGCTAACTTAAGCATCGGAGTGTACGTGGTCTACACCACACCGGTGTGCAGTGTTTGCTCGTCTTGCAGGTCACGTCTTTCCCGCTCTCTTACAAATTCACTGTTGATCGTCACGTGGAGCGAAGGGTAAATTCCTAAGCGAAATTTGACCGTCAACAATCCACATAATAATTTATTTAACGTGTGTATATATATATATATATATGTATATATATTATAGGAAAATAGTATGGGTGGTAATTAAGATTTTTCTATAGTATATATAAAAGTATGAATAGGGAAGAAATTTTTTTTTGGACACTATTATCCTTCCGTTTTTACAAATACCTAATTTATCCTTCACTTTTTAATTTTTAATTGTTTTTTGGTTATTTAATCCTTTACTTTCTTCTCTCTCCACCACTCCTTATGTTGTATTCTCTCTCCCCACTATCCAAATTCTCCTTCTTACTCTCCCATCTGTAAATTCACACACAATTGCCATAAATATGTGTTTAATTAACAACAAAACAAACCGTTTCATTCACGTGCAAATGAATCCTAAAATTTAAACTCTCACACCTTCTCCTACAAAATAATATAAATAATATATATTTTTTAAAAAAGAAAAAAAAAAAACCCATCCACACCCATAGAAATAAAATGCTTCCACTTTTTTTTTTTTTTTTAACATTTAAAATTATTCACATGCCCACACAAAATTCCACCAATAGTGTTTAAATCAAAATTGAAGTAATCTTTCATCACCTCCTTTAATTGTTTGAAAATGGAACAACATGTTGTTCCATCTTCTTTCTAGCTTTGAATATGAGTGACTATCATTGATACACACTGATAAACTATCATTAGAATCTGTATAATCATTACTGTCAGTGTCTATCACTGATAGACTTAAATTAATTTGATGCATTAGTTACTATCAGTTGTAGACATTGATAGATTATCTTGCTCATATACTCCTTATAATCCATTTTATCAATGTCAATTACTGATAAACTTCGATTAATCGAAATCTATCAATGATATCAGTGATAGACATTGATAATCCTTTCTATTAGATAGTTGCTGATAAAAAGGGTAGTTTTGTAACTTAATGTCACTTGTGCTATTTCTGCAAAGAGTTTTACTTTTTGCTATTCTTACAATATATTTAGTGCTTATTAATATCTCTGTAGTTGCACCTAGATTGTATAGTTGAATGACGAACACATTCCAAGTAAAAAGATCTTGATTTCGTTTGTATGCATGATTTTCTTGATATGATTTAATGATTTTAGTTAGAAATTTATTTATTTACCATATATTAAAAAATTAATGATATTTTCAATTGAGTAACAAAATAGTTATTGTATGAGCGTTATTCCTTTTTTTTTTTTTGACAATATGTGGGGTTGAAGATTTGAACCACATATCTCGTGATCATCAGTACAATTTTATGCTAATTGAGCTATGCTCTTGTTGGCTGAGCGTTATTCCTTTTGAGGCACAATGATTTTAGGTAAGTAAATTATTTGTTAATCAAATATAATTTTCATCAACATATGACTTTAATGTAAAACGAGAATCCAAAAATATATAGATTGGAGGTCAAATTTCGATAATGTTTTCGAAGCCAACTACATCATTCCATTATATTAGCCAACATTCAATTCAACTTGGGGACCTTAGAGATCATTTTGAAACTTTAGGGACCAATTAAAACTCAAAATCGATCTTTGGTGACCAAAAAATGTAATTTTTTGAAGCTCGCAAACCAAAAATAAACTATAATCAAATATAAAGGATCAAAGTGTTAGTTTGTAAGATCTAGGAACTAATTCCCGAGACCAAAAGTACATATATACGTTTTTTGAGAAAAAAAGCAGAAGTAATATGTTAAAGACTTATAAATCCAAAAAAATTATTACCATATGATTTTGATGAATTTTAAAACATATGTATGGTACAAAATTTATAAGGTTTTAAAGAAAAAATGGCAATAATAGAGCTAACATTTTTGTTGAAAATGTTGAGTTTTGGAAAAGTCATTCAATCAATTGTGCATTAATCAATTTTAAATTTCAGCAAAACTTGATATTATTGAAACCTATGGTTTTTCGATTTTTTTTATTACTTTTTTTTTTCATTTGTTTAGCAGAAATTGAATAGAGGATAGAAATTGCAACTATAACGCCCCAGGTGTAATCAAGAAAGGCGTTCTTGATATTTTAGAGACGACAACGACGGTATGTTTGCTTCTCCCCTCTAGAATTAGTTATAAGGTTGTATGCTTAGCCTTAATAATTGATTTATAATAGTTTTCTAAATTTTGCCAATGTATTTGTATTTTGGTAGAAACAAAATTAACTACGAGTTGGTCCCAATTACGCTTCCGCTTTATCGGAATTAGGGAATTCCAATCCTACAATTGGTATCAGAGCCGATCGTAGATTTAATTTCGTTTCTCTAAAATTAGCATTGGTTCAATGGTGGGTATTTTAATTTCATATATGTGATATTGTTTTAATTTACGAAATTGATTATTTAGGCATATTTGTTGGCATTAGATTTATACTTTTGATTAGATTAATTGTAAATGCCAAAAAGAAAAATATTTGAAGACCAAGATATGTCTTGGATTTAAATTATTGTAATTTAAATTGCTTTCAATTTCTTAGGATATGCCAAATATGCCGGTAAATTTTGGTAGTTTTAATTTAATTATGCATGTGATGTATGTATTAAATTAATTTATTGTTGCACAAAGTATGTCATTTAGCTTAAAATCCCACCATAGGTTAAACATATTCATGAATATTTATTATTATAAATGTTATAATGTATGAAATATGTATGAATTTTATTTTCATGAGTATTTAATATAAATTGTTATGATTAAATGGATGAAAATTGAGAAGCATTGAGCATGAAATTACTTTAGTAAAGAATATAAAGAGTTATATTTATGAAAGTAATTTATATGCTTATTTATTTTCATGAGCAATTAATATAAAGTGTTATGTTGATGTATGAAAATGTGAATGCTTATTTTAATTTTCTTGGGTAATTAATTTAAGAGTTAGATTAATTGAAGAAAATTAATTTGCATTGAGCATGAAATTACTTTAGTTTAAAAATATAAGAGTTATATTTATATTAGTAATTAACATGCTTATTTTTCATGAGCTATTAATATAAATGTTATTTTAATGTATACAAATGGTAATGCTTAATTTTAATTTTATTGGGTGATTAATTTAAGAGTTATGTTAATTAAAAGGAAATTAAATTGCATTGAGCATGACATTACCTTAGATTAATATAATTGTCATATTTTTTGTATGTCATGTATGCTAATGTATGGTTTTATAAATTAATTAGAATTTTATTGTTAATTTATTCACCATAGTAGTATGTTATTGGGTTAATTCATTAAAATTTATAAGTGTTATAAAATTAATGAATAGAAACTGATAACCTACAATAAAGAATTACATGCAAACATAGGATCTTAGGATAAATGGATTAATTTTAAAATTTATAAAATTAATTAGACCTAAGATCACGTTTCTAATAGGATTAGATTTATTCCTACTTAGAATTAAAAATAGTTTTAATTGACTAAGTAGGAAAAACATTACTATGATTATAAGGGAACTGCACCGGTTAAGTTCTGTCTAAGGTTGGGGGTACTTAAGATGACGGTTTATGGAACACCTCCTACCTGGGAACTGACCCGGAATACCGGAGATGAATTAATCATGGTTAAATGTTAGCATGCAATGTCACTAGGTTTATTAAAAGAGTTTAATACACCTAGATCTTTATAGTAAAGACTTTACATTACTATGGTTATAAGGGAACTCTCTCGGTGTAGTTCTGTCTAAGGCTGGAGGTATTTAAGATGACGGTTTACAGAACACCTCCAACCTGTAAACTAACTCGAAACTTGAGTTGAATTAACCATAGTCATGTTAACTGGCAATATTGCTTGGTTTATTAAAAGAGTTTAATTCACCTACAACGTTGTAGTTAAATCCTCACCATAAATGTTATAATAGGATTAGACTTAGATAGATTTACTTAGCCGAATTTATCTAAGTTAAATAACCCTAAAATATGGTAGGACATTGAAGTTGGAGTGAGATGCGTGTCGACTTATCCCTCGATCTCCGCCCTTATTTCACACCGTGAGAGTTCTATGGTCCGCCTGCGTGTTGCTCTGGCGCAACCATCCCTTTGGAGGGTCCGACCATAGAATTCGGAACACCGTGAACTCTTGAAAGAGGATAAGGATTCTTAGGTTAATCACCAACAATTTTCTTTCCCTTCGGTAGCCTGTTGGTGCGTGCCTTTGAGTTTTGAAAGTGGGAGGATAAATATAAAAACCAAGATCGAGTTTTACTCTCACGTTCCCCTGAGTTCACACCGTGAGGTTCATGCTCGGCTTCGTGTCGCCTTAGGAGCGGCCTCCGTTCGGAAAGTGTTTGCATGGATCAATAACAAGGTGAATGGGAAAAATGTCTATAGTAAGTGGGAGCGGGACACGTGTCAACGTATCCCTCGGTCTCCACCCTTAGTTCGCACCGTGAGAGTCCTATGGTCCGCCTGCGTGTTGCCCTAGCGCAACCATCCCTTCGGAGGGCTTGATCATAGGATTCGGAACATCGTGAACTCCTGAATAGGATAGGGTCACTTAGGCTAATCACCACTAGTTGTCTTTCCCTTTGGTAGCCTGTTGGTGCGTGCCTCTGAGATCTGAAAGTGGGAGGGTTGCACTTACAGGGATGAGTTAAATGTGTTAACGAATCCTTGACCAAACAACGGTAACTAAACACTAACGAAATATGAGTTATTTTGGTGTTAGGGTTTGGTTGAGATTGTCTCAATTCAGAGGAGGAATAGCTGACCACCCTTCGGTGGTTGTTGTTCTAAACATCTGAAGTATCGTTGCAGAAGCTAAATCAATAGTTTTCTAGGGTTTCTTTGATTGCTTGTGTGTTTTTGCTGAATTTGATTGGATAAGATGTAATGGGTTAGTGCGATAAATAATCAGTAATTTGTTATTTCAACAATTCAATAATTAAATATGTGCATTGTTTTACGCCTATTTAATAAATAAAGGTGATTATACAACAAACTTAAACGATTAATTTGTGGCGAATGATTTAAGATTAGTCTTAACAAAGGAATGTCCTCATGCCCCAAATGTCTAACTCATTAAAAAGTGTTCCTAATGCATATGACATTGGACCTTGCTCAGCCAAAGAAGACTAGTCCAAAGATAGTAAATTTTGATTTACTAGTTTTGGAAGCGTGATTTGTGGAGAATAATGATTCTGCCTGAATACTAGATTCAGAAGGTCACAAATCACGTATGTTCTTCTTATTAAAAGGAATAAGTTCCTGGCAACAGCTTGATGCTGGTTGCATAACTCTCAAAGTTGAAACTAGAGAAGCATTAAGTTATTTTTCCCAGTTGGAGAAAATACATATTATTAGATAATGTGTATGTGTTTCCTAGGATTAACAGAAATTTGATTTCTGTATCTTTTAAGTTGGAACAATGTTACTATGTACCTTTCCCTGCTAACGCATTTCGTGTCAAGAAAGGGAGTCAACTTTTGTTCAGCTAAACTAAAAAATAACATAAATGTTTTTAGACTAATCATCAAGAATAAAGCAATCATGAACACTAAGTTGTTTGAGGTTGCTACTACTAAAAGAAAAGAGAGGCAAATGATTTCTCCTAAATGAAAATACCTTTCTTTGGCGCTTAAGGTTAGACCATATTTACCTTAATGTGATTGAGAGTTTGGCCAAAAGTGAACTTCTAAGCGAGTTAGAAGATGACTCTATACTACCTTGTAGGTCATGCCTTAAGGAAAATATGACTAATAGGTTCTTTTGCTTGAAAAAGAACTATATAGCCAAACAGACTTAAAGGTTGTACATTTGGATCCTTGTGGTCCAATATGTTAAAGCAGTGGGAGGGCATGAATAATTCATCTATATTATAGATAATTATTCAAGGTATGGGTATCTCATCCTAATGCAACTTAAGTCTAAAGCTCTTGAGAAATTCAAAGTGGTGTGAGACTGAAGTTGGAAACTTGTTAGGTGAGATGATAAAAACACTTCGATCTGATCGACGTGTAAAGTAGAAGGGCCTTGAGATTCCAAGACTAAACATGGAATTACATCCCAACTCTCAAACCCCTGGAACAGCTTAGGAGAACGGTGTATCAGATAGAAGAAATAGAACCCTATTGGATATGGGCTATGCTCATTTGCCTGACTCGTTTTGGGATCATGCAGTGTTGACTGCAGTGTGTATTTTGAACAACGTTCCATAAAAAATGTTTCTGAAACATCTTTTGATTTGTGGATAAGGCATGAAAGTGGTTTACATTATTTTTGGGGACACAAGAGAATAAAGAATTTGTACCGACAAATGCTATATTCTCAGAAGAAGACCACATGAGAAATAATAAGCCACAAAGTAAGGTCGTTTTAAGTAAATTAATTGATGAAGCTACAGAAATATCAACAATAGTTGTTGATAAGTCAATAAGGGTTGTTGATGATGTCGGACCTTCAACAAGGATTTTTGATGAGGCCAATACAACTGGTTAGTTACATCTATGTTAAGAGTTGAGAGTGTCTCGTTGTTGTGGGAGGGTTGTTCTACAACCTGACCATTACATGGGCTTAACTGAAGTCCAAATCGTCATACCTGATGATGGCATTGAGGATCCATTGTCTTAAAGCAAGACAATGAATGATGTTAATAAGGACTAATGGATTAAAGCCATGCACCTAGAAATCAAATCTATGCGTTTCAATTCTATATGGGATCTTGTAGATCAACCTTATGGGATAAAACCTATAGGTTGGAAATGGATCTACAAGAGGAAACGAGACGTTGAGAGTGGCTACCTGTCTCAACCAGAAGGGTTCATTTAGCGAAGTCAAGAGCAAAAGGTTTTGCATGCTTAATCGATCCATTCATGGATTAAAATAAGCATCTTGATCTTGGAATAGAAGATTTGATACTGCGATCAAATCTTTTGGTCTTTAATCGAAACATTGATGAATCTTGTCTCTAAAAAGAATATCGTCAATAGTCCAGTAGCTTTATTAGTGTTGTATATGATTGATATCCTAGTCATTGGGAATGATGTAGGTTATCTTACTGACTAGTAAAATAAGCTACCAACTCATTTCCAAATGAAAATTTGGGAGAAGCTAAGTTTGTTCTTAGTATCCAAATTGTTAGGAACCGTGAGAACAAAAAGCTAGCCTTGTCTCAAGTGTCTTATATCTACAAAATGTTAGTTAGATATAAGATGCAGAATTCCAATAAGGGTTCACTACCTTTTAGACATGAAATTATTTTGTCTAAGAAATTGTTTCCTAAGACACCTCAAGAGGTTGAGAGCCTGAGACGAATGCCCTATGCACTAGGGATTGTCAGTAAGTATCAATCTAATCCAAGATTTGATCACTGGAAAACCGTTAAGAATATCCTCAAATATCTGAGGAGAAAGAGGAACTATATGCTCGTGTATGAGACTAAGGATTTGATCCTTATAGGATACACTGAAACAGATTTTAAATACTGATAAGTATTTGAGGAAATCTACATTAGTATCCATGGTCAACCTTTACAAAAGAGCTATAGTATGACATAGTTACAATCTTGACCATATAGGTCGAAAATATAGTTGCTTGTGAAGCAGCGATAGAGACTGTATGGCTTAGGAAGTTCTTGACTGATTTGGAATGTGTTCCAAATGTGAACTTGCCCATCGCACTTTATAGTGATATAGTGGTGCTGTGGCAAATTCAAAAGAACCTCGCAGCCCAAGACAAGTGGACACATTGAATTGAATGGAATATTGTTGATTCATTCACAAAAGCTCTCTCAGCTAAAGTATATGAGGGTCATCTAGAAGGTCTAGGTCTACAAGTTATGTACAAAGATGAAATATAGGGCAAGTGGGAGAAATGTAATGGGTATAGTGATACCATTATGCAATGGGTATAGTGATGCCCTAGTTTATTGTATTTGTACATTGTATATATTTTATACATGTATTTATACACCCGCTGCTGTATAGATTATTGTACATCCCACTAAACTAGAGTTTTAGTTCAAGTGGGAATTTGTTGGGTTTTATGCCCTAAAACTCGTAGATAGTGAATGTAAACAAATTGTATACTTGTTTCAATAAAGTGTTATTGAGTTTCTACAATAAAGTGTTATTGTTAAATATTGCACAATTTGACCCAAATCAAATAAACTAAGATCCAAGGTTGTTTGTATGTAACTTGAACTAGTATGTGGGGACATACGGGGATGATGTTCAAGTAACAACCTAAAAGGTCTATAGTACAAGGATATGGTTGGGTACCTTATCCTGGTAACAATATGAGATACGACCCACTTTGTATTTGATACAGACGTATTGATCCAAAGCGTCCATGTAGTAGACATGCCAGCGGTGGTATACTATGCAATGAGTTTGCATAAGACCGGACCATGAAATCGTAAACCCCTAGATATAACACCGTTAGGTTACTGCTTCAATAGGATGACGTAGGTAACTCAGTCTTAATCCTGAGTGTGTCATGAACTCCTTCTCATGAGGGATTGTCCTTTCATTAGCATGGGTGAGAGTGGCCAATACGCCGACTCAATATGCCTTCCTTTTTGGGGACAAGACCGAGTGGGAGGCTGGGGACATGACAACACAAGAAGGAATTCACTCCTTCCCACTTATAGGAGAAGTAGATGAGTGTTCCCTTAAGTGGTGACTCCGGGACTTGAACAAAGGGATCCCGCCCTTTCACTGGACCGAGAGAGACTTTCTGTTTAATGGTTGGACCATAAACAGGTTGTTCATTAGAGGAGCGCTGGTACTTAAGGAAACAGATGTAACACAGGGGTAAAACGGTAATTTGACCCAGTTGTGATTACGAACACTCGTGAAGGATTGACTTACCGATATAAGTATATATACGTGGACACAAAAATGTTCTACATGAAGGAGTGTAGAACACTCTAGCAGAAGCAATTTGGATCGATTATACTTTAATTTCGTTAATTTTGCAAAAGAAAAACATTGTTTTTACAACCGAAAAACAGAGCAAGTTTTTGTACCAACCTTTTGGACGAAATTAAGCCACTCCATTGATGAATTCTCAGCACGAATCGGTTGTAGACGACCACGAGAGTCTTCCCCGCTATTCTCGGGCCTTAGAACGAGTTGTGGGACTTGAATTCGCGATGGATTTGTGAAGGAGTCAAAGAAGAAAAGTAACTTGGGAGAGTTTCTGTGTTTGTGGTTTTGAGAGAAAATTTTGCATCCAAAATTGATGAAAACCCAGCAGCTAACCCTACCATTTGAGCACATATATCATATATATATATATATATGAAGCATCTGAATGTTAGTGTTTAAAGGAGAAGAAGACAGCGAATTGAATGTTAATTTAGGTGTCAAGATGGTGGGTTTTGCATATGCTTTGTTAAGATGCACCACCTCTTGAAATTCAATCTGAATTTCTAAAATTCAATTGAATTTCTTATATTTATAAATTAATTAAAATTTAATTCCAATAACTAAATTCTAGAATTAATTTACAGGTTAAACAATTTAAGTAATTTAATATCAATATATTAAACTAACCATTTGTACCTAATGTCGACTTTTCTCAAAACCGCTATATGAATCTCTATTCATATTTAAATCGAAATGTGCATCAAATACACAATTTTAATATTTAAACCTTATTTAAATATTATTGACTCTCTCTAATATAGTTTGATTCGTAATTAAACTTTAACGTTAAATTTGTCGAAATAATTTAACGATAACTCCCAATAATGTATTTGAACGTTTCAAACATCCTCATCACATATGTTCTAAGGTTCATTCCGTATGAGCTAGCAGGGGGACCTAATGGACCTACAGATTATGGGCTCCAACGATCCGAGATTAACTAGCTAAACTCTTTTAACCTAGTTAACCAAGATTCGTTAATTATCTAGGTCATCGCATTGAAATAGTCAGTCTTGTCAGTAAAAGGCGTTATAAAGCAAGAGTGACTTATTTCTCGCTCCTGGTCTTATGCAAACTCATTTGCATAGGACGCCCCCACTCGCATGTCTATACATGAACGATCGAAGATCACATCGTTTGTAGTCAAACAAAGTGGGTCGCGTCACATAGTTTTCCTATGATTAAGGTACCCAGCCTTATCCCTATACTATAGATCGTTTAGGCTATTACTTGAACTTGATCAATATTTATGTCACAACATATAGTTCAAGTACTCATTTCATAGCCAAGGATACTAGTTTGTTGGATTTGGGTTATTTAAAATGCAATTCACTCATTTAATAACTTGAGTGAACAAAAACTCCATAACGACTTTATCGAACAAGTATATAACTATTTGTTTCATTCACTATCTACGAGTTTTAGGGCACCAACCCCAACAATCTCCCACTTGCACTAAAACTCGAGTTTAGTGGGATGTACAATAATCTATAGCAGCAGTGAGTGAATAAATACTTGTATTAATAACAATTTATAAATACAATAAACTAGGGCATTATAATACCCAATATATCATGGTTTTTGAATACCGGTTACATTCCTCCCACTTGCCCTAGCTTATTTTCTATACATATCTCTCAGACCCAGACCCTCTAGATGACTCTCGAACACTTTAGCCGTGAGGGCCTTCGTGAATGGATCAACAATGTTGTGCTCCGACGCTATCTTTGTGACGATGACGTCCCCTCGGTGCACTATATCCCTGATGAGATGATATTTTCTTTCAATGTGCTTGCCTCTTTTATGGCTTCTAGGTTCTTTTGAGTTTGCAACTACACCACTATTATCACAGTAGAGAGTGATGGGCAGATGCATATTTGGAACGACTTCGAAATCGGTCAAGAACTTTTTGAGCCATACCGCTTCTTTCACTACTTCACATGCCTACATATTCGGCCTCCATGGTCGAATCTGCTATGCATCCTTGTTTGATGCTTCACCGTACTATTGCCCCTCATTTAGAGTGAATACTGAACCAGATGTAGATTTCCTCAAATCCTTATCAGTTTGGAAATCATAACCAGTGTATCCTGTAAGGATCAAATCCTTATCACCATACACGAGCATATAGTCCCTCGTTCTCCTAAGATACTTGAGGATATTCTTCACAGCAGTCCAGTGATCAAATCCTGGATTATATTGATACCTACTGACAATCCCTACTGCATAACAAATATCAGGCCTTGTACACAACATGGCATACATTAGGCTGCCTATTGTAGAGGCATAGGGAATTCGTCTCATATCCTCAACTTCTTGAGGTATCTTAGGACATTGTTCCTTAGACAAAGTAATTCCATGTCTGAAAGGCAATAAACCTTTCTTAGAATTATGCATCTTATATCTAATCAACAACTTGTCTATATAAGATGCTTGAGACATAGCTAGCGTCTTGTTCTTTCGGTCCCGAATAATTTGGACCCCTAGAACATACTGCCCCTCACCCAAATCTTTCATTTGGAATAGTGTTGCTAGCCATTGTTTAATGTCAGTCAGATAACCTACATCATTCCCGACGAGTAGGATACCGTCTACATACAAAACTAAGAAAGCTACTGAACTTTTGACGATCATTTTTTACACACAAGGCTCGTTAACATTCTGTTAATAGTCATAAGACTTGATCGCAGTATCAAATCTGATGTTCCAGGATCTTGACGCTTGTTTCAATCCATAAATGGATCGTTTGAGCTTGCAAACCTTTTGCTCTTGACCCTGGGCAATGAACCATTCTGGCTGAGACATAAAGATACTTTCTTCAAGATTTCCATTCAAGAAAGCAATCTTGACATCCATTTTCCATATTTCATAATTATAGAAAGCAACAATGGATAGAAGTATTCTTATTGACTTTAACATGACAACCGGGGAGAAGGTTTCTTCATAGTCAATCCCCTCCCTTTGGTTAAAACCTTTTGCCACAAGTCGTGCCTTAAAGGTCTGTACCTTTCCAGCAGCGTCTCGTTTTCTCTTGTAAATCCATTTGCAACCTATCGGCCTAATCACTTCAGGTTGATCTACAAGGTCCCAAACTGAATTAAAGTACATGGATTCCATTTCGAGATCCATAGCTTTAATCCACTCGTTTTTGTCTACGCCATCCATTGCCTGTTTATAGGTCAATGGATCCGCAACCCCGTCATCAGGTATGACTGGTGTTTCTGTTAAACCTAAATAGCAATCAGGTTGTCTAATAACCCTCCCACTACGTCGAGGCTCTCGTATTGCATGAGAAGGACATGACTGATTTGAGGTGCCAGCTTCATCAACGGCCCTCGTAGATGATTTTGTAGCTTCGTTTGATAATTCACTTAAAACAACTTTACTCCGTGGCTTGTGATTCCTAACGTGGTCTTCTTCCAAGAATGGAGCATTTGTCGATACAAATACTTTATTTTCTTCAGGATCAAAGAAGTAACCACCTCTTGTCTCTTTGGGATAGCCTACAAATAGGCATAATCTTGAACGAGGTTCTAATTTCTTTGGATTTGCCTCAAGCACGTATGTCAGGCATCCCCAAATTCTGAAATGACGTAAACTTGCTTTACGCCCTTTCTAGAGCTCAAACGGTGTTTCTGGAACCCTCTTTGAGGGAACCACGCTAAGAATGTAAACTGCAATCTCTACTGCATAGCCCTAAAATGAGTTAGGTAATTGAGCATAGCTCATCATTGAGCGAACCATGTCTAACAGGGTTCTGTTTCTCCTTTCCGATACACCATTCTGTTGAGGTGTACCAGGGGCTGAGAGTTGAGACGTGATTCCATGCTCTATCAAGTAGTCTTGGAATCTCGAGTCCATATACTCTCCACCTCGGTCGGACCGAAGTGCTTTTATCGTCTTACCTAATAGGTTCTCAACCTCAGCCTTATACTCCTTCAATTTTTCAAGGGTGTCAGACTTATGATGCATTAGGTGGAGATAGCCATACCTTGAATAGTCATCAATGAAACTGATGAAATATTCCTGCCCTCCTCGTTCTCTAACGTTCATCGGTCCACGGAGGTCTGAATGTATGAGCTCTAAGGGCTCTCTGGCACAATAACCCATTCCGGTAAAAGGTCGTTTAGTCATGTTGCCTTAAAGACATGACTCACAAGGAGGTAAGGAGTTATCTTCTAACTTATTTAGAAGTCCATTTTTAACCAATCTCCCAATCCTATTGAGATTAATATGGCCTAACCTCAAGTGCTAGAGATAGGTATCTTGAGAAACTTTTCGTCTTTTAGGTTGAGTCTCAACGGTTTTAAACATTTCATGATTTAAAATAGCTTTATACTCAATTAGTTTTAAAACATATAAATTATTCTTCATGTTTACAGAGCAAACATCAATACCTCTTTTAGTTATGAACGCTTCATTAGTAGAAAAAGATATTGAATAACCTTGTTCAATTCAACAAGACAGAGAAATCAAATTTCTTATAATTTTAGGAACTATGTATACATTATTAAATATTATGTAACGTTCCTCCGAGAATAATAATTTTATGTCTCCCACTGCAGTAGCCAAGATGACTTCTCCTGTTCCAACTTTTAGGGTCATCTCACCAGCTTCTAACTGTGTCGAGGAACTCATTCCTTGAAATGAAGAACAAACGTGATCAGTGGCTCCTGAATCGAGTATCTAGACTGAACTATCGTTTTCAACTATACACGATTCCAAGACTAATAAATCAGATTTAGAGTCATGGATTATGTTCTTTTTGGCTAAGCAGTTTTCCTCAGTTAAAACCATACCTAAATTGTTTGCCACGTGTTTTAAGTTTTTCTTAGTCGTATGTTTTGAACCGTTTAATTTGGCGTTTGACAAAGCACATACATAATTTGACATATTGCTGAAATATACAAATAAATTGTATTAGAATTTGCACTAAACCCAACATACATATTATCCAATCAAATTTAGCAGAAGTAATCATCGACCCAAGTATATTATTTGATACATTTTGCAACGATACTTCAGAGGTTTAGAATAACCGCTACCGTAGGGCAGTCAGCTACTCCTCCTCTGAATCGATACAATCTCGGCCAATTACTATTGCCACAATAACTCTTAATCCAACAGTTGTTAGCTACCATCGGTTCGGTCAAGACAATCTTGTAAGTGTTACCCGTCATTTTCAGATTCCAGAGGACGACCCTAACAATGCCACCGTAGGGAAGAGCTAATGTTAGGAATGACCCTAAGAAACCGTATCCATTTCTGGAGTTTGCGTTGTTCCGAATCCCATGCGCCAGCCCTCCGTAGGGTGATTGCTCCCAGGGCGACTCGCAGGCGGCGCATAGGAATCTCACGGTGCAACCTAATGGAAGAGACCGCAGGACACGTTGACACGTTTCCTTCACCCACTTACTATGAACATTTTCCCCATTCAACTTGTTATTGACCCATGCAAACACCATCCGTAGGGGGACGGTCCCAGGGCGCCTCGAGGCCAAGCATGGATCTCACGGTGTGAATATAAGGGGGACGTGAGAGTAAAAACTTGATATTAATATCTCATTTTTATACTTTTTCTCCCACTAAAGTATTCTAAAATTTTAGGGTCCTTTTTTTACTTAGGTAAATTCCGGCTAAATGAATCTATCTAAGTCTACGCCTTTTATAACTCTTTATAAAGGTCTTTACTCTAATGGCTAGGTGAATTAAACCCTTTTAATTACCAAGTGACGTGTGCATGCTACTAAGACCGTGGTTAATTCAACTCAGGTGCCAGTCCAGGCGCCGGGAGAGTTCCCTTATAACCAAAGTCTTATATCCTACTTAATCATATTTTAATATATTTAAAATACTAAGTACGAAGTTCTAATCCTATTAGAAACGTGATCTTAGGTCTATTCAATTTTTAAACCATTTAAAAAATAACTCAATCCTACGATCCTATGTTAGCATGCAATTCTTTGTTATAGGTTTATGACAATTTCTATTCATAAACTTTTATAACTATTATAACTTTTAATGAATTAGCCCTATAACATGCTTCTAATGGTGATGAAAGCATATAACAATCAAGTATTCAAGTTATATAAAGTACCATTTAAAAGCAACCTATATCTAGGTGTGTAGAACTACTTTATACTTATGATGTGTAGGTGATAAACTCTTTTTAAACATTACATCGCTCACGCATGCTCATAAAACTCGGGTTAACCTAACTCAAGTACCGACTCGATGCCCAGGTAGGAGGTGTTCCGTAAATCGTCAACTTAAATACCTCCAGCCTTAGACAGCATCTCGTCGGGTGAGTTCTCTTGTAACCTTAGATTTACAAGATATCGACCTATTCTATGCGAATTGTTCGAGTTGGAGGTTGATTAACCCTAAGTGAACATACTTTTATCTTGTTATAGATTTTAACGTCTATCTCGCTTTATAACACTTTATAAAGAACGATAAATCTATAACAATCATCTATGCTATGGTGGTTTCATGCAACATGCTTGTTCGTTTTCGTTTATTCATATATCATTTATACTAATTGAGCTGAACAAAATTAAACATTCAACATGCATCTAATCATGAAATCCTAATCATTGATTTCTTTATTACTAATGCATGAAACATGTTTTCCTATGGAAGCAATTTTGGATCTTAGGCACTTAATAAGCTCAATTTGATCATTCTTTGCATACAGTTGTAAAGAAGAAAAACAGAGTCATGGATACCAACCTCTTTAAATGGAGAAATTGGTTGAATCCTTTTGTTTTTTTCTTCTCCAATGAATCACGAACCACCACTTGATCTTCCTTGCTATCCTCAAGCGTTTGGAACGGATTGTGGGATCCTCTAGTGATGGAATTTGAAGGGAAAAGCTTGAAGAATAAGCTATGGAGGTTGGTTATGGTGAGAGATGATTTTGACAGCAATTCCTTCAGGTTGAAGCATAATTTCTTCAACAATTTTCTTCCCTTTTATAGAGGGATCAAAGTTGAAGTGAAAACCCTTGAGATTGACACCAATTAACCACACTTAAGTGGGAAATTAGGTGGCTTAAGTGAGGGGAGTGCATGGGTTTAGTCACCATGCACTCTAGGGGTGAGCAAGACACATCGAAAAACCGATCCGACCGACCGAAACCGACCGAACCGACGTCGGTCGGTCGGTTCTATAGCAGGTTCGGTCGGAGGTCGGTTTTTCAATAAGAAAAATCAACCATTCGGTCGGTCGGTGGGCCTAAAAAGGCCCGAACCGACCGAACCGACCGAAATTGATTATTATTAAAAAAAAAAGGAAGAGACTATGGGAAAATGTGGGCTGCTTATCACATCAGGGAAGGTGAGAATATGGGAAAACGTGGAAAAACTTCGAAAAACGTGATTATTATTTAAAAAAAAAAGAAATATCAGAAAAAGTTAGAAACCAGCCGGTGGTTTTTTAAAACCACCCTCTGGTTTCTAGAGGTAATGATTACCTATTTTTATAGGTAATCATTACCTATTATTTTTTTAAAAAAATTATTATTTGATTTTTTTTTCTTTCAATCTCTTTCTCCTCTCTTAACGCCATCTCCACTCTCCCTTTTCTCTTTCCCTCTTCCTTTCTCCTCTGTTTCCATTTCTTCTTTCTTCGATTCTTTTGTTTTTTTTTTTTTTTTTCAGACAAAAACGTTCCAAGGTTTGAAGTAAGATGTTATCGGACGACGACGACCAGTTACACGCCACGAAGCATTTTTTTCCTCCTTTTTTTTTTCTTTTCTTCTCGTTTCTCTTCGATTCTTTCTTCTTCTTCTCGTTATCGTACGATCGACGATGTTACACCTTTTTTTCTCTACGAATGAAGCTTTTTTTTCTTTTCTCCATACAAACTCACATAACCGACCGAAACCGACCGATTTTTTCTTATAGTCGGTCGGTCGGTTTTTGTAATAGCTCCCAAAACCGAGACCACCGACCGATCAAAACCGACATGTCGGTGGTCGGCGTCGGTTTTTGATCAAAACCGATGCCGACCGACCGATGATCACCCCTAATGCACTCCACCTCCAAAAAATCAATTAATTTTGATTTTAATTAAATCAAAGATTATCTTGAATTTAATTTCTTAATTATTTAATTTCAATAATCTGAAAAATATAAAATCCAATTTTAATTTTTTAATTTTAAATTAATTCAAAATTAATTTAAAATAATTATTAATTAAATAATTATTAATTAAGTTAATATCCAATATTAGATTAATATTTTGCCATCAATCCCGAACATTTCCGAAATGTTATTTTCCAATCATGAATCCCTATTCATGTTCTCGGTATTTAAATCATATTTATGTTGGGTTTTATGTCCTAAAACTCGTAGATAGTGAATGAAAACAAGTTGTATACTTGTTTCAATAAAGTGTTATTGAGTTGCTACAATAAAGTGTTATTGTTAAATATTGCTCAATTTGACCCAAATCCAATAAACTAAGATCCAAGATTGTTTGTATGTAACTTGAACTAGTATGTGGGGATGATGGGGATGAAAGCCCCGACGCAGCGGAAGCACATCGATAGGACCTTGTGCCGTATATTAATTAATATCAAAATACCATTACGAAAAGGCAAAACAAAACTTTAAACATGCTTTAAAGTCACTGTAAAACGCTATAAACATGCTGAAAAATAACTAGAAAATAAAACTACTTTTATTTTCATGCTTTTCTAAAGAAACGAGAAAGAACCCGTTACAATCCTTTGTTGTAGACTTGACCGTTCTTCGCCAACGACACTTCAACGAACAAAAGCGCAGCAGCCCTCTCGTAGTTTCTTCGCTGGAAATTTCTTCTTCAAAGACACAATAACCACAAAGGTTACACCGGAATGTCTCTAAGTCTAGGAGGCAAAAGACTTGTGGGAGTCTTTCTCTAAGAGGGAGGCTAGAGAGAATTCTAGGGTCTTGTCTTGTGAGTCTAAGAGCAAGAGGGCTACCAAACCATTAGGTCTAGTATTCTATTTATAGGAGAAAAGCCATGAATAAAATATTCACATTAAATCAATTATTTCCATAAATGATTTAATCTATTCCTTAATTAATCAATCCATGATCAATAAATTCCATAATTGATTAATCTTTTCCACAAATGACTAATTACTTCCATAAGTGATTAGATCATTTCCATAAATGATTAATCACTTCCATAAGTGATTAATTATTTCCATAATTGATAATTTTTAATTTAATTAATTAGTCACCAATTAAATATCACATATTTAATTTTCGGCCTTTAATTAATTAATTGTCCAAATTAATTTTAGACCTTAAATTAATTAATTCATATTTGAACTCTTTCAAATTCCTATAAATTTACTATGAATCAACTTCACATTTATTTTTGAAATTTCTTCAAATATTTATTTCTCTCATAATAATATATCAATATATATTATATTGTTTCCCTTAGTAAATTGAACACTTTCAATTTACATTTATTACTTAGTTGCCTCAAATTACTTTATGAGCTACCAGTGGGACCTAATGGACCTGCAGATCAGAAGCTCCAACGATGTGAGATTAATTGGTCAAACTCATTAACCAAATTAATCAATATTCGTTAACTGTGTGTACATTCCACTATAGACTCACAGTTGCACTCTTCTCAGTGCAGACATATTTTCTGTGTCCACGGATATAGACCAATAACCACTAGTTAGTCCTTCACGAGTGTCCGTAACACCAACTGGGTCAAATTACCATTTTATCCCTGGGTTACTTCTATCTCCTCAAGTACCAGTTCTCCTCTAATGAACAACCTGTTTGTGGTCCAACCATCAAACAGAAAACACTATCGTGCCATTGAGAGGGCAGGACCCTTTGTTCAAGACTCGGAGTCACCACTTAAGGGAACACTCATCTGCTTCCCTAAAGTCAGGAAGAAGTGAATTCCATCTTGCATGATTATGTTCCCAGCTCCCCACTCGGTCTTTTCCCCAAAATGGTAGGCTTATTAAGTCGGAGTATTGGACACTCTCACCCATACAAATCAAAGGAAAATCCCTCATGAGCAGGAGTCCATAATCAACTCAGGATTAAGACTAAGTTGTCTAGGTCGTCCTAGTGAAATATAGACCTAACTAGTTAATGGTGTTATAACTAGTGGTTAATATTTTGCGGTCCGGTCTTATGCAAACTCATTGCATAGGATACCCGTACTCACATGTCTCCGACACGAACGCGTTGGATCATAGCGTTTGTATCAAATACAAAGTGGGTCGTATCCATAGTGTCACCAGGTTAAGGCACCCAGTCTTATCCCTATACTGTAGACCCTTTAGGCTGTTTCTTGAACAGTGATCCCCATTTTCGCTACATATAGTTCAAGACTCATATTACAGCCTAGGATGTCTAGTTTATTCGATTAGGGTTGTTTTAGGCAAAGACAAACATAAAATAACTAATAACACTTAATGGAAAAATACATCAATATTATTTCATTAATATTCGGTCAACGGTTACATTCACTATCTAGGAGTTTTAGGGCATAAAACCCAACAAACTCCCACTTGAACTAAAACACTAGTTAGTGGGATGTAAATGCAATAATCTAAAGCTGGAAATGTCATGTGTATTGTATATTTCATAAAGTAAATAAACTAAAATAATACAATGAATTAGGGCATCCTTATACCCATTATATATTTCTCCCACTTGCCCTAGATTAGACGGTATACATATCTCGTAGACCTAGACCCTCTAGATGACCCTCAAACACTTTAGCCGTGAGAGCCTTCGTAAATGGATCAGCGATGTTGTGCTCTGAAGCGATCTTAGTGACGATCACATCTCCTCGTTGCACAATCTCCCGTATCAGGTGATACTTCCTCTCGATGTGTTTACCTCGTTTGTGGCTTCGAGGTTCTTTTGAGTTGGCTACAACCCCATTCTTGTCACAGTATAGTGTTATGGGCACGTTCATATTTGGAACAACTTCCAAATCAGTCAAGAACTTTCTAAGCCAGACTGCTTCCTTAGTTGCTTCGCAAGCTGCTACATACTCAGCCTCCATGGTTGAGTCTGTTATGCATCATTGTTTGATGCTTCTCCAAACTATTGCTCCTCCATTGAGGGTAAATACTGACCCTGGTGTGGATTTCCTTGAATCCTTATCAGCTTGAAAGTCAAAGTCAGTGTATCCAGTAAGAATCAAATTCTTAGCTCCATACACAAGCATGTAGTCCTTCGTTCTCCGAAGATACTTGAGGATATTCTTAACCGCTCCCCAGTGGTCCAACACTGGATTAGACTGATACCTACTGACTACTCCCACTGCATAACATATGTCAGGCCTAGTGTAGAGAATAGCATACATTAAGCTGCCCACAACTGAGGCGTAGGGAATGTGTCTCATGTTCTCAATTTCGTGAGGTGTCTTAGGAGACTGTTACTTAGACAGGTGTACCCCATGTCTGAAGGGTAATAATCCCTTATTGGAGTTTTGCATCGAATATCGAGACAACATTTTGTCAATATACGTTGCTTGAGGCAGTGCTAGTGTTTTGTTCTTACGATCCCTAATGATTTGGATTCCAAGAACATATTCAGCCTCTCCCAGATCTTTCATTTGGAATTGGGCTGCTAGCCATTTTTTAATGTCAGTTAGGTATCCTACATCATTCCCAATGAGTAGGATATCGTCTACATAAAGTACTAGAAAAGCTACTTTCTTTTTGTGGATTTTCTTGTACACACAAGGCTCATCAACGTTTTGGTCAAAACCAAAAGATTTGATTGCAGTATCAAACCTAATGTTCCGAGATTTGGACGCTTGTTTCAATCCATAAATGGATCGATTTAGCTTACAAACCTTTTGTTCCTGACCTTGGGCTACGAACCCTTCGGGTTGAGACATGAAGATATTATCTTCAAGATTACCATTCAGAAAGGCAGTCTTGATGTCCATTTGCCATATTTCATAGTCATAATATGTGGCTATGGACATGAGAATTCTTATGGACTTTAACATGGCTACACGGGAAAGGTTTCCTCATAGTCAACCCCTTCCTTTTGGGTATAACCCTTTGCCACTAGTCTATCTTTGATGGTCTGTACCTTCCCAGCTGCATCTCTTTTTCTCTTATAGATCCATTTGCATCTTATGGGTTTTACCGGATCTGGTAGATCTGCGAGTTCCTATACAAAATTGGAGTACCAAGACTCCATTTCCAGGTCCATGGCTTTGACCCTTTCATCCTTATCTTCGTCATTCATGGTCTGTCGATAGGACAATGGATCCTCAATGCCATAATTAGGTATGACAACCTGAGTTTCAGTTAAACCCAAGTAGCGATCAGGTTGTAATACAACCCACCCACTGCGTCGAGACATTCTCAACGTTTGAGAAGGACTGGATGGATCTGAAGAACTAGTTCCTTCATCAACCCTTGTTGAAGGTCCAACTTCGTCAACAACTCTTGGTGATTCTTCAGTAGCTTCTCCTAATACTAATTTGCTACGTGGTTTATGATCCCTCATGTGGTCTTCCTCCAAGAAGGTGGCGTTCGTTGATACAAACACCTTATTTTCTTGTGGGTCATAGAAGTAACCACCTCTCGTTTCTTTAGGGTAACCAACAAATTGGCACAGTTTTGATCGAGGTTCCAGTTTCCAAGGATTTGTCACAAGCACGTGTGCTGGACAATCCCATATACGAAAGTGACGCAAACTAGGTTTACGCCCCTTCCATAATTCGAAAGGTGTTTCAGAAACACTTTTCGAGGGAACATTGTTCAAGATGTGTACGCAAGTCTCTACTGCATACCCAAAAACGAGCTAGGCAATTGAGCATAGCTCATCATTGATCGAACCATGTCTAACAAGGTTGTATTTCTCCTTTCTGATACACCATTTTGTTGAGGTGTACCAGGGGCTGAGAGTTGGGATTGGATTCCATGTTCTATCATATAATCCTGGAATCTTTGATCCATATATTCCCCTCCTCGATCAGATCGAAGTACTTTAATTGATTTACCTAATAGGTTTTCAACTTCAGCCTTAGACTCCTTAAACATTTCAAGGGCCTCAGACTTATGTCTCATTAGGTATAAGTAACCATATCTTGAATAATCATCTATAAATGAGATGAAATATTCGAACCCTCCTCGAACTTTTACATTCATTGGACCACGGAGATCCGAATGTATTAACTCTAAGGGTTCTTTGGCTCTGTAATAACCTTTTAAAGTAAAGGGTCTTTTGGTCATTTTGCCCTCGAGACAAGATTCACAAGGTGGTCGTGAATCATCTTCTAACTCGCTTAGAAGTCCATTCTTTACCAAACGACCGATTCTATCGATGTTTATATGACCAAGTCTTAAATGCCAAAGATGAGTATTGTTACTTGTTGGAGAAATTCTTTGCCTTTTTATTTGAGTTTCAGCAGTTTTAAACAATTTGTGATTTAAAAGTGCTTTGTTTTCGGCTGGTCTTAATACATACAAGTTAGTTTCTAATTTGGCTGAACAAATAAGTACACCATTCTTATAAATTAACGCTTCATTCATATTAAAATTTACTGTATACGATTGTTCAATCAAACATGAAATAGAAATTAAGTTCGTCTTAATCTTGGGAACGAATGACAAAATTTTATAAAAGTAAGAATCTATTTCTAAAAAATAACTTCGCAGCTCCCACTGCCTTAGTTGAAATGACTTCTCCAGTTCCGACCTTGAGCGTCATTTCACCATCGTTCAACTGCCGAAAGGAATCATTTCCTGAAAAGAAGAGCAAACATGATTAGTTGCTCCTTAATCAAGTATCCAGGTAAACTCATAATGTTCTACTAGGCATGTTTCTAAAACTAGTAAATCAAATTTACCTTCCTTTTCCTTTTTTTTCTCAACAAGGTACTTTGGGCAGTTTCTCTTCCAGTGTCCATCTACATTGCAGTGGAAACAGTTGCCCTTGTCAGCCACAACTTTGGCTTTTCCCTTGTTTTTAGCAGTAGTAGCGGGAGCCTTCCCCTTGTTTCCTTTCTTCTTCAGAATCTTTTTCGAAGAAGTGGCTACAGATTTAGTTCCAGAGGATGAACCCTTCTCAAACTTTCTTTTAGAGTGGACAACATTTGTCTCTCCTTCTACCTATCCTTTGTTCTTAAGAAGAGATTGATAGAGTTGTAGCTCATTTAGGAGACTAGCTATTTTATTCATCATTGCATTGCTTCGAAACTGTAGAAAACTCTTCGGAAGAGATTCTAAGATGAATGCAACCTGACTACGCTCATCTATGACTACCTCGTTTGCTTTTGCCACGTTGAATTGGACCATCATATCCAGGACATGTTCCCGAACAAATGTGCCCTCTTTGATGCGGCAGCTATAAATGTATTTGACAGCGTCATAATGGAGTTGGTAGGACGGTTGTCCAAACATCTCTTGGTGAGAATTCGTAATCTCCCTCGCTGTGACCATGCCTTCATATCTCTTAGCCAAAACTTCAGATAAGCTGGCTAGGATATAGACGCGAGCCTTATCATTGGCCTTTGTCCAGAGGTCATAAGCATCCTTAATTGCTTGGGATGCATTACAAGCAGGGGTTGGAGGACAATCCTCTGTTAAGACGAACCGCATATCATCGACAACAAGAATCGTATTCAGGTTCGACTTCCACGTAGCATAATTTTCACCGGTTAATATCTCATTTTTAAGCAGAGAGACTATTGAGGAAGACATTGCTGAAATTAAACATACAATGATCGTATTAGTTATCTTTACCTTAACCCATCATACAAGCAAACAATTGAGCAATCCAATCAATTTAGCAAAACAAGCAATCACAGAACCCTAAAATTATTGATTTAGTTTTGCAACGATGTTTTAGAGATTTAGAATATTAGACACCGAATGGTGATCAACTACTCCTCCTCTGAAATGAGACATTTCTCAGCCAATTCTAATTCCATAATAACTCATATTCCTATAGACATTAGCCATCGTTGTTCGGTCAAAGATTTGTTAACACATTTAACTCATCCTCATAAGTGTAACCCTCCCACTTTCATATCTCAGAGGCACGCACCAACATGCTACCAAAGGGTAAGACAACTGTTGGTCATTAGCCTAAGAGTCCCTATCCTATTCAGAAGTTCACGGTGTTCCGAATCCTATGATCAGTCCCTCCGAAGGGATGGTTGCGCCAAGACAACACGCAGGCGGATCATAGAACTCTCACGGTGCGAACTAGGGGTGGAGACCGAGGGATACGTTGATACGTGTCCCGCTCCCACTTACTTTAGACATTTTTTCCATTCACCTTGTTATTGATCCATGCAAACACTTTTCGAAGGCAAACCGCTCCTAAGGCGACACGAAGCCGAGCATGAACCTCACGTTGTGAATATAGGGACGTAGGAGCAAAAGTTGATTTAAATCTCGTTTTGTAATTTTCCTTCCACTGAAAATGTGCTAAGGTTTATTTAGGGTTATTTAACATAGATAAATTCGGCTAAGTCAGTGTATCTAAGTCTAATCCTATTATAACAATTATGGAAATGATTCAACCGCAACGTTTTAGGTGGATTAAACTCCTTTAATAAACCCAGCAACATTGCAAGTAAACATGATTATTGTTAATTCAACTCAAGGTTCGGGTCAGTTCCCAGGTAGGTGGTGTTCCGTAAACTGTCAACTTAAATACCCCCAGCCTTAGAACTTTACCGAGAGAGTTCCCTTATAATCACAGTAATGTAAAGTCTTTACTCTAAAGATCTAGGTGCATTAAACTCTTTTAACAAACCTAGTGACATTGCATGCTAACATTTGACTATGATTAATTCAACTCTGGTATTCCGGGTCAATTCCCAGGTAGGAGGTGTTCCGTAAACCGTCAACTTCAATACCCCCAACCTTAGACAGAACTTAACCGGTGGAGTTCCCTTATAATCATAACATTGTTTTTCCTACTCAGTCAATTAAAACTATTTTTAATTCTAAGTAAGAAATAATTATAATCCTATTAGAAACTGATCTGGGTCTAATTAATTTTAAACAATTTAAAATTAATCCAATTTATCCTATGATCTTATGTTTGCATGCAATTCTTGATTATAGATTGACGGTTTCTAATCATTAATATTAAAGAACTATTTCAAATTTTAATGATTAATCCTATAATCAAGAATCTAGGGTTTAATTCATTCAACAATCTCATTCAAATTAAATAATGAAGGCATACTAATTGCATAGCAGGAGAAATAATATAACAATTATATTAATAACTATGGATGTTTCATGCTTCATGCAATTTGGATTTTCTTTTAATATAACAATTATAAGCCAATCAAGAAAATCAATCAAGCATGTTCCATTCATCATATTAAACATAAACTATTTATATTTAATATATGTAATGACATGCTTCATGCTTTATTATTTTCATATAATTAATATACACTTATATTAAAAAAAAAAAAATGAAAACAATTCCATGCATTTAAAACATACATTATAACAATTTATAATATATAAGTAAATGCATGAGCATGTTTATAACCTAAGGTGGGATTAAATATTCTATATGACATCCATAAAGCATATAAATAGCAATTGAACCGGTTAATTTTGGCCCCTAGGATAAAAGAAAACATTAAATTACAATAATTACTGCTGAATTCTATCCTAAAATCCTTCTGCAGCTCCAAAAATTGGTCTAGACATCACGAACAGCCTCAAACCAGCCTTCAAAATAATGAACCAAGCCAAAATTCAGCTGAACCGAACCAAATTGGTCCTAGCCCAGCCGAACCGGAGCGAACCGGACCGCCCACCTTCTTGAACCGCGCCTGTTAAAGCCCTTATTCACGTCGCCATCGTGACAGCGTCGAGACGCTAACAACGTTGCGGGTTTGTCTGAACTCAGCGCCTGCGGTATCGAGATAGCGTCGAGACGCTTTGTGAACAGCGTCCCAATGCTGTTACGTCTGGAACATTTTTCTGGGCAGAAACAACATCCGATTTCGGTTTTCCTCTTCGATTTTAGTTGCGGTTACTTCGATTTTCATCTCATAAGAATCTATTCTAGACCCGGAATTACATAGGACTCGATTTTACATAAAATACCCGAAACATCAGGCCCTACCATGATCAAAATCACATAAAAATAAAATCTATGGCCATAAAATTAACCTAAACAGTTCAATGCAAACCGAACATACATTATGCATAAATCGCACCTATTGAGCCTTACGCAAATTTTAATATCGATTAATAGGGACAACGAAGGCTCTGATGTCGATTGAAGGGGATGAAAGCCCCGACGCAGCGAAAGCGCATCGATAGGACCTTGCGTCGTATATTAATTAATATCAAAATACCGTTACGAAAAGGCAAAACAAAGCTTTAAACATGCTTTAAAGCCATTGTAAAACGTTATAAACATGCTGAAAAACAACTAGAAAATAAAACTACTTTTATTTTCATGCTTTTCTAAAGAAACAAGAAAGAACCGTTAAAAACCTTCGTTGTAGACTTGACCGTTCTTCGCCAACGACGCTTCAACGAACAAAAACGCAGCAGCCCTCTCGTAGTTTCTTCGCTGGAATTTTCTTCTTTAAAGACACAATAACCACAGAGGTTACACCCGTATGTCTCTAAGTCTAGGAGGCAAAAGACTTGTGGGAGTCTTTCTCTAAGAGGGAGGCTAGAGAGAATTCCAGGGTCTTGTCTTAGTCTAAGAGCAAGAGGGCTACCAAACCATTAAGTCTAGTGTTCTATTTATAGGAGAAAGACCGTGAATCAAATATTCACATTAAATCAATTATTTCCATAAATGATTTAATCTATTCCTTAATTAATTAATCCATGATCAATCAATTCCATAATTGATTAATCTTTTCCACAAATGACTAATTACTTCCAGAAGTGATTAGATTATTTCCATAAACGATTAATCACTTCCATAAGTGATTAATTATTTTCATAATTGATTAATTTTTAATTAATTAGTCACCAATTAAATATCACATATTTAATTTTCGGTCTTGAATTAATTAATTGCCCAAATTAATTTTAGACCTTAAATTAATTAAATCATATTTGAACTCTTTCAAATTCCTATAAATTTAATATCAATCAAATTCACATTTATATTTCAAATTTCTTCAAATATTTATTTCTCCAATAATAATTATCAATATATATTATATTGTTTCCCTTAGTAAATTGAACACTTTCAATTTACATTTATTACTTAGTTGCCTCAAATTACGTTATGAGCTACTAGTGGGACCTAATGGACCTGCAGATCAGAAGCTCCAACAATGTGAGATTAATTGGTCAAACTCATTAACCAAATTAATCAATATTCATTAACTGTGTGTACATTCCACTATAGACTCACAGTTGCACTCTTCTCACTGCAGACATATTTTCTGTGTCCATGGATATAGACCAATAACGACTACTTAGTCATTCACGAGTGTCTGTAACACCAGCTGAGTCAAATTACCGTTTTACCCCTAGGTTACTTCTATTTCCTTAAGTACCAGTTCTACTCTAATGAACAACCTGTTTGCGTTCCAACCATCAAACAGAAAACCCTCTCGTGCCATTGAGAGGGTAGGGCCCTTTGTTTAAGACTCGGAGTCACCACTTAAGGGAACACTCATCTGCTTCTCTAAAGTCGGGAAGGAGTGAATTTCATCTTGCATGATTATGTTCCCAGCTCCCCACTCGATCTTGTCCCAAAAATGGTAGGCTTATTGAGTCGGTGTATTGGCCACTCTCACCCATACAAATCAAAGGACAATCCCTCAGGAGCAGGAGTCCATAATCAACTCAGGATTAAGACTAAGTTGTCTACGTCGTCCTAGTGAAATAGAGACCTAACTAGTTAACGGTGTTATAACTAGTGGTTCCTATTTCGCGGTCCGGTCTTATGCAAACTCATTGCATAGGATACCCCTACTCGCATGTCTCCTACACGAACGCGTTGGATCATAACGTTTGTATCAAATACAAAGTGGGTCGTATCCATAGTGTCACCAGGATAAGGCACCCAGTCTTATCCCTATACTATAGACCCTTTAGGCTTTTTCTTGAACAGTGATCCCCATATGTCGCTACATATAGTTCAAGACTCATATTACATCCTAAGATGTCTAGTTTATTGGATTAGGGTTATTTTAGGCAAAGACAAACATAAAATAACTAATAGCACATAATGGAAAAATACATCAATATTATTTCATTAATATTCGGTCAACGGTTACATTAACTATCTACGAGTTTTAGAGCATAAAACCCAACAGGGAACATACGGGGATCAATGTTCAAGTAACAAACTAAAAGGTCTATAGTACAAGGATAAGGTTGGGTACCTTATCCTGGTAACACTATGAGATATGACCCGCCTTGTATTTGATACAGACGTATTGATCCAAAGCATCCATGTAGTAGTCTTGCAAGCGGGGGTATCCTATGCAATGAGTTTGCATAGTACCGGACCATGAAATAGTAAACCACTAGATATAACACCGTCAAATAGTTACCATTTCAATAGGATGACCTAGGTAATTCAGTCTTAATCTTGAGTGTGTCATGAACTTCTTCTCATGAGGGATTGTCCTATGATTAGCATGGGTGAGAGTGGTCAATACGCCGACTCAATATGTCTTCCTTTTTGGGGACAAGATCGAGTGGGAGGCTGGGGACATGACAACCCAAGAAGGAATTCACTCATTCCCTCTTCTAGGAGAAGTAGATGAGTGTTCCCTTAAGAGGTGACTCCGGGACTTGAACAAAGGGATCCCGTCCTCTCACTGGCCCGAGAGGGACTTTCTGTTTATTGGTTGGACCATAAACATGTTGTTCATTAGAGGAGCACTAGTACTTAGGGAGACAAATGTAACACAGGGGTAAAATGCTATTTTGACTCAGCTGTGGTTACAGACACTCATGAAGGATTGACTTACCGGTATAGGTTTATATCCGTGGACACAAAATTATGTATGCAGTGAGAATAGTACAATTGTGGGTCTTTAGTGGAGTGAACCCACAGTTAACGAAAATTGATTAATTAGTTAATAAGTTTAGCCGATTAAATCTCATATCGTTGGAGCTTCTAATTTGCAGGTGCATTATGTCCCTGACGGGACCGTAGGAGGGTGTCGAATTCTCCTTAAGTCGTCAAATAAAATTTATAATCCACGACACTACTACTAAATTTTGTAGCAATAGAGGCCGGGATCGAACACAGTAAAGGGGGATCTAATAAGTGTAGGATTTTATGCTTATGAAAACAGGGGGGATTTTTTTATGATGAATGACAATCAAGAAAATAAATTAACTGCAAACTAAATTTCAAATGGCACGAAAACTAAATCTGCAGAGAAGAAATAAGACGGGATCAAATACATAAAAAGAAGATCGTTGGATTAGGATTTATTATGCTTGATTCTAATTCATTGGCTTCTTAGTTTTATCTAATGGTTGTTCTAAATTGATTTCATTAGTTCGGTTGGCTTATGGGTTACTCGCAGGACCCCCCTACACTAACCTGTGCTAATTAAGTCGCTAATCGTGAATTCAGCAATTAACAAGATTAATTAATAAGGGCTTATCGCTCGCCACCCCTTATGCATAATGTAGTAACCATCCGAGACCTCTGTAACAGTTACTACCTATATCTAACTAGATTATTAACACACAATTTTACAACTACCTATTAAAACTAGTCGCTTTGGGATCGTGGGTCAGGAATTATAGGAACTAAATTCAAATGCAATTTAAATCTAAATTGCTACAACCTTTAACATGCATCCTACGCCTATCAAGGGTCGTCTCACGTAGAGAGTGGCTTGCCTCAACCTAGTGGCTATCTCAAATAACTGATTGAATACACAAGCTATAATCGCATAGGGCGTCAATCCTAATTGACTAACGGTCATGTATTTGTTTAAAAGGGATTGCATGCAAATCTCAATGAAAATACAGCAAGAGCATAAGGTATGAACCAGAAAACATAGCCAATTGTATTAGAAATCAAAACATAAATCCAATCCAACGATCTAGAGAAGTTTAGCTACGCGTAGATGAAGTAAAAGCGATAAATAACATGAAAGAATCCATAGTAAATGACCAACAATGGTCTACAAAGGTGCTGGAAAGTAAAAGAGGCAAAGAAATCGTAAAAGGGACCCATAACCCGATTTTTACTCTTGGTCTTGTCTAATCTCGACTTTCTGCACTTTTTCTTGGTCTTGTCTTTCTTCTTCTCGGTTTGGGCCTTCAATCTTTGGCTTTCGGTGTCATAATTCAGGCTCGCTTCAGCACAATTGAGTATTTTCACCTCCTCTCCGTCTAACACATCGAGATGGCTCCAAAAACTCCGTAATTGGCCCGAATTAACACCAATTAGCGTGATCGACTCTCGACATGACCTAAGCTCGACTAACCTGTAAATAGGACAAGTAAAGCATAAAACAACTCTAACAATCTTAGATTAGAGGCGATAAAACATGACTATTTAGGTCCTATCAAATACCCCCAAACTAAATCTTGCTAGACCTCGAGCAAGGCACACACAAAACAAGGAGAAAGGCGTTGTGCATATAATTGAAAAGTGATTTAATCCTCATGACTCAAACATTCCAAAAACTAAAGCAACCAAGAGACATTTGCAAGAGAGACAAATGAGGAGACAAATCAAAATTTTTCAAAGATTATCTTGCACAAGAGAGCTCCATCCAACCTAAAGAAGACTTTACTAGCCCGGGATTGGCTTACTCAGCTCTCATCCTATCTTTCCCCTACACTGGCACTAAAGTCTTGCTAAAAGGCCCAAATGGAACAAACTAGGTTGTTTCCTCTTGCTTAGGTGCCTGATCAAGGAATTCTTTTTTCTCTTCTCTCTTTTTTTTTCTTTTTCTTTCCTTTTTTGTTTTTGCATTCCTTTTTGATAGGGCACTAGCTTTCACACTACAGCGCAGGGACCCATAACCTGAGTTTTACTCTTGGTTGGCCTAACTGATGACACTGCAGGTAGCTCTTTTTACCCCTAAGCGTTTAACCTCAATGCAACCATGCTCTCTCTCTCTCTCTCTTTTTTCTTCTCAAAGTAAAGATGGCGAGCATATGATTTTTCTTTTCTTTTGCCTCGCCACCCCTGACTTATTTGTCCACTCTTTTTTTTTTAATTGCAGACATATTTTCTTTTTCTCTCATAGGCAAGAATCCACACACTATTTTGCAAAAAATTTAGACTTTCTCGCTTAACCTTACACCTATCAGGGTGATAACAGGAATATGAACTAAGTAATCCGCTCCTAAGAATTCAAGCCATACTTTTAAAGCAAAATAGACACTCAACAGGTGCATGACTGATGACATGCAAAAATGTCATCATTTTCCTATTAATTTTAGCTAGTTTTGTGCATTAATTGTGAGCTTTAATGTATTTTTATGTTAATTTTGCAGAAAACCGAGTTCAAGAAGAAAAACCAAGAATTTTACCAATTTTGGGTATAAAAAGAAGACTTTGGGCCATAAAAGAAGGAAAGAAAAGAAGATACTCGAAGTGGAGGCCCAAAAGCCCAAAAGAATGAAGAAAAGAGGCCAAAATCCGTGAAGAAAGCTTCTAGAAGGTCTAGCGTCGAGACGCTAGGACCAGAGCGTCTCGACGCTAGGACCAGAGCGTCTCGACGCTAGGTGATCAGTAAAGAAAGCTCTAGAATCGCGGTAGCGTCGCGACGCTGTCCGCGTAGGGTCGCGACGCTGCGACAACTTCTGCTCCAAGAAAACCTGACGACTCTGTGACGTAGCGTCTCGACGCTGTGCGTCTTGGGCAGCAAGAAAGGTCCGGATTCTGCACTATAAAAAGGCCCCTTCCCTTTGGTTCAAATCATCCCATTTTGGGGAGCGCTCCTCTAGCTCAATAGAGAGAAAAAGTGAGAAGAATTGTGAGGAAAAATGAGGAATTGAGCGAGATTCCAAGGCTCGGGATTCGAGATGCTCGTGACGGGAGCTTGGGATCAACTTATCGGTTATTTCTTCCTTACTTCTTTGTAATTTCTTATTTTAATTTGAGTTAGGCCTATGGATCAAGATCATTTTGGCAAAATTATTTCCAATTGTGAGTAGATCTTGAGACCTAGGGTCGTTATTCTAGTTAATTGGACATTGTAGCGCAATTACTTGGATTATGTAATGAATTTCTTCATATTTCATCTATGCAATTTATGCTTAATGCCTTTAATCTCTTGATCACGGATTAATTGATTTGTTGGTCTAAATTGATACTCGACAGAGAGAATTTAGATTAGATCCAAATTGCATGGCTAATAATTGCTTGGAACACGAGAGTGAAAAAGAATTGTTAGAAATTGATAATGAAGTTGCTTAATGCCATACTATGATTAACTAAGGAGATGTACACATGAATTAGTTATGTTAGTATGACATGTGGAGGAGCTTGAAAGAGAATTCTGCTTAAAATTACTTCTAGATTTATGAAATTGAAGATTATTAGTTACATGCATCCATGTAATTGAGCTACAAATCCAAGAAAGCTAGATAACACCCTAGGTCAAGTTCCCTTAATTGGTTATTTTCATTTTGTTGTTGCATGTTTCTTTTTATTAGCTTCTTTAATTTTTTGCTTTATCATTCGAGTTGGAATTCTAAATAAAATTGAACATGATGGTTCTTGGTACTTAATGGATATAATTCAAATTCCCTGAGGATTCGATACTCAGTATTACCTACCGTTTTATATTACTTGCGGCCCGTGCACTTTGCGGTCACCAATGACATGTCCAATAAAAGTTTTAAAAAGGCTCATTTTTTGAACACTCTCGGTCACAACTCATCGAAAACAATAAATTTTTGAAAAAATTTGAGTCAATCCCAGGAAATCATCATCACTTAAACAAGCATACACACAACAAGCATGCAAGACATTTCATCAAGCGCAAACGCTGGCCTGACGCTCAGATGCTCAAGGCCCAACAGAAGTTTAAAGTAAATTCCCCACCCCCAACCTAAATTTTATATTGCCATCAATGTAATAAATCATGAAGAATAAGACAATGCATACGGAAAGAATAGAATTTCCCTGAATGATTCCGCTCATGGGTGGTGAATTACGTTTTCTACAAATGTAGAAACTTCATTTTGGTACCGCCAATCCTAAAAGACAGACAAAAAGAAGGAAACAAGCATAAAAGCAACTAATAAAGACAAAACCTATCTAAGAATTTAAAAGAAAGAAAGCAATAAAATTATAGAGTGCAAATGTTTAAGGTCACTTGCGCAACCACGCTCTCCTCGCTTTTCATCCGAAATCAACCTCTTTGATTTTCATTACATCCTTTTTGTTTTTCTTCTTATTGATTTGCTCCTGCATAGACAAATTAAACTTGCACACAGAGTGCAAGGCATGAGAAAATTTAAACAAATAATCCATCATCATCCCCAACATACTGATCAAGACACCTTTATAATGAGCAACAGACTGGTCAATAATTGGAATTACTAAATCTAACCCATGCAAATCATAACTATTAAGTTCAGGGGAAGTAGAAATTGGCATAAAATGGACCGAAGCTAACTCATCACCTATTTCTATTTTTTCTATCAAGCATGAAGAATTACATGAATTAGACTCAGAATCTAAAGAAGGTTCAAGCTCAGGCTCACTAACCTCATTAGACTTACCTTCTTGTTGTTGCTCAGGAGTTTGGCTATCTGAAGAATTTGAAGAACTTACCTCTCGAACTTTCCATGCGAGCTCGAAATGATCTTCCTAGCCTCACTCGGTGTTCTGTCAAACACATCACCACAACTTGTTATGTCGAACATCCTTCTATTGTCATGAGCCAAACCCTCGATGAAGTGTAGAAGTAAGGATTCCTCGGACAGTGGGCGATGAGGGAGCGTGCATAACTTATTGAAGCGATCCCAATACTTGTGAAATTCCTCCTCGTTTGCCTGGGTGATGTAGATGATTTCTCTGGTGACTTCAGGGTCTCCAAGAGATGGGAGATGACTCAAATCAGGAGCTAGTAGGTCTTGCATCATGCACTCAGCCATGGCACTCTAACTTACCACGCCAAGTTTATGTTGATTTCATCGTTAAGCTCTGCAAAAAGAAAAAATAAAAAGCACAAAAAGAACACAAAATCCTATAAACACTAGAAAACGCCCTTCCCCGGCAACGGTGCCAACTTGACGGGACCGCATGAGGGTGTCAAATTCTCCTTAAGTCGTCAAATAAAATTTATAATCCATGGCACTACTACTAAATTTTGTAGCAATATCGGCCGGGGTCGAACAATTTCATGTCCCTAAATTTTAAATGGCACAAAAACAATTTCATGTCCCTAAATTTTGTAGCAATAACGGCCGGGGTCGAACTAATAAGTGTAGGATTTTATGCTTATGAAAACAGGGGGGATTTTTTGATGATGAATGACAAGCAAGAAATAAAATAACTGCAAACTAAATTTTAAATCACACGAAAACTAAATATGCAGAGAAGAAATAAGACGGGATCAAATACATAAAAAGGAGATCGTTGGATTAGGATTTATTATGCTTGATTCTAATTCATTGGCTTCCTAGTTTTCTCTAATGGTTGTTCTAAACTGATTTCATTAGTCTGGTTGGCTTTTGGGTTACTTGGAGGGCCTACACTAACCTATGCCAATTCAGCCGCTAATCGTGAATTCGACAATTAACAAGATTAATTAATAAGGGTTCTATCGCTCGCCACCCCTTATGCATAATGTAGTAACCATCCGAGACCTCTGCAACGGTTACTACCTATATCTAACTAGATGATTAACAAGCAATTTTACAAGTACCTATTAAAACTAGCCGCTTTGGGATCGTGTGTCCGGAATTATAGGAAGTAAATTCAAATAAATTTAAATCTAAATTCCTACAACCTTTAACATGCATCCTAGGCCTATCAAGGGTCGTCTCACATAGAGAGTGGCTTGCCTCAACCTAGTGGCTATCTCAAATAATTGATTGAATACACAAGCTACAATCGCATAGGGAGTCAATCATAATTGACTAACGGTCATGTATTGGTTTAAACATGATTGCATGCAAAACTCAATGAAAATACAGCAAGACCATAATGTATGAACCAGAAAACTCAGCCAATGGTATTAGAAATCAAAACATAAATCCAATCCAACGATCTAGAGAAGTTTAGCTACGCATAGATGAAGTAAAAGCGATAAATAACATGAAAGAATCCATAGTAAATGACCAACAATGGTCTACAAAGGTGTTGGAAAGTAAAGGAGGCAAAGAAATCGTAAAAGGGACCCAAAATCTAACCTAACAGCGGACTAAACCGAGACCATATATATAAAGAAAACACGCCGGCGTCGAGACGCCAAGGCACAGCGTCGAGACGCTGCGTACTTTTGTCTTCGGCCCAAAATCGCGTCAGCGTCGAGATGCCAAGACCGGCGTCGAGATGCCAGCCTCTAATCTTGACTTTTTGCTCTTTTTGTCGGTCTTGTCTCACTTCTTCTTTGTTCGGGGCTTCAATCTTTTGGCTTTCGTTGTCATAATTCAGGCCCACTTCAGCACAATTGGGTATCTTCACCTCCTCTCCGTCCAAGACATCGAGATGGCTCCAAAAACTCCGTAATTGGCCCGAATTAACACCAATTATAGTGATCGACTCCCGGCACGGCCTAAGGTCAATTAACCTATAAATAGGACAAGTAAATCATAAAAAAACTCTAACAAGCTTAGATTAGAGGCGATAAAATAGGACTATTTAGGTCCTATCAGTCCCACTGGTAGCTCGTAAAGAGACTCGAGACAATTAAGTATAAATTGTAAATTGAAAGTGTTCAATTTATTTAGGAGAATCATATAATGTATATTGATACATTATAATATAAAGTTTATGAAACTTTATAATATAATTTTTAATTAATTTTAAAATTAATTCTTGAGAGAAAATATTTGAAAGAGTTCAAATAATTAATATGAATTGGATTCATATTAACATAAATAATTTAATAAAATCCCTAAGATTAAATATGTGATATTTAATTGACTAATTAATTAATTATATATTAAAATTCGATATGAATAAGATAATAGATTTGATCTTATTCATGACCTTTTCCTATAAATAGGATCCTTGGGGTGGGGTGAATGGCATCCCATACATTCTCCTACTCTCAGAGAATTCTCCTGAAGGCTCCCACCAGTCTCCTGCCTCTAGTAGTCTAAGAGTCATATCGGTTTAGGGTTGATGTGCTATAGTTCGTGACACTCCACTATAGCATAGTAGTTGAACTTCCCTCACTGTAGATATGTTTTCGTCCACTCGATACAACCATGATTTGTAAGTCAATCCTTCATAGGTCGTTTGTTATTATAACTAGGTCCAATGTCCGTTTTACCCCTATAGCACATCTTTGTTCCTTAAAGCAAGGCATAAAATCTCAAAATTTGTTTTAAAGTTTGCTCAATTTAAAGATAAATTTGAACACCAATTCAGATCAGTTCCCAGGTAGGAGGTGTTTTGTAAACTGTCAACTTAAATACCTCCAACCTTAGACAGAACTTCCCTGACTCAGGTTCTAATTTATTTTTAAATTGCTTAAAATAATTGGCCAGTCAAATCATAAAGCAAACATGCATATGTTTCCCACCTCCAACCGAAACGTTACATTGTCCTCAATGAAAATTAAACATGGAAAGTGCGGGACAAAAGTAAAAGGGAACAGAAAACCTCCCTGTTTAAGCATTGGGTTGGAAAAGGATGGAATATTCCACGATTGGCAAAAATTTATAGAGATTTGGTGTAGGGGTCCTATAAAACAATAAAGAAAGACAATTAAGGAAAGTGGCAGTTGCATAGATGGCAAATTGGACCAAATTAATAGCAAATATAGCACAGTTGCAAACTAATTGCAAATATAGCAAAATTAATTGTACAAGACCAAAAAGTTGTTGTCAGATTCAATCCGTGTCTATCACTGATAGACTCTGATTATTCAAACTATATCAGTGTCTATCGCTTATAGACTTCGATTAATCAAAATCTATCAGTGACTATTTCTGATAGACATCGATTAATAATAGCCTATTAGTGATAGTCACTGATAGATTTTGGTTAACCAGAGTTTATCAGCGATAGACAATGATAGACTCTGAATAATCAAAGTCTATCAGTAGACTGATAAATTATGATTAATCAGAGTCTATTGCTGATAAACTCTGATAATCGAAGTCTATCAGATATACTCTGATAGATTTTGCTATATTTGCAATTTTTTGTACATGGTGCTATATTTGCTTTTAATTTGGTCGAATTTGCCACCCACTGCAATTTTCCTTAAGGAAATAACAAAGGAATAAACTACTAAATAAGGAAAGGATAGAAATTGGGTTGCCTCCCATAAGCACAATTTTGTAACGTCGTTATGCTCGACGGGTTTGAACAAATCAACCCCGGCTGTCATCTTCACTGTTGTAGACAAATGGTGCAAAACTTCCAAAGGATTCATCATCAGAAAAAACATAATTATCATGGTCAGAAACAATAGTGCTTAGATTACTAGAGGAATGAGAGTTATTACCAACTACCCTAAATGTCATTGTCTTTCCTTTAAATCCTACTGTAACAACTCCTGAATCTACATCAATGTTTACCTTGGTCGTTTTCATGAAAAGGCGACCCAAAATAATAGAGGCAGAATTAGAGTTACATGGTGCAGGCATATCAAGAATATAAAAATCAGCATGAAAGACAAAATCCTCTATTTTAACAAGGACATTCTCACAGATACCTAAAGGGGTAATGCTAGATCTATAAGCTAATTGAATTATTATACTAGTCTCATGCAAATTAGTCAATCCTAACTCATGATATAGAGACATAGGCATAACATTGTATGAAGCTCCTAAGTCTAGCATGGCATGTTTAACATGGTGATGCCCTATCATGCAAGGTAAGGAAAACATACCTAGATCTAAGCATTTTTCAGGCAAAGGTTTAAAAGCAAGCATGGAAAGATTTTCACTAACCTTTTTGTTCGAGATTTTCTTTTTGGTACACCATCTTTTCAAAAATTTGGCATACCTTGGAAATTGTTGAACGACCTCCAAGAGTGTAATGTTGACTAAAATTTCATGAATACTTCTAAGGCATCCTTGTCCTCTTCCTCTTTTTTCTTATTAGGTTGGACTAATCTAGAAGGAAAGAGAGCAGGCTCAGTGTAATAAAAAACAACAGAGGGTTCAAAACTTACCTTATCAGTATTTTCTTCGATATTTTTGTAAGGAATTGGAGGTGGCTTCAAGGTGGCTCCACTCCTAAGTGTGATTGCATTTAGACCTTCATTTTTTAGAATTTCTGGTTGGGCAGGCAACTTTCCATATTGGACCTCCAATCTACTTATGGAAGTGGCCAATTGTGTAATTTGATTTCCCAAATTTTGCATACCAGCCTTAGTCTCCTATTAAAACTTAGAAGTAGATTTAGCTAAAGACTTAATCATATCTTCAAGATAAATACCTGATTGGGAAGATTGCCCTCCAAAGTTCTGTTTGTGATTGTTGTTTTGGCCATAGCTAAAGTTAGGGTGATCCCTCCATCTCGGATTGTAAGTGTTGGAATATGGATCGTACTTCCTACCTTGGCCATTCTGATTTGCATACCCTCCTATTGCGTTGACTTCTGCAGTTTAGCCTTCTTGCAACCGTGGACAGGAATAAGTGGGGTGGCCTTGGATTGAACAAATTCCACAAACTTTTTCCTTAGTAATTTGTCCTGTCACAAGTTGTTTAACAAGATCAGTAAGTTCAGACATTTTTGAATCAAGACTACTTACCTCATTCACTGCTGCTACTTTTGGTAATAGACCGGGAACTCGTGTTCCAAATTATTGAGAATTTTCGGCCATGGAAGATATGAGTGCTTGGGCCTCTGCTGCAGTTTTGTTCACCAATGCTCCTCCACTAGCTGCATCGATCATGCCTCGATCTGTGGGAAGTAAACCTTTATAGTAATATTGAATTAGCAATTGATCGGCTATTTGATGGTGAGGAAAACTAGCACATAATCTTTTAAAACGTTACCAATATTCGTAAAGAGTTTCACCGGCAATTTGAGTGATACCGTAAATTTCTTTACGAAGATTGGCGGCCCTACTTACAGGAAAAAAATTTTCTAAAAATATTTTTTTCATGTCAGCCCAAGTATTAATTGAACCACTAGGAATAAAATATAACCAATCTTTTGCCATATCTTTTAAAGAAAAAGGAAACGCATGTAAGCTTATTTGTTCGTCAGTTACACCGTTGGGCTTCATTCCCGTGCAAACGATGTAGAATTCCTTTAAGTGCTTGTGTGGGTCCTCTCCTGCGCTTCCCCTAAAAATAGGCAAAAGATGAATTAGTCCAAATTTCAATTCGAATGCACCTTTGGTCTCCGGATAAGTGATGCAAAGTGGTTGTTGGTTCATGTTCGGGGCCGCGAGTTGCTTCAATGTTTGCTCGGCCATAGCTTGTGGTTCGTTGACTTCCTCTCTTTTTTCCTCCCTTCGAAGTCTACGTTCTTCCCTTATGATGTCAGGACAAAACCAAAACTCTGTATCCTGCGAAGAATGGGTTTGCATAAACTGTAGACAAAAAGTAGAAAAGTCAAATGAAAACAGAAAAGGACAGAAAAATTTGCCGAAGACTCCTCGACAATGACGCCAATTTGATGGAAGAGATCGTCGAGGTCTCTTATCAAATAAATTTATAATCCTCAACCTCTATAGCTAACTTGTAGCAGTAGCGGCCGGGGTCGATCACAGGGAGTCTATGCAAACAAATCTTTAATTCCTTAATTGTTTTAGGTAACCAAAAAGGGGGGGTTTTATATATGGAAAGAAAGTTAACAAGGAAAGAAAACCAAATATGGAAAATAACAAAAGAGGAAAGTAAGAGAATTGAATTTAGGAAAGAGATCAATACATTAAAAATCATGCAACCGGGTTAGTCATGGTAAGTTAAATTCAATTAAATCATCAATTTCACTAATAAGTCAAAAGAAGTTTAAGCTCGGCATATTCCGGCAACAAACCGAGAATCATCATCCACTATCACAAACATGCAAACGCTAAGTTTGATTCTAGCTTAAATTAATTAATTGGTCAATTAATTAACCTAAACCGCAATGGGATCTAGCCAAGTTAATTTACATGCAACGGGCAACAAACCACAATTACAATTAATTAAATCATTTAGTTCTAGGGACGCATGCGTATAATCATAACGTTAACCTATATGCTACTAAGATTTAGCAAGTAAATTTAGAGAGTGAGCGGTCAAGGTTGTCAAACTTTCCTACCACAATCTAAACTTATAGAAAAAGAACTAAAATCACATAAACATGCTTTGATAATTCAAACAAGAAATTTCATTAATAGAATATGAACTTACTCTTGACACCCCGGTTACATGAATGAATAACTTAGCCTCTCATGGAGCAAGAGCAAACTTGATTCTTCATGGAATACATCAAGAAAACAAGAAAAGACTAAAACTAAGAATAATGGTGGAAAAGGGGGAGAGAGATGGACTACAAAGTTGTAGTGAATTGTGTGTTGAGGGATGATTCTAAACCTACACCAAGACCCTCTATTTATAGTGTTTCTTGGCCTTCAATTCGTGGTAGAATGGTGCTGAATTGGGTCTTCAAAGAAGGAAAAATTCCAGCCAAAATAGGAAAAATTTGATTCTGGAAATCTGCCTAGCGTTGCGACGCTATGCCTTCAATAAAGGAAATTATTCTTCGGATCACATAGCGTCGCGACGCTCTCGCTAAAACTTCACGCCCACGCTTTTTCCTTATTTGAGCAACGTCTCGACCCTTCAACGGCAGCGTCTCGACGCTTCGACGGCTCGAAGGGCATAAATGTCTTTTTACACTCCGGTTTTGCTCATTTAAGCCCCGAATCGCTTCCAAAGCTCCAGTGAGGACCTATAAGCATATTATACTAATTTTAAAGCATTTTTCGCAAGGAATTCAACTAAGATAAGAAAATTGAGAGATTCTAAGTGTATAATAAATTGGACTTATCAAATAGTCAGTCTTAACAGTAAACAACGTTATAAAGTAAGAGTGACTTATTTCTCGGTCCTGTCTTGTGTAAACATCTTTTACACAGGATGCCCCTACTCACATGTCTCTACATGAACGATCCAGGATCACATCGTTTGCCTCATTCCCAAAGTAGGTCGCATCCATAGTGTTACCAGGATAAGGTACCCAACCTTATCCATTTACTATAGACCATTTAGGTTATATACTCAAATTTGATCCCTGTTTATATCCAGGATATAGTTCGAGTATTTCATATTATAACACTGGATGTTTCTATTGGATTTAAGATATAAAATAAACAATTTAACTAAATAACATCTTTATTATAAAAGGATCACAAAACTTGAGTTTTAGGTCATAAAACCCAACACTATTCAGCGAAGTTTTGGGCGTGAAGCTGCGTTTTTCGGCGTTTCGGACGTGGGCAGCGGAGTGGTGTTCGGTTCCAGCAATTTTCCAACGTTTCTAGATAAATCCCACCTTGGGTAAGTTGGATTAAATGTTGTTTTGGTCAATTTCACTCTCTAATCAAATACACATTAAAGTTTAGCCTTTGATTTAAGGTCTTCCAAGTTATTGGAGTCAAAGTATTGAAATTGGACTGACTTTGTTATCCGACCAGCAGCGTTAGGTGGTTGTTTTTGGTAAGTTACTTACTGATTTAGCCTCCGTTAGCATTTATTTTAGTTCTTGGCGATTACCCATTCCTTATTGGACCTGTTTCAGCGTTGCCCATCCAATTTTGAGTTCATAATTGCAGATTTTTGCTCATTCGAAGTTTTGTCCAGCAAGCTTTTCAGTCGTTTCAGCGGGATTTTGTAGGAAAGAGTTAGTCTAGACTTTCTCTATTATGTAAGTGAAGTCTTTGAAGCTTTAGGGAAGGAATTGATTGAGCAAATTTCTTGGTTTCACTAAGGAAGGAATTGATTGAGCAAATTTCTTGGTTTCACTTGGATAAGTAAGCCATTAAGCGTAAAATTTATCTTGCAAAGAGGAGTATTTATTTTTAGAAACTTATTGTTGTAGGTCAGATAAGGAGTCTGTTGGAAGAAGATTAAGTGGTTGGGTTATTTTAACTCATAAGCCAGGTAAGTAGCTTTATTGTTGAACTTTTTAATTGGGAGCGCATGTTTGACTCTTTTCAAAAATTCCTGTATTTTATGAATTGTTTTGAATATGTATATGTTTAAGAAAAATTCCTAAAGTATGGATTAGTTAAGTATGAAATTTATTTATCTTGTTTGCAATTGTTAAGATCTGAATTCTTTTAAAAGTGCTGGTCTCTTGAGATTCTTATATGATGCGTGAATTTATACGACCTTTAAGATTCTAAAATTTAGAAAGTGTACATGAAATTGATGTACTTAAAGAGATGCTTACACAGGACTTAGGGACATGAAATTGACGTACTTGAGTTGAGGTTCGTGAAATTGACGTCCCTCCGTAGGCGACACATGAAATTGATATGTCTAGGATATGCATGAAATTGATGTATATCCCATAATTAATAAGTTTAAGAAAAAATTTAGAGCCACCAAATTATGTTTGTTGTTGATTTTAGAAACGTGCATAAGCGTGACCCAACTTCAACAGTAGGGTCACTTACTGAGTATTTTAAATACTCATTCTTTTCTAAAATGTTTTCTTTCAGATAAAGGCAAGGGCAGGTGCAAGGCGATTGATGAGAACCATTAGGCAGCCATGGGAGGACTATGACTCGTGAACTTCATATTTTCTTCCGCTTTAAGAACTTTGTTACTTTATTTTGATTTGTAAACTTCTTTGAGAAATTTTTAGAGGCCATGTATGTTTATAGATTGGAAATTATTTAAGAATATTTTAAACCTTTAAAATCAGGGATCCTGAGTGAAAGTTTTACTTTGAGGTTTTCACTTAAATTGGTGTTTGTGTTATAAAATGTTTTTATGAAAAAAATGCCTCCAAAGCATGCATGTTGTAACGATCTCGAAAAGACTCTTGTAAGGAGTCGGGTCGTTACAGTTGGTATCAAAGCCCAGTTAAGGGTTCTGTAGACTGCTTACATCGTAAGCTTATATGTTCCCATGGCTAAATAACGAGATTCTCATCATCGCCAGGTATGTCCTTGTAATAAATTGTGTTTTAAAAAAAATATAAGTTTATGTAATTATTATTCCATGAGATGCATGATTTCTCTTGCCATTTAGTTTTTGGTTAGATAATTAAATAGGCTTAGTATGGGTGTAGAAACTTGAAGTATGATAAGGGTAAAAAATATACTTATTTTACCCTTATATTTACCTCATTATCTTGTCAAACTTATATGTTTTGGATCAATTTTACTATTCCCGAGCTCAAAATATGTTAAAGTTGATGAATTAGGAAGTTGAGAGTCACATTTGTCAAGTTATGCTTATTTGTGCTTAAAAAGATTCAATTTGATGGGAATTTGACTAAGTTTGTTGCTGTGCAGAAAAAGTAGAGGAAGCTGGAAACTGCCTAGAAATGCGACCGCATTTCTGGAAAAACAGAGGCAATTCCGAGTCTATCGCGGGTCGTTTTGAACGAGACTATTGCCCACCTAACCAGCTGTTTTGACCCCGAATTTGACTGGGCTACCTACCAGCACCTATTTTCCAGCTTCTCAACCACTTCCAACACTATATAAACTCGTGATTCGAAGTCAAATCCAAGCATATCTCATTTGGAAGAAGAGGGTGGTGACAGAACCCTAGTTGACGCTTATGAGTAGGGATGCCCGAGGTCCTTCTTAGATGACTAAATTCTAACCTTAGTTAGACATCAAACCTTAGCGTTTGTAGGGATTTTCACCCATTCCCACTTGTAAAAGCGAGAGAGTGGAGGGTCGAGCGAACTCTAGAAGGATTGGATAAAAGAGAAAAAACCCTAGTATTTAGCTACTGTCATTATTTCCAACTTGTGTTACTTTTCATTTATCTGTATTCTTTATTCTTTATTTTAATGAAAAGATATTCATTTGCACTTTATCCCACCATGAGTAGCTAAATTCCGTTGAGGGGTTCAATATGGTGAATTCCCTTATGGTTCAATAGCTTGAAAGTGTTTATTCGCTTAAGTTTCTATTCAATGCATGTCATTCTTTATTGATTATCTTTCTGATGTTGTTAAGTTTAAATTGATCACTTAGACTTGGCATGCTATGTGAGTTTGATCTCGAAAGGGACAGACGACATCGGTTCTCATAAAGGTGATATAGGAGAAAAAGCTCGAAAGAGATTGTTCGGTGGTATAGGGCAAGTTGTCGAAGGCACCCTATATCAACTATAGGGTTATAGATTGCATTCGAGAATTATCTATGTCGGAGTCGAGTCACAGAAATGTGCATAACGGTAATCGCTTAGCCTTCTAACGGTACTTGGGAGCAAGGCCAAATAGAAGTTAAATCTAACCCAATGCATTGATTAGTCTTAAGTTGAATATTCTATGATTAAAGTTATTTGCCCTTGGGATGAAACTATGTTGAATACCTCGTTTTATTTATCATTGTTATTTCTTTATTTATTTGTTTTATTTATCTTCTAAAAACCAATCACCAACTATTTCTTTGGTTACCTATTTTAAGCAATCATTTGAGCAGTTTCTTATTCAAATATGAATTTCCAATTTAGTCCTCGTGGGATCGATACCCTTGGAATACTTCTAAGGTTTTTATTACTACGTGTGATAGTGTATACTTGCACTAAGGTTGGCTGAATCTATCTTTATTATTTTCTATCATCTTATCTCACATCCATCATCCAGCATCTGCCGCACCAAGTTTTTGGCGGCGTTGCCGGGGACCAAAAGTGAAACCAGTTTTGTTTATTTGAAATTGTGATTGGACGCATTTATGTCTGAAAGGGAACTTGACTTTGATTTGCAATTGTTTTTCTTTTGCAGGTTGAGTTAGTGCATGAAGAAGGGGTGTCCACTCCTTGACATTGATCATGAGATAGAAAGAACCATTCGTCGTCGTAGGAAGGAGCAGAGACGAAAGAGAAGGGAACAACAAGAGTTGAGCGCACAGGAACCTCTAGAAGAAACTTCTTACATACAAGAGTTTCCGACGGAACCACCTGGAGTCGATCCTCAAGTTGATCCACAGAATCGTGGAAGGGAGCAAAATGGTGGGAGAATCCCTCCAGTTCCTCCAGTTCCACCGGTGCCACAACAAGAAAATGCAATTTATATTGCTAAAGACCGCAATAAAGCAATAAGGGACTACGCTTTACCTGTTTTTCAGACTTTAAATCCAGGAATTTTGGAGCCACCAATAGATGCTCCACAGTTTGAACTCAAACCAGTGATGTTCCAAATGTTGAATACCATGGGTCAATTCTCTGGACTTCCAAATGAAGATCCACATAAACATATGAAGCTATTTTTTAGAGTTTGCAATTCTTTTAAAGTTACAGGAGTGCCTGAAGACACTTTGAAGCTAAAGCTTTTTCCGTTTTCTTTGCAGGGAGATGCTGAAGTTTGGCTGGACTCATTCCGTCCAAACTCCATCACTTCTTGGAACGATTTGGCGGAGAATTTTTTAGAGAAGTTTTTTCCTTCGAATAAAAATGTCAAATATAGAGCTGAAATTATTGCATTTAGACAATCTTACAATGAACCTCTGGATGCAGCTTGGGAAAGATTTCAAAGGCTGGTTCAGAACTGTCCACACCACGGATTGCCTGCTTGTATCATCTTGGAGCATTTTTATACTTGATTAGATCAAGCTTCGAAGGCACTAGTCTATGCATCTGCAAACAGATCTTTCTTAAAGAAGTCTGCAAATGAGGCACATGCTATATTGGAAACCATAGCCACAAACAATAGACATTGGGGAGAGACTGAGCCAACAACAATCTTGAAGAATCTAGCTAAAGTGATAGAGACAAAGGCTAATTCTACCATGCAAGCTCAAATCAAGGCTATCCATAGCATGATGATGGGGATGACTATGAACAATCAAGCCAACATAGCCCCTGTCAATGTTATTTCTTCTCCCTGCTATGAAATTTGTGGTGAGGAACATACTGCTGACAACTGCCCACTAAATCCTGCGTCTGTCTTTTATGTAGGACAACAAGGGAACCAGAACCAGAACCGATGGAATCCATACTCGGCCACGTACAACCCAGGTTGGAGACAACATCCAAACTTCTCTTGGGGAGGACAAGCCGCCTCAATTAATTCCAATACAAATCAGTTCGAGAAACCTCCTACACAACAGCAGCAGCAAAAGAACTTCCAACCAGTCCAAGTGCAGAGTCAAAAGTCAAATCTAGAGACTCTTATGAAGGAGTACATGGCAAGAAACGATGCTGCAGTTAGAAATTTGGAAGTATAGATTGGACAGGTTGCTCAGGAAATTAAAAATAGACCACAAGGGACGCTGCCCAACAAGAGTAAGATCCCTCACAGAGAAGGAAAAGAGTACTACAAGGCAGTCACCTTGAGAAGTGGACTAGAGTATGATGGCCCAAAGTACCCAGTGAATCAAGAAGTAAGGATCCCAGAAGAAGCTCGAGAAAAGTTTTTAGAAAAGAAATCAGAAGTTACCTCTGACGTTATACAAAATAAAGAAAATGAAGAAAAGACCAAGGAGCATGAAGCCTTGGTAGAAAAAGAAGAAAAATCAAATTCAGAAAAAAAAAAAACACAGGGGAATGCGACCGCAATTGCGACCACAAAACCTAAAAATTTCGTTATAGGCCTAGAATACAGACCACCTCTTCCATACCCTTAAAGATTTAAACATGATTCGTAGGATGTACAGTTTAAAAAGTTCTTAGATGTCTTAAAGCAACTACATATCAATATTCCATTGGTAGAAGCATTTGAACAGATGCCTACCTATGTGAAGTTCCTCAAGGATATTCTATAAAAGAAAAGAAGATTGGGAGATTACGAAACGGTGGCACTTACGGAGGGTTGCAGTGCACTGGTCAAGAATGAAATTCCTCACAAGCTCAAAGACCCAGGAAGTTTCTGAAGGATTGGAATTCCGTAATTCCGAAAAGTGGAAGCGTGATTGGGACCGATTCGTAATTAATTTTCGTTTAATCTAAAATACCAATACATTGACAATAAACTTAGAACTATTGTAGATTTATATTAAGGCTAAGCATACAAAAATATTAGATCTAAATCTAATTTATATATAGTAACAAATTACTTACTCTCGTTGACGACTCAGATTAAATTCACCAATTGCTTGTGAAATAATCACGAACTAGGGCGAACACCACCACTATGGCTACACCGGTATGATTCGGAGACTTCTAGAGGCAGTAGACTGGTGGGAGTCTAGAGGGAGCCTTGAGGGTAATTCTCTGAGAGTAGGAGAATGAATTGGATGCCTTTCACCCCACCCTAAGGGTCCTATTTATAGGTAAAGGCCAAGACTTTTTCCTAATAGGAAAAGGAAGGCATTTTCCTAATAGAAAAATGTCTCTAATTTTAATAAATAAATAATTAATTCCATAATTAATTAATTACCCAATTAAATATCATATATTTAATCTTAGGGATTTTATTAAAATTAAAATTAATATGAATCCAATTCATATTAAATTTACTTCAACTCTTTCAAATATTTTCTCTCAAGAATTAATTTTTTAAATTAATTCAAAAATTATATTATAAAGTTTCATAAACTTTATATTATAATGCATCAATATACATTATACGATTTCCGAAATAAATTGAACACTTTCAATTTACAATTTATACATAATTGTCTCAAGTCTTTTTACGAGCTACCAGTGGGACCTAATGGACCTACAGATCAGAAGCTCCAACGATACGAGACTAATTGGCCACACTCATTAACCAAGTTAGTCAACATTCGTTAATTGTGGGTCACTCCACTAAAGACCCACATCTGCACTCATCTCACTGTAGAATATTTTTTTGTCCACGGATCGACCAATGCAGTAAGTCGATCCTTCACGTGTGTTCGTAACACCAGCTGGGTCAAATTACCGTTTTACCCCTAGATTACCTCTAGTTCCTTAAGTACTACTGATCCCTCTAATGAACAAGTTGTTTAGGGTTCAACCACTAAACAGGAATTCCTCTCGGGCCAGAAGAGGACGGCGCGCCTTTGTTCAAGCCCCAGAATCAGCCCTTAAGGGAACACACATCTACTTTCCCCAATAGGGGAATGAGTGAATTTCATCTTGTACTGTTATGTTCCCAGCCCCCATTCGATCTTCCCCCTAAAATGGTAGGATTATTGAGTCGGCGAAGTGGCCACTCTCACCCATACAAATCTAAGAACAATCCCTCCTGAAAGGGGTTCATAACAGACTCAGGATTGAGATTGAGTTACCTAGGTCATCCTATAGACATAGAAACCTAAACTAGTTAACGGCGTTACATCTAGTGGTTACTATTTCGCGGTTCGGTCTTATGCAAACTCATTGCATAGGATACCCCCACCCGCATGTCTCCTACATGGATGCTTTGGATCATTGCATCTGTATCGAATACAAGGTGGGCCATATCACATAGTGTCACCAGGATAAGGTAACCAACTTTATCCCTATACTATAGACCTTTTAGGTTGTTACTTGGACACCGATCCCCGTATGTCCCCACATACTAGTCCAAGTTTCATTTAAACAACCTTGGATCTTATTTTATTGGATTTAGGGTTTATTAATGCAAACTCGATTATTCAATAACCAAATTACTGAATTACTCAAATAACGCTTTATTGAGATCGATTAATTTGTTTCATTTACTATCTACGAGTTTTAGGGCATAAAACCCAACAACACCCACTTGAACTACAACTCTAGTGGGCAATGTACATCAACAATCAAAATTGAATGAATAATCATTGAAGTAGGAATAGTGCTTTGTATTAATACTGTATAATACATGAAAAGTGCAAATACAGATAAATACAATAAACTAGGGCATTCACAATACCCATTACACTTCTCCCATTTGCCCTAGATTATTCTATGTACATATCTCGCAGACCTAGACCCTCTAGATGACCCTCGAACACTTTAGTCGTGAGAGCCTTCCTAAATGGATCAGCAATGTTGTGCTCTGAAGCTATCATCGTGACGATCACGTCCCCTCGTTGCACAATCTCTCTAATGAGATGATATTTGCTCTCTATGTGCTTGCCTCTCTTGTGGCTGCGAGATTCTTTAGAATTTGCCACTGCACCACTATTATCACAATAAAGGGTGATTGGCAAGTTCATATTTCGAACAACTTCCAAATCCATCAAGAACTTTCGTAGCCATACAACATCCTTAGCTGCTTAACAAGCAACGACATATTTTGCCTGCAATGCATCCTTGCTTGATGCTACGCCAGACTACAGCTCCCCCGTTGAGGGTAAATACTGACCCTGATGTGGATTTCCTAGAATCCTTATCAGTCTGAAAGTCATAGTCTGTGTATCCTGTAATGATCAAATCATTACAGCCATAAACAAGCTGATAGTACCTCGTTCTCCGAAGATACTTGAAGATGTTTTTAACTGCAGTCCAGTGGTCTAACCCTGGATTGGACAGGTACCTGCTGGCTATCCGAACTACATAGCAAATGTCAGGCCTAGTACACAACATGGCGTACATAAGACTGCCCACAGCTGAAGCATAAGGGATCCGTCTCATATCCTCAATTTCTTGAGGTGTCTTAGGACACTGTTCCTTAGAAAAATGAACTTCATGCCTGAAAGGTAGTAAACCCCTCTTGGAATTCTGCATCTTATATCTAGACAACATCTTGTCTATATATGATGCTTGAGACAGGGCTAACGTTCTGTTCTTACGATTCCTGATAATTTGAATCCCTAGAACATACTGAGCTTCACCCAAATCTTTCATTTAGAACTCAGTCGATAGCCATTTTTTAATGTCAGCTAGATATTCTACATCATTCCCAATGTGAAGAATATCATCTACATACAACACCAGAAAAGCTACTGAACTGTTGATAATCCTTTTGTAAACACAAGGCTCATCAACATTCTTGACAAGAGTGTCAAACCTTATATTCCAAGATCTGGAAGCTTGCTTCAACCCATAAATCGATCGTCTAAGCTTGCAAACTTTTTGCTCCTGACCTTGAGCGATGAACCCCTCTGGTTGAGACATAAAGATGTTCTCTTCAAGATTTCCATTAAGAAAAGCAGCCTTGACATCCATTTGCCAAATCTCATAATCATAAAACGTGGCAATGAACAAGATAATCCTTATTGACTTTAACATGGCAACTGGGGAGAAGGTTTTTTCATAGTCCACCCCCTCCATTTGGGTATAACCCTTTGCCACCAGTCGAGCTTTGAAAGTCTGCACTTTCGCAGTTGCGTCTCGTTTTCTCTTGTAGATCCATTTGCACCCTATGGGTTTAACCCCTTCAGGTAGGTCTACAAGATCCCATACTTGATCGAAGTACATAGACTCCGTCCCTAGGTCCATAGCTTTGACCCACTAGTCATGGTCCACATCATTCATTGACTGTCTAAAAGTCAATGGATCCTCGATTACATCATCAGGTATGACAGCTGGAGTTTCTGCTAAACCCAGATAGCGTTCAGGTTGAATAACAACCCTCCCACTACGTCGAGGCATTCTCAACTCTTGAGAAGGATGGGCTTGACAAGATGTACTGGGCTCATCAACAACTCTTGTTGAAGGTCCAGCCTCATCAACAACTCTTGTTGATTCATTTGTAGCTTCACTAGAAAGTTCACTTAACACAATTTTATTGCGTGGTTTGTGTTCTCTAACGTGGTCTTCTTCCAAGAAAGTAGCATTTCTCGATACAAACACTTTATTTTCTTGTGGATCAAAGAAGTATCCACCTCTTGTTTCTTTTGGGTAGCCTACGAATAGGCATAATTTTGAACGTGAATCAAATTTCTTTGGGTTTGCCACTAACACATGTGCAGGGCAGCCCCAAATTCTGAATGAAGAAAACTAGCTTTACGCCCTTTCCAGAGCTCAAATGGTGTTTCAGAAACACTCTTTGAGGGAACAACATTCAAAATATAAATTGCAATCTCTACTACATAACCCCAAAAAGAACTAGGCAACTGAGCATAGCTCATCATAGATCGAACCATGTCTAACAAGGTTTTGTTTCTCCTTTCAGATACACCATTCTGCTGAGGTGTACCTGGTGCTGAGAGTTGGGACAAGATTCCATGTTCTATCAAATAGTTCTGGAATTTTAAGTCCAAATACTCTCCACCTCAATTAGATCGAAGTGTTTTAATGGTTTTACCTATCAAGTTCTCAACTTCAGTCTTGTACTCCGTGAACTTTTCAAGGGCTTCAGACTTATGACTCATTAGGTATAAATAACCATACCTTGAATAATCATCTATAAAAGAGATGAAATATTCATACCCTCATCGAGCTCTTACATTTATTGGACCACAGAGATCCATATGTACGAGTTCCAAGGGCTCCTTGGCACGATAACCTTTTCCAGTAAAAGGTCGTTTGGTCATCTTACCTTCGAGACATGACTCACATGGAGGTAAAGTGTCATCTTCTAACTGGCTTAGAAGTCCGTTCTTAACCAATCTCCCAATCCATTTGAAATTTATGTGGCCAAGTCTCAAGTGCCAAAGATAGGTACTTTAAGAAACTTTTTGCCTTTTTGGTCGAGTCTCAACTATTTTAAACATTTCATTGTTCAAAATAGCCCTAGACTCTATTGGTCTTAAGACATACAAATTGTTCTCCATTTTTGCAGAACATATATCATAACCCATTTTAGTAATGAAAGCTTCATTCACTGAAACGGACACTGAATACCCTTGTTCTAGCAAACAAGAAATAGAAATCAAATTTCTTTTTATTTTGGGAACTATATATACGTTATCTAATAACATATAGCGTTCCCTGGAGAAGAACATTTTAATATCTCTCACTGTTTTAGCTTAAATGAGCTCCCCAATTCCAACTCTGAGAGTCATTTCCCCATCATCTAACTATTGTCAAGAGCTCATTCCCTCAAAGGAAGAGCATACGTGATGAGTGGCACCTGAATCAAGGATCCAGGCTGTATCATCATTTTCCACTATACATGTTTCAATGATCAATAAATCAAATTTATTTTCATCGAGATGTGCTAAGCAGTCTATGTCATATTCATCATGAACAATTTCAGATGAATTAGACATATGGGCTTGAGAACCGTCCTCATTTAAGACCAATTCCACGCATTTAGTGTTTAAGTTCATTTTCTTAGTTGTATTAGAAATACCAGTTTTGTAATTGGCGTTATTAGAGGCATACAAAGAACGTTTCATTGCTGAGAACAAACAAATTAACTTAATAAGTATTGTTGCATTAACCCATTACACAAAATAATATTATTATTTTAATGCAATCAATTTAGCAAAAGTAATGATCGACCCATAGAATAAACATTCATTTTTGCAACGATACTTCAGAGGTTTAGAACAACAACTACCGTAGGGCAGTCAGCTACTCCTCCTCGGAATTGAGACAATCTCAGCCAATCACTATTCCCAGAATAACTCATATTCCAATAGTTCTTAGCTATCGTTTTTCCGTAAGTGTGACCCTCCATTTTTCAGATCTCAGAGGTCGACCTCAACAATGCTACCGTAGGGAAAGTCAAAGTTGGAAATTGACCTAAGAAACCCTATCCATTTCTACAGTTTGCGTTGTTCTGACTCCCATGATCAAGCCCTCCGTAGGGTGATCGCTCCCAGGGCGACTCGCAGGCAGATCATGGGGATCTCACGGTGCAACCTAATGGAGGAGACCGTAGGATACGTTGACACCATCCATAGGGGGTCACTCCCAGGGTAACTCGAGGCCAAGTATGGACCTCACATTGTGAACTTTTGAGGACGTGAGAGCAAAACTTGATTTATGAAAATCTTTTTTTGACATATTTCCTCCCACTAAGTATTTTTATAATTATAGGGTCTATTACTTAGGTAAATTCCAGCTAAGGGAATCTATCTAAGTCTATGCTTGTATATAACTTTTATATATATATGTTTTTTCTCTAATGTCTAGGTGGATTAAACACTTTTAATAACCTAGAGACATTGCATGCTAATATAACTATGGTTAATTCAACTCAAGTTCCGACTCAGTTCTCAGGTAGCAGGTGTTCCGCAAACCATCATCTTAAGTACCTCCAGCCTTAGACAGAACTTTATCGGTAGAGTTCCCTTATAACCAATTGTGATGATAAATCTTTACTCTAAAGATCTAGGTGAATTAAACTCTTTTAATTGACCTAGTGACATTGCATGCTAACATAACTATGGTTAATTGAACTCAAGTTCCGAGTCAGTTCCCAGGTAGCAGGTGTTCCGTAAACCGTCATCTTAAGTACCTCCAGCCTTAGACAGAACTTCATCGGGAGAGTTCCCTTATAACTATAGTAATGTAAACTATTTACTCTAATGATCTATGTGAATTAAACTCTTGTAATAAACCTAGTGATATTGCATGCTAACATTTAACTATGATTAATTCAACTCCGGTATTTCGGGTTAGTTCCCAGGTAGGAGGTGTTCCGTAAACCGTCATCTTAAGTACCCCCAGCCTTAGACAGAACTTAAGCGGTGGAGTTCCCTTATAATCATAGTAAGGGAAAGAATTCTAATCATATTAGAATTATAAAGAGCTTAGGTCTAATTAATTTTAGACATTTTAAAATTAATTCATTTTAACCTAAGGTCCTATGTTTGCATGCAACTCTTTGTTATAGGTTGACGGTTTCTAATCAATTTTATAAGTTATTATAAAATTTTAATGATTAGCTCTATAACATGCTTCTATGGTGTTGGAAAAATAACAATCATATTCTAATTATTAAACACCATATTATTATGACGCCGATAACGATAATATAACGATTATATTAATCTAAAGTGGTGTCATGCTTCATGTAATTTCAATTTCATTTAATTAATATCGATTATATTAATTAAACATCCATGAAATTAAATTACATGAAATTTGACATTAATATAATATAACTCTTATATTAATCTAATTAATGTCATGCTCAATGCTATTCGATTTTCATTTAATTAATAAAACAATTTATATTAAATCATACATGAAAACAAACATTGATTTATATTTATTATTTTCGTTCATAATATAACTAATTATACTAATTCTCATGACAATAATCCTAAGCATGCATGCTACATTAATTAAATATAACAATTATATTTAGCTAAATTATTGTCATGCATCATGCTTCACCAATTTCATATATTTAATATAACAATTATACTAAATAACTCATGAAATTAAATTCATGCATAATTACCATACATTATAACAATTATAACATAAATATGCATGAAAACATGCTTAACCTATGATGAGAATTTAAGCTATATGACATCCATAAAGCAAATAAATAGCAACTGAACCGGTTAATTTTGGCCCCTAGGATAAAATAAAGCATAAATTACAATAATTATAGCTAAATTCTATCCTAAACAGTTCAATGCAAACCATACATACATTATGCATTAATCAATCCCACCAATAGCCAATGCAAATTTTAGAGAAACAAAATTAGATCTACGATCGGCTCTGATACCAATTGAAGGATTGGAATTCCGTAATTCCGTAAAGTGGAAGCGTGATTGGGACTGATTCGTAATTAATTTTTGTTTAATCTAAAATACCAATACATTGACAATAAACTTAGAACTATTCTAGATTTATATTAAGGCTAAGCATACAAAAATATTAGATCCAAATCTAATTTATATATAGTAACAAATTACTTACTCTCGTTGACGACTCAGATTAAATTCACCAATTGCTTGTGAAATAATCACGAACTAGTGCGAACACCACCACTATGGCTACACCGGTATGACTCTGAGACTTCTAGAGGAAGGAGACTGGTGAGAGTCTAGAGGGAGCCTTCAGGGGAATTCTCTAAGAGTAGGAGAGTGAATGGGATGCCTTTCACCCCACCCTAGGGGTCCTATTTATAGGAAAAAGGCCAAGACCTTTTCCTATAAGGAAAAGGTCATGAATAAGATCTAATAATATTTATTATCTTATTCATATTTAACTTAATAAATAATTAATTAATTCCATAATTAATTAATTACCAAATTAAATATCATATATTTAATCTTAGGGATTTTATTAAATAATTTATATTAATATGAATCCAATTCATATTAATTATTTGAACTCTTTCAAATATTTTCTCTCAAGAATTAATTTTGAAATTAATTCAAAATTATATTATAAAGTTTCATAAACTTTATATTATGATGTATCAATATACATTATATGATTACCGTAAATAAATTGAACACTTTTAATTTACAATTTATACTTATTTGCCTCAAGTCTCTTTACGAGCTACCAGTGGGACCTAATGGACCTACAGATCAGAAGCTCCAACGATACGAAACTAATTGGCTAAACTCATTAACCAAGTTAGTCAACATTCGTTAACTGTGGGTCACACCACTAAAGACCCACAGCTGCACTCTTCTCACTGTAGAATATTTTTGTGTCCACGGATATCGACCAATGCAGTATGTCAATCCTTCACGTGTGTTCGTAACATCAGCTGGGTCAAATTACCGTTTTACCCCTGGGTTACCTCTGCTTCCTTATGTACCACTGATCCCTCTAATGAACAAGTTTTCTAGGGTCCAACCACTAAACAGGAGTTCCTCTCGGGGTAGGAGAGGATGACGCGCCTTTGTTCAAGCCCCGGAATCAGCCCTTAAGGGAACACACATCTACTTACCCCAATATGGGAATGAGTGAATTCCATCTTGTACCATTATGTTCCCAGCCCCCATTCGGTCTTTCCCCTGAAATGGTAGGATTATTGAGTCGGCGAACTGACTACTCTCACCCATACAAATCTAAGGGCAATCTCTCCTGAAAAGGAGTTCATAACAGACTCAGGATTGAGATTGAGTTACCTAGGTCATCCTATTGAAATGGAAACCTAAACTAGTCAACGACGTTACATCTAGTGGTTATTATTTCGCGGTCTAGTCTTATGCAAACTCATTGCATAGGATACCCCCACCCACATGTCTTCTACATGGATGCTTTGGATCATTGCATCTGTATCGAATACAAGGTGGGTCGTATCACATAGTGTCACAAGGATAAGGTACCCAGCCTTATCCCTATACTATAGACCTTTTAGGTTGTTACTTGGACACCGGTCCCCGTATGTCCCCACATATTAGTCCAAGTTTCATTTAAACAATCTTGGATCTTAAATGCAAATTCGAGTTATTCAATAACCAAATTACTAAATCACTCAAATAACGCTTTATTTAGATTGACTAATTTGTTTCATTTACTATCTACGAGTTTTAGGGCATAAAACCCAACAACTCCCACTTGAACTAAAACTCTAGTGGGCAATGTACATCAACAATCAAAATTGAATGAATAATAATTGAAGTAGGAATAGTGGTTTGTATTAATATTGTATAATACATGAAAATACAAATACAAATAAATACAGTAAACTAGGGCATTCACAATACCCATTACACTTCTCCCACTTTCCCTAGGTTATTCTATGTACATATCTCGCATACCTAGACCCTCTAGATGACCCTCGAACACTTTAGCCGTGAGATCCTTCGTAAATGGATCGACAATATTGTTCTCAAAGGCTACCTTCGTGACAATCATCACGTCCCCTCGTTGCACGATCTCTTTGATGAGATTATATTTGCGCTCTATGTGCTTGCCTCTTTTGTGACTGCTAGGTTCTTTAGAATTTGCCATTGCACCACTATTATCATAATAAAGGGTGATTGGCAAGTTCATATTTTGAACAACTTCCAAATCCATCAAGAACTTCCGTAACCATACAGCCTTCTTAGCTGCTTCACAAGCAACGACATATTCAGCCTCCATGGTGGAGTCTGCAATGCATCCTTTCTTGATGCTACGCCAGACTACAGCTCCCCCATTGAGGGAAAATACTGACCCTTATGTGGATTTCCTATAATCCTTATTAGTCTGAAAGTCAGAGTATGTGTATCCTATAAGGATCAAATCCTTAGAGCCATACACAAGCTGATAGTCCCTCGTTCTCCGAAGATACTTGAAGATGTTTTTAACTGCAGTCCAGTGGTCTAACCCTGGATTGGACTGGTACCTGCTGACTATCCCAACTGCATAGCAAATGTCAGGCCTAGTACACAACATGGCATACATAAGACTGCCCACAGCTGAAGCATGAGGGATCCGTCTCACATCCTCAATTTTTTGAGGTGTCTTAGGACACTGTTCCTTAGAAAAATGAACTCCATGCCTGAAGGGTAGTAAACCCCTCTTGGAATTCTGCATCTTATAACTAGACAACATCTTGTCTATATATGATGCTTGAGACAGGGCTAACGTTTTGTTCTTACGATTCCTGATAATTTGAATCCCTAGAACATACTGAGCTTCACCCAAATCTTTCATTTGGAATTCAGTCGATAGCCATTTTTTTAATGTCAGCTAGATATTCTACATCATTCCCAATGAGAAGAATATCATCTACATACAACACTAGAAAATCTACTGAACTGTTGATAATCCTTTTGTAAACACAATGCTCATCAACGTTCTGGTCAAAGCCATAAGATTTGACAGCAGTGTCAAACTTTATATTCCAAGATCTGGAAGCTTGCTTCAACCCATAAATGGATCGTCTAAGCTTGCAAACTGTTTGTTCCTGATCTTGAGCAATGAACCCCTCTGGTTGAGACATAAAGATGTTCTCATCAAGATTGCCTTTCAGAAAGGCAGTATTGACGTCCATTTGCCAAATCTCATAATCATAAAATGTGGCAATGGACAAGAGAATCCTTATTGACTTTAACATGGCAACTGGGAGAATGTTTCCTCATAGTCCACCCCCTCCTTTTGGGTATAACCCTTTGCCACAAGTCGAGCTTTGAAAGTCTGTACTTTCCCAGCTGCGTCTCGTTTTCTCTTGTAGATCCATTTGCACCCTATGGGTTTAACCCCTTCAGGTAGGTCTACAAGATCCCAGACTTGATTGAAGTACATAGACTCCATCTCTATGTCCATAGCTCTGACCCACTGGTCATGATCCACATCATTCATTGCCCGTCTAAAGGTCAATGGATCCTCAACTCCATCATCAGGTATGATAGCTGTATTTTCTGCTAAACCCAGGTAGCGTTCTGGTTGAGTAACAACCCTCCCACTACGTCGAGGCATTTGCAACTGTTGAGAAGGATGGGCTTGGTCAGATGTACTAGGCTCATCTACAACTCTTATTGAAGGTCCAGTTTGTGTACTGGGCTCATCAACAACCCTTGTTGAAGGTCTAGCCTCATCAACAACTCTTGTTGATTCATTTGTAGCTTCACCAGAAAGTTCACTTAACACCATTTTACTACGTGGCTTGTGTTCTTGAACGTGGTCTTCTTCTAAGAAAGTAGCATTTGTCGAAACAAACACTTTATTTTCTTGTGGATCGAAGAAATTGTTGGGTTTTATGCCCTAAAACTCGTAGATAGTGAATGTAAACAAATTGTATACTTGTTTCAATAAAGTGTTATTGAGTTTCTACAATAAAGTGTTATTGTTAAATATTGCACAATTTGACCCAAATCCAATAAACTAAGATCCAAGGTTGTTTACATGTGACTTGAACTAGTATGTGGGAACATACGGGGATCGGTGTTCAAGTAACAACCTAAAAGGTCTATAGTACAGGGATAAGGTTGGGTACCTTATCCTGGTAACACTATGTGATACGGCCCGCTCTGTATTCGATACAGACGTATTGATCCAAGGCGTCCATGTAGGAGACATGCGAGCGGGGGTATCCTATGCAATGAGTTTGCATAAGACCGAACCACGAAATAGTAAACCACTTGATGTAACACCGTTAACTAGTTAGGTTACTGTTTCAATAGGATGACCTATGTAACTCAGTCTTAATCCTGAGTGTGTCATGAACTCCTTCTCACGAGGGATTGTCCTTTGATTAGTATGGGTGAGTGGTGCGTGTGTGAACTGAATGGATGGAATGTCAGATAAGATGGATAATAATAAGGAAGAAATAATCAGCCAACACTTAAGTGCAAGTATACACTGTCGCACGTAGTGATAAAAAAACCTCAGAAAGAATTCCAAGGGTATAGATCCCACGATGACTAAATTGGAAATTCAGATTTGATGAAGAAACTGCTCAAATGATTGCTTTTGCAAAAGGTAACCAAAGAAAATAAGATTGATTGATTGGGTTTTTGAAAAGATAAACAAAACAAGCAAATAAAATAATAAAGAATAACAATAAGATAAAACGAGGTATTCAACATGGATTCATCACTAAGGTAACAACCATACTTATGCAATATCTAACTTAAGTGTATTTAATGCATTCGGTCAGATTTAACTTCTATTTGGCCCTTGTTTCCAAAAACCGTTAGGGATCAAATGAAACTCAGCAAGATTAGAGTGATAATCAATAAAGAATGACATGCATTAAATACAACTTAAGCAAATATAGTACTTTCAAGCCATTAAACCCTAAGGGAATTCACCACATTGAACCCCTCAACGGGATTTAGCTACTCATGATAGGATAAAAAGCAAATGAACACATTTTCATTGAAATAATAATGTAAAGAATACAGAATAATGAAAAGCAATCACAAGCTGGAAATAAAGGAGATAGCTAAATATTATGAGTTTTTGTTTACACAATCCTTCTAGAGTTCGCTAAGACACTCCACTCTCTCACTTTTACAAGGTATGAATGGGTGAAACTCTCTACAAACCACAAGGTTTGATGTCTAACTCTCTCTCAGGTTAGAATTTTGTCATCTACGAAGGACCTCGGGCATCCCTACTCATTGGCGTCGAGCCAGGGTTCTGTCACCACCCTTTTCTTCTAAGTGAGTTCTGCTTGGATTTGACTTCGAATCTCGAGCTTATATAGTGTAGAAATTGGGGAAGAAGCTACGAAATAGGTGCTGGAAGGTTGCCCAGTCAGTTTCGGGGTCAAAACAACCGGTTAGGTGCGAAGAAGATTCGTCAACAACGACCCGCGTGCGACTCGGAACGACCTCTGTTTTTCCAGAAATGCGGTCGCATTCCATTTTTGCCTTCCCAGAAATGTTGTCGCATTTCAGGGGAATTCCAGCTTTTCCTCTGTTTTTCTGCACCACAGCAAACTAAGTCAAATTTGCCTCAAATCAAGTCTTTTTAAGTACAAATAAGCATAATTCAACAAAAGTGACTCTCAACACCCTAACTTATCAACTGAGCATATTTTGAGCTCGGGAACAGTAAATTGACCTAAACACTCAATATTTGACCCAGAAATGAGCTAAATATAAGGGTAAAATAGGTATATTTTTTACCCTTTTCATACCCCCGAACTTAACTGCTTGTCCTCAAGCAATTGCCAATCAAAATGTTAGAGATCAATCTTTAATTGCCAATCAAAACATTAGAGCTCAATATTGATTGCAAATCAAAATGTTAGAGTTCATGCATAGTAATGAATCATGGTACTAGTACCAACTTTCAATTTCAACTCAAGTGACATGGAATCAAGTAAACATGTATTTCAAGATCGTTTTCTCAAAAGTTTGCCTTTCAGGAGAGGGTTCTACTCTAGTGTCAGTCACAACGTCTGAGTTTCCTAGGCATGAAGATTTCTATTGTTCTTTTTCAAAGCAAAACTCTCTCTCGTCTATCCTAACCAGCATGCTTAAACTACCTAACTTCTACTCATCGAGCCTAGTGTCGTCCTTTTAGTCTAAGAAAACAATCTTTAGGAAAACAAAAGCATATATGAACTACTATACTTTTTCCAACTCCCCCAAACTTATTTGACTGCTGGTGCTCCTTTTATTCCACTTTTTTTTCTCCCAAGAGCATCCTTGCTGTCATCTTTACCTTTGTTCTAGCTTATCGACACTTTGTAGTGAAGATATCTAGCTACGAGCAAAGTTCACGAACTCGGAATGATACTCACTTCCCTGGGTAAACCTTTCATGCAGTGGCAAACCATGGGTGTCATGAATGCCCCTGGTTACTCAGTAAACCCTAGGAAGGAGGAGTAACTCTCGGTTTTTCTCTTTTTCATTTAATTTTTTTTCACATACTGAGCACATCTTTTTTTCAGCAGTACAAATTTACAAAAGATATTTACATAGTAAAGCATAAAGCACCCCCCCCAAACTTAAAGGTTGACAATGTCCTCATCGGCTTGTTTTTGAGGCATGGGCTTAACATGAGGCTTTCTGTTTTCAAAACATCAAGGCTAAACTCTCCTAGAGTGTTAGAAAGGTTAAACACGAGGAAGTTTAGACTCTAAGAAAATTTTGTAAAGAAAAAGGCTAATGGAAAGCCTATGACTAGAAAACAACTTAGTTATGACGGTGGAACTCTTGAGATAGAACAAAGCTCTAGTTTTCATCACCAAGGGCTTAAAAGAAAACTCCTTTGAAAACATGCTTTTTCTTCCAAAACATTTTAAAGCACTTTTTCTCTGAAGTTGATTTTTTTTCCAAAAGTTCATAGGTAAAGCTAAAAAAAAAACAGCAAGCAGGTTTTTTTCAAGAAAAGCTTTAAAACCCAAGTTTATCTAGCTTAAACTATCCACAAAACTATCTAAACTAACCTACTATCAACTATAAACAACTTTGCAATTAAAAACAACCAAAACAGCAATCAAAACACTAAAAATCGAATTTTAAACATGCTAAAACTCAAAAAACAGCAAGCAAGAAAAACAATAAACAGTATTTATTCACAAAAAATTTTTAGTCAAAGGGGATCAGAAAACTCCCCTATTCCTCGTCCGAGGAACTCTCTTTCTCTTCATTCTCTTCATCTTCTTCTTCATCAGAATCCTCCTACTTCTCGGGGCAGCAGCGACTGAGGGAAATTTGGAATGACCGGAGCGATACTATCGAGAGATAGAACTCTCTAATAGCTTCATCCCTCTCCTTGGCATATGTCCAATATGTCTTCAGGTTCTCCCTGATTTGATCAAGCTGGCGGTGGACCATACCTAGGGCTTCCGACTCTGGTGAAGGCCCTGTAAAAGGAGTGTGCTGGGATGGAGAGGCTACATTCGGCCCTGATTGAGGAGTGGCCTGCAATGTGGAGGCTTCATCCTTCCTCTGGATGTTGTTCTGCTGGAGCTTTCCTATCAAGGACAAATCAATGGTTGGTTTAAAGAAATGACACTCCTCGTCCTTGCCTGGCACAATCTTCACCCTCTGACAGAGTTGGGTGATGAGTGAGCCAAAGAAAAGCTTGCCTGCCCTTTTCCGTCCACAGGCTAAGATCTCATCCCTAATGATGCTCCCTACGTTGATCTCCAACCCCTTCATAAGGCAATAGAGTAGCATTACTCTATCCACTGAAATCGTGCCGTCATGGGTGGTTGGCATCAAACGGTTCTTTATGAAGTGAAGCCAAATTGCCGATTCTGGCTTTAGGTCGCTTGGCACTAAAGACTTCACTTTAGTCTGCGATTCTTTCCATTGAACCCCCTTATTGGCCACAAGTTTCAATGCATCTTTCATCTGCTTGGTCAAAGGGTTCCTTATCACATCATTCCCTCTTGGGTTCAAAGGTGTCTTAATCCTGTACACCCTGTTAATGTCGACTGAGGAGAAACTAACCATCTTCCCCCTCCCCACCGCCATGCTAATGCTTTCCTCCCTCAGGCCAGCGTAAAACTCTCGAACTAGAGGCACAACAGCCTCCTGAGGGTGAGCACAGAACTCCTGCCACTTGTACTGGAAGATAACTCTTGTTACGAACTCAAGCAGTGCTCTTGCTCTATCAGAGAATCCCTTCTCGTTGAGGAAATCGCTTTTCTTCATGATCTCCATCATTTCCTGAAAATTAACATATTTAAATACCTCAGGGAACGAATTTTTCGGAGATGTGGCCTTGGGTGACTTGCCCTTAGGCGTGGCGGGTGAGATGGTCGGAGGAACTGCAGGAGAGGCGTCCATGGACCTAGTCCTTGGCCTCTTGGCAAATATCGGATCATTCCTGTTCTTTGTCCTCCTCTCAGCCTTAATCTCCCTCTTCCTCTTTCTTCTCAATGCTGCAGAGATGGGGACTTGGTCGCCATCTAGCTCCCTAATCTCTGAATCAGATTCTGTATTAGAGTCAGAATCACTAGAGGTCTCGGCCTCCTCGTCTTCTTTTTCCTCTTCGACCCTCTTCCCTCCCAAAGAGGTGTTATCAGCAGCTGGTGGGTCACGTGTGAATAGAGGCTCAAAAACCTCTTCAGCTGGCTGATCAACGGTGGCCTCAACTACGCCTTCCTCAGAATGCGGCCCAAATGCGGTCGCATTCTGGCCTTCTTCTTCTTTTTCAGTTTCTTCTTCTTTTTCTAAATTTTCTTCTCTTGGCCCCTGTCGGGCCTCTTCTTCTACCCTTCCTTGCAGCACTTCAACCTCACTTTGAGCATTGTGGAGTGGCTCAAAGGCTGCAAGGAAGTCTTCAGCTTCCTTCCTTCTTTTTTCATCTACTTTTATTTCTTCTCTTCTCTTTTTTTCTTCCACAAGGAGTTGCAAATCCATAGCTGCCCTCCTGAGGTTTTCCTCATACTTTCTCTCTTCTCCAGCCTCTAAGGCCCTCTCGACCTCTTGCTCTTCTTCTCTTTTTCTTTTCTCTTCCCTCTCATCTCTTTCCTTTGCAAAATTGTCTTCCTCAGCCATCTTCTGATTTTCCATCTCCCTCTCATCCTCAATCTCTTTTAATGCATCCTGTTAAGCCTTGTATCCCTCAACAATCTCAAGGGCCTTTGCCACTGCTTGGCGAATTATTCCTTCTAATACATTGGGAGGCATCATTGCGGTTTTGAGGGGCTGAATTTCGAGCGGCTTTTCAGACACATTTTTCTTTGGGCTCCTCTTTATTGGGCTATACGTTACAAACAGTTTGGTCCTGCAAGACAAAGAAGGGTTAGATGAAGGTTCGGAAACCTTACCCAGTGAAGTTTCTCCTGCCAAGAGCTTTCAGCTGCCTTGGCGGCTTTTTCTTCGTCTTGCCGATTCCCTTCTTCTTCAAGGGCAGCTCGTCTCTTGGCACCCATCTCAGGAATCATCTCAAACCACTCCCGTGAGCATTTTCTGTATTGTTGAGTGGCGGGCTTTTGGGTTTGGCGGACGGTAGTGGCGCGCGTGAAACGTCTCGGTGCAGATGAACTCGGCATCTCCCTCGACGTGGTCGGCATTGTCGAAGAGGATGGAGCTTGAACGTCGGGCGTTTGGTTCACGACCGCCGGTGAGAATCCCGTGGGTCTCGTCCTTCGCGTGCCTTGTATGGGCGTTTCAGGGTTCTCCTCTTGTCGTCGGTTGCTTGCTTTAGCTTCGTGGGTCACTCAAACTTTCTGAGATCGAGTGTTTTTGCATGAGGATGACGATCCTTGAGTGTTCTTCATCTTCTTGCTTGTGGGTCTTTCGATTTCACGATGGAGAGAATATGGAAAGTTGAGGGTTTGACTTGAATGCAAAGGTTGGGTGTTTGGTGAAGAGAAAAAGACTTAAGTTAATCTATTTATACTTTTCCAATTAGGTCACGTGCAGGTCAAACGATTTTCGTGACTCCCTTTTTATTCGGGCAAATGCGATCGCATTCCCAAATACACTGGGGAGAAATGCGATCGCATTTCACCTTGTTTTTCTGGTTTTATTATTTTTTTCTGCCTTTTCACTTTTCCTTTGCTTTCTCCTCTTCTCTAAAACACTCATAAACAAGTTAAAACGCTTGTATGCTTAATCATGATTTATTTATATTTTGTTCATTTTTCTCAATTTAAAAAGAATTAAAGAAATGTTTTGATCAATTCAACTTCCATGTAAGTCCCCAGGTAGAGGTGTTCCCAATGGTCAACTTAAATACCTCAGCCTAGGCAGGACTTGCCTTAGACAAAGTTTCCTCTTGATAAAAAAAAAATCATTTATTCAAAACAAACTTACACTTTTATCATTTTCCTAATTTTATTTCAAACACAAGAAAGAGCTCAACATAATAATCTGGACTTTTCAAAACTCCCAGGTAAATCCCCAGGAAAAGGTGTTCCCAATGGTCATCTTAAATACCCTTTCCTAGCCAGGATTTTCCTAGACAGAGTTTTTACTCTTGTCCGGATATTTTGGAACTCTAGTCTAGATTATTATTCATAAACCCATATAATATAGAAAAATTAATTCAAGGTAGTAGAAGTCATACCAAATCAATCACGGAGACATGGGCTTCCTCATCCTCGAAGCCTCTTCCCCAATATGGTTTTATCCTTTGTCGCTTCATGGTTTGACTGTTGTGTTCCACTTCAATCTTTTCTTCACCTTTTTCATCCAATTCTTCATCTCCAAGTACATCCTCCAAAGTTTCTCTCTTTATTATTTCCTGCAAAGTAAATTGAGAGAGTTCATCAATTTCATCGATCATTGAACATTCCTCGAAATCTCCAGGGTACTTCATTGCACTCATCACGTTAAACGTGATTTGCTGATCGTTGACCCTCATGGTCAATTCTTTCTTCTGGACATCTATTAATGTTCTGCCTGTGGCTAGGAACGGTCGTCCTAAGATGATCGGAACGTCTTTGTCGGCTTCGCAGTCTAAGATGATGAAATCTACAGGGAAAACAAACTTGTCAACTTTAACCAATATGTCTTCAATCTTTCCAATGGGATGCGTAAGCGATCGGTCTGCCAATTGTAGGGTCACAGTTGTTGGTCGTGCATCACCTATCCCTAACTGCTTAAAAACCGAATATGGCATTAAATTGATGCTTGCTCCTAAGTTGCACAGTGCTCTGCCTATGTCCCTGCCTCCTATAGAGCATGGGATTGTAAAGCCTCCTGGATCTTTAAGCTTGGGAGGGATCTCGTTCTTTACTAGTGCACTGGAACATTCCGTGAGTGCAACCGTTTCGTACTCCCCCAACCTTCTCGTTTTCGACAAAATATCTTTTAGGAACTTTACGTATGTAGGCATTTGTTCAAGTGCCTCTACTAATGGTATGTTAATGTGCAACTACTTCAATACATATAAGAACTTCTTGAACTGTACATCTTGTGAGGCATGTTTGAATCTCTGTGGTACGGAGGAGGTGGTCTGTAATCTGGGTCTATCACAAACTTTTGAGGTTTTGCGGTCGCATTTTCGGTCGCATTCCCCTTTTTCTCCAACTTTGATTTTTCTTCTTTTTCTACCAAGGTTTCAGGCTCCTTGGTCTTTTCTACTTGTTTTTCTTTATTCTTTGAAATATATGTGGTATTGTCTTACTTCTTTTCACAAATCTTTTCTCGAGCTTCAGCAGGGATCTCTGCTTCTGGACTTCCTGGATACTTTGGTCCATCGTATTCTAATCCGCTTCTTAGGGTCACTGCCTTGCATTGCTCCTTGCCTTCTCTGTGTGGGGTCTCGGTTTTGTTAGGCAACGTCCCTTGAGGTCTATTCTTAATTTCCTGAGCAATTTGTCCAAGCTGAACTTCCAAATTCCTTACTGCAGCATCGTTCCTTGCCATTTACTCCTTCATAAGAGTCTCTAGATTGGACTCTTGGTTCTGCACTGGAACTTGTTGAAAATTTTTTTGCGGTTGTTGTTGTGTAGGTTGCTTTCCAAACTGATGAGTGTTGGAATTATTCGACCCGGCTTGTCCTCCCCAAGAAAAATTTTGATGTTGTCTCCATCCCGGGTTGAATGTAGCCGAATAAGGATTCAATCTATTTTGGTTCTGATATCCTTGTGGACCTACATAAAAAACAGAAGCAGGGTTTAGTGGACAACTATCAGCGATGTGTTCCTCACCACATATCTCACAACAGAGAGAAGAAACAACATTAGCAGGGGCTATGTTGGCTTAATTGTTCATGGACATGCCCATCATCATGCTATGAATGACTTTGATATGGGCTTGCATCGTAGAGTTAGCCTCTGTTTCTACTGCTTTTACTGCATTTTTCAAAATGGTTGTTGGTTCATTTTCTCCCCAATGTCGATTGTTGGTGGCTATGGTATCTAGAATGGCGTGCGCCTCATTAGCAGACTTTTTCAGAAAAGATCCGTTTGCAGATGCGTTTACTAGTGCCTTTGAAGCTTGATCTAACCTGCTGTAAAAATGCTCCAAAATAATTCACGCAAGCAGTCCATGGTGTGGACACTTTCGAACCAGCCTCTGGAATCTTTCCCAAGCTGCATCCAAAGCTTCATTGTAAGACTATCTGAAAGCAATGATCTCTGCTCTATACTTGGCATTCTTATTGGAGGGAAAAAACTTCTCCAAGAACTTCTCCGCCAAATCATTCCAAGAGGTGATGGAGTTCGGAGGAAATGAATCCAACCAGGCTTCAGCATCTCCCTGTAAAGAAAACGGAAAAAGTTTTAGCTTTAAAGTATCTTCTAGCACTCCTGTTACTTTAAAAGAATTGCAAACTCTCAAGAATAATTTAATATGCTTGTGTGGATCCTCATTTGGAAGTCCTGAGAATTGGCCCATTGTATTTAACATCTGGAACATCACTGGTTTAAGTTCAATTTGTGGAGCATCAATTGGTGGCTCCAAAATTCCTAGATTCAGTGTCTGGAAAACTGGTAAAGCATAGTCCCTTATTGCTTGGTTTCGATCTTCAGCAATGTAGATCGGGTTTTCTTGTTGTGGCACCGGTGGAACTGGAGGAACAGGAGGAATTCTCCCGCCATTCTGCTCCCTTCCACGATCTTGTGGATCAACACGAGGCTCGACTCCAGGAGGATCCATTGGAAACTCTTGAATGTAAGATGCTTCCACTAGAGATTCTTGTGCACTCAACTCTTGCTGCTCCTTCTTCTTTCGTCTCTGTTCCTTCCTTCGACAACAAAAGGTTCTTTCTCTATCTTATTGGCTGGAACAATGTTAGATAATGTGTATGTAATTCCTAAGATCAAAAGAAATTTGATTTCTGTATCTTATTGGCTGGAACAATGTAACTCTTTACCTTTCCCTACTAACGCAGTTCATTTCAAGAAAGGGAGTTAACTTTTTCAGCTGAACTGAAAAATAACATAAATGTTTTTAAGACCAATCAAGAGTAAAATAGTCATGAACACTAAATTGTTTGAAGCTGCTACTACTCAAAGAAATGAGAGGCAAAGGATTTCTCCTAAAGGAAAATACCTTTCTATGGCACTTAAGGTTGGGTCATATTCACCTCAATATGATTGAGACCTTGGTCAAAAGTAGACTTCTAAGTAAGTTAGAAGATGACTCTCTACTACCTTGTAGGTCATGCCATAAGGGCAATATGACTAAAAGATTCTCTTGCTTGAAAAGAACTATAAAGCCAGAGAGCCCTTGAAGCTTGGACATTTGGATCCTTGTGGTCCAACATATTAAAGCAGTGGGATGACATGAATAATTCATCTATATTATAGATAATTATTCAAGGTATGGGTATCTCAACCTAATGCAACTTAAGTCTCAAGCTCTTGAGAAATTCGAAGGGGCTTGGGACTAAAGTTGGAAACTTGTTAGGTGAGATGATAAAAACACTTCGATCTGATCGAGGTGTAGAGTATGTGTGACTTGAGATTCTAATACTATTTAATAGAACATGGAATTACATCCCAACTCTCAACCCCTGGTACACCTAAAAAGAACTGTGTATCAGATAGGAGAAATAGAACCGTATTGTATATGTTCGATTCATTATGAGCTATGCTCATTTGTCTGACTCCTTTTGGGGTCATGCAGTGTTGTCTGCAGTGTGTATTTTGAACAACGTTCCATAAAAGAAATGTTTACGAAACATTTTTTGATTTGTGGATAAGGCGTAAAAGTGGTTTACGTTATTTTTGGGACACTGTTCAAAAAGTATACCTATTCGTAGGCTGCCCCATGTAAACGAGAGATGTGGATACTTCTTCAATCCACAAGAGAATAAAGAATTTGTACCGACAAATGCTACATTCTCAGAAGAATACCACATGAGAAATAATAAGCCACAAAGTAAGATCGTTTTAAGTAAATTAACTAATGAAGCTACAAAATTATCAACAAGAGTTGTTGATAAGTCAACAAGGGTTGTTGATCATGATGCTGAACCTTTAACAAGAGTTGTTGATAGGGCCAATACAACTGGTTTGTTACATCTATCTCAAGAGTTGAGAGTGCCTTGATGTAGTGGGAGGGTTGTTTTACAACGTGACTGTTACATGGGCTTAATGGAAACCCAGATCGTCATACCTGATGATGACATTGAGGATTCATTGTCTTAAAGCCAGGCAATGAATGATGTTAACTAGGACCAATGGATTAAAGCCATGCACCTAGAAATGGAATCTATGCATTTCAATTCTACCTGGGATCTTGTAGATCAACCTTATGGAGTAAAACCTATAGGTTGCAAATGGATTTACAAGAGGAAACAAGACGTTGAGAGTGTCTCCCTGTCTCAACCAGAAGGGTTCATTTAGCGAGGTCAAGAGCAAAAGGTTTTGCATGCTTAATCGATCCATTCATGGATTGAAATAAGCATCTTGATCTTGGAATAGAAGATTTGATTATGCGATCAAATCTTTTGGCCTTTAATCGAAACATTGATGAATCTTGTCTCTACAAGAAGATCGTCAATAGTTCAGTAGCTTACTTAGTGTTGTATATGATTGATATCCTAGTCATTGGGAATGATGTAGGTTATCTTACTGACTAGTAAAAGGAGCTAGCAGCTCATTTCCAAATGAAAATTTGGGAGAAGCCGAGTTTGTTCTTGGGATCCAAATTGTTAGGAACCGTAAGAACAAAAGGCTAGTCTTGTCTCAAGTGTCTTATATCTACAAAATGTTAGTTAGATATAAGATGCAGAATTCCAATAAGGGTTCACTACCTTTCACACATGGAATTCTTTTGTCTAAGAAACTGTTTCTTAAGACACCTCAAGAGATTGAGGACATGAGACGAATGCCCTATGCAGTAGGGTTTGTCAGTATCAATCTAATCCAAGATTTGATCACTGGAAAACCGTTAAGAATATCCTCGAGTATCTGAGGAGAAAGAGGAACTATATGCTCGTCTATGGGGCTAAGGATTTGATCCTTACAGGATACACTGACACGGATTGTAAGATTGATAAGGATTTGAGGAAATCTACATCAGTATCCATGGTCAATCTTTACAGAAGGACCTATAGTATGGCATAGTTACAGTCTTGACCATATAGGCCGAAAATAAAGCTACTTGTGAAGCATCCTTAGAGACTGTAAGGCTTAGGAAGTTCTTGACTGATTTGGAATGTGTTCCAAATGTGAACTTGCCCATCACACTTTATAGTGATATAGTGGTGCAGTGGCAAATTCAAAAGAACCTCGTAGCCCTAGACAAACAGACACATTGAATTGAATGGAATTTTGCTGATTCATTCACGAAGGCTCTCTCGGCTAAAGTGTATGAGGTTCATCTAGAAGGTCTAGGTCTACGAGTTATGTACAAAGATGAAATCTTGGGCGAGTGGGAGAAATGTAATGGGTATATTGATACCATAATGTAATGGGTATAGTGATGCCCTAGTTTATTGTATTTTTACATTGTATATGTTTTATACATGTATTTATACACCCACCGTTGTATAGATTATTGTACATCCCACTAAACTAGAGTTTTAGTTCAAGTGGGAGTTTGTTGGGTTCTATGCCCTAAAACTCGTAGATAGTGAATGTAAACAAATTGTATACTTGTTTCAATAAAGTGTTATTGAGTTTCTACAATAAAGTGTTATTGTTAAATATTGCACAATTTGACCCAAATCCAATAAACTAAGATCCAAGGTTGTTTACATGTGACTTGAACTATTATGTGGGGACATACGGGGATCGGTGTTCAAGTAACAACCTAAAAGGTCTAGAGTACATGGATAAGGCTGGGTACCTTATCCTGGTAACACTATGTGATACGGCCCGCTCTTTATTCGATACAGACGTATTGATCCAAGGCGTCCGTGTAGGAGACATGCGAGCGGGGGTATCCTATGCAATGAGTTTGCATAAGATCGGACCACGAAATAGTAAACCACTAGATGTAACACCGTTAACTAGTTAGGTTACTGTTTCAATAGGATGACCTAGGTAACTCAGTCTTAATCCTGAGTGTGTCATGAACTCCTTCTCACGAGGGATTGTCCTTTGATTAGTCTGGGTGAGAGTGGCCTGCACGCCGACTCAATAAGCCTACCTTCTTGGGGACGAGACCGAGTGGGGGGCTGGGGACATGACAACACAAGATGGAATTCACTCCTTCCCACTTCTAGGAGAAGTAGATGAGTGTTCCCTTAAGTGGTGACTCCGGGACTTGAACAAAGGGATCCCGCCCTCTCACTGGCCCGAGAGAGACTTTATTTTTAATGGTTGGACCATAAACAGGTTGTTCATTAGAGGAGCGCTGGTACTTAAGGAGACAGATGTAACACATGGGTAAAACGGTAATTTGACCCAGCCGTGATTACGAACACTCGTGAAGGATTGACTTATCGGTATAGGTCTATATCCGTGGACACAGAAATGTTTTACAGTGAGAAGAGTTCAATTGTGGGTCTTTAGTGGAATGACCCACAGTTAATGAATATTGATTAACCTGATTAATGAGTTTAATCGGTTAACCTCATATCATTGGAGCTTCTGATCTGTAGGTCCATTAGGTCCCCTTGCTAGCTCGTAAAGAGTAATTAGGAACAATTATATCTTGAGAGAATTTGAATAGTTCAAATTCATATTGGGAATTAAGTAAATTGTATGAGATACAAATTAATATAATGTATAGTGATACATTAAAATATAAAGTCTAATTTGAAATTAAACTTTATTATTATGAGAGAAATAAATATTTGAAAAAGTTCAAATATTAATATGAATTTGATTCATATTAAATTTATAGGATATAAGAGAATTTGAAGGAGTTCAAATTTTAATATTAATCTGATTCATATTGTATAATTAATTAATTGAAGGCCCGAAATTAAATATATGATATTTAATTGGGTAATTAATTAATTAATTAACCAACAAAAGATCTGAAATTAAATACATGATATTTAAGTGGTGATTAATTAATTAAAGAATTAATTAATTGGAAATTAATCAATTATCGAAATGATTAATCACTTATGGAAGTAATTAATCATTTATGAAAATGATTTAATCACTTATGGAAGTGAACAATCATTTATGGAAAAGATTAATCAATTATGGAATTGATTGGTTATGGAATTGATTAATTATGGAAAAGATTAAATCACTTATGGAAATAATTGATTTTAAATGAATATTTTATTCATGGCCTTTCTCCTATAAATAGAACACTAAACCTAGGGTTTAGGTACTACAACATAAGGCCACAAGAATGCACTCTTGCATTCTCTCTAACCTCCCTCTCATATTCCCTCAACTCAAAAACTCTAGGGAGAATTTTCTCTCTAGAGTTTTTCCCATTCAAGATTAGGTAGTCCCACAACTACGTTCTTAATCTCAGAGTTATAGCGGGGAAGATCAATTAGCGGGGAAGATCAATTGGTGGTGTCCCAATTGTTGACGCTTGGTCCAAAATCAAGAAAGGCGTTCTTGATATTTCAGAGACGACAACGACGGTATGTTTGCTTCTCCCCTTTAGATTTAGATCTAATAATTTTTGTATGCTTAGCCTTAAGTTTCTATAAAATTTGTTCTATGATTTTTGCCAATGTAATGGTATTTTTGGATAAACAAAATTAATTAAGAATCGGTCCCAATTACGCTTCCGCTTTATCGGAATTAGGGAATTCCAAATCCTACAAAAGTATCCACCTCTTGTTTCTTTTGGGTAGCCTACGAATAGGCATAATTTTGTACGTGAATCCAATTTCTTTGGGTTTGCTACTAGCACATGTAGAGGGCAACCCCAAATTCTGAAATGACGTAAACTAGCTTTACACCCTCTCGAGAGCTTAAATGGTTTTTCAGAAACACTTTTTGAGGGAACTACATTCAAAATATAAACTGCAGTCTCTACTGCATAACCCGAAAAAGAACTAGGCAGTTCAGCATAGCTCATCATAGATCGAACCATGTCCAACAAGGTTATGTTTCTCCTTTCAGATACACCATTCTGTTGAGGTGTATCTGGTGCTGAGAGTTGAGACGAGATTCCATGTTCTATCAAATAGTTCTGGAATTTTAAGTCCAAATACTCTCCACCTAGATCAGATCGAAGTGTTTTAATGGTCTTACCTAACAAGTTCTCAACTTAAGTCTTGTACTCCTTGAACTTTTCAAGGGCTTCAGACTTATGACTCATTAGGTATAAATAACCATACCTTGAATAATCATATATGAAAGAGATGAAATATCCATACCCTCCTCAAGGTTTTACATTCATTGGACCACAGAGATCCATATGTACGAGTTCTAAGGGCTCTTTGGCACGATAACCTTTTTCAGTAAAAGGTCGTTTGGTCATTTTACCTTCGAGACATGACTGACACGGAGGTAAAGTACCATCTTCTAACTGGCTTAGAAGTCCGTTCTTAACCAATCTCCCAATCCTATTGAGATTTATGTGGCCAAGTCTCAAGTGCCAAAGATAGGTACTTTGAGAAACTTTCTGCCTTTTTGGTTTAGTCTCAGCTGTTTTAAACATTTCATTGTTCAAAATAGCCCTAGACTCTATTGGTCTTAAAACAATACAAATTGTTCTCCATTTTTGTAGAACAAATATCAATACCCGTTTTAGTAATGAAAGCTTCATTCACAGAAAAGGACACTGAATATCCTTGTTCTAGAAAACAAGAAATAGAAATCAAATTTCTTTTTATTTTTGGGAACTATATATACATTATCTAATAACATATAACGTTCCCTGGAGATGAACATTTTAATATCTCCCACTGCTTTAGCTGAAATGAGCTTCCCAGTCCCAACTCTGAGAGTCATTTCCGTAGCATCCAACTGTTGCCAAGAATTCATTCCCTCAAAGGAAGAGCATACGTGATGAGTTGCACCTGAATCAAGGATCCAGGCTGTATCATCATTGTCCACTATACACGTTTCAATGACCAATAAATTAAATTTATTTTCATTGAGATGTGCCCAGCAGTCTATGTCATATTTATCATGAATAATTTCAAATGAATTAGACATGTGGGCTAGAGGACCGTCCTCAGTTAAGACCAATTCCACGCAATTAATGTTTAAGTTCATTTTCTTAGTTGTATTAGAAATACCAGTTTTGTAATTGGCGTAATTCGAGGCATACAAAGAAAGTTTCATTCTAAGATCAAACAAATTAACTTAATAAGTGATGTGGCATTAACCCATTACACAAAATAATAGTATTATTTTAATCCAATCAATTTAGCAAAAGTAATGATCGACCCATGGAGTAAACATTCAGTTTACAATGATACTTCAGAGGTTTAGAACAACAGCTACCGTAAGGCAGTCAGCTACTCCTTCTCTGAATAGAGACAATCTCAGCCAATCCCTATTCCCAGAATAACTCATATTCCAATAGTTCTTAGCTACCGTTTTTTTCGGTTAGAAAATTATTAACACATTAACAATTTCCCGTAAGTGTGACCCTCCATTTTTCAGATCTCAAAGGTCGGCCCCAACAATGCTACCGTAGGGAAAGTCGAAGTTGGAAATAGACCTAAGAAACCCTATCCATTTCTGGAGTTTGTGTTGTTCTGACTCTCATGATCAAGCCCTCCGTAGGGTGATCGCTCCCAGGGCGATAGCTCGCAAGCAGATCATGGGAATCTCACGGTGTAACCTAATGGAAGAGATCGTAGGATACGTTGACACGTGTCTTGCTCCCACATCACCTAAAGCTCCATCACCAAAGAATCCATTCCCGGAGGTCCTTAAAGATGTTAATTTCCAAGATAAGATGGAGATTATGAGGAAAAGGGGACTTATTGAACAAGAAAGGATTCTCAAACAGAGCAGGGACATTGTCAGACTTCGTGACAAAGGTCATTACTCAGTATAAATGGCAAGAGTTCTGCGCTCACTGATAACTTGCAAAAAGCAAGTTATTTATCCTTTAAACTTAAGCTAAAACAAGGCCAAAAGATACACTGATGCGTTACTTCAGCACAATAAGAAAGGAAAATGCGATGATTTTATGCGGTAGGCTATATTTATGTATGCGGTAAGGTATTATAAAAATATAGGGCGCTAACGCAACTAATTCAGTTGTTTGTTGTCCAAGTTTCTCTCAGCGCAGACACACATCCCAAAACGATCATGAGACAGACAAGATGGATGAAAAGACCATGCTGACAATTGACGCAAGTGGGCTGAAAAGGTGCAAGTTGGCTGACGATGACTGAAGCAAGTTACTTGGAGAAGTTAGTTTCCTTCGCCTATAAATAGAAGCCACCTGCTCAAGGAAACGGACGACTCATAACATAATACACAATAGAATTGAGGGACGAGAAGAAGAGACGAAGATCAAGGAGAAAGAGAAATCATAGAGAGCTGTGATTAAGAGTAGACTTGCGTTTGCAATGTATTGCATGATGTATTTTTTTGCTCGCATGAGCTAATTTTCTTCTTCAAGGCTTAGCGCAAGCACCTCATGTGGTGATAAGTATATTTTGTAAGCGCATACTTTTATTTAATGAAACATTATTGCCTTCTACTTAGTTGCGATACTACTTTCATTACTAACTCCCGCCTGGATCCCTGACAAGTAATGCATGCGGACATCTCTAAGTAGAACAAGTTAGCGCATGACATGTAGTCTTGGTAGCATTAAACAAATACTACCGCTATAAGATAGTGCATGAATGAGCTTTGATTGCGTTAAGACTAACACAGTCCCTTATAAGTTTTTAGAGAACTAAGCCTCACACATGAACTAGCCAAATACCCACCTGATAGTTTTATGCCAAACGCAGAATGAGTACCGGAAGGGAAACTTGTGATGTTTTTCTCACTTAGGCATTAATGGATAAATTAGTCATGGTATGTGCTACAAGGTTCTTATAAACGCATGAGGTTGCAACCGCGACAGCCTTGATACCATTCTCCTTAATAATTTTCTTTTTACTCTTGTCGCATGTGTTTACTTTCTGCAACATTCATTTTTCAAACTCACCAACTCTCTTATTTAATTTTTTATATAATATCACACGCTTTTGAGTTTAGATCAGTAAAAATTATTAAAGCTTTGCAAATAGCCTTTCCCTGTGGATTCGACCCTAGACTCACTATGTACTACTTGATTTTGTCAATTTATACTTGGATTGATATATATCTACGACAAATTTACATTAATTTGTTAAGCATACGTACAACCAATCACTCACCCTCAAGAGGTCGTGGTGCCTCTAGTTCGAGAGTTCTATGCTGGCTTGAGGGAGGAAAGCATGAGTTTGGCAATTGTGAGAGGGAAAATGGTAAGTTTCTCTTCAGTTGACATTAACAGGGTATATCGGATCAAACCTCCTTTGCATCCGAGAGGGAACAATGCAATCAAGAACCCTTCGGCCAAGCAGTTCAAAGAAGCTTTGAAGATAGTGGCCAAGAAGGGAGTCCAGTGGAAGGAGTCTCAGACCAAAGTGAAGACACTAGTGCCAAGTGACTTGAAGCCAGAACCGGCAGTGTGGCTTCACTTCATCAAAAACAGACTGATGCCCACAACCCACGATAGTACCATTTCAGTAGAGAGGGTTATGCTTCGCTACAGCATCATGAAGGGGTTGGAGATCAACATAGGGAGCATCATTCGAGAGGAGATTCTTTCATGTGGGAGAAAGAAGTAGTGAAGTTGTTTTTTGGGTCTCTCATAACCCAACTTTGTCAGAGGGTAAAAATTGTTCCTGGAAGAGATGAGGAACGCCAATTTTTCAAGCCCACTAACGATTTGCCTCTGATAGGGAAGCTTCAACAAAATAATGCTCAAAGGAAGGATTAGGCTTCCACATCCCATGCTACTCCATCTCCGGGGCTGACTCCTGCTTCACCTCCACAACACACTCCTGTTTCAGGGCCTACACCATCATCAGAGGCCCTTGCTTTTGCCTACGGCCAGCTGGATCGAATTTAAGATAAACTGAAAACATATTGGGTCTATGCGAAGGAAAGAGATGAAGCAATTAGAGAGTTTTATCTCTTTATCGCCCCAAGCATCGCTCCTTTTTTCCCTAACGTCCTTCAAACCTTGCTACCTCAAGAAGAAGAAGAATCTAAAGATGAAGATGAAGAAGATGAAGAGAGTACCTCAGATGAGGAATAGGGGAGTTTTTTTATCCCCTTTTACAAGTTTAAATCTATTTCTATGAATACTTAGTTGTTGTTTTTAGCTTTTAGCATGTTTAGTTTTCTGTTTTTACTTGGGTTAGTTGTTGTTTTTATTGTTTTGAAAGTTTAGTTAGTTGTTAGTTATGTTTCTAGGTTAGTTTTATGATAGCTTGCTGATAGGATAGTTTAGAATGACTTGGGTTTTTAGCTTTATGGAAAAATCTGCTTGCTGTTTTTTGGCTAAATCTATGAAATTTTTTAAAAAGTCAACTTTATGGAAAATTTTTGCTTCAACATGTTTTGAAAAAATATGTTTTCATTTGAGTTTTCTTTTAAGTCCTTGATGAGGATAAATAGAGCTTCTTTCTATCTCATATAGTGTCGTCGTCACAACCAATTTGTTTTCAAGTCATAGGCTTTCCATTAGTCTTTTTCCTTCCAAAATTTTCTTGCTTTCCTCCCTCAGGCCAGCGTAAAACTCTGGAACTAAAGGCACCACAGCCTCCTCAGGGTGAGCACAGAACTCCTGCCACTTAAACTGTGGGATAACTCTGCTTACGAACTCTGACAGTGCTCCAACTCTGTTAGAGAATCCCTTCTCATTGAGGAAATCTCTCTTTCTCATAATCTCCATCCGTTCCTGAAAATTAACATCTCTGAATACCTCGGGGAATGGATTTTTAGGAGATGCAGCCTTGGGTGATTTGGCTTTTGACTTGGCAGGTGAGACGGTTGGATGAGCTGCTGGAGAGGCGTCCATGGACCTAGTCCTCGGCTTCTTGGCAAATATGGGGTCATTCTTATTCTTGGTCCTCCTTTCAGCTTTAATCTCTCTTCTTCTCTTTCTTCTCAATGCTGCAAAGATAGGAACTTGGTCGTCATCCAATTCCTTGATCTCTGAGTCCGATTATGTTTCTGAATCACTGGAGGTCTCGACCTCCTTGCTTTCTTTCACTTTTTCATCTCTCTTCTCTCCCGAAGAGGTGCTATCAGCAGCTGGTGGGTCATCTTTGAATAGAGGTTCGAAAACCTCATCAGCAGGTTGTGCTTCAGTGGCCTCAGCTTGGCCTTCTTCAGAATGTGGCCCAGATGCGGTCGCATTCTAGCCTTCATCCACTTCGTCTATTTCTTTTTCTTTTTCTGAACTTCCTTCAGTTGGCCCCTACTGGGCATTTTCTTCTCTTCCTCGCAGCAACTCAGTCTCGCTTTGAGCCTTGTGGAGTGGCTCAAAAGATGCAAGGAAGTCTTCAGCTTCATTTCTTCTTTTCTCATCTTCCTTCAGTTCTTCTCTTCTCTGCTTTTCTTCCTCAAGGAGATGCAAATCAACTGCTGCCCTCTTGAGGTTTTCACCTAACTTTCTTTCCTCTTATTCAGGTAACTTGGCCCTCTCGGCCTCTTGCCTCTCCTCTTCCTTCTTCTTTTCATCTTCAAGCTCTCTTTCTCTCGCACCCTCATCCTCTTTCATCATGTGTTGATTTTCCATCTCTCTCTCAGCCTCAATATCCGTCAAAGCTTTTTGTTCAACCCTATAGCCTTCGGCAATCACTAGAGCCTTTGCCACAGCTTGGCAGATTATGTCCTCGAACACGTATGGGGGCATTCTTGTAGTTTTTAGGGGCTCGATTACAAGTGGCTTTTCGGGCACAACTTTCTTGGGACTCCTCTACCTTGCACTATAAGTGACGAATGGTTTGTTCCTGCAAGATGAAGAGGGGTTAGGTTGAGGTTCAAAATGTTTACCCGTTGAAGCCTCTCCTTGCCGAGACCTTCCTACTGCCTTGGTGGCTTCTTCTTCATTTTTCCTATTCGCTTCTTCTTCAAGAGCAGCACGTCTCTGAGCTCCCATTGCCCGAATCATTGAAAACCACTCCCCCGAGCGTTTTTTGAATTGTTGAGTGGCGAGTTTTTGGGTTTTATGGATGGCATCGGCGCATGGACCTCCTAAGTTGAGACGAACTCGGATTCTCCCTCGAGGTGGCCGACATTGTCGAGGAAGAAGGAGTTTGACCGTCGGAGTCTTGGTTCACGATCGCCGATGAGAAACCCAAAAGTCTCGTCCTTCTCGTGTCGTGCATGGGTGTTTCGTGTTGCTCCTCTTAACGTCGAGCGCTTGCTCTGCTTCGTGGGCGCTTTGGGCACTCTGAGATCGAGTGATCTTACGTGATGATGAAGATTTGGGCGAGTTCTTCATGGTTCTTGATGTGGGTTTCGGTTTCAAGATGAGAGAATATGGAGAGTTATTGAGTTTTGACTCGAATACCGAAAGTCTTAGTGTTTGGTGAATAGGGAAAGAAAAAGTCAGATATTTATAGTTTTCTAATTAGGTCACATGATGGTCAAAAATAATTTCGTGACTGCCCTCTGACTTTTGGCAAATGCGATCGCATTCCCAAATACACTGGGGAGAAATGCGATCGCATTTTCCCCAGTTTTTCTGTCTTCACTTTTTTCCTTGACTTTTCATTTCCTTTTTCTTTCTTGGTTGAAACACGCATAAACATGTTAGAAAATTCATATGCTCAATCATGATTCATTATTATTATTTTCTTTTAAGAGAAATTAAGTCAAAAAGTCTCGATCAATTCAACTTCCAGGTAAGTCCCCAGGTAGAGGTGCTCCCTACGGTCAACTTAAATACCTCAGCCTTGCCAGGACTTTCCTTAGACAAAGTTTCCTCTTAATAAAAAAAAATCCCTTATTCCAAGCTTAAAAATTCACACTTTTCTCCTCTTTTTTTTTTCTTTTAAATAGATGGGATACAAAGTAGTATGGACTTTTAAAAACTCCCAGGTAAATCCCCAGGAAAAGGTGTTCCCTATGGTCAACTTAAGTACCTTTTCCTAGCCAGGATTTTCCTAGACAAAGTTTTTATTCTTGTCCAGATATTTTGGAGTCCTTATCTGTGTTATTTATTATTATTTTAAATTTTTATTATTATTATAGATCCATAATATACAAAGATAAATTCTCAAAGTATAGAATTCATACCAGTTCAATCACAGAAACAAGGGCTTCTTCATCCTCAAAGCCATTCCCCCAATATGGTTTGATTCTTTGCCTCTTTATGGGTTGATTGATTTCTTCAACTTCAATCTTCTTTCCACCTTTTTCTTCTTGTTCTTCATCTCCGAGTATATCCTCCAATGTTTCTCCTTTCATCATTTCCTGAAAAGTAGACCGGGAGAGTTCATCAATTACATCAATCATAGAGCACTCTTCCATATCTCTAGGGTACTTCATTACATTCATCACATTGATAAAGTGACTTGTTGGTCATTGATTCTCATGGTCAACTCTCCTTTCTGCTCATCAATTAAGGTCCTGTCGGTGGCTAAGAAAGGTCGTCCTAAAATGATCGACACGTCCTTATCAGCTTCACAATCTTAAATGATGAAATGTACTGGGAGTACAAATTTGTCAGCCTTGACCAACACATCTTCAATTTTTCCAATAGGATGTGTGAGTGATCTATCTGCTAATTGTAAGGTTACAGTTGTTGGTTTTGCTTCTTCTATCCTCAAATTTTTAAAAACTGAGTAGGGCATCAGGTTTATGCTCGCTCCTAGATCGCATAGAGCTCTGCCTACATCCCTTCCTCCCATGGAGCATGGAATAGTGAAACTTCCTGGGTCTTTGAGCTTGGGAGGGATCTCATTCTTGACCAGTGCACTGGAACATTCAATGAGTGCAACCATTTCGTATTCTCCCAATCTTCTTTTCTTTGATAGAATATCCTTCAGGAACTTCACATAGGTAGGCATTTGTTCAAATGCTTCTACCAATGGAATATTGATATGTAGCTGCTTAAGACATCTAAGAACTTTTTGAACTGTATATCTCGCGAAGCATGTTTAAATCTTTGAGGGTATGGAGGAAGGTGGTCTATATTCTGGATCTATCACAAACTTTTGGGGTCTTGCGGTTGCATTCCCTTGTTTTTTCTCTAAATTTGATTTTTCTTTTTCTACCAAGGCTTCATGCTCCTTGGTCTTTTCTTCATTGTTTTTATTATGTATATCTTCTGAGGTAATGTCTGACTTCTTTCTACAATCTTTTCTCGAGCTTCTTCTGGGATCTCTACTTCTTGATTTGCTGGGTACTTTGGGCCATCATATTCTAATCCACTTCTCAATGTTATTGCCTTGCATTGCTATTTTCCTTCTCTGTGAGGGATCTCAGTCTTGCTAGGCAACGTCCCTTGTGGTTTGTTTTTAATTTCCTGAGCAATCTGTCCAAGCTGTACTTCCAAATTCCTAACTGCAACATCGTTTCTTGCCATGTACTCCTTCATAAGAGTCTCTAGATTTGACTCTTGACTCTGCACTTGGAGTGGTTGGAAGTTCTTCTGCGGCTGCTGTTGTGTAGGAGGCTTCCCGAATTGATTGGTGTTGGAATTACTTGACCCGACTTGTCCTCCCCAAGAGAAGTTTGCATGTTGCCTCCACCTTGGGTTGTACGTGGCCGAATAAGGATTCCATCTGTTCTAGTTCTGGTTCCCTTGTTCACCTGCATAAAAGACAAACGAGGGATTTAATCGACAGTTATCAGCAATGTGTTCCTCACCACAAATTTCACAACAGGAAGAAGAGATAGCATTGGCAGGGGCTATATTTGTTTGATTGTTTATAGTCATGCCCATCATCATGCTATGGATAGCCTTGATTTGAGATTGCATGGTAGAATTAGCCTTTGTTTCCACTGCTTTAGCTGGATTCTTCAAGATTGTGGTTGGCTCGGTCTCTCCCAATGTCTATTGTTTGTGGCTATGGTGTCCAAGATAGCATGTTCTTCATTTGCAAACTTCTTCAGAAAAGATCCGTTTGCAAATGCATTGACTAGTGCCTTCGAAGCTTGATCTAATCCACTATAAAAATGCTATAAGATGATGCAAGCAGGCAATTCGTGGTGTGGACACTTCCGAACAAGCCGTTGAAATCTTTCCCAAGCTACAGCCAGAGGTTGATTGTAAGATTGTTTGAAAGCAATAATTTTAGCTCTATATTAGGCATTTTTATTAGAAAGAAAAAACTTCTCTAGAAATTTTCAGCCAAATCATTCCAAGAAGTGATGGAGTTTGGAGGGAATGAATCCAACCAAGCTTCAGCATCTCCCTACAAAGAAAATGGAAAAAACTTTAGCTTCAAAGTATCTACAGGCACACTTGTAACTTTAAAAGAATTGCAAACTCTTAAAAATAGCTTAATGTGTTTATGTTGATCTTCATTTGGAAGTCTAGAGAATTGGCTCATGGTATTCAACATTTGGAACATCACTAGTTTAAACTCAAACTGTGAAGCATCTATCGGTGGCTCCAAAATTCCTGGATTTAATGTCTGAAAAACTGGTAAAGCGTAGTCCCTTATTGCTCTATTGCGGTCTTCAGCAATATAAATTGCATTTTCTTGTTGTGGCACCAGTGGAACTAGAGGAACTGGAGGAATTCTCCCACCATCTTGCTCTCTTCCACGATTCTGTGGATCAACTTGAGGATCGACTCCAGGAGGTTCCATTGGAAACTCTTGTATGTAAGAAGCTTCTTCTAGAGGTGCCTGTGCGCTCAACTCTTGTTGTTCCCTTCTCTTTCGTTTTTGTTCCTTCCATCGACGACGAAAGGTTCTTTCTATCTCAGGATCAATATCAAGGAGTGGACACCCCTTGTTCGTGCACTAACTTCACTCTCATCCCTGTTGGGTTTTATGCCCTAAAACTCGTAGATAGTAAATGAAACAAATTAATCGATCTCAATAAAGTGTTATTTGAGTAATTCAGTAATTTGGTTATTGAATAATCGAGTTTGCATTAATAAACCCTAAATCCAATAAACTAAGATCCAAGGTTGTTTAAATGAAACTTGGACTAGTATGTGGGAACATACGGGGATTAGTGTCCAAGTAACAACCTAAATGGTCTATAGTATAGGGATAAGGCTGGGTACCTTATCCTGGTGACACTATGTGATACGGCCCACCTTGTATTCGATACAGATGCAATGATCCAAAGCATCCATGTAGGAGACATGCGGGTGGGGGTATCCTATGCAATGAGTTTGCATAAGACCGGACCGCGAAATAGTAACCACTAGATGTAACGCCGTTAACTAGTTTAGGTTTCTATTTCAATAGGATGACCTAGGTAACTCAATCTCAATCCTGAGTCTGTTATGAACCCCTTTCAGGAGGGACTGTCCTTAGATTTGTATGGGTGAGAGTGGCCAGTTCGCCGACTCAATAAGCCTACCATTTCAGGGGCAAGACCGAATGGGGGTTGGGAACATAACAGTACAAGATGGAATTCACTCCTTCCCCTATTGGGGTAAGTAGATGTGTGTTCCCTTAAGGGCTGATTCTAGGGCTTGAACAAAGGCGCGTTGTCCTCTCCTAGCCTGAGAGGAACTCCTGTTTAGTGGTTGGATCCTAAACAACTTGTTCATTAGAGGAATCAGTGGTACTTAAGGAACCAGAGGTAACCCAGGGGTAAAACGGTAATTTGACCCAGCTGGTGTTACGAACACACGTGAAGGATTGACTTACTGCTTGGTCGATATCCGTGGACACAGAAATATTCTATAGTGAGAAGAGTGCAGCTGTAGGTCTTTAGTGGAGTGACCCACAGTTAACGAATGTTGACTAAACTTGGTCAATGAGTTTGGCCAATTAGTCTCGTATTGGTCAATGAGTTTGGCCAATTAGCTCGTAAAGAGACTTGAGGCAATTAAGTATAAATTGTAAATTGAAAGTGTTCAATTTATTTGAGGAATCGTATAATGTATATTGATGCATTATAATATAAAGTTTATGAAACTTTATAATATAATTTTTGAATTAATTTTAAAAAAAAATAATTCTTGAGAGAAAGTATTTGAAAGAGTTCAAATAAATTTAATATGATTGGATTCATATTAATTTTAATTTTAATAAAATCCCTAAGATTAAATATATGATATTTAATTGGGTAAATTAATTAATTATGGAATTAATTAATTATTTATTAAAATTAGAGACCTTTTCCTATTAGGAAAGAAAATATTTGAAAGAGTTCAAATAAATTTAATATGAATTGGATTCATATTAATTTTAATTTTAATAAAATCCCTAAGATTAAATATATGATATTTAATTGGGAAATTAATTAATTATGGAATTAATTAATTATTTATTAAAATTAGAGACTTTTTCCTATTAGGAAAAGGTCTCCCTTTTCCTATTAGGAAAAAGGTCTTGGCCTTTACTATATATAGGACCCCTGGGGTGGGGTGAAAGGTATCCCATTCATTCTCCTACTCTCAGAGAATTCTCCCAAAGGCTCCCACAAGTCTCCTGCCTTTAGAAGTCTCAGAGTCATACCGGTGTAGCCATAGTGGTGGTGTTCGCACTAGTTCGTGATTAATTCACAAGCAGTTGGTGAATTTAATATGAGTCGTCAACGAGAGTAAGTAATTTGTTACTTTATAAATTAGATTTAGATCTAATATTTTTGTATGTTTAGCCTTAATATATATTTAGAATAGTTCTAATATTATTGCCAATGTATTGGTATTTTAGATTAAACAAAATTAATTACGAATCGGTCCCAATCACGCTTCCGCTTTACGGAATTACGGAATTCCAATCCTTCACTTGGTATCAGAGCCGATCGTAGATCTAATTTTGTTTCTCTAAAATTTGCATTGGCTAATTGTGGGATGGATTAATACATAATGTATGTATGATTTGCATTGAGCTGTTTAGGTTAATTTTATGGCCATAGATTTTACTGTTTTTATGTGATTTGATCATGTAAGGGCCCGGTGTTTCGGGTATTTTATGTAAAATCGAGTCCTATGTAAGTCCGGGTCTAGAATAGGTTTTTATGAGATAAAAATCGGAGAAATTGCGACGCTGTCACGATTACAACACGCGCTAGAAATTCGCAACAGGACGGTTCAAGGCTGTTGGGTGGTCCGATTCACGCGGTCTGGCTGGGCTGGGACCAATTTGTTCCAGTTCAGCTGGAATTTAGCTCGGTTCGTGATTTTCGTAGCTGGTTCGAAGTGGTTCGGGTTGGTTCGGGCGGTCTAGACCAGTATTTGGAGCTGCAGAAGGACTTTAAGGATAGAATATAGCTATAATTATTGTAATTTATGCTTTATTTTATCCTAGGGGCCAAAATTAACCAGTTCAATTGCTATTTATTTGCTTTATGGATGTCATATAGCTTAAATTCCCACCATAGGTTAAGCATGTTTCATGCATATTTATGTTATAAATGTTATAATATATGATAATTATGCATGAATTTAAATTTCATGAGTTATTTAGTATAATTGTTATATTAAATATATGAAATTGGAAAAGCATGATGCATGACATTAATTTAGCTAAATATAATTGTTATATTTAATTAATGTAGCATGCATGCTTAGCATTATTTTCATGAGAATTAATATAAATTAGTTATATTATGAATGAAAATAATAAATATAAATCAATGCTTGTTTTCATGTATGATTTAATATAAAATGTTATATTAATTAAATGAAAATGGAATAGCATTGAGCATGACATTAATTAGATTAATATAAGAGTTATATTATATTAATGTCAAATTTCATGTAATTTAATTTCATGGATGTTTAATTAATATAATCGATATTAATTAAATGAAATTGAAATTGCATGAAGCATGACACCACTTTAGATTAATATAATCGTTATATTATCGTTATCGGCATCATAATAATATGGTGTTTAATAATTAGAATATGATTGTTATTTTTCCAACACCATAGAAGCATGTTATAGGGCTAATCATTAAAATTTTATAATAAGTTATAAAATTGATTAGAAAGCGTCAACCTATAACAAAGAGTTGCATGCAAACATAGGACCTTAGGTTAAAATGAACTAATTTTAAAATGTTTAAAATTAATTAGACCTAAGCTCATTATAATTCTAATAGGATTACAATTATTTTCTTACTTAGAATTAAAAATAGTTTTAATTGATTAAGTAGGAAAAACATTACTATGATTATAAGGGAACTCCACCAGTTAAGTTCTGTCTAAGGCTGGGGGTACTTAAGATGACGGTTTATGGAACACCTCCTACCTGGGAACTAACCCGGAATACCGGAGTTGAATTAATCATAGTTAAATGTTAGCATGCAATATCACTAGGTTTATTAAAAGAGTTTAATTCACCTAGATCTTTAGAGTAAAGAGTTTACTTTACTATGGTTATAAGGGAACTCTCCCGATGAAGTTCTGTCTAAGGCTGGAGGTACTTAAGATGACGGTTTACGGAACACCTGCTACCTGGGAACTGACTCGGAACTTGAGTTCAATTAACCATAGTTATGTTAGCATGCAATATCACTAGGTCAATTAAAAGAGTTTAATTCACCTAGATCTTTAGAGTAAAGATTTATCATAACTATTGGTTTATAAGGGAACTATACCGGTAAAGTTCTGTCTAAGGCTGAAGGTACTTAAGATGACGGTTTACGGAACACCTGCTACCTGGGAACTGAGCCGGAACTTGAGTTGAATTAACCATAGTTATATTAGCATGCAATGTCTCTAGGTAATTAAAAGTGTTTAATCCACCTAGACATTAGAGAAAAGACCTATATATATAAAAGTTATATACAGGCATAGACTTAGATAGATTCACTTAGCCGGAATTTACCTCAGTAATAAACCCTATAATTATAAAAATACTTAGTGGGAGGAAATATATCAAAACAAGATTTTCATAAATCAAGTTTTGCTCTCACGTCCTCAAAAGTTCACAACGTGAGGTTCATGCTTGGCCTCGAGTCACCCTGGGAGTGACCCCCTACGGATGGTGTTTGCATGAATCAATATCAAGGTGAATGAGGGAGTATTTTATAGTAAGTGGGAGCAGGAACGTGTCAACGTATCCTACGGTCTCCTCCATTAGGTTGCACCGTGAGATCCCAATGATCTGCCTGCGAGTCGCCCTGGGAGCGATCACCCTACGGAGGGCTTGATCATGGGAGTCGGAACAACGCAAACTCCAGAAATGGATAGGTTTTCTTAGGTCCATTTCCAACTTTGACATTCCCTACGGTAGCATTGTTGGGGCCGACCTCTGAAATCTGAAAAATGGAGGGTCACACTTACGGGAAATTGTTAAGGTGTTAATAATTTCCTGACCGAAAAAACGGTAGCTAAGAACTATTGGAATATGAGTTATTCCGGGAATATGGATTAGCTGAGATTGTCTCAATTCAGAGGAGGAGTAGCTGACTACCCTACGGTAGCTGTTGTTCTAAACCTCTAAAGTATCGTTGCAAAATGAATGTTTATTCTATGGGTTGATCATTACTTTTGCTAAATTGATTGGATTAAAATAATAATATTATTTTGTGTAATGGGTTAATGTAACAATACTTATTAAGTTAGTTTGTTTGTTCTCAGCAATGAAACGTTTTTTATATGCCTCGAATAACGCCAACTACAAAACTGGTATTTCTAATACAACTAAGAAAATGAACCTAAACACTAAATGCGTGGAATTGGTCTTAACTGAGGACGGTCCTCAAGCCCATATGTCTAATTTATCCGAAATTGTTCATGATGAATATGACATAGACTGCTTAGCACATCTCAATGAAAATAAATTTGATTTATTGATCATTGAAACGTGTATAGTGGAAAATGATGACACAGCCTGGATCCTAGATTCAGGTGCCACTCATCACGTATGCTCTTCCTTTGAGGGAATGAGCTCCTGGCAACAGTTGGATGCTGGGGAAATGACTCTCAGAGTAGGGACTGGGGAGCTCATTTCAGCTAAAGCAGTGGGAGATATTAAAGTGTTCTTCTCCAGGGAACGCTATATGTTATTAGATAACGTATATATAGTTCCCAGAATAAAAAGAAATTTGATTTCTATTTCTTGTTTGCTAGAACAAGGGTATTCAGTGTCCTTTTCTGTGAATGAAGCTTTCATTACTAAAAGGGGTGCTGATATATGTTCTGAAAAAATGGAGAACAATTTGTATGTCTTAAGACCAATAGAGTCTAGGGCTATTTTGAACAATGAAATGTTTAAAACAGCTGAAACTCAACCAAAAAGGCAAAAAGTTTCTCAAAGTACCTATCTTTGGCACTTGAGACTTGACCACATAAATCTCAATAGGATTGGAAGATTGGTTAAGAACGGACTTCTAAGCCAGTTAGAAGATGGTAATTTACCTCCATGTGAGTCATGTCTCGAAGGTAAGATGACCAAACGACCTTTTACTGGAAAAGGTTATCGTGCCAAGGAGCCCTTAGAACTCGTACATACGGATCTCTGTGGTCCATTGAATGTAAGAGCTCAAGGAGGGTATGAATATTTCATCTCTTTCATAGATGATTATTCAAGGTATGGTTATTTATACCTAATGAGTCATAAGTCTGAAGCCCTTGAAAAGTTCAAGGAGTACAGGACTGAAGTTGAGAACTTGTTAGGTAAGACCATTAAAACACTTCGATCTGATCGAGGTGGAGAGTATTTGGACTTAAAATTCCAAAACTATTTGATAGAACATGGAATATCGTCCCAACTCTCAGCACCAGGTACACCTCAACAGAATGGTGTATCTGAAAGGAGAAACAGAACTTTGTTAGACATGGTTCGATCTATTATGAGCTATGCTCAATTGCCTAGTTCTTTTTGGGGTTATGCAGTAGAGACTGCAGTTTATATTTTGAATGTTGTTCCCTCCAAGAGTGTTTCTGAAACACCATTTGAGCTTTGGAAAGGGCGTAAAGCTAGTTTACGTCATTTCAGAATTTGGGGTTGCCCTGCACATGTGTTAGTAGCAAACCCAAAGAAATTGGATTCACGTTAAAAATTATGCCTATTCGTAGGCTACCCAAAAGAAACAAGAGGTGGATACTTCTTTGATCCAAAAGAAAATAAAGTGTTTGTATCGACAAATGCTACTTTCTTGGAAGAATTCCACGTTAAAGAACACATACCATGCAGTAAAATTGTGTTAAGTGAACTTTCTGGTAAAACTACAAATAAATCAACACGAGTTGTTGATGAGGCTGGACCTTCAACAAGAGTTGTTGATGAGCCCAGTTCAGAGGCTGGACCTTCAACAAGAGTTATTGATGAGCCCAGTACATCTGGTCAAGCCCATCCTTCTCAAGAGTTGAGAATGCCTCGACGTAGTGGGAGGGTTGTTATTCAACCTGAACGCTATCTGGGTTTAGCAGAAACTCCAACTGTCATACGTGATGATGGGGTTGAGGATCCATTGACCTTTAGACAGGCAATGAATGATGTGGACCATGACCAGTGGGTCAAAGCTATGGACCTAGAGATGGAGTCTATGTACTTCAATCAAGTCTGGGATCTTGTAGACCTACCTGAAGGGGTTAAACCCATAGGGTGCAAATAGATCTACAAGAGAAAACGAGACGCAGCTGGGAAAGTACAGACTTTCAAAGCTCGACTTGTGGCAAAGGGTTATACCCAAAAGGAGGGGGTGGACTATGAGGAAACCTTCTCCCCAGTTGCCATGTTAAAGTCGATAATAATTCTCTTGTCCATTGCCACCTTTTATGATTATGAGATTTGGCAAATGGACGTCAAGACTGCCTTTCTGAATGGCAATCTTGATGAGAACATCTTTATGTCTCAACCAGAGGGGTTCGTTGTTAAAGGTCAAGAGCAAAAAGTTTGCAAGCTTAGACGATCCATTTATGGGTTGAAGCAAGCTTCCAGATCTTGGAATATAAAGTTTGACACTGCTGTCAAATCTTATGGCTTTGACCAGAACGTTGATGAGCCTTGTGTTTATAAAAGGATTATCAACAGTTCAGTAGCTTTTCTGGTGTTGTATGTAGATGATATTCTTCTCATTGGAAATGATGTAGAATATCTAGCTGACATTAAAAAATGGCTATCGACTGAGTTCCAAATGAAAGATTTGGGTGAAGCTCAGTATGTTCTAGGGATTCAAATTATCAGGAATTGTAAGAACAGAACGTTAGCCATGTCTCAAGCATCATATATAGACAAGATGTTGTCTAGATATAAGATGCAGAATTCCAAGAGGGGTTTACTACCCTTTAGGCATGGAGTTCATTTGTCTAAGGAACAGTGTCCTAAGACACCTCAAGAAATTGAGGATATGAGACACATCCCTTATGCTTCAGCTGTGGGCAGTCTTATGTACGCCATGTTGTGTACTAGGCCTGACATTTGCTATGCAGTTGGGATAGTCAGCAGGTACCAGTCCAATCCAGGGTTAGACCACTGGACTGCAGTTAAAAACATCCTCAAGTATCTTCGGAGAACGAGGGGTTATCAGCTTGTGTATGGCTCTAAGGATTTGATCCTTACAGGATACACAGACTCTGACTTTCAGACTGATAAGGATTCTAGGAAATCCACATCAGGGTCAGTATTTACCCTCAACGGGGGAGCTGTAGTCTGGCGTAGCATCAAGCAAGGATGCATTGCAGACTCCACCATGGAGGCCGAATATGTCGCTGCTTGTGAAGCAGTTAAGGAGGCTGTATGGCTACGAAAGTTCTTGATGGATTTGGAAGTTGTTCCAAATATGAACTTGCCAATCACCCTTTTACTGTGATAATAGTGGTGCAGTGGCAAATTCTAAAGAACCTCGCAATCATAAAAGAGGCAAGCACATAGAGCGCAAACATCATCTCATCAGAGAGATCGTGCAACGAGGGGACGTGATCGTCACGAAGGTAGCCTCTGAGCACAATATTGCTGATCCATTTACGAAGGCTCTCACGGCTAAAGTGTTCGAGGGTCATCTAGAGGGTCTAGGTCTGCGAGATATGTGCATAGAATAATCTAGGGCAAGTGGGAGAAGTGTAATGGGTATTGTGAATGCCCTAGTTTATTGTATTTATCTGTATTTGTACTTTTCATGTATTATACAGTATTAATACAAACTACTATTCCTACTTCAATGATTATTCATTCAATTTTGAATGTTGATGTACATTGCCCACTAGAGTTTTAGTTCAAGTGGGAGTTGTTGGGTTTTATGCCCTAAAACTCGTAGATAGTAAATGAAACAAATTAATCGATCTCAATAAAGTGTTATTTGAGTAATTCAGTAATTTGGTTATTGAATAATCGAGTTTGCATTATTAAACCCTAAATCCAGTAAACTAAGATCCAAGGTTGTTTAAATGAAACTTGGACTAGTATGTGGGGACATACGGGGATCAGTGTCCAAGTAACAACCTAAATGGTCTATAGTATAGGGATAAGGCTGGGTACCTTATCCTGGTGACACTATGTTATACGGCCCACCTTGTATTCGATACAGATGCAATGATCCAAAGCATCCATGTAGGAGACATGCGGGTGGGGGTATCCTATGCAATGAGTTTGCATAAGACCAAACCGCGAAATAGTAACCACTAGATGTAACGCCGTTAACTAGTTTAGGTTTCTATTTCAATAGGATGACCTAGGTAACTCAATCTCAATCCTGAGTCTGTTATGAACCCCTTTCAGAAGGGACTGTCCTTAGATTTGTATGGGTGAGAGTGGCCAGTTCGCCGACTCAATAAGCCTACCATTTCAGGGGCAAGACCGAATGGGGGTTGGGAACATAACAGTACAAGATGGAATTCACTCCTTCCCTATTGGGGTAAGTAGATGTGTGTTCCCTTAAGGGCTGATTCTAGGGCTTGAACAAAGGCACGCTGTCCTCTCCTAGCCTGAGAGGAACTCCTGTTTAGTGGTTGGACCCTAAACAACTTGTTCATTAGAGGAATGAGTGGTACTTAAGGAACCAGAGGTAACCCAGGGGTAAAACGGTAATTTGACCCAGCTGGTGTTACGAACACACGTGAATGATTGACTTACTGCTTGGTTGATATCCGTGGACACAAAAATATTCTATAGTGAGAAGAGTGCAGCTGTGGGTATTTAGTGGAGTGACCCACAGTTAACGAATGTTGACTAAACTTGGTCAATGAGTTTGGTCAATTAGTCTCGTATCGTTGGAGCTTCTGATCTGTAGGTCCATTAGGTCCCACTGGTAGCTCGTAAAGAGACTTGAGGCAATTAAGTATAAATTGTAAATTGAAAGTGTTCAATTTGTTTGAGGAATCGTATAATGTATATTGATGCATTATAATATAAAGTTTATGAAACTTTATAATATAATTTTTGAATTAATTTTAAAAAAATTAATTCTTGAGAGAAAGTATTTGAAAGAGTTCAAATAAATTTAATATGAATTGGATTCATATTAATTTTAATTTTAATAAAATCCCTAAGATTAAATATATGATATTTAATTGGGTAAATTAATTAATTATGGAATTAATTAATTATTTACTAAAATTAGAGACCTTTTCCTATTAGGAAAGAAAATATTTGAAAGAGTTCAAATAAATTTAATATGAATTGGATTCATATTAATTTTAATTTTAATAAAATCCCTAAGATTAAATATATGATATTTAATTGGGAAATTAATTAATTATGGAATTAATTAATTATTTATTAAAATTAGAGACTTTTTCCTATTAGGAAAAGGTCTCCCTTTTCCTATTAGGAAAAAGGTCTTGGCCTTTACTATATATAGGACCCCTGGGGTGGGGTGAAAGGTATCCCATTCATTCTCCTACTCTAAGAGAATTCTCCCAAAGGCTCCCACAAGTCTCCTGCCTTTAGAAGTCTCAGAGTCATACCGGTGTAGCCATAGTGGTGGTGTTCGCACTAGTTCGTGATTAATTCACAAGCAGTTGGTGAATTTAATCTGAGTCGTCAACGAGAGTAAGTAATTTGTTACTTTATAAATTAGATTTTGATCTAATATTTTTGTATGTTTAGCCTTAATATATATTTAGAATAGTTCTAATATTATTGCCAATGTATTGGTATTTTAGATTAAACAAAATTAATTACGAATCGGTCCCAATCACGCTTCCGCTTTACGGAATTACGGAATTCCAATCCTTCAATCCCAACCCTCAAAATGGCTCAAAGAGCCTTTAATTTCAGCTGGAGAATGTTGCTTCATGGAGAAAACTCGAGGTCAAACGCTTCTTAAATAGAGCTCCAGGCGCAATAGCGTCGCGACGCAGATGTCACAACATCGCGACGCTGTGACGTAATTGTCTTACCGTCCAAGTTGCTACAGCATTGAGACATTGTTGACTTAGCGTCTTGACGCTGGCCTTCGGCTGGAACTTTCTAGACTCGATCTTGGGTTGATTTGGGTTGAATTCTCTGGTCCTTTGCCCAATTCTTTTCATTCTCAAGGCCTTGGACTTCTGAACTTGACCGATCCTTGATCTTTCATGATCATATCTTCATAAATTGGGCCGATTCTTCTCCTTTTTCTCCAAAAATTCATCAGAAGGCTCCTAGGGACAAAAATTCTGAAATTAACATAATAATTCATTAAAATAACAATAAATTGAAGCAAAACCACTTAAATTGCAAATGAAACACATGCATCAACATAGACTGAAAACAAAGTTTCGAAAAACCAACCTTTTTGGTGCCAAATTCCTGAGCTTCTTTGGTATATTCCGAGTATAATCGAAGCGTGGACAACCACCGTGATCTTCCCCACGATTCTCCGGCCTTAGAACGAGTGGTGGGACTCTAAATGTGATGAATTTGGAAGGATTTTGTGAGTATGAATGAGTTAAGAGCTAGAACCTTTTGAGAGAATATTTTTCCAACAATACACACATGAATCACCTTACTACTCCACCTAAGAAGACAGTAAAATGAGAAGAGATTAGGTGTCCTTTTGAGAGGTTAAGAATGAGGAAATTCACCATAACCCACCAACTCTTCAAAATACAAGAATTTCTTGTATTTTAAAATCTCTTAAATAAATTTAAAATTAAAATTAATTCAGAAAATTAATTTTAAATAAACTTAATTAAATTAATTAATTATATTTTAATATCAAATATTAAATTGTATAATTGTACATAATGCCGACTTCTTTCAAAGATAATTTATTGAGTAGGAATTCTTATTCATGTGTTTCGTATTTAAATCATATTTAAACATTTCTGACTCTCTAATTCTAGTTTAATCTCAATTAAACTATTATGCCAATAATATCTAATATAATTGACGTTAACTCTCTTAATCAAATTTGAATGTTCAAATTTTCTCATCACATATGTTCTACGGTTTAGTCTGTATGAGCTAGTGGTGCGGCAGAGGCTGAATGATGGATGTGAGATAAGATGATAAATAATAATAAAGATAAATTTAGCCAACCTTAGTGCAAGTATACACTATCACACGTAGTAATAAAAACCTTAGAAGTATTCCAAGGGTATCGATCCCACAAGGACTAAATTGGAAATTCAGATTTGAAGAAGAAACTGCTCAACTTGATTGCTTAAAAATAGGTAACAAAAGAAATATGATTGATGATTGATTTTTAGAAAAAATAGATAAAACAAGCAAATAAACAAAAGATTAACAACAATGAATAAAACGAGGTATTCAACATGGATTCATCCCAAAGGCAATAACCTTAGTCATGGATTATTCAACTTAAGCCTATTCAATGCATTGGGTCAGATTTAACTTCTATTTGGCCTTGCTCCCAAGAACCGTTAGAAGGCTAAGCGAGTACCGTTATGCACATTTCTGTGACTCGACTCTGACATAGATACTTCACGAATGCAACTTATAACCATATAGTTGATATAGGGTGCCTTAGGAAACTTGCCCTATACCACCGAACAATCTCTTTCGAGCTTTTTCTCCTATATCACCTTTATGAGAACCGATATCGTTTGTCCCTTTCGAGATCAAACTCACATAGCATGCAAAGTCTAAGTGATCAATTTAAACTCAGCAATATCAGAATGATATTCAATAAAGAAGGACGTGCATTGAACAAAACTTAAGCAAATAAAATACTTTCAAGCTATTGAACCATAAGGGAATTCACCATATTGAACCCCTCAACGAAATTTAGCTACTCATGGTGAGATAAAGTGTAAATGAATACATTTTCATTGAAAATAAGATATAAAGAATACAGATAAATGAAAAGTAACAAAAGTTGGAAATAATGACAGTAGCCAAATACTATGGGTTTTATCCAATCCTTCTAGAGTTCGCTTAGACACTCCACTCTCTCGCTTTTACAAGTGGGAATGGCTGAAAATCCCTACAAACCCTAAGGTTTGATGTCTAACTAAGGTTAGAATTTAGTCATCTAAGAAGGAACTTAGGCATCCCTACTCATAGGCGTCAACTAGGGTTCTACCACCACCCTCTTCTTCAAAATGAGTACTGCTTGAATTTGACTTCGAATCACGAGCTTATATAGTGTTGGAAATGGTTGAGGAGCTGTGAAATAAGTGCTGATAGGTAGCCCAGACGGTTTCGGGGTCAAAACAGCCGATTAGGTGCGAAGAAGTCTCGTTCAAAACGACCCGCAGACGACTCAAAACTGCCTCTGTTTTTCCAGAAATGCGGTCGCATTTCATTTTGCCTTCCCAGAAATGCGATCGCATTTTTGGGTAAATTCCAGTATTTCCTCTGTTTTCCTGCACAGCAACAAACTTAGTCAAATTCCCTTAAAATTGAGTCTTTTAAGCACAAATGAGCATAATTTGATCAAAAGTGAATCTCAACACCCTAACTTATCATCTTTACCATATTTTGAGCTCGGGAACAGTAAAATTGATCTAAAACATATAGTTTTGACAAGATAATGAGATAAATATAAGGATAAAATAGGTATATTTTTTACCCTTATTAGCTAGCAGGGGGACCTAATGAACCTACAATGATCCGAGATTAACCAGCTAAACTCTTTTAACCTAGTTAACCAACATTCGTTAACTACCGAGACACTCTAGTATAGCCTGATAGTCGAACTCCTCTCACTGTAGATATATTTCTGTTCACTCGAGTTAACCATGATTAGTAAGTCGACCCTTCACAGGTTGTTCGTAACTACAGCTGGGTCAAATGTCCGTTTTACCCCTAAAGTTACATTTGGTTCCTTAAGTCCCCACTGAGTCCGTAATGAACAATTGGTTTGTGGTCTGACCACTAAACCTAATACCTCTCGGGCCAATGAGAGGGCGGGATCCCTTTGGTCATGACCCAGAGTCAGCACTTAAGGGAACAACCTCTCTACTATCTCTAAATTTGATTGGAGTGAATTCCGTCTTGCAGGACTATGTCCCTAACTATCTACCAGATCTTATCCCCAAAATGGTAGGGTTATTGAGTCAGCGATGATGAGCCACTCTCACGCATGCAAATCAAAGGATAATCTTGAATAAACAGGAGTTCATAGTTAGCTCAGGATCAAGATCGAGTTACCTAGGTCATCGCTTGAAATAGTCCGTCTTGTCAGTAAATAGCATTATAAAACAAGAGTGACTTATTTCTCGGTCCTGGTCTTATGCAAACTCATTTGCATAGGACGCCCCCACTCGCATATCTCTACATGAACGATTCAGGATCACATTGTTTGCAGTATATACAAAGTGGGCCGCATCACATAGTTTTCCTAGGATAAGGTACCCAGCCTTATCCCTATACTATAGACCGTTTAGGCTATTTACTTGAACTTGATCCAATTTTATGTCACTACATAAAGTTCAAGTTTTCAGAACATTGCCCGGGGTTCCTAGTTTATTGGATTTCTGGTTATTTTAGACAACACTAATCATTATAAAATCAATAACACTATATTGAAAGGAAATAACTCTTTATTTATAAACAGTCGTTAAATGTCATATTTACTATCTACAAGTTTTAGGTGATAAAAACCAACAAATTCCCACTTGCACTAAAACTCTACTGAGTGGGATGTATTTGCAAGAAAATACCAAAGCAAGGAAATGTTATAAATACAATAAACTAGAGCACACTCATCATACCCTATTACATATCCCACTTGCCCTAGGTTATGCTATATACTCTCGAACACTTTAGCCGAGACAATCTTCGTAAATGGGTCAGCTATGTTGTGCTCTGAATCAATCTTTGTGATGATCACATCTCCGCGCTGCACAGTCTCCCAAATCAGGTGATACTTCCTCTCTATGTGTTTACCTCGTTTGTGGCTTCGAGGTTCGTTGGAACTGACTACTGCCCCACTGTTGTCACAATATAAAGTAATAAGCAAGTTCATATTTGGAACAACTTCCAAATCCGATAGGAACTTTCTGAGCCATACTGTTTCTTTAACTACCTCGCATGCAGCGACATACTCCGCTTCCATGGTGGAGTCTGCAATGCATCCCTGTTTGATGCTTCGCCAAACTACTGCTCCCCCATTCAGGGTTAAAACTGCCCCTGACGTGGATTTCCTTGAATCTTTGTCAGTTTGGAAGTCAAAATTGGTGTATCCTGTAAGGATCAGATCCTTAGATCCATACCCCAGCATGTAGTCCCTCATTCTCCTAAGATACTTGAGGATGATTTTAATCGCAATCCAGTGGTCTACCCTGGATTGGACTGGTACCTACTGACTATTCCCACTGCGTAACAAATGTCTGATCTCGTACAAAGCATTGCATACATCAAACTGCCTACTGCCGAGGCATAGGGAATACGTCTCATATCCTCAATTTCTTGAAGTGTCGTAGGACATTGTTCCTTTGACAAATGAACTTCGTGCCTAAAAGGTAACAAACCCTTTTTGGAGTTCTGCATCGAATATCAGGCCAACATCTTGTCGATATACGTTGCTTGAGACAACGCTAGCGTTTTGTTCTTGTGGTCCCTGATTATCTGGATACCAAGAACAATATGTGCCTCTCCCAAATCTTTCATTTGGAATTGGGTTGCTTGTCAGTTCTTCATGTCAGTAAGGTATCCTACGTTATTTCCTATGAGTAGGATATCGTCCACATATAGTATTAGGAAAGCTACTTTACTCTTGACGATTTTCTTGTACACACAAGGTTCATCAAGGTTTTGGTCAAAACCGAAACACTTGATCGTAGTATCAAATCTCATATTCCAAAATATGGATGCCTGATTCAATTCATAAATGGATCAATTCAGTTTGCAAACTTTTTGCTCCTGACCTTGAGATACGAACCCCTCGGACTGAGACATAAAAATATTCTCTTCAAGTTTGCCATTTAGAAAGACAGTTTTGACATCCATCTGCCCTATTTCATAATCGTAATATGTGGCTATGGATAAGAGAATTCTTATTGACTTTAGCATAGCAATAGGGGAAAAAGTTTCTTCATAATCAACGCCTTCCCTTTGGGTGTAACCCTTTGCTACAAGTCGTGCTTTGAAGGTCTGTACCTTCCCTATAGCGTCTCTCTTTCTCTTATAGATCCATTTTCACCTTATGGGTTTTACCCCTTCAGGTGGATCTACAAGTTCTCATACCGAATTAAAGTACATTGACTCCATTTCGAGGTCCATTGCTTTAACCCACTGGTCTTTGTCTATGTCATTCAATACCTGTCTAAAAGAATGGATCCTCTACGCTGTCATCGGGAATGACGACCTTAGTTTCAGTTAGACCTAAGTAGCGTTCAGGTTGTTTCACAACCCTCCCACTGTGTCGAGGCATTCTCATTATTTGAGATGGACGAGACTAACCAGAAGAACTAGTTCTTGCATTATCTCTTGATGATGGACTAGTTTCAACAAACTTTGTTGATTCTTCAGTAGTTTCATCTAATACTAATTTGCTACGTGGTTTATGGTTTCTCAATTAGTCTTCCTCCAAGAAAATTGAATTTTTTGATACAAATATATTGTTTTCTTGTGGGTCGTAGAAAAGACCACCTCTGGTTTCTTTTGAGTATCCAACAAATTGACACAATCTTGAACGTGATTCTAATTTCTTAGGATCTGTCACTAGCACATGTGTTTGACATCCCCAGATTCTGAAGGAGCGTATACTAGGTTTACGCCCTCTCAATAAGTCGAAAGGTGTTTTAGATACACTTTTCGAGGGAACGTTGTTCAAGATGTGGTCTGCAGTCAGCACTGCATGTCCCCAAAACGAGCTAGGCAACTGAGCATAGCTCGTCATTTAATGAACCATATCTAATAATGTTTTATTATTTCTCCTTTCTGATACACCGTTCTACTGCGGTGTACCAGGTGCCGAGAGTTGTGATTGGATTCCATGTTCTATCATATAGTCTTGGAATCTCAAATCCATGTACTCTCCTCCGGGATCAGATCGAAAAGTTTTGATTGCTTTACTTAATAGGCTTTCAACAGCTGCCTTATATTCCTTGAACTTTTCAAGGGCATCGGACTTATGGTGCATTAGGTAAAGATATCCAAACCTTGAATAGTCATCTATGAAAGAGATGAAGTATTCGAATCCTCCTCGTTCTTTTACATTCATTGGACCATAGAGGTCTGAATGTATGAGCTCTGGGGGCTCTTTGGCACGATAGCCTTTTCCGATAAAAGGTCTTTTAGTCATTTTTCTTTCAAGGCATGACACACATGGAGGTAATGAGTTATCTTCTAACTCGTTTAGAATTTCACTTTTGACTAGTCTGTCAATCCTATTGAGATTTATATGGCCTAGCCTCAGGTTCCAAAGATAGGGATTTTCTTTCGAAGAAGTTCATTGCCTCTTTCTTTGAGTTTCAACAATTTTAAATAACTCGTGATTTAAAATTGCTTTCTTATCGGTTGGTCTAATTACATATAAGTTGTTTTCTTGTTTGGCTGAACATATCACGATTCCATTTGTCAAAATAAACGTTTCATTAGAATTAATGGAAAAAAAATATCCTTGATCAATCAAACAGGAGATAGATACAAGATTTCTTCGAAGTCCAGGTACTATATACAAGTTTTGAAGAAATAAAAATCTGTCTCCAAAAACAACTTAGCATCTCCCACTGCTGAAGCTGAAACGACATCTCCTGTTCCGACCATGAGTGTCATTTCACCTTCTTCCAGTTGTTGAAAAGAACCATTTCCCTGCAAGGAGAAACAAACATGATTGGTAGCTCTGGAATCAAGTATTCAGACATTACGAACATGGTCAGTGAGACAGGTTTCTAAAACTAGTAAATCAAATTTACCTTGTATTTTCTTTCTCCTCTGCTTCTGTTAGGAATGCATAATAAGCTGGGACTAGAGGACATTCCTCTATCGAGACAAACCGTACATCGTCTATAGCCAAAATTGTATTTGGGCTAGACTTCCACATAGCATAATTATCGTCAGTTAATATATTGTTTTTAAACAGTGTATTTATAGAGGAAGACATGCTGAAAATTTAAAACATACGACTGTATTAGTAATCTTAGCCTTAACCATTAATCAATGATCCAATCAATATTTAGCAAAATTATTAATCAATGAAACCCTAATGAACTATCTGTTGGGTTTTATGCCCTAAAACTCGTAGATAGTGAATGTAAACAAATTGTATACTTGTTTCAATAAAGTGTTATTGTTAAATATTGCACAATTTGACCCAAATCAAATAAACTAAGATCCAAGGTTGTTTACATGTGACTTGAACGAGTATGTGGGGACATACGAGAATCGGTGTTCAAGTAACAACCTAAAAGGTCTATAGTACAGGGATAAGGTTGGGTACCTTATCCTGGTAACACTATGTGATACGGTCCGCTTTGTATTCGATACAGACGTAATCATCCAAGGCGTCCATGTAGGAGACATGCGAGCGGGGGTATCCTATGCAATGAGTTTCCATAAGACCAGACCACGAAATAGTAAACCACTAGATGTAACACCGTTAACTAGTTAGGTTACTGTTTCAATAGGATGACCTAGGTAACTCAGTCTTAATCCTGAGTGTGTCATGAACTCCTTCTCACGAGGGATTGTCCTTTGATTAGTATGGGTGAGAGTGACCTGCACGCTGACTCAATAAGCCTACCTTCTTGGGGACAAGACCGAGTGGGGGGCTGGGGACATGACAACATAAGATGGAATTCACTCCTTCCCGCTTCTAGGAGAAGTAGATGAGTGTTCCCATAAGTGAGACTCCGGGTCTTGAACAAAGGGATCCCGCCCTCTCACTGGCCCGAGAGGGATTTTCTTTTTACTGGTTGGACCATAAACAAGTTTTTACCAGAGGAGCACTGGTACTCAAGGAGCCAGAGGTAACACGGGGGTAAAACGGTAATTTGACCCAGCCGTAGTTACGAACACTCGTGAATGATTGACTTATCGGTATAGGTCTATATCCGTGGACACAGAAATGTTCTACAGTGAGAAGAGTTCAGCTATGGGTCTTTAGTGGAATGACCCACAGTTAATGAATATTGGTTAACCTGATTAATGAGTTTAATCGGTTAACCTCATATCATTGGAGCTTCTGATCTGTAGGTCCATTAGGTCCCCCTGCTAGCTCATAAAGAGTAATTAGGAACAATTATATCTTGAGAGAATTTGAATAGTTCAAATTCATATTGGGAACTAAGTTAATTGTATGAGATACAAATTAATATAATTTATAATGATACATTAAAATGTAAAGTCTAATTTGAAATTAAACTTTATTATTATGAGAGAAATAAATATTTGAAGAAGTTCAAATATTAATATGAATTTGATTCATATTAAATTAGGACATAAGAGAATTAGAAGGAGTTCCAATTTTAATATGAAATTGATTCATATTATAGAATTAATTAATTGAAGTCCTGAAATTAAATATATGATATTTAATTCGTTAATTAATTAATTAAATAATAGAAGGTCTGAAATTAAATATATGATATTAATTGCTGATTACTTAATTGGAAATTAATCAATTATGAAAATGATTAATCACTTATGGAAGTAACTAGTCATTTATGGAAATGATTTAATCACTTATGGAAGTGATCAATCATTTGTGGAAAAGATTAATCAATTATGGAAAAGATTAAATCAGTTATGGAAATAATTGATTTTAAATGAATATTTTATTCATGGCCTTTCTCCTATAAATAGAACACTAACCCTATGGTTTAGGTACTACAACATATGGCCACCATAAGGCCCTCTCATATTTTCTCAACTCAAGAACTCTAGGGAGAATTTTCTCTCTAAGAGTTTTTCCCATTCAAGATTAGGTAGTCCCACACAACTACGTTCCTAATCTCAGAGTTATAGCGGGAAGATCAAATGGTGGTGTTCTTCGTTGTTGCAGAGCAATCAAGAATCATTTTTTATTTTCAGAGACGTCAACGGAGGTATGTTTCTAATCGCTTAACTTTTTTCCAATGTATTGGTATTTTGTAGAACAAAATTAATTTACGAACGGTCCAATTGCTTCCGCTGTAACGAAATTGGGAATTCCAATCCTTCACTATCGATATAGTTTTACAATGATAGTTCAAAGGTTTAGAGCAACAATCACCAAACGGGTGATCAGCTGCTCCTCCTCTGAATTGAGACTTTTCTCAACCAATTCTTAATATCAGAACATCTTATATGCCTATATTACATTAGCTACCGTTCGTTTGGTCAAGGATCTCAATCCCGTAAGTGTAACCCTCCGACTTTCAGATCCCAGAAAGACGCACCAACAGACTACCAATAGGAAAGACAACTGTTGGTGATTACCCTAAGTGACCCTATGCATTTCTGGAGTTCGCGGTATTCCGAAACCTATGATTAGGCCCTCCAAACGGGATGTTCGCACTAAGACGACACGCAGATGGATCATAAGAATCTCACGGTGCGACCTAGGGGAGGAGGCCGCAGGATGCGTTGACACGTGTCCTTCTCCCACTTACTATGAACACTTTTCCCATTCACCTTGGTATTGACCCATGCAAACACTCTCCAAATGGGAGGCCTCTTCCAGGGCAATACAAAGCCGAGCATGGATCTCACCGTGTGAACATAAAGAGACGTGAGAGTAAACAACTCGATATGAATATCTCGTGTTTTATACTTTTTTTCTCCCACTGAAGTGTCCTATTTATTTTAGGGTTTATTTTCACTTAGATAAAATCCAGCTAAATGAAACTATCTAAGTCTATGCCTTAAATAAGGTCTTTACTCTAATGTCTATGTGAATTAAACTCTTTTAATTCCTAGTGACATTGCATGCTAATAAGAGCGTGGTTAATTCAACCCAGATTCCAGACTAGGTGTCGGGAGAGTTTCCTTATAACCAAAGTCTTATATCCTACTTAATCATATTTAACTCTATTAAAATACTAAGTAGGATATTCTAATCCTATTAGAAACGTGATCTTTGGTCTAATTAAATTTTAAATCGTTTAAATTTTAACTTATTTCCTAAGATCCTATGTTAGCATGCAACTCTTTGTTATAGGTTTGACTGTTTCTATTCATTAACTTTTATAACTATTTATAACTTTTAATGAATTAGCCCTATAACATGCTTCTAATCGTGACGAAAGCGTATAACAATCAAATATCAAGTTATATAAAGCGCCATTTAGAAGAAACCTACGTCTAGGTGTGTATAACGATTATACTTACGATGTCTAGGTGATAAAATCATTTAATCCTTACATCGCTCACGCATGCTCATAAAACTCGGGTTAACCTAACTCAAGTACTGGCTCGATGCCCAGGTAGGAGGTGTTTCGTAAACCGTCAACTTAAATACCTCCAGCCTTATACAACATCTTACCGGGTGAGTTCTCTTGTAACCTTAGCTTTACAAGATATCGACCTATTCTATGCAATTTGTTCGAGTTTGAGGTTCGTTAATCCTAAGTGAGCATGCATTTATATTTGTTATAGATTTTAATGTCTATCTCGATTTTATAACAATTATATCATAGACAACCTATAACATTCATCTATGTTAAGAAGGTTTCATGTTGCATGCTTGTTCGTTTTCGATTAATTAATATAACGCTTATACTAAACAAACTAAACGAAAAATTAAAACATTCGATATGCATCTAACATGAAACCCTAAACATGCATTCAATTTATTATAACTCTTATAATCTATAATTAATGCATGCAACATGCTTTCCTATGGTGGGATTTTAAATCTATATGACATACCTTATGCATATTATGTTCCTATTTAATTTAAACATCCATTCATAATGCATAATAAATTAAATACACTAAAGTGAACCGGTTTTGGCATCCTAAAGAAAACCAATTAACTAAACTATTACAACAATAATTTAAAATTGAGGTTGGACTGCTCCCGAACACTTCGAACCGGCCTAACCAGCTTCAATTTCCTTGAACTAACCCAAATATAAGTCAAACCGGATTAAAAATTGGAAAAATGAGCTGAACCGACCAAAATTAAGCCAGAACAGGCCGCTAGGAGAGAAACTCAGACGAAAATTGGACCATAGGCACGCGAACTGAACTTGGGCAACACGAGCCACACGGACCAGTTGACCAAAGGCCTAGACCGGTGAACAAATCTCGTGAACCGCTAACCTGACGGACGAATCGGACCGCGAACTCCAGCTGAACCGCGTGCGATTTTTTTTTTTTGTTTAAAAACAAGCCGCCCCTCATCTATTCTTAAGCCCAGATTTTCAAGAAATGAAGACACATGAAGCTCTGTTTTCGGGCAGCGAACATGTTGGGTTTTATCACCTAAAACTCGTAGATACTGAATGTTAACGAATTATACACTTGTATCAATAAAGTGTTATTGAGATGACCCAAATCCAATAAACTAAGATCCAAGGTTGTATACATGTAACTTGAACTAGTATGTGGGGACATACCGGGATCAGTGTTCAAGTAACAACCTTAAAGGTCTATAGTACAGGGATAAAGTTGGGTACCTTATCTTGGTTACACTATGTAATACAGCCCGCTTTGTATTCGATTCAGACGTATTGATCCAAGGCGTTCATGTAGGAGACATGCAAGCAAGGGTATCCTATGAAATGAGTTTGCATAAGACCGGACCACGAAATAGTAAACCACTAGATGCATGTAACACCGTTAGGTAGTTAGGTTACTGTTTCAATAGGATGACCTAGGTAACTCAGTCTAAATCCTGAGTGTGTCATGAAGTCCTTCTCACGAGGGGTTGTCCTTTGATTAGTACGGGTGAGAGTGGCCTGCACACTGACTCAATAAGCCTACCTTCTTGGAAAAAAGACCGAGTGGGGGGCTGGGGACATGACAACACAAGATGAAATTCACTCCTTCCCGCTTCTAGGAGAAGTAGATGAGTGTTCCCTTAAGTTGTGACTCCGGGTCTTTAACAAAGAGATCCCACCCTCTCATTGGCCCGAGAGGGATTTTCTGTTTACTAGTTGGACCATAAACAAGTTGTTCATTAGAGGAGCATTGGTACTTAAGGAGCCAGAAGTAACTCAAGGGTAAAACGGTAACTTGACCCAGCTGTAATTACGAACACTCGTGAAGGATTGACTTACCGTTATTGGTCAATATCCGTGGACACAAAAATATTCTACAATGAGAATAGTGCAGTTGTGGGTCTTTAGTGGTGTAACGACCCGACTCCTTACAAGAGTCTTTTTGGGACCGTTACGACATGCACGCTTTGGAGACCTTTTTAAATAAAAACATTTTATAACATAAACACCAATTTAAGTAAAAACCTCAAAGTAAAACTTTTATTCGGGATCCCTGATTTTAAAGGTTTTAAAATATTCTTAAATAATTTCCAAACTATAAACATACATGGCCTCTAAAAATTTCTCAAACAAGTTTACGAATCAGAATAAAGTAAAATAAAGTTCTTAAAGCGGAAGAAAATATGAAGTTCATGAGTCATAGTCCTCCCATGGCTGCCTAACGGTTCTCATCAATCGCTTTTCACCTGCCCTTGCCTTTACCTGAAAAAACATTTTAGAAAAGAATGAGTATTTAAAATACTCAGTAAGTGACCCTACTGTTGAGGTTGGGTCACGCTTATGCACGTTTCTAAAATCAACAACAAACATATTTTGGTGGCTCTAAATTTTGTCATAAACTTATTAACTATGGGATATACATCAATTTCATGCATATCCTGAAGGATTGGAATTCCGTAATTCCGTAAAGTGGAAGCGTGATTGGGACCGATTCGTAATTAATTTTGTTTAATCTAAAATACCAATACATTGGCAATAATATTAGAACTATTCTAAATATATATTAAGGCTAAGCATACAAAAATATTAGATCTAAATCTAATTTATAAAGTACCAAATTACTTACTCTCGTTGACGACTCAGATTAAATTCACCAACTGCTTGTGAATTAATCACGAACTAGTGCGAACACCACCACTATGGCTACACCGGTATGACTTTGAGACTTGTAGAGGCAGGAGACTGGTGGGAGTCTAGAGGAAGCCTTGAGGGGAATTCTCTGAGAGTAGGAGAATGAATGGGATGGCTTTAACCCCACCCCAGGGGTCCTATATATAGTATAGGCCAAGACCTTTTTCCTAATAGGAAAAAGAAGACTTTTTACTAATAGGAAGAGGTCTCTAATTTTTAATAAATAATTAATTAATTCCTTATTTAATTAATTTCCCAATTAAATATCATATATTTAATCTTAGGGATTTTATTAAAATTAAAATTAATATGAATCCAATTCATATTAAATTTATTTAAACTCTTACAAATATTTTTTTTCCTAATAGGAAAAGGTCTCTAATTTTAATAAATAAATAATTAATTCCATAATTAATTAATTACCCAATTAAATATCATATATTTAATCGTAGGGATTTTATTAAAATTAATATGAATCCAATTCATATTAAATTTATTTGAACTCTTTCAAATATTTTCTCTCAAGAATTAATTTTTGAAATTAATTCAAAAATTATATTATAAAGTTTCATAAACTTTATATTATAATGCATCAATATACATTGTATGATTCCCCAAATAAATTGAACACTTTCAATTTACAATTTATACTTAATTGCCTCAAGTCTCTTTACGAGCTACCAGTGGGACCTAATGGACCTACAGATCAGAAGCTCCAACAATACGAGACTAATTGGCCAAACTCATTAACCAAGTAAGTCAACGTTCGTTAACTGTGGGTCACTCCACTAAAGACCCACAGCTGCACTCTTCTCACTGTAAAATATTTCTGTGTCCACGGATATTGACCAATGCAGTAAGTTAATCCGTAACGTGTGTTCGTAACACCAGCTGGGTCAAATTACCGTTTTACCCCTGGTTTACCTCTGGTTCCTTAAGTACCGCTGATCCCTCTAATGAACAAGTTGTTTAGGATCCAACCACTAAACAGGAGTTCCTCTCGGGCCAGGAGAGGACGGCGCGCCTTTGTTCAAGTCCCGGAATCAACCCTTAAGGGAACGCACATCTACTTACCCCAATAAGGGAAGGAGTGAATTCCATCTTGTACTGTTATGTTCCCAGCCCCCATTCGGTATTGCCCCTGAAATGGTAGGCTTATTGAGTCGGCGAACTGACCACCCTCACCCATACAAATCTAAGGACAATCCCTCCTGAAAGGGGTTCATAACAGACTCAGGATTGAGATTGAGTTACCTAGGTCATCCTATTGAAATAGAAACCTAAACTAGTTAACGGCGTACATCTAGTGGTTACTATTTCGCGGTCCGGTCTTATGCAAACTCATTGCATAGGATACCCACACCTGCATGTCTCCTACATGGATGCTTTGGATCATTGCATCTGTATCGAATACAAGGTGGACCGTATCACATAGTGTCACCAGGATAAGGTACCCAGCCTGATCCCTATACTATAGACCTTTTAGGTTGTTACTTGGACACCGATCCCCGTATGTCCCCACATACTAGTCCGAGTTTCATTTAAACAACATTGGATCTTAGTTTATTGGATTTAGGGTTTATTAATGCAAACTCGATTATTCAATAACGAAATTACTGAATTACTCAAATAACGCTTTATTGAGATTGATTAATTTGTTTCATTTACTATCTACGAGTTTTTGGGCATAAAACCCAACATATCCTAGACGCATCAATTTCATGTGTCGCCTATGGAGGGATGTCAATTTCACGAACCTCGACCCAGGTACATCAATTTCATGTCCCTAAGTCCTGTGTAGGCATCTCTTAAAGTACATCAATTTCATGTACACTTTCTAAATTGTAGAAGCTTAAAGGTCGTATAAATTCATGCACAATATAAAAATCTCAAGAGACCACCACTTTTAAATGAATTCAAATCTCAGCATTTGTAGACATTCATAATAAATTTCATACTTAACTAATCCATACTTTAACAATTTTTCGTAAACATATACATATTCAAAACAATTCATAAAACACATGAATTTTGGAAAAAGTCAACATGTGCTCCCAATTAAAAAGTTCAACAATAAAGCCACTTACCTTGGCTTAGATATATTTGCACTAAAATTTCAAATAATTCCAGCAACGCCAACCTCGACCTTAATTGATTTATTGTCTTCCAAACAAATAATTCCTTCAAATCTCCTCTTTAACTTTAGCCAAAATCAAACACAACCTCACCCACAAAAACCCACTTGAAGCCACTTAAATGCTCGCTGGACAGTACCTCAGAGTAGCGTAAATCTACAAATAGTGACCTGAAATTGAGTAAGAAACTCTAAAACGGGTTCAAAACACAATGGGTTAACACCGCATAAACCTGAAATCTCAATCGGAACACAAACGGATAAGAAAAACTCACCCAACTATAAATTCCCTCGCTAGACAGTAGCTTAATTGGTCAAATATTCGAATTTGAACGACGGGAATGAGTGGGTATGACTGAAACTGAAGTTCCATAACAATGGGTTAACTCAAATCTCCACAAAAACCTCATTCAAAATCCAATCGAACATAAAACTTAACAGAACTTACCCAAACTCAACCAAACCAAAACCAAAGCTGCTACAAACTTCACAATCTGGCGGCCGCGACACCCAAATCATGACGACCACGGTTGGATGCAAACGAAATCTTCTCACAACCGCAAGTTCGTCGAACTGCTACAGAGCTGGGCTGAACGGCGATGACGCGGGACTAAAACTTCACGACGGCGATGACCTACAGCAGACGTTGAACGGCGACGGCGAGGCGTGACCTGCGGCAACGAGGGCGTGGCCTGCGGCAGCAGTAGCAAGGGAGAAAATCGATAGAGAGAAGGAGAGAAAGGAAAAAGAATCGATGGGTTTTTTTTTTCTTTCTTAGGGCTGCAAAAATGTTGAGGAGGAGGAAGGGAAACTTGGAGAAGATGAAGGTGTTGGGTTTTATGCCCTAAAACTCGTAGATAGTGAATGTAAACAAATTGTATACTTGTTTCAATAAAGTGTTATTGAGTTTCTACAATAAAGTGTTATTGTTAAATATTGCACAATTTGACCCAAATCCAATAAACTAATATCCAAGGTTGTTTGTATGTAACTTGAACTAGTATGTGGGGACATACGGGGATCGATGTTCAAGTAACAACCTAAAAGGTCTATAGTACAAGGATAAGGTTGCGTACCTTATCCTGGTAACACTATGTTATACGACCCGCTTTGTATTTGATACAAACGTATTGATCCAAAGCGTCCATGTAGTAGACATGCGAGCGGGGGTATTCTATGCAATGAGTTTGCATAAGACTGGACCATGAAATGGTAAACCACTAGATATAACACCGTTAACTAGTTAGGTTACTGTTTCAATAGGATGACCTAGGTAACTTAGTCTTAATCCAGAGTGTGTCATGAACTCATTCTCATGTGGGATTGTCCTTTGATTAACATGGGTGAGAGTGGCCAATATACGCCGACTCAATATGCCTTCCTTTTTGGGGACAAGACTGAGTGGGAGGCTGGGAAATGACAACACAAGAAAGAATGCACTCATTCTCACTTCTAGGAGAAGTAGATGAGTGCTCCCTTAAGTGGTGATTCCGAGACTTGAACAAAGGGATCCCGCCCTCTCACTGGCCCGAGAGGGACTTTCTGTTTAATGTTTAGACCATAAACAGGTTGTTCACTAGAGGAGCGCTGGTACTTAAGGAGACAGATGTAACACAGGGGTAAAACGGTAATTTGACCCAACTGTGATTACAGACACTCGTGAAGGATTGACTTACCGGTATAGGTCTATATCCGTGGACACAAAAATGTTCTACAATGAGAAGAGTTCAGTTGTGGGTCTTTAGTGGAATGACCCACAGTTAATGAATATTGGTTAACGTGATTAATGAGCTTAATCAGTTAACCTCATATCATTGGAGCTTCTGATTTGTAGGTCCATTAGGTCCCCCTGCTAGTTCGTAAAGAGTAATTAGGAACAATTATATCTTGAGAGAATTTGAATAGTTCAAATTCATATTGGGAATTAAGTTAATTGTATGAGATACAAATTAATATAATGTATAGTGATACATTAAAATATAAAGTCTAATTTGAAATTAAACTTTATTATTATGAGAGAGATAAATATTTGAAGAAGTTCAAATATTAATATGAATTTGATTCATATTAAATTTATAGGATATAAGAGAATTTGAAAGAGTTCAAATTTTAATATGAATTTGATTCATATTATAGAATTAATTAATTGAAGGTCTGAAATTAAATATATGGTATTTAATTGGGTAATTAATTAATTTACTAATAGAAGGTCTGAAATTAAATATATGATATTTAATTGGTGATTAATTAATTAAAGAATTAATTAATTGGAAATTAATCAATTATGGAAATGATTAATCACTTATGGAAGTAATTAATCATTTATGGAAATGATTTAATCACTTATGGAAGTGATCAATCATTTATGGAAAAGATTAATCAATTATGGAATCGATTGGTTATGGAATTGATTAATTGTGGAAAAGATTGAATCAGTTATGGAAATAATTGATTTTAAATGAATATTTTATTCATAGCCTTTCTCCTATAAATAGAACACTAAACCTAGGATTTAGGGGATACAACATAAGGCCACAAGAACTCTACAGATAATTTTTCTCTCTAAGAGTTTTTCCCATTCAAGATTAGGTAGTCCCACAACTACGTTCCTAATCTCAGAGTTATAGCGGGGAAGATCAAATGGTGGTGTTATTCGTTGTTGCAGAGCAATCAAGAATCATTCTTGATTGTCAGAAACGTGAACGGAGGTTTGCTTCTCTATTATTTTTTATAGATTTAGATCTAAATTTTGTATGTTTAGCCTTAAGTTTGTATAGAATTTGTTTTATGATTTTTGTCAATGTAATGGTATTTTTGGATAAACAAAATAAACTACGAATCGGTCCCAATTACGCTTCCGCTTTATCGGAATTAGGGAATTCCAAATCCTTCAGAAGGGGCCTAGGACTGTGTGCTCACTTAAAATAAACCAAGACTCATAGGGTTGGCTTGGCTCCAATAACCACTTATTTACAAAAATGCCATTCCAACCCTCACTTTAAAATTTCACCAATTTTCTATTGTTTAAATTTCCTTTTTAACTCCAAATTTGCACAAATTAAACCAAATTAACTCAACATTTAAGAAATTGAGTTTATACCTTGAATTCCCGACGTTACAAGTGGAGTGACCCACAGTTAATGAATATTGGTTAACTCGATTAATGAGTTTAGTTAGTTAACCTCATATCATTGAAGCTTCTGATCTGTAGGTCCATTACGACCCCCTACTAGCTCGTAAAGAGTAATTGGGAACAATTTATCTTGAAAGAATTTGAATAGTTCAAATACATCTTGGGAATCAACTTAATTGTATGAGATACAATTAATATAATGTATAGTGATACATTATAATATAAAGTTTAATTTGTGATTAAACTTTAATGAGAGAATAATATATTTGAAAGGGTTCAAATATATATTTAATTAAATATATGATATTTAATTAGTAAATAAATTAATTAATTATTCAATTCCGTTTAAATTAAATGTGATTTAATTAAACTATATATTATATGAGAGATTATATTAGAATATGATTTTAATATGTAATATTTAATTAATTATAAAATTAATTAATTGTTCAATTTAATTTAGTTAAATGTGACTTAATTAAATTAATATCTATAGATTTTTTTTTTTTTTTGAAACAAAATTAATATCTATAGATTAATTTTTGAAGGTGTTCATATAACACATGCGGAAGCAATTGAAGATCTAAAGCACTTAAGACATTCAATTTTACTCCTAAAGCATGCATGTTCTAGAAAGGGTAGAAAAGAGAGTAAATGAGTACCAACCTCTTTGATGCTCACTTGTAAGGAACTCCTTGTGATATTATCTTTCTCCAACTTCTCTTGGACAACCTTTAGTGTCTTCCCTACTATTCTCTTGAGCCTAGAAAGACTTGTGGGAGTCTATAGAAGAAAGAAATAGAAAGGGAATGCTTGATGGTACAAGCTTTTGGAAGGAGATGAAACGAGAGAGAATTTGAGGGAGAAAATTTGCAGCATAACACTAAATGAAAGCTTGCTCCTCTTGAATCTAATTCAAGCCCCTTTTATAGACCTCTCCCATGCAAAGACAAGCTTCATGACACTTAGCCACATGGTCAAGATGCAACTCAAAGTGGATTCTAGGTGTCTACTTCACAACACATGCATCTAATGCATGTTTGTGTTGTTTTCCACTATGTATCATTATGCAAGAGTGGAAAAACCACTAAATCCACTATGAATTGAATCCTAATTGTGAATTTTCAGCTTTCAATTCATTTCAAATTCAATTCAAAATTGAAATTTATTTCTAGGCAATTAATTGGGACATTTCCAAGTAATTTTGATATGATTGATCCAATCAATCTTTATCACCTAATGCCATGAATTATATATGATTCCTAATACATATATATGGTATTTAAAACACTTTTAAATACCTCATCTCTCAATTCCTAATTTAATTCATAATTAAATCATTGTGTCGAACATGTTTTACGATAAAACCCTATTTCCCGTTTTTGAACGATTCCAAGTTTCCTATCAAAATATTCTAAGCTTTATTCCGATATGAGCTAGTAGGGGGACCTAATGGACCTATGGATCATGGGCTCCAACGATTCGAGGCTAACCGACTAATCTCATTATCAAAGTTATCCAACATTCGTTAACTACCGGGACACTCCACTATAGCCCGATAGTTGCACTCCCCTCACTATAGATATATTTCCGTCCACTTGATTTAACCATGTTTAGTAAGTCGTTCCTTCACAGGTTGTTCGTAGCTATAGCTAGGTCAAATAACCGTTACACCCCTATAGTACTTCTTGTTCCTTAAGTTCCACTAATCCTCTAATGAACAATCGGTTTGCGGTCCAACCATCAAACCTAAGTTCCTCTCGATCCAACGAGAGGGTGGGGCCCCTTGTTCAAGTCCTGGAGTTAGTACTTAAGAGAACAACCTCTCTGCTATCCCTGAAATGGGTAGGAGTGAACTCCGTCTTGCGAAACTATGTCCCCAGCTATCTATTCGATCTTATCCCCAAAATGGTAGGCTTGTCGAGTCGGCGATGCTGGCCACTCTCACCCATGCAGATCAAAGGATAATCTCGCATAAACAGGAGTTCATAGATAGCTCAGGATTAAGAACGAGTTACCTAGGTCATCTATGAGAAATAGTCAGTTTCTTCAGTAAACGGCGTTATAAAGAGAAAGTGACTTATTTCATGGTCCAGTCTTATGCAAACTCATTGCATAGGACGCCCCCACTCGCATGTCACCACATGAACGATTTAGGATCTCATCGTTTGTACTTAATACAAAGTGGGCCGCGTCCATAGTGTCTCCAGGATAAGGTACCCAACCTTATCCTTATACTATAGACTATTTTGACTATAAATTTGAACTTGATCCTATGATATGTCCCTACATATAGTTCAAATATTCATTTTATAGCCAAGGATCTTAGTTTATTGGATTTAGGTTAATCATTCGCAATTTACATATTCAATAACATCTTTTACTGAATAACCTCAATAACGTCTTTATTGGAAATAGAATATGTTTAATGATTTACAAACTACGAGTTTATAGGACATTAAACCCAACAAACTCCCACTTGGACTAGAAACTCTAGTGGGGTACATAAAGTTAGGTGTGAGAGAAGTATAAAGACAATAAACTAGGGCATCAACCATACCCTTACATTTCTCCCACTTGCCCTAGTCTAATAAAGCTCGTAATCCTAGATTAACTAGGTGACCCTCAAAAACTTTAGCCGTGAGGGGTTTTGTAAACGGGTCAGCCATGTTGTGCTCCGAAGCAATCTGCGTGACGATCACATCTCCTCGTTGCACGATCTCCCTGATGAGATGGTATTTGCGCTCAATATGCTTTCCTCGCTTGTGACTGATAGCAAGCATAGCTAGCTACTTTTACTTATTTAATTTAGCTAGTCTTTTATGATTTTTGGGCCATTTTATTGTGCTTTATTGTTTATTTTGTAGGAAAGCGATGATTAGAGCTAAAACGTGGAATTGGAGTCAATCGGGTGTTCGGGACGTGAAAATATGCCAAAGAACCGGAAAGTTCAAGCAACAAGGAGCCAAGAGAGGGCATTCTGCCCATCAGCGTCGAGACGCCACTCTTGGAAGGTCTCGGCGCTGGTTTTCCTTAATTAGAAGAGGCGGCAGCGTCGAGACGCTGTGACAATAGCGTCTCGACGCGACCGTTATTTCCATTCCAGACGCGCGTGTTTTAGAGGCAGCGTCGAGACGCTGTCTGGATAGCGTCTCGACGCTACGACGAAAAATCAGAATAAAAGCTTCCTTTCGGCTAGGTTTTTGGGGGATTCAATTTTGGGACTTCTTGGGGCCATAAAGAGAGGAAAAACAGAGCAATTAGGAGCTGAAGCAAGAGGAGCAAGTCAGAAATCAACCCATTGTTCGTGGGGATCGTGACGGGGACGTTCGGTCTCGGCCTACATTGAGTTTTCTTTTCCTTTTCCTTTTCTTAGCGAGATTTTATGGCTTTATTATGTTTAGTTGAGCTTGTAATACAAATCATGAGTAGCTAAACTTGTAGCTTAGGGATTGATGTAGTTGATTGAGTTTATGGATTGATTTATGGTTTAAGTTGTGCAATGTTTATTATGTTTGTAATCTTGATTTAATGCTTTCAATTGATTGGCCATTAGTTGGATGATTTATGTTTTGAATCTAGCTCGGGAGAGGGGATTTGATATAGACATACTCAAGATTGCATGACTAAAGTTTATTTTCTAATTCGTGACGGTTTTAGATTAACTTTAGAATTGGTCAAAAGATCTCATTGCCTTGCATATTAATAAACTTAGATAGGGATATCAAGTTGGTTAATTTGCATGAGAATCAATTATACTCGGGAGAGGTAGTTGTGATTAAAGGGTCTTTGGCTCATAATTTCATTGTGCATAATAACTTACTCCTTAAAATCAATCCTAGACTAAATCGGCGAAATCAATTCCCTAAGTGCTTGTCCAATTGAATTTCCATTTTTCACTTGCTTTGATTTAGTTTTCATATCATTCACTCACTATTTCTTGATCCCTAAATAAAATTGAGCAAGATAATTCACAATACTTGATTTATTTAAAAATCCAATCCAGAGGACGACATTCGAATTTACTTTCACTATATTATTACTTGACCCGTGCGCTTGCGGTAGGAAAAGTCCACATCAAGTTTTTGGCGCCGTTGCCGGGGATTGGCACATTTAGCTAGCTTGATATTGTGAAAAAATTGTTTGATCTTAATTTAGGGTGTATTTTTACTTTTCTAGGTTGATTGCATTTTTCCATATTTGTTTTTCTTTCCATATTTGTTTTTCGAGTTTAGTTTTTCTTTTAGTTGAGTAATCTTTTCCTTATTTGTTTCTTGTTATTCCTTTTTAGATTAGTTTTTCCTTATTTGTTAGATTCCTTATTTGTGTTTTACCATATTTATTTTTGCATTCCATATTAGGTTATTTTGTTTCCTTTTCTAGATTATATTTTCCATATTTAGATTAGTTGTTTTCTTTTCTTTGTTTCTTTCCATAATTGTTTTCTTTCCTTTTTAGGGTAGATTTGTTTTTTGTATGCGTAGTAGTAGAGAAGTGATACCGTTGGATCCCGAGATTGAAAGAACAATTCATAGGCTTCGAAGGGAAAATAGAGAAATTATTCAGATGGCTGACCAAAATCCACCTGAGGAGCCTAGGCCTATAAGAGATTACTTTCAGCCCGTGTTTCAGGGGCAACAGTCGGGGATTGTCTATGCCCCAATTAATGCCAACAACTTTGAGCTGAAGACCGGTCTCATTCAGATGGCTCGAGACTGTGCATATAGAGGATCGCCCACCGAGGATCCAAATTCTCATCTTAAATCATTTTTGGACATTTGTGGGACGGTAAAAATTAATGGCGTTTCTGAGGATGCTGTTCGCTTACGCTTATTTCCTTTTTCTTTGCATGATAAAGCACGAGATTGGTTGCAGTCCATTCCCCCTGGGAGCATCACCACCTGGGATGCTTTAGTCCAGGCCTTTTTAAAGAAATTTTTCCCTCCTGCAAAGACGGTCAAGCTGAGGACCGAGATTGGGACATTCCAACAACAATATGATGAGCAGCTGTTCGAGGCCTGGGAGCGATTTAAAGAGCTACTGAGGAAGTGCCCTCAGCATGGATATCCCGACTGGCTTCAGGTTCAATTGTTTTATAATGGTTTGACTCCTAGTACAAAAACGATTGTTGATGCAGCTGCAGGTGGGACTTTATTGTCCAAGACCGTGGAAAATGCTCGTACACTTCTAGAGGATATGGCCACCAACAGCTATCAGTGGCCATCAGAGCGGTCTGCACCTAAAAAGATTGCTGCTGGAGTGTTTGAGGTTGATAAAGTAAGTGCACTCCAGGCCCAGATGACCTCCCTTGCTAATGCTTTTATGAAATTTTCAGGTACAGGGAGTGCACAGTCAATTGAATCAGCTACTGCTTTAGCATCTAGACCTCAGGAGGAGACCATCGAGCAGGTTCAGTATGTATCAAATTTTAATTCTAGGGGATATAATAATAATTCTACACCTACACATTATCACCCTAACAATAGGAACCATGAAAATTTCTCTTATGCTAATAATAAGAATGTTCTTAATCCTCCTGGGTTTGCCCCTCAAACTCAAGAAAATAAAAAGTTAGAAGAACTTGTTGGAGCTTTCATTGCAGAGTCTAGTAACAGGACAACTAAATTGGAGGAGGCAGTCATTGCCATCAACTCAACAGTGAATGGCCACAGTGCTGCCATCAAGAATATTGAGACTCAGCTGGGACAGTTGGTAAGTGTTGTAAGCACCATGAATAAAGGTAAGGCCCCAGCTGAGCAAGAGAAAACCCAGATGGAGTACTGTAAGGCAATCACTGTGCACCAGGAGGAAACTGAAGGGGAGCCTGAGTCTGAGGATTATGACACGCCTACAGGGGAAGCTGAGGAGGACACATCATCAGATGAGGCTGAAAAGCCTGAACCTGAGCCTCCTATTCCTTCTCCCACACTGATGGTTCCCAAAGAAAAGAAAAAGAAAAAGAAGAAAAAGAACAACCAGGTTCAGTTTGACAAATTTATGAATGCTTTTATGAATCTGAATATTAATATTCCTTTTGCAGAGGCGTTAGAGATGCCCCTGTATAACAGGTTCATGAAGGAGTGGTTAGCAAAGAAGCGAAAGGAAAAGAAGGTTGACACGGTGTATCTTGCTTCCACATGCAGAACTAGAGTCCAACAGAAGGTACCTGAAAAAGTAGCAGATCCAGGGAGTTTTTCTGTTCCTTGCAGTTTTGGTACTTACTCTTTTAGAGCATTATGTGACTTAGGTGCTAGCATTAATATCATTCCTCTATCTTTATGCAAAAAGTTAGACATAGGTGAGATTAAATCTACTCCTGTAAAGCTCCAATTGGCTGATCAGTCTGTGGTTAGACCAGTTGGCATTGTAGACAATGTTTTAATCAGAGTAGGTAGATTTTTCCTCCCTATTGATCTGTATGTTATGGACATGATAGAAAATTCTTCAATGCCGGTCATACTAGGAAGACCATTCCTCGCTACTGGGCGAGTGATTATTGATATTGAGCGCAGGGAGCTCACTCTTAGAGTCAGGAACGAAAAAGAAATTTTCAAGGCAGTTGAAGACTCTAAGGGACAATCTGAAGTGCTTTTCATGGGCTATAAGAAAGGTGCAAGAAAGAGCACCTCTGTTGGATTCACTGAAAAGAAGCCTCCTTGAAGCACGGTCAACACGTCGAGCTAATGACGTTAAACAAGCGCTTATGGGAGGCAACCCAAGTAAGTGTAGTTGTGCTTTTCTATTTGCTTTTGATTTATTATTTGTTTTTGTAGGTCTTGTTTTCTGTCTCTCCTTTGCTTTCAAGCTTTCAAGATTTCAATCAAGAAGTCATCATTATTCCAGGCCAGTATTGTTCACTCCTTTCATTATTTTATTGTTCTCATGCTTGTTTATGCCTTATTTTCTTTATACATTGAGGACAATGCATGTTTTAAGTTTGGGGGTGGATTAGCATGTTTGTGGAGCCCTTGAGCATCTGAGTTCGGGCTATAGTTTTGAGCTTTCTTTGAATTATGCATATGGTTGTTGTCTGGATGTATTTTTGCATGACTATGATGTCCTAGGATAGGCTTTCTTGTCAATTTTCAAGCTTGTGATGAGTTGTAAGCATGAGTGCCCAAAAAGGGAGACTTTTTAAAATTTTTCTAGGAGATGGCTTGCATGAGTAGAGTATTTGTCTTAGCTAGATTTGGATTTGAATGCTTAGGAGCGAATTATTGGGTTCATATGCTTGTTGTCACCTCGATAGGTGTAGGGTAGAGCTAGAGAGTTAATTTTTTTGCAAATTAGCATGTTTGATCTTGCTTAGGAGAAAAGAAAAGAATACCTGCTTATCATGATCATGAAAGAAAAATAATTCTTGTTGTTATTGTTGAAAAAGAAAAAAGTCATGACTTATGCGCACAATATGCAATGGTTAATAAAGATTAAGGCAAAAAGAGCTACCCCTGTTGTGATCAGTTAGGCCAACCAGAGAAAACTCAGGTTAAGGGTCCCTGCAATGGGTGTGTGAGAGCTAGTGCCACATATACATGCTTAATTCAATTGTTAATTAAAAGCACCTAAGTATGGAGAAAAACAAACTAATTTGTTCCATTAACTCATTAGTGAAACCTTAGTGCCAGTGTAGAGGGAAGATGAGCTGAGAGTTTAATAAATCAATCCCGGGCTAGTAGAGTCTGATCTTGTTGAGTTAGATCTCGCTTGTGCAAGTTAATTTTGGAAAAATTTTAATTTGTCTCCCTCATTGGTCCTTATGTGCATGTCTCTTGCTTGCTTGACTATTGACTTTTGAGCCTTGAGGATTGAGTTATGATTATTGCATCCATTCTTCTACTGTGTGTTTGATTTGTAGTTTGCTCGAGGACTAGCAAAAGCTTAAGTTTGGGGGTATTTGATAGCGAGCATAGCTAGCTACTTTTACTTATTTAATTTAGCTAGTCTTTTATGATTTTTGGGCCATTTTATTGTGCTTTATTGTTTATTTTGTAGGAAAGCGATGATTAGAGCTAAAACGTGGAATTGGAGTTAATCGGGTGTTCGGGACGTGAAAATATGCCAAAGAACCGGAAAGTTCAAGCAACAAGGAGCCAAGAGAGGGCATTCTGCCCATCAGCGTCGAGACGCCACTCTTGGAGGGTCTCGGCGCTGGTTTTCCTTAATTAGAAGAGGCGGCAGTGCCATAGCGTCGAGACGCTGTGACAATAGCGTCTCGACGCGACCGTTATTTCCATTCCAGACGCGCGTGTTTTAGAGGCAGCGTCGAGACGCTGTCTGGATAGCGTCTCGACGCTACGACGAAAAATCAGAATAAAAGCTTCCTTTCGGCTAGGTTTTTGGGGGATTCAATTTTGGGACTTCTTGGGGCCATAAAGAGAGGAAAAACAGAGCAATTAGGAGCTGAAGCAAGAGGAGCAAGTCAGAAATCAACCCATTGTTCGTGGGGATCGTGACGGGGACGTTCGGTCTCGGCCTACATTGAGTTTTCTTTTCCTTTTCCTTTTCTTAGCGAGATTTTATGGCTTTATTATGTTTAGTTGAGCTTGTAATACAAATCATGAGTAGCTAAACTTGTAGCTTAGGGATTGATGTAGTTGATTGAGTTTATGGATTGATTTATGGTTTAAGTTGTGCAATGTTTATTATGTTTGTAATCTTGATTTAATGCTTTCAATTGATTGGCCATTAGTTGGATGATTTATGTTTTGAATCTAGCTCGGGAGAGGGGATTTGATATAGACATACTCAAGATTGCATGACTAAAGTTTATTTTCTAATTCGTGACGGTTTTAGATTAACTTTAGAATTGGTCAAAAGATCTCATTGCCTTGCATATTAATAAACTTAGATAGGGATATCAAGTTGGTTAATTTGCATGAGAATCAATTATACTCGGGAGAGGTAGTTGTGATTAAAGGGTCTTTGGCTCATAATTTCATTGTGCATAATAACTTACTCCTTAAAATCAATCCTAGACTAAATCGGCGAAATCAATTCCCTAAGTGCTTGTCCAATTGAATTTCCATTTTTCACTTGCTTTGATTTAGTTTTCATATCATTCACTCACTATTTCTTGATCCCTAAATAAAATTGAGCAAGATAATTCACAATACTTGATTTATTTAAAAATCCAATCCAGAGGACGACATTCGAATTTACTTTCACTATATTATTACTTGACCCGTGCGCTTGCGGTAGGAAAAGTCCACATCAGTGACTTCGAGGTTCCTTAGAGTTTGCAACTGCACCACTGTTGTCACAATAGAGGGTGACAGGTAGTTGCATATTTGGAACAATTTCCAACTCTGTTAGAAATTTTCTTAGCCATACTGCCTCTTTTGCTGCTTCACAGGCGGCTACGTACTCTGCTTCCATGGTGGAGTCAGCAATGCAACCTTGCTTAATACTCCTCCATACTATCGCTCCTCCATTTAGAGTAAACACAGATCCCGATGTTGATTTTCTTGAATCTATATCGGTCTGAAAATCTGAGTCAGTGTATCCTGTAAGGATCAGATCCTTAGCTCCATACACGAGCATATGATCCCTAGTTCTCCTTAGATACTTTAGGATGTTTTTAACGGCAGTCCAATGCGCATTACCAGGATTGGACTGAAATCTGCTGACAATTCCTACGGCATAGCATATGTCGGGTCTGGTACACAACATTGCATACATCAAACTATCAACTGCTGATGCATAGGGAATACGTCTCATTTCCTCAACTTCTTGAGGTGTCTTAGGACTTTGTTCCTTAGATAGGTGAACCCCGTGCCTAAGAGGTAATAACCCTTTCTTGGAGTTCTGCATCGAATATCGTACCAACATTTTGTCGATATATGATGCTTGAGACAGTGCTAGCGTTTTGTTCTTTCTATTTCTAATGATTTGAATGTCTAGAACAAATTGAGCCTCACCCAAATCTTTCATTTGGAATTGAGTCGCTAACCATTGTTTTACGTCAGTCAGGAATCCTACATTATTTCCAATAAGTAAGATATCATATACGTATAGAACTAGAAAAGCTACAGTGGATTTGACGATTTTCTTGTAAACACAAGGTTCGTCAATATTCTGTTCAAAGCCATACGTTTTGATCGCAGTGTCAAAACGTATATTCCAGGATCTTGATGCTTGTTTCAATCCATAAATGGATCGTTTAAGTTTGCAAACCTTTTGCTCATCACCCTGGACTATGAATCCCTCTGGTTGAGCCATATAGATAGTCTCTTCAAGATTGCCGTTCAAAAAGGCTGTCTTGACATCCATTTGCCATATTTCATAATCATAATATGTGGCAATGGATAAGAGTATTCTAATCGACTTAAGCATGGCAACAGGGGAAAAAGTTTCTTCAAAATCGACTCCTTCCCGCTGGGTAAAACCCTTTGCCACAAGTCGAGCCTTAAAGGTTTGAACCTTACCGGCTTGGTCTCGTTTTCTTTTGTAGATCCATTTACAACCAATAGGTTTTACCCCATCCGGCTGTTCTACAAGTTCCCAGACCGAATTGAAGTACATTGACTCCATTTCGAGATCCATGGCTTTGATCCACTGGTCCTTATCAACATCATTCAGTGCCTGATTAAAGGACAATGGATCCTCTACACCATCATCAGACATGATGGTTTGAGTTTCCGTTAAACCCATGTAACGGTCAGGTTGAATTATAACCCTCCCACTACGTCGAGGCTCTCTCACTACCTGAGATGGATGTGTTTGATCAACAACTTTTGATGGACCAGCTTGATCTACAACTTTTGTAGATTCTTTTGTAGTTTTTCTTAAAATCTCATCTAATACTAGCTTACTGCGAGGTCGATGATCTTTTATGTGATCTTCCTCAAGGAACGTAGCGTTTGTCGATACAATCACTTTATTATCCTGAGGATCGTAAAATAGACCACCTTTCGTTTCTTTAGGATATCCTACAAATAGGCACAGTTTTGAACGTCGTTCCAACTTCTTTGGGTTTTGTACTAACACGTGTGCCGGGCATCCCCAAATCCTGAAGTGACGTAAACTACCTTTACGCCCTTTCCATAGCTCATAAGGTGTTTCAGAGACACTTTTAGAGGGAACCATGTTCAAAATGTATACGGCAGTCTCAACTGCATATCCCCAGAACGAATCAGGCAATTGAGCATAGCTCATCATTGATCGAACCATGTCTAACAAGGTTCGGTTTCTCCTCTCTGATACACCATTTTGTTGTGGTGTAGCAGGGGCTGAGAGTTGGGACGTAATTCCATGTTCTATCAAATAGTCTTGGAATTGTAGGTCCATATATTCTCCTCCTCGATCTGATCGTAGTGTTTTAATCGTTTTATCTAAGTGGTTCTCAACCTCGATCTTGTACTCTTTGAACTTTTCAAGGGCTTCAGACTTGTGATGCATTAGGTAAAGGTAGCCATACCTAGAATAATCATCAATGAAGCTGACGAAATATTCATACCTCCTCGTGCTTTGACATTCATAGGACCACAGAGATCCGAATGCACGAGTTCCAAAGGTTCTTTGGCCCTATAACCTTTTTCTGAAAAAGGTCGTTTGGTCATTTTTCCCTCGAGGCAAGACTCACATGGTGGTAACGAGTCATCTTCTAACTGGTTTAGTAGTCCACTCTTTACCAATCTTTCAATCCTATTGCGATTTATGTGGCCTAATCTCAAGTGCCAAAGATAGGTATTAGGAGAAACTTTTCGCCTTTTGTTTTGAGTTTCCGCTACTTTAAACATTTCCGTATTAAAGATAGCTTTAACTTGAATTGGCCTTAACACGTATAAGTTGCTTTCAAGTTTTGCAGAACATATATGCATACCTCTTTTGTTAACAAACACTTTATTAATATCAAAAGATACTTGGTATTCATGTTCAATCAAACAAGAGATAGAAATTAAGTTCCTTTTTATATCGGGAACGTACAAGACATTTTCAAGTAGTAAAAATCTATCTCCAAAAGACAACTTGAGAGTTCCAGAAGCTCTGGCTGAGACGACCTCTCCAGTTCCAACTCTGAGAGTTACTTCGCCATCTGCCAGCATATGCCAGGAACTAATTTCCTGTAAAGAAAAGCATACATGGTTAGTCGCTCCTGAATCTAATATCCAGGCAGAGCTATCTTGCTCAACTAAACATGTTTCGATAATGAGCAAATCAAATTTACCTTGTTTTTCTTTTTCAGCCTTCTTTTCCGCAAGGTACTTGGGACAATTGCGTTTCCAATGTCCGTCTACATTACAATGGAAACATTTTCCTTTATCTGCAGCTTTCGTTTTTGCCTTGCTTCCCATTGGAGCTTTTCCTTTCCCTTTTTCCTTCTTTTTCTTCATCTGAATACTCTTATTCTTTGAAGTGGAAGGTCCAGACTTGGTTCCTGAGGACGATCCCTTTTGGAACCTTTTGGTTGTGGCAACGTTTGCATCCCCTTCATGTCCCCTTTTAGTGAGACTTTGGTAAGTTTGGAGCTCGTTTAGCAAGGTAGTCAGGTTAAAGTCTATTTTGTTCATGACAGCGTTTGTCCTGAACTGAATGAAGCTCTTCGGAAGAGACTCCATTATGAAACTTACTTGACTACCCTCGTCAATTGTAGCACCGTTTACTTCAGCGATGTTAAACTGAACCATCATGTTCAAAACATGTTCCCTAACTGAAGCACCTTCCTTCATTCGGGAATTGTAAACATTCTTGAGAGCTTCGTGCCTAATTTGTGAGGACGGTTGTCCAAACATACTTTGCAACGAAGTCATGATCTCCCTTGCGGTGACCATCCTCTCGTGCTTTTTAGACAAGACATCTGAAATGCTTGCTAAAATATAGACTCTTGCTTTATCATTTGCTCGAGTCCATTTCTCATATGTTTCCCGAACAATTCGGTTTGTTGACGAGCCAGGGTTAGGTGGACACTCTTCGGTAAGGACAAATCTAAGATCCTCGATTACTAGTATTGTGTTTAGATTAGACTTCCAAGTTCCATAGTTATCCAAGTTAAGCTTATCCGAAGCGAGTAATTGTACTAGTGAGCTAGACATGCTGAAAAATTAAACAAAACTATTAGAAATTGCTTATTAACCATTTTTAGAGAAAATCCAATTAGGTTTTAGCAAAAGTAATAATGTACCCAGGATTATTATTTTGCAACGATACTTTAGTGAGTTAGAGCAACCGCTACCGAGGGGCAGTCAATTACTCCTTCACTAAACCAAGACGTTCTTGACTAAATGCTAATCCCAGAATAACTCTTATTCCTATAGTTGTTTAGTTATCGTTACGTTTGGTCAGGAATTTACTAACACTTAGTAACCCTTGTAAGTGCGACCCGCCGTTTTAAGATTACAGAGAACGGCCCCAACAATGCTACCGAATGGAAAAGCTAATGTTGGAAATGGTCCTAAGTAATCCTATCCATCTCTGGAGTTTGCGTTGTTCCGATCTCCATGTTACAACCCTCCGAATGGTTAGTAGCTCCAGGGCATACAAGCAGGCGCAACATGGAAATCTCACGGTGCAACCTAACGGAGGAGACCGCAGGATGTGTTGACACACTTCCTTCACTCACTTACTATAAATACTTTCTCCATTCACCTTGTTATTGATTTATGCAAACACCTTCCGAATGGAGCAGTTGAGGTATAATCAACACGAGGCCAAGCATAAATCTCACCTTGTGAACAAAAGGGAGAACGTAAAAGGGAAATGGATTTGATATATCTCTCCCCTCCCACTAAGTATTTTAAACGGTTTTGGGTATACTTATACTTAGGCGAATTCCGGCTAATTGAATAACCCTAAGTCTAAGTTCATATAATCTTACGATGTCTAGGTGATAACGATTAAAACCTCACATCACACACGTGCATGCTCATAAAACTGGGTTAACTTTAACTCAAGAACCGACTCGATGCCCAGGTAGGAGGTGTTCCGTAAACCGTCAACTTAAATACCTCCAGCCTTAGACAGCATTTCGTCGGGTGAGTTCTCTTGTAACCTATGTTTTACAAGCTTATCGACCTATTTGAATCTAATTGAAATCGATCGAGAGTTGGATCAAATTAACCCTAAGTGAGCATGCACCTTTTTCTTTGTTATAGATTTTAAATTTCTATGTGATTTATAACAATTATAAATCTAAACTATAACAAACTTGCCTTTTGAATATAACTCTTATAAACAAAATTCTAAGGAAATTTCATGCTTCATGCTAGGTTAATTTTATCTTTTGATTAATATAACTTTTATATCAATAAATCAATTTTAATTAACCATTCAAGTATGAATCTCCCTAAATCAATACAACTTTTATATCAATTTAAACATGAAATTTCCCTCATGCATTTGAACTATTAATAACACTTATTAAAAATGCATGAATCATGCTTTCCTATGGTGGGATTTTAAACTATATGGCATGCTCATAATGCACATACATTTAATCCAATTAAACCATACATTCTCAATGCATGAAAGAAATTAAATCAAGCTAAAATTGAATGGTTTGGCAATTTAAAACAAACAATCAACTAATTATTACAATAATAATCAATAAAATTGCTTGTGATGATCCCGAGCTTTACGAACCGACCCGAACCAACCCTCCATAGAGTGAACCGGCCTTCAAATATGTGTAAATAAGCTGCAGCAGACCGAACCGGACCCCAACAAAAGCAGCTGAACTGAACTGGACTGGAAAAGAAGAAGAAAAAAAAACTGCTGCTGGAATTTTCCTTTTCTGCTGCGTCTTCTCCGGTTTTTCTTCGATTTTACAGCCTATATGGACTCTAATGACTCTATAAAAATTACAGAATATAGTACACACATTAACGCTCTTACATATCCGAGCAATTACAATTTCATGAAGGTTTGAATGCTCAAAAAATTGCCAAACCAGAACACTTCCATTTTAGCACACAGAAAATTCAATTTCAAAATGGTACCCACCAAAGCAAAATTAAAACGAATTAAGTGCTCTAATCATGCTCTGATACCAATTGAAGGTGTTCATATAACACATGCGGAAGCAATTGAAGATCGAAAGCACCTAAGACATTCAATTTTACTCCTAAAGCATGCATGTTCTAGAAAGGGTAGAAAAGAGAGTAAATGAGTACCAACCCCTTTGATGCTCACTTGTAAGGAACTCCTTGTGATATTATCTTTCTCCAACTTCTCTTGGACAACCTTTAGTGTCTTCCCTACTATTCTCTTGAGCCTAGAAAGACTTGTGGGAGTCTATAGAAGAAAGAAATAGGAAGGGAATGCTTGATGGTACAAGCTTTTGGAAGGAGATGAAATGAGAGAGAATTTGAGGGAGAAAATTTGCAGCATAACACTAAATGAAAGCTTGCTCCTCTTGAATCTAATTCAAGCCCCTTTTATAGACCTCTCCCATGCAAAGACAAGCTTCATGACACTTAGCCACATGGTCAAGATGCAACTCAAAGTGGATTCTAGGTGTCTACTTCACAACACATGCATCTAATGCATGTTTGGTTGTTTTCCACTATGTATCATTATGCAAGAGTGGAAAAACCACTAAATCCACTATGAATTGAATCCTAATTGTGAATTTTCAGCTTTCAATTCATTTCAAATTCAATTCAAAATTGAAATTGATTTCTAGGCAATTAATTGGGACATTTCCAAGTAATTTTGATATGATTGATCCAATCAATCTTTATCACCTAATGCCATGAATTATATATGATTCCTAATACATATATATGGTATTTAAAACACTTTTAAATACCTCATCTCTCAATTCCTAATTTAATTCATAATTAAATCATTGTGTCGAACATGTTTTACGATAAAACCCTATTCCCGTTTTTGAACGATTCAAAGTTTCCTATCAAAATATTCTAAGCTTTATTCCGATATGAGCTAGTAGGGGGACCTAATGGACCTATAGATCATGGGCTCCAACGATTCGAGGCTAACCGACTAATCTCATTATCAAAGTTATCCAACATTCGTTAACTACCGGGACACTCCACTATAGCCCGATAGTTGCACTCCCCTCACTATAGATATATTTTCGTCCACTTGATTTAACCATGTTTAGTAAGTCGTTCCTTCACAGGTTGTTCGTAGCTATAGCTAGGTCAAATAACCGTTACACCCCTATAGTACTTCTTGTTCCTTAAGTTCCACTAATCCTCTAATGAACAATCGGTTTGCGGTCCAACCATCAAACCTAAGTTCCTCTCGATCCAACGAGAGGGTGGGGCCCCTTGTTCAAGCTCTGGAGTTAGTACTTAAGAGAACAACCTCTCTGCTATCCCTGAAATGGGTAGGAGTGAACTCCGTCTTGCGAAACTATGTCCCCAGCTATCTATTCGATCTTATCCCCAAAATGGTAGGCTTGTCGAGTCGGCGATGCTGGCCACTCTCACCCATGCAGATCAAAGGATAATCTCGCATAAACAGGAGTTCATAGATAGCTCAGGATTAAGAACGAGTTACCTAGGTCATCTATGAGAAATAGTCAGTTTCTTCAGTAAACGGCGTTATAAAGAGAAAGTGATTTATTTCATGGTCCAGTCTTATGCAAACTCATTGCATAGGACGCCCCCACTCGCATGTCACCACATGAACGATTTAGGATCTCATCGTTTGTACTTAATACAAAGTGGGCCGCGTCCATAGTGTCTCCAGGATAAGGTACCCAACCTTATCCTTATACTATAGACTATTTTGACTATAAATTTGAACTTGATCCTATGATATGTCCCTACATATAGTTCAAATATTCATTTTATAGCCAAGGATCTTAGTTTATTGGATTTAGGTTAATCATTCGCAATTTACATATTCAATAACATCTTTTACTGAATAACCTCAATAACGTCTTTATTGGAAATAGAATATGTTTAATGATTTACAAACTACGAGTTTATAGGACATTAAACCCAACAATTTTAATGTGAATTAGATTCATATTAAAACTATAGGTTATATGAGAGATGCATATTTGAATATGATTCAAATGATGGATTAATTAAATATGTGATATTTAGTTAATCATTGAATAAATTAATTAGTTGGTTAATACTAATTTAGTTAAATTGGCTTTACTTAAATTAATTGAAACTATATATTATGTGAGAGCGATGCATTTAAATATGATTTAAATGCACATAAGATTAATTGACTAATGTGATTAATTAATTAATATTTAATTAATTAAATTAAATACATTTTATTTAATTAAATAAATAAAATAAAATATTTTCTCTCTCACTCAACTACACGGATGAGGGGTCTTGTGAAAAGATCTTTTTTTTTTTTTTTTTTTTTTTTTTTTTTTTTTTTTTTTTTTTTTTTTTTTTTTTTTTGCAGAATCGAACTCTCTCAACTCTCTCACTAACACTTTCTCAATTCTCTCTCAAGTAAAAGCTAGAAAGAAGAATTTTTTCTCTCGCAATTCTCTCCCAAATTCAAGAAAGGCGGAGTCCCACCACTCTGTTCCCAACCTCAAAGAATAGTGGGGAAGATCAAATGGTGGTGTTCGTTGAAGAATTCAGAGTCGTCAATGGAGGTATGCTTCTCATTTCCATTAGATTAGATCTAAATTAATTGCTTAGCCTAAGAATTATGAATTCTGTATTATTGTCAATGTATGGGTATTTTGGTGTAAACAAAATTAAATACAAACGGTCCAATTGCGCTTCTGTTTTAACGAAATTGGGAATTCCAATCCTTCAGAACACACCTGGAATTTCTTCAAATTGATGGCCTTAATGGACTCTAATGACTCTCAAATTTTACGAACTCCATATGAACTCATTAATGCCCATAAACATGCAGGCAATTACAAATTATTTCAACGAATTGAAGGAAAATTGATGCCAAAACAAAACTCAATCCACTTTAGCAACCAGACAATATTCATCTCATGAAAACAACCCAACAAGCTAAAATTAATGAAAATTGAGGGCCCAAATCTGCTCTGATACTAATTGAAGGAATGTACGAGACACTAGCGGAAGCGATTTGGATCGAGAACCATGCAATTTCATTAATTTTGAAAATGAAAACATGCATCAACATAGACCAAAAACAGAGTTTCGAAAAACCAACCTTTTTGGTGCCAAATTTGTGAGCTTCTTTGGTATATTTTGAGTATAATCGAAGCGTGGACAACCACCGTGATCTTCCCCGCTATTCTCCGACCTTAGAACGAGTTGTGGGACTCTAAATTTGATGAATTTGGAAGGAGTTTGTGAGTATGAATGAGTTAAGAGCTAGAACTTTTTGAGAGAGTGGACCGCATCACATAGTTTTCCTAGGATAAGGTACCCAGCCTTATCCCTATACTATAGACCGTTTAGGCGATTTACTTGAACTTGATCCACTTTTATGTCACTACATAAAGTTGAAGTTTTCACAACATAGCCCAGGGTTCCTAGTTTATAGGATTTCTGGTTATTTTAGGCAACACTAATCATTATAAAATCAATAACACTTTATTGAAAGGAAATGACTCTTTATTTATAAACAGTCGTTAAATGTCACATTTACTATCTACGAGTTATAGGGCATAAAACCCAACAACATATAGTTCAAGTCTATATGCTATAGTCAGATGTTCTTAGTTTATTTGATTTGGGTTAATTAATACAAAACTAAAATAATAATTCAATAACACCTTATTGAATAACTCCAATAACATTTTATTGATATTAATTAACTTGTTACATTTACTATTCACGAGTTTTAGGGCATGAAACCCAACATTCTGCTAAAAGGGAAAGAGTGAGATGTGGGTGCATATGTTAGCATGTATTTATATTGATTATTTTAAAAAATTATGTTCCCTAAATTTTTTTCAAATAATAGTTCAACCGAGACAAAACAAAAGCAAGAAAATGAGGCGTAAGGCTCGGAAACTGATGCTAATTTAAGTTACCCAAAATAATATTTGAAAGGATCATTATCAAGAGGAGTCATACCGTCTAAAATCGAGATATGGGCACAAAGGGGATGTACTTCCCTGTTTCTAAAGCTTCTTTCATCAATTATAGGACAAAATCAACAACATTCTTTTTAGTTTACATATTAAGGGTTTTAATTAGTTAAATAATTAATTAATAGTTCAGTAACATTTGGAGTGGAGGCATTCGAACCTAATTTTAACCTCTTTTTCGAGAGTATATACTAATTACCGCTAAGTTATGTTCACTTTGACATATTACTAGTTAAGGTATAACAATAATAAGGGTCATTCACTATCCTTTTTAATTAGCACCATAACAAGGAGAGATTGCTAAAATTAGCGTGGCTCAACTGACATAAAACATGTACCTTGGTCAAAGAAGTAAAGGTTCGAATTCTTCCTCGCACGTATTGTCAAAAAATAACAACAACAAGAGAGAAATTAATATTTTTTTAAATACTATTTTTCATTGAGTCGCTATTAAATCTGTAGAATTATCAATGTATATTTTGAGCTAAATGTATCTTTGAAGTTTGATTATCGATGGAAATTGTTGACTTTTCCAAGACTAATCAAATTAGATAACTACCTCACTGATATTGAATAAGATAACTCCAATTTGGGATATGAGTTGTCAAGGGATATGAGATAATAGAGACAAATTGGAAGTGATATGATTGAAAAATTAATGCTAATGCTGGTACTTCATTTTCTTGGTCCAAAAATTCCATATCAAACATATCTCGGTTATTTGATTCAAAATCCAAAACTCTATTCCAAAAACATAACCTTTTTTCTTCTACACTCTAACATATGTCCCAATTGCATTGGTTCTCCTACCATTAAGATAACAAAGTTCCATGTAAGTTCCCAAAATATTATCTCTCTTTTTTTTTTTAGATAATCCCAAAATTTTGTCTTACCACACACATTATGTTGGGGGAAATTACAAATAACAAAGGAAAATGGAGAGAAAATTGAGAAACAGACACGTAAACAATTAGGTTGAGGCATTGGTATCTTACTCTCTTTAAGGAGATTCAAGCCCTCTATGGTGTATAATTCTTTATCAATTACCGGTGCAACATGTATTCTCTAGCATGTCCCCTCCAGGATACAACAACCCAACTGAAACGTTGTGTAGCTCAAACCACTAAGGACTAAGAGGTTGAGCTCAAAGCTCCACATCAATGAACACCCATCTTTTGGCCAATTGCTCTTAAAAGAGAAAATAAGAAAAATATGAGAAAGTAGAAAGAAGAGAAGATAGAAATTGTTGTTCTTGAAAGTGTTTGGGGTGAGAGGTATTTATAGGATTTTCTAGATCTAGAAATTTAATACAAAACAAAAGTAACCAAAATGTTAGTATTAAAACTCTCCCACCAAATACGTTTTTCTCTTTTAAATAAGAGAAAACCCCTCCAAAATTAATTTCTAAAAAAAACCTCTTGTTTAAATATTAAAATGTTACAACAATCTCCCACTCATTTTAATATTTAAAATAATCAAAATCAATTGATCATAAGAAAGATAATTATGCATCATGAAGGTGTGACTCTGCATTGAACCTTTACAAGTGAAATAATGATCTCTACTCCAGTGTTAGTAGTGGTCTTTGACTTGAACTCTGATACTTAAGGGGAAGTAGAGGATTATTATCCACACATAATTATCCAGGTGTTGACATGAGCTTTATTGGTTAGCACGTTACGACCTTGTGCTGATCCCAGTATTTCGTGAGTGTATTTGAGAATAAGCCCCATATCCTCATAGAGAGTGGCCCCACTCTCACACTCATATAGGTAAAATTTGTCAAGGGTCTATGACACCCCACTCGCAAGAGTTACAGATCTTATTAAAAGTTTATTGAAAAACTCAACCCTCCATAACGTTATAGGATAAATGCACTCACACCATAGGGATGGATTAATATTAAAGATAGTGCATTTTTATGGCCAGCTTATGATTCTTTTTTCCCTTTGAACCTAGTTCTCAAGATCTCTGATAACTAGGTGAGTATCCTTATATATGGATCATGATAATTATAAGGGCTTCAACCCCACCCCCCTCAATGTGTTCCAGACCCTTTCTCTAATCAAGGTCTTTGTTAATGGATCTACAAGATTATCACAAGGTTTAATGTAATTCACATTACTCAAATAGGATCTCACAGTACTGTGTTTTCTTCTAATAGGTTTGGACTTACCATTATAAAAACGGTTTTTTACTCTACCAATTGTAGCAATGCTATAACAATTTATTAAAATAGGAGGTATTAGTTTCTCCTACATTTGAATCTCATATAATAAATTTCTTAGCCAACTAGTTGTTGGGTTTTATGCCCTAAAACTTGTAGATTGTGAATGTAACGGTTGACCGAATATCAATGAAATAACATTGACAAATTTTTCCACTAAATGTTGCTAGTTATATTATGTTTGTCATTGCCTAAATAACCCTAATCCAATAAACTAGACATCCTAGGTTGTTGTATGAGTCTTGAACTGTATGTGGAGACATATGGGGATCACTGTTCAAGATACAGCCTAAAAGGTCTATAGTATAGGGATAAGACTGGGTGCCTTATCCTGGTGACACTATGGATACGGCCCACTTTGTATTTGATACAAACACCATGATCCAATGCGTTCGTGTAGGAGACATGCGAGTGGGGGTATCCTATGCAATGAGTTTGCATAAGACCGGACTGCGAAATAGTAACCACTAATTATAACACCGTTAACTAGTTAGGTTTCTATTTCACTAGGACGACCTAGACAACTTAGTCTTAATCCTGAGTTGATTATGAACTCCTGCTCATGAGAGATTGTCCTTTGATTTGTATGGGTGAGAATGGCCAATACGTCGACTCAATAAGCCTACCATTTTGGGGACAAGACCGAGTGGGGAGCTGGGAACATAATCATACAAGATGGCATTCACTCTTTCCCGACTTTAGGGAAGTAGATGAGTGTTCCCTTAAGTGGTGACTCCAAGTCTTAAACAAAGGGTCCTACCCTCTCAATGGCACGAGGGGGTTTTCTGTTAGATGGTTGGACCACAAACAGGTTGTTCATTAGAGGAGAACTGGTACTTAAGGAAATAGAAGTAACCCAGGGGTAAAACGGTTATTAGACCCAACTGGTGTTACAGACGCTCGTGAAGGACTAACTAGTCGTTATTGTTCTATATCCGTGGACACAGAAAATATGTCTGCAGTGAGAAGAGTGCAACTGTGAGACTATAGTGGAATGTACACACAGTTAACGAATATTGATTAATTTGGTTAATGAGTTTGACCAATTAATCTCACATTGTTGGAGCTTCTGATCTACAAGTCCATTAGGTCCCACTGGTAGCTCATAAAGTAATTTGAGGCAACTAAGTAATAAATGTAAATTGAAAAGGGAAACAATATGATATATATATTGATATATTATTATGAGAGAAATAAATATTTGAAGAAATTCAAAATTTAATATGAATTTGATTCATATGAATTAAATTAATTTAAGGCCTAAAATTAAATTAGGCAAAATTAATTAATTCAGGGCGGAAATTAAAAATGTGATATTTAATTGGTGATTAATTAATTATAGAATTAATTAATTGGTAATTACTCAATTATGGAAATGATTAAATCACTTATGTAAGTAACCACTCGTTTATGGAAATGATTAAATCACTTTGGAAGTGATCAATCATTTATGGAAAAGATCAATCAATTATGGAATTGATTATTCATGGAATTGATTAATTATGGAAAAGATTAAATCAATTATGGAAGTGATTGATTTTAAATGAATATTTTATTCATGGTATTTCTCCTATAAATAGAACACTAGACCTAATGGTTTAGGTGCCCTCTTGCTCTTAAACTGACAAGACAAGACTCTTGCATTGTCTCTAGCCTTCCTCTTAGAGAAAGACTCCCATCAGTCCATTGCCTCCTAGACTTAGAGACATACAGGTGTAACCTCATTGGTAGTGTGTTTTGGAGAAGAAAATTCTAGCGACGATCTTCAAAGGGGCTGTTGCGTTTTTCATCAATAGAGCATCGTTGGCAAAAATCGGTCAAGTCTACAGCGAAGATTTGTATTGATTCTTTCTCTCTCTTTTGAAAAGCATGAAAATAAAATTAGTTTTATTTTTTCAGCATGTTTATAATATCGTTACAGCAACTTTAAAGTGTGATTAAAGTTGATTTTGCCTTTTCGTATTGATATTTTAATGTTAATTAATATACGGCGTGAGATCCGCTCGACGGGCTTCCGCTGGTATTTTAATGGTATTTTCCCAGCAAAGACGCTGTTGTAAGTTTCTGCAAAACTCCCAAGCAAAAGGTGATTCCGTCAAGAACGTCTACGGGAGTAAGTGATTTTTCTTCCCTTTGATTCCTTAGATTAAATATAGATTAGATCTAGGTTTTAATCTTAGATATGCATGTTTTATGATATGTTTACAACATGATTAAATTTGTTTTATTTCTGTAAAATTATTGTTGTCGTACGGGTATTCCAATCGTTATTTAATTTGAGGATTGGATCTCTGATATGTTTCCGCTGCGCATGGGCTATAATCCCTACACTCCAACACCTTCTTGATGGTCTCGCAATCCTTTGCTAAGGCCTTCGAGAAAATTAAGCTGTCATATGCAAAAAAAAAAAAAACAAAAGTGAGTGAGAGATGGAAAAATTTTAGAAGGACGAAAACCAGAGAGATTAGAAAGAGATTCTTCCCTGTTTAAAAGAGCCGAGAAACCTTCCGTGCACATGAGAAAAAGATAGGGAACTCTTCTTTAAATATTAAAATGATACAACACATTATATAAATTTTATTATATTTATTTTATTTTGTATATGACTAATTCGATCTACTTCTAGTTGGTTTTGTCCCATGTTATTATTTCATATCTACTTTTCCTCCATGGGTGGTTGACGGGACGAGTCGGAGGGTGTTGAATTCTTCAAAGTTCGTGCCAAATAAATTTACAATCACCGTACACTAAACTACTTTACAGTAGTAGTGGTCGGGGTCGAACACTGGAGCGTGTTTATAATTTGCTTAACTTAGATTTATTGAGACAACCAGACTAATGGGGGGTTTGAGATGCGAGAGATCAAAATGCGAGAGGAAATTAAATAGCGAGAATTTAAATAACATAAAATAAATTGCAAAAATTAAATGGCGAAAATGGGAGTGGTTGATCGAACCTCTAATTCATGTAATCGGTACATTCGCTGTTCATTTGGATGGATTTTAATCACAGATTATCTAAAGATGAAATTTACGTTTTAAAAAGCTCAGAGAGCTATAATATCCCTATTTTATTAACCCGACCAATGCATCGAAGCTAATCTAATTGATTACTAATTAACCGACCGAATTAACTAGCTAAAATTGCATTACGATTAGGATAGTTCGATAGCCAATTTTATAACTAGGAAAAGCCTAAATTATAAGATTAACTAAGTGTTCAATTCTAGGCTAACATGCAAAGTGCTACAAATTCAGGGATAAAACGCCTAAACTAGAGCCACATGCTTCACCTATTGCTACCAATAGCGAATATGATTAAAACGATGGAAAACGGGGTTGTCAATCCCTACTATCAATTCTAATTATGAATAAAAATAAAATTGAAACACACATAAAACAGTAAATTCATAATAGAAAGCTCAAAATCTCATAAAATCCAATCCAAACTTACAACCCGATTCCCAATTACATGAATGTTGAGCTTAACCCGTCGTTTGGAATGCCGAACCTCACTCCCGGGCTTGATCCACCATGAAAAACTAAGAAAACTACTCTAAAGCCTAAGAAATATGAAAACTACAGAGAATTTTGAGAGGAGAAGCGACTGAAATCGAAAAAGGGGGAAAATAATATAGCCCTAATCGCGAAAGTTTATTTTTATAATAAGTGGCAGCGTCGAGATGTAGTGGCCAGCGTCTCGACGCTGACGCTGATTTAGCCCGCGCCTTGCATTCGTAGCGTCGAGACGTCGTGAGTTAGTGTCTCGATGATACCTCTAGGGTTTGCAGCGTTCTCTAGCATTTTTTAGGGTCTCAACGTTGGTTTGGCCTTCAGCGTCCGTTGACCAACATTGACCAAGGGCATTTTCGTCATTTTTCTTCGGTTTAGCTCGTTTTCAGCTCGATTTGGTCCCGAACTCATATTTTAGACCTACAACAATATTATAGTCAATATATACAACAAAGATAAGCAATTTAGGGGGAGATAAACATATAACAAATTCACTCTATCAAATCACCCCCAACCTAGATCTTGCTAGTCCTCAAGCAAACCTAAAACTATATAGTATGAATGGTAGAGATTAAAGTATTGAAATTTATCATGATCAAATCCCTGTGCTATATATGCTAACTTTTTGGCATAAGAGAAGCTAATGCTTGTCAACAAATTATGAGACAAATCAAAACTTTTCCAAGAATATTCTCGTGTGTGTGTGTGTGTTTAGCCTCTCCTAAAGTAGCCTTTACTATCCTAGGAATGACTTATAAATCCTTCCACGTATCTTCCCCCTACACTGGCTAATAGATCGGGCTATCAAGCGAACAAAACAAATGAAGTTGCAATGCATTACTAGGTACCTGAAAACAAACGCATGGCAATAACTTGCATTTTTATGAAGGCACTAGCTTTCACACACCTATTGTAGGGACCCATATCTCGGGTTTAACCCTTGGATGGCCTAACTGATCACAATAGGGGTAACTCTTCTTATGTTAGACTCTTTTACACATTGCAAGGTGATTCCAATTTATAACGTTTTTTTTTTCAAGAATAATATTATTTTAAACCACAAGAGACGAATATTCTTTTATTCTCCCTAAGTAAGGCATTACAAGCTTTTTCGCAAAAAATTACTATCTAGCTAGATCTTGCGTCTATCGAGGTGACAACAGATTTATGGAACTCATAAAACAATCCTAAACCTTCAAGACTAACTAAAGGAAAAGGCTAAGTGCTCAAAACATGCAAGAAAACTCAAGAAAAATTTTAAAAAGTCTCAAAATTAAGCTAAAGTGCTTCACTGCAACAAAAACAAAAGAAAGAGCATAAATGCACATGCATAAATGATCATAATCGATCAAAAATCCCAACACATAATCTCAACAATTATTCTCAAAATTTTTAAATTTTGCTCAAAACTAGGTCCAATGCTCAGATGCATGGCCTCCTAAAAATCAAAACAGAGCAAACAATAGAAATACACAACATGCAAATAAAATATAGTTTGATGCTCACGTGCATCAAGACTCGACCCAGAATCAACTAGCATGCACATGCTTCCACCCCCAACCTAAATCATACATTGTTCCCAATGTATCTAAACATGCAAAATTAAAGGAACAAAGTAAAAGGGAACAGAAAACCTCCCCTGATTAGGCACATGGTTGGCACGGGTGTCTAAAAACCGATTAGAATGATAACCTTTTCCAATTAGGGGAATCCTACAAAACAAAAAAAAAGCAAACAAACTAAGAAAGAAACCAAACAAACAGAAAAACAACTAAAGAAAACAAAAGGAGAGATAGAGATTATTCAAATGCAAGTTTTTAACATTGCCATGCTCGACGAGATTCTGCATCTTCCTGTCAAGGCACATAAAAATTCTCAGATTTCTTCGAGCACTTCTTCCTTGAATCCACGAAACCTGCAAACAGAAGCAGGCTTACCCATTTTTCATGGGACCTAGAAGATGCATTAAATTTGTTTAATTTTTCAATATATAAAAAGAAAGTGGGAAAATTAAAACAAAAAGACTCAAGGGATAAATTTTCGTGAGACAAAGTAGAAAACAAATAAAATAAAGAAAAATCTAAAGATAGAACAGTTTTAGACTCGTCAGCCTGAAACTCTATCACCTGAATCTTTGATAGCGCGCATAGCGAGCTATGTTTCCCGATCCATTTTAGTTAGTCTTTGAGTAATTCTTGGCCATTTTAATGCACTTTAATGTTTACTTTGTAGGAATTGGTTTATTGGAGCTAAAACGTGAAATTGGAGTTAATCGGGTATTCGGGACGAGAAAAGAGGTCAAGGAACCGAAAAGATTCAATTTGGAGGCTTCTAAAATAAGACTTGTCCGAGAGCTAGCATCTCGACGCTGCTCTCTAGGCGTCTCGACGCTAGAAATTTCCTAAAAGTAGATCAGGCGGCAAAGGTCATAGCGTCGCGACGCTCTTCGTTTTCCTTATTCAGAATACGCGGCAAAGGCACAGCGTCACGACGCTATCGGCAGATTTCCTATAAAATCTTCTTTTTGAGCTACGGATTGGGGGAGTCCAATTGGTTAGATTTTAGCCCTAATTTCGACTAGAGACCTTTGGTGAGAGCTGAAGCGAGGCCAAGGAGCGGGAATCAAGCGAGAAGACGTGGAGATGGTGACGGGGACGTGCCGGTTTCGACGGATTCAAGTTTTCCTTTCTCTTTGCCTTACCTCTTGTAGTTTTATGGCTTTTCTTGCAATTAGTGTTTGTGGTTTAAAGACTATGAATTGCCAGTTGTTTGTCTTAGGGTTTGATGTAGTTATTTTAGTTGTTGGATTGATTTTTAGTATGAATGTGTTTTTATTTTATTCATGCAATTTTGTTTAATGCTTTCAATTACTTGATCACTAATTGAATGATTTAAGTGTTGAATCTAACTCGGGAGAGAGGATTTGGCCTAAGACTTACCTTGTTTAATTGTATGACTAGAGTAGAAATTCTAAGTTTGTGACGGGATTTGGAATATCTCTAGAAGTATAACAAGGACTAAACCGAATAATGCCCTACATGTTAATGAACTTAGATAGGGATATCAAGTTAGTTATATGCATGAGAATCAATTATACTTAGGAGAGGTAATCGTGATAAAAGTTTCCTTGTCTTGTAGAATAATTGCACGATCAATTCATTCCTATTAATCAATCTTCAATCTTAAATAATTAAATCAATTCCCTAAGAGTCTTTCCATTTGAGTCTCCACCTTTATTTTATGTTTTTTTGTCTTTAGATTTATCTTTTTCATTAAGTTTTGCCCCCTAAATAAAATTGAACAAAAGTATTCACGGTACTTAATTTGCTAGAAAACCAATCCAGAGGACGACACTCGTTTTACACGAAAACACTATATTATTACTTGACCCGTACACTTGCGGTAAGCAATTCGCACATCAATCTCCTCGCATTGGGGCTCAAGATCTTCCTCAATCTCACGACTCGATCTTGGATTGGCAAGGATTGCTTAAACACCTCATCATCAGCTTATGCTTTGGATGGTTCAAGGATGGTCTCTCGGCACAGGTGCTCATACGATCTCTCCACATTCGCCACAGAGGCAGACCACTCGACCATCTTATCAGATAAGCTTTTCAACTCAGCTCGAGTGTTCTGCATGCAAAGAGAGTTAGCAAAAAATTCAAAAACTAAGTCCTTGAGAGACTTACCTGAACCAGAAGACTGATGTGGTTGTTCGATTGAATATCCTGCCATAAGATCAACTCACAGAAAAATGTAAAACAAAAGAAAATATCGCAATAAACCCAAGAAAAAAAAATTAAGATTGGCTCCCTGGCAACGACGCCATTCTGACGGGACGAGTCGGAGGGTGTCGAATTCTCCAAAGTTCGTGCCAAATAAATTTATAATCACCGTACACTAAACTACATTCCAGCAATAGTGGCCAGGGTCGAACAAAGGGAGCGCGTTTATAATTTTTTTAACTTAGATTTATTGAGACGACCGGACTAATGGGGGTTTGAGATGCGAGAGATCAAAATGCGAGGAAATTAAATAGCGAGAATTTAAATAACAGAAAATAAATTGCAGAAATTAAATAGCGAGAATTTAAATAACAGAAAATCAATTGTAGAAATTAAATGGCAGAAAAATAAAAGGGAGTGGTTGATTGAACCTCGGATTCATGTAATCGATACATTCGGTGTTCGTTTGGATGGATTTTAATCACAGATTATCTAAAGATGAAATCTACGTTTTAAGCCTAACATGCTCCTGGAAAAGCCAGAGAGCTATAATATCCCTATTTTATTAACCCGACCAATGCATCGAAGCTAATCTAATTGAATACTAATTAACCCGACCGAATTAACTAGCAACAATTGCATTACGATTAGAATAGTTAGATAGCCAATTTTATAACTAGGAAAAGCCTAAATTATAAGATTAACTAAGTGTTCAATTCTAGGCTAACATGCAAAGTGCTACAAATTCAGAGATAAAATGCCTAAACTAGAGCCACATGCTTCACCTATTGCTACCAATAGCGAATATGATTAAAACGACGAAAAACAGGGTTGTCAATCTCTACTATCAATTTTAATCATGAATTAAAATAGAATTGAAACACATATAAAACAGTAAATTCAGAATAGAAAGCTGAAAATCTCATAAAATCCAAACCAGACTTACCACCGGGTTCCCAATTACATGAATATTGAGCTTAGCCCATCATTTGGAATGTTGAATCTCGCTCCTGGGCTCAAACCACCATGAAAAACTAAGAAAACTACTCTAAAGCCTAAGAAATATGAAAACTACAAAGAATTTTGAGAGGAAAAGCGGCTGAAATCGAAAAAGGGGGAAAAGAATATAGCCCTAATTGCGAAAGTTTATTTTTATAATAAGTGGCATCGTCGAGATGCCGTGGATAGCGTCTCGACGCTGACGCTGATTTAGCCCGCGCCTTGCATCCGTAGCGTCGAGACGCCGTGACGCTACCTCTAGGGTTTGCAGCGTTTTTGGGTGTTTTTGAGGGTCTCGACGCTGGTTTGGCCTTTAGCGTGCGTTGACCAATGTTGACCAAGGGCATTTTTTGTCATTTTTCTTCGATTTAGCTCGTTTTTAGTCCGATTTGGTCTCGAACTTATATTTTAGACCTGCAACAATATTATAGTCGAATTAAAGCATTTTGTGCACTGAAATACAACGAAGATAAACAATTTAGGAGGAGATAACATATAACAAATTCTGATAGTACCAAATTGGTGCTAATTATTTATGTAAATTTTGCTTTTCCTAATGCTATTATTTGTGATAATTGACTAATTTTGAGTCGTATTGATGTATAGGTAATTTTGGTGTTGTCGGGATTAAGAAGAGCATTTTGGTAACCAAAAAGTCAACCAAGAGCGTCGAAACCCCAAAAAACGCCGAAAACACGCCATTTTCCTGAGAGGTAGCGTCGAGACGCTACCTAACGGCATCTTGACGCTACAGATTTCCGAAGCTGCCTGATTTAGCGTCAGCGTCGAGACTCTGGCCACAGCGTTTCGATGCCGCCGCGCTTTATAAATACCCCTTTTTGCGATTAGGGTTGATTTATCATCCATCTTTCATTCTTTAGCCTTTTTCCCCTCTTTCCCTCCGATTTTCTCTGTATTTTTCATATTCCTTAGGCTTAGAGTTGATTTTCTTAGTTTTCATGGTGGATCGAGCCCGAGAGCGAGGTTCGACATTCCAAATGACGGACTAAGCTAAACATTCATGTAATTGGGAACTCTGTTGTAAGTTTGGTTTGGATTCTTTATGAGATTTAGAGTATTTTAATTTTGATTTACTGTTTTATGTGTGTTTCAATTCTATTTTTATTCATGATTAGAATGATAGTAGGGATTGACAACCCCGTTTTCCGTCGTTTTAATCATATTCGCTATTGGTAGTAAATAGGTGAAGCATGTGGCTCTATTTTAGGCGTTTTATCTCTAACATTGTAGCAATTTGCATGTAAGCCTAGAATTGAACACTTAGTTAATTTTGTAATTTAGGCTTTTCCTAGTTATAAAATTGGCTACCTAACTATCCAAATCTTAATGCAATTGTAGCTAGTTAATTCGGGCGGGTTAATTAGTAAACAATTAGATTAGCTTCAATGCATTGGTCGGGTTAATAAAATAGGGATATTATGGCTCTCTGGCTTTTCCAAGAGCACGTTAGGCTTAAAACGTAAATTTCATCCTAAGATAATCTATGATTAAGATTCATCCAAACGAACACCAAATGTACCGATTGCATGAATCCAAGGTTCAATCAACCAGCCCCTTTAATTTTCCGCCATTTAATTTGTGCAATTTACTTTCTGTCTTTTAAATTCTCGCTATTTAGTTTTCCTTCGCCTTTACCCCTCGCATCTCAAACCCCCAGTCCGATCGTCTCAATAAATCTAAGTTAAGCAAATTATAAACGCACTCCCCAACTCTGACCACTAGTACTGCAAGTTAGCTTTAGTGTACGTGGAATTATAAATTTATTTGATCCGAGGACTCGACAAATCCGACCGATCAAATTCACTCTATCAATGGTGTATGTATGTATGTTAGTGCGTGTATATATATATATATTGTTGAAAAATAGGGTGTTTGAGATCAAGTTCCCAACTAGAAAACTGAAAATAGACTTTGAAGATAATAAACAAAGAAACAAGAAAACAAAGTGCCACCAATAGTGTGGGAAAAATCTACAAATTGCCAAAGGTCATTGTTCACACGTAACTTAAAAGACGAGACATGTGGAATAAAATTTGATTTGTATTGATGTTTGTATGCGTGTGGGTGTACAATCTCTAGCTTTAATCCTCTGATTCTCTCTCTTGTGTGTGAATGTGTTTCACTTGAGGACGGAGCGCTTGTTCTCGAGTTTGAAGCTTCAATTGATTCTTGGAGCTTTTGAAGTCTTCGGGTCTTGAAGTCATAGAGCCTTGGAGGCTTGAAGAGTCTTTGGTCTTCAAAGATTGTTGAAGTCTTCTGGTCTTGAAGGATCTTCAGTCTTCAAGAAGTCTTTGGATCTTGAAGTCTTGTGGAGTCTTTGGTCTTCAAGGATTGTTGAAGTCTTCTAGTCTTGAAGGGTCTTCAGTCTTCAGGAAGTCTTGGGCTCTTGAAGTCTTGAAGAGTCATTGGTCTTCAAGGATTGTTGAAGTCTTCCGATCTTGAAGGGTCTTCAGTCTTCATGAAGTTTTGGGGTCTTGAAGTCTTGAAGCCTTGGAGTCTTGAAGAGTTTTTGGCCTTCCAGAAGTGTTGAAGTCTTCAAGAGTATTTGGTCTTCAATAGTCTTCAGCACTTAGGAACTTATGGATTTCAGAGAATCTTCAGTCTTCAGACTTGATGGAGTTTCTCTGAATTCTCTGACTCATGCTAAGAGCTTCAAAATTTTGACCCTCTTGTCTTTGTGAGTGTAAAATTTCTGAACCCTTGAAATGGAGAACCCCTCTATTTATATAATTCTCCATGGATGGGCCCTAGTGACTTTTGGGCCTAACAACTTGGACTTGGGTTTTATTGGTCTTGAGTTCAACTATTTGGTCTTGGGTCTGGTTTATATTTGACCCAAAAACCATATGACCCAAATGTTAAAAAAACCAAATTTGATCCGATTAATTATATTTTTTTTAATTAATTTGATCAAAATAATTTATTTTTTATTAATTGATATAATTGACATTTGACTCTAAAAATTTATAATTGGCTAACTTTGTCTTCAAATTAAATTTGGGACACATGTGAATTTATAATTGGTCCCAAATTTAATTATTTATCATTTTGTCATTAATCTTAAATAATGACGTGACAATTTGTGATTGACCAAAATTTATCCTTCAACAGTGATACCTCGAGGGACACAAAACAAGCGTAAGAAAATGAGGCATAAGGCCTAAAACTGTAAAAACAAAGAATATCCAAAATAATATTTTCAATCACTATTTAACTTCAGATTGAGGCCACTGATCTATGCGTACTTTGACAACAATTTTGTAACTTTATATCATATTAATTTGATCAGTTATGATCCACAAAAACGATACCACAATCTTTCTCAACCAACACCATAAGAAGGGAAGAATTAGTCTCAATCTTCTACCTTTGATTCATCGTGTATCCTTTGGCAATCAACAAAGAAGCGTACGTACTCCATCGTTGATACTTTCCTTCAGTTTGATTTTTATTGTTCTATCTATACTTGATCACAAAAAAATGAAAAAATAGAACAATAAAAATCTATCCGAAGGAAAATATCAAGGAGTATGATTTAGACATTGGGGAAAATAATAGTTATAGTTGGTCACCAAAAATGACAAAATAGAACAACGAAAGTCTAACAAAAGGAAAATATCAATAAGTATGATTTGACATTGAATTATTGGACGACCCACCATACGACAATCCGAAAGAGAAAGCCAACCATTTTCATTTGCGTAATAATCACAATACGAAAAAATGTGTGGTCCTCCCTTCACTTTGTTTAGAACCACAAATCAATATATTTAATTATAATCTAAATATTCTTTTATTACTACACTAAAAAAAATTCCTTATAAAACAGAACCATTAGAAAAAAAAACTAAACCATATCCAAACTTTGATCATTCTTGAACAAGAGTATAAAATAACATCGATGGCCACAACTCTGAGCGAATCCTCAGGAACAGGCATAGTTGGTTCAAGGAAGGTGTTGATAACTGGTGTCAGCAAAGGGTTAGGAAGAGCTCTAGCGTTGGAGCTAGCTAACCGTGGTCACACCATAATTGGCTGTTCACGTGACCACACTAAACTCGATTCTCTTCGTGAAGAGCTTTCTAATTTATCCTCTAATGAGCACCTCCTCGTCAATGCTAACGTGGTATGTAAGGTCCCGTTTGATAACCATTTGGTTTTTGGTTTTTGGTTTTTAAAAATTATGCTTGCTTTCTCTCAATTTTCTTGTCATGGTTTTTATTATGGTTAAGTAGACATTTGAGATCTTAGCCAAATTTCAAAAACAAGAACAAGTTTTTGAAAACTAGTTTTTTTTTTTTGTTTTCAAAATTTGACTTGGTTTTTGAAAACATGGGAAGGTTGTAGATAACAAAACAAAGAAAGTTGTGGGTGGGAGTAGTGTTTATAAGTTTTAATTTTCAAAACCCAAAAACAAAAAATGAAATGGTTATGAAACGGGGCCTAAATAATTTAAATCCACATGCTAAATTCCAAGAAAAGTGATTGACAGTTATTTTGGTTTTGCAGAGATCCAACACTAGTGTCGAAGAGCTCGCACGTGTTGCTGTCCAAAAGAAACTCATTCCTGATATCATTGGTATTCATCCACTCTCTTTCTTTCTTCTTATAATTTCTTATTATTCGAATGAATAATGTTTTGGATTATTATTTGCAGTAAATAATGCAGCTTTAATTAATAGAAATGGTAAGATATGGGAGGTCGATGTGCAAGAGTTTGATGATGTTATTGATACCAATGTCAAAGGAATTGCAAACGTCTTGCGCCATTTCGTTCCTCTTTTGATTCAAAACAAGCAAGGAATAATCGTCAATATGTCCTCATCGGCAGGAAGAATTGGATATGCAGATGTACGTGCTTTAAACTCAATTGAGCTATTTCTTAAAACTTCATTTTATAGGGACAATTTCACCTTTTTTTTTAAGCCCTATTAATCCTGTAACTGAAATTTAGTATTAAAATCTAATCAGTACAGTCTTATGCCAATTGACCTATGCATGTTGGCTTTTAGAAGAGTATCATAACTTTTAAAACTACTACAATTTAATATTCTAAATGTTCTTAAATGACTATATATTAAAACAGTTTACTTAAACAAAAGGAAATGAAATAACTAAATTTTTATCCAATGTATTTGAAGTTGTTTTATGTATAATAGTCTTCAATGTTTGAGATGGCTAGGTTTACAGCTAAAAGATATTCCTACTTTAGTTGTGTAAATATTATTGTGCATATTAGATCCAATTAAAAAGTTGATTAAGTATATTTTTATTTTTATATTATTGGCAGATTACACCATATTGTGCATCTAAGTGGGCAGTAGAAGGATTAAGCAAATCTGTAGCAAAGGAATTGCCAGAGGGAATAGCAATTGTGGCCTTAGATCCTGGAACCATATACACCGAAATGCTTGTCACATTTTGGGGCGACTTAGCATCAAAATATCAATCACCTCAACGATGGTACTAATATCATTAATGATATACAAATCAAATTGCAATTATTCCATATAGAGAAGTAGATAATTAAGGAACAAAAAAAATCAATAAATAAAAAACAAAAAAATGGACTGATGAAACTAAGGGTGAGTTTGACATGTCTACTAATTTAAATTATTTTTAAACACTTTCTTTTCTGAAAATTATTTTCAAGTGAAATTAATTTTAAGACGTGTGCATTGGATTACAACTTTTTCAACAATGATTTTAATCACAACTTTGTTTAGTTTTTTCAACTATGATATTTTAATCACAACTTTGTTTAGTTTCTAAAAATGTCAAATTACCATAGAGAGGTGGAGAAAAGTAAAAAGCTTTAAATTTAAGGGCAATATTGTAATTTTAACAATAATGAATACAATATTTATCCAATGTGTGCATATACGTCTGATGGAGCTAAATTGTCTACATGACAAACAAGTTTTTCTTTTTTCTTTTTTTCCTTAAACCGAAGTGCTAGGTGTTTCACTTATCACTACAATCTGTATAAATTGTTATTTGAGAATAAGTTTGAATTTTGTATCCAAGTTCTCGTTTGATAACCAATTTGGTTTTTGAAAATTAAGCCTAAAAACACTACTCCCACTTTAAGGCCCCGTTTGATAACCATTTGGTTTTTGGTTTTTAGTTTTTGAAAATTTAGCTTACAAACACTGTTATTCATCTACAAGTTTCTTTGTTTTCTTAATACCTTCTTCCCATATTTTCAAAAACCAAGCCAATTTTTTAAAACTAAAAAAAGTAGTTTTCAAAAACTTGTTTTTGTTTTTGGAATTTGGCTAGGAAATCAAATGTGTCATTGACAAAGATGAAATCCATGGTAAGAAAATGGGGAGAAAACATGTATAATTTTCAAAAACCAAAAACCAAATGGTTATCAAACGGGGCCTAAGTTTTTTGGTTTTGTTATCTACATTCTTCTCATGTTTTTAAAAACCAAGTCAAGTTTAGTTTTCAAAAACTTGTTTTTGTTTTTAGAATTTGACTAGAAATTGAAATGAGATGAAAAACATTGTAATGAATTGATAGAAAACAAGCTTAATTTTGAAAAAACAAATGGTTAATTATCAATCGAGGCCTAATTGATTAGTTTCTTGATTGGAAGCACACCAATTCCACCACAAACTAATAGATTTTCATATTCATTTTATGTTTGTAATAGGGCTACAAAAGCAGCAACAATGATTCTTGATCTCACTACATCAGATAATGGTGCATCACTCACTGTTAAGGATCCAACCGAATTGGCTGCTTCATAATCTTGCTTTTATTCACTATACATGACGCTCCAAAAGTGCAAGATGAAGTCCCAAAGCAACGCATGCGATAGAAATTGGTCACAAAGAAGTGGGTAGAACTACTTCATACTCCAAGTGTTGTAGCTGCAACACTATGTCGACTTCAAAGTGTAGTTTTTGGGTGTTATTATTTTAGTTTGAGTGCTTTTGTCTTCAAGTTCGTTATGAACTAATTTTTACTAAGGGTTTGGCTCTATTGTGAACCTTAAGTTGTAAATCTTACGGCTTCAGCAATGCATATTGTTGATGCCAAAATCTGGACAGACGACTCACCTGACATTTACGTGACACCAACAATGAATTTGTAAATTTGAAGAAGACGTGACCCCTGCAAAACAAGCAAGAACTGCATACCAATGTGGTGCTTGCCACACCGTGAAGGTTAATATCTAACATGCGGAAGTAATTTTGGATCAAAGGCAATTAATAACTTCAACTTGATCATACAAAGCATGTTGTTCGTTTGAAGAAAAACAAGGGGCAGTGAGTACCAACCTTTTTAATCTTCAAATTGGCTGAATTGGTTCCTTGTGTTTTTTTCTCCAAATTATCACGAACCACCACTTGATCTTCCTTGCTATCCCAAGCCTTTGAAACGGATTGTGGGATCCTCTAGTGATGGAATTTGGAAGGGAAAGAGCTTCAAAACTAAGCTTCAATGGAGGTTCGATGTTCTTGAGTTTTGGAGAGAATTTGGCACCCTTTCATTAAAGATTCCAGCCTACTTTCTTCAGCAAATGCATCCCCATTTATAAAGGGATTCAAGCTGAGAAGAAACACCAAAGATTGACACCAAATTATCGAAGAATTAGTAGGTAATTTGGTGGCTTAATGAGGGGAGTGCATGGGTTTAGTCACCATGCACTCCACCTCCTAAAATTCAAATTAATTTTAAATTTTCTAAATTAAATTTAATTTGAATTTTAGTTTTATTTAATTTCATAATTAATAATCTAAAAATTGAAATCCAATTTTGAATTTTCAATTTTAAATTAATTCAAAATTAATTTAAAATAATTATTAATTAAATAATTTAATATATAATTAATTTAATATCTAATATTAATTTAATATTTTGCTACCAATCCCGTACATTTTTGAAATGTTATTTTACAACCACGAATCCCTATTCATGTGCTTGGTATTTAAATCATATTTAAATACATTAAATCTCTCATGGTCTGGTTTATCCAAATCCCGACACGTCGGTAATTTCTAATACATCCATGAAGGGATGAGAGCCCTTACGCTGCGGAAGAATTTACAGAGCCAAACACTGTTTTTAAAATCGTTTTAAATACAAATACAGAGGTAAATTCAACAATATTATCTCATAATATACAACAAGAATTAGGCTAAAACTTGTTGTAAAATTGATTAAAAACCTAGGTATAACCATGGTTTTATTCAAGGAATACATAGGTCAAGAAGAAACCTACTTTCGTTGACGTTCTTGACCGAAAATCACTAATTCCTTACGCTTTCTCTGAAAAATGCAGCAGCCTTTTCTCTTGGAATTCGTTGGACAATTCTCCAAAACACCACCAAAAGAATCACACCGGTATTCTCTAAAGGCTAGAAGTTAAGGTTTCTTATGTTCAGAACTATTACTTGGGAACAGGAGAGGGAAAAATCTCTAGAGAATTTCTTTGGAGCTTAAAAGCCAGAATGAACAACAGAGAGAGAAGACCTAACCTCCCAGTCTAATCGTTAGGGAAGAGGGAGAGAGTATCGTGGACACTAGCCCATGATCAGGTAACTGATCCAATAAGTTACTTGACTTTTCAATTTTAAAAAATTAAAATAAAATTGAATATGACATACTCAATTATATTTCTCTCATATAACCTATAGTTTTAACGTGCATCCAAGGCACATTAATTTTAACCTATAGTTTTAATATGAATTCAATTCATATTTTAAATTTAATATTCGAACTCCTTCGAATATTCAATTCTCCCTCAAATTAATTTTGAATCAATATTCAAAATAAATTTATATTATAAAGTTTAATAATGAATACAAACTTTATATTGTATTGTATCGTGATACATTATATTATTTTCCTTAGTAAATTTACCTCAACACCTTATATGAGCTACCAGTGGGACCTAATGGACCCACAGATCAGAAGCTCCAACGATATGAGATTAATTGGCTAAACTCATTAACCAAGTTCATCAATATTCGTTAACTGTGGTTCACTCCACTGTAGAACCACAACTGCACTCTTATCACTGTAGATATATTTTTGTGTCCACGGATATTGACCAATAAGAGCAAGTCAGTCCTTCACATGTGTTCGTAACCCCAACTTAACCTAAAGTTGGGAAGGAGTGAATTTCATCTTGTGTGATTATGTTCCCAGCTCCCCGCTTGGTCTTGTCCCCAAAATGGTAGGCTTATTGAGTCGGCGTGCAGGCCACTCTCACCCATACAAATCAAAGGACAATCTCTCGTGAACAGGAGTCCATAATCCACTCAGGATTGAGACTAAATTGCCTAGGTCATCCTGATGAAATAGAAACCTATCTAGTCAAATGGTGTTACTGTTGGGTTTTATGCCCTAAAACTCGTAGATAGTAAATGAAACAAATTAATCGATCTCAATAAAGCGTTATTTATGTGATTCAGTAATTTGGTTATTGAATAATCGAGTTTGCATTAATAAACCATAATTCCAATAAACTAAGATCCAATGTTGTTTAAATGAAACTTGGACTAGTTTGTGGGGACATACGGGGATCGGTTTCCAAGTAACAACCTAAAAGGTCTATAGTATAGGGATAAGGCTGGGTACCTTATCCTGGTGACACTATGTGATACAACCCACCTTGTATTCGATACAGATGCAATGATCCAAAGCATCTATGCAATGAGTTTACATAAGACCGGACCGCGAAATAGTAACCACTAGATGTAACGCCGTTAACTAGTTTAGGTTTCTATTTCAATAGGATGACCTAGGTAACTCAATCTCAATCCTGAGTCTGTTATGAACCCCTTTCAGGAGGGATTGTCCTTAGATTTGTATGGGTGAGAGTGGCCAGTTCGCCGACTCAATAATCCTACAATTTCAGAGGCAAGACCGAATGGGGGCTGGGAACATAACAGTACAAGATGGAATTCACTCCTTCCCTTATTGGGGTAAGTAGACGTGTGTTCCCTTAAAGGCTGATTCTGGGGCTTCAACAAAGGTGTGTCATCCTCAGAGGAACTCCTGTTTAGTGGTTGGACCCTAAACAACTTGTTCATTAGAGGGATCAGTGGTACTTAAGGAACCAGAGGTAACCCAAGGGTAAAACGGTAATTTGACCCAGCTGGTGTTACGAACACACGTGAAGGATTGACTTACTGCATTGGTTGATATCCGTGGACACAGAAATATTCTACAGTGAGAAGAGTGCAGTTGTGGGTCTTTAGTGGAGTGACCCACAGTTAACGAATGTTGACTAAGTTTGTTAATGAGTTTAGCCAATTAGTCTCGTATCGTTGGAGCTTCTGATCTGTAGGTCCATTAGGTCCCACTCGTAGCTCGTAAAGAGACTTGAGGCAATTAAGTATAAATTGTAAATTGAAAGTGTTCAATTTATTTAGGGGAATCATATAATATATATTGATACATTATAATATAAAGTTTATGAAACTTTATAATATAATTTTGAATTAATTTTAAAATTAATTATTGAGAGAAAATATTTGAAAGAGTTCATATAATTAATATGAATTGGATTCATATTAATATAAATAATTTAATAAAATCCCTAAGATTAAATATGTGATATTTAATTGGGTAATTAATTAATTATGGAATTAATAATTATTTATTAAAATTAGATATGAATAAGATAATAGATTTGATCTTATTCATGACCTTTAGGAAAAGGTCTTGGCCTTTTCCTATAAATAGGACCCCTAGGGTGGGGTGAAAGGCATCCCATTAATTCTCCTACTCTCAGAGAATTCTCCTGAAGGCTCCCTCTAGACTCCCACCAGTCTCCTGCCTCTAGAAGTTTCAAAGTCATACTGGTGTAGCCATAGTGGTGGTGTTCGCAGTAGTTCGTGATTATTTCACAAGTAGTTGGTGAATTTAATCTGAGTCGTCAACGAAAGTAAGTAATTTGTTACTATATAAATTAGATTTAGATCTAATATTTTTGTATACTTAGCCTTAATATAAATTTAGAATAGTTCTAAGATTATTGCCAATGTATTGGTATTTTAGATTAAACAAAATTAATTACGACTCGGTCCCAATCACGCTTCCGCTTTACGGAATTAATGAATTCCAATCCTTTAGTTACAGCCAGTGGTTTAATATTTCGCGGTCCGGTCTTATGCAAACTCATTGCATAGGATACCCCCACTCGCATGTCCCCTACACGAATGCGTTGGATCATTGCGTTTGTATCAAAATACAAAGTGGGTCGTATCCATAGTGTCACCAGGATAAGGTACTGATAAGTCCAATTTATTATATGCTTAGAATCTCCCAAATTTCTTATCTTAGTTGAATTCCTTGCGAAAAATGCTTGAAAATGAGTATAATATGTCTATAGGTCCTCACTGGAGCTTTGGAAGCAATTCGAGGCTAAAACGAGCGAAACCAGAGCGTAAAATGATCATTTCGCCCCTGGAGCCGTCACAGCGTCGAGACGCTCGTCACTAGAGTCGAGAAGCTTGCCCACAGCGTCGCGACGCTAGGCTAAACCGAGAAATATTTTCCAAAAGTGAAGGGGACAGCGTTGCGACACTAGGCAATTTTCCAGAATCAATTTTTTCCAACAAAATTTTTCCTTGTTTGAAGACCCAATTAAGCACCATTCTACCACGAATTGAAGGCCAAGAAACTCTATAAATAGAGGCCTTTGGTGTAGGTTTAGAATCATCCCTCAATTCAGCCCTCACTACAATTTTGTAGCCACTTTTCTCTCTAGTTTCAAAAGTTCTTTTAAGTTTTCTTAGTCCATGGGTCGGTTGATCGAGCCTCGAGCTTGGAGGTGCTTGTCTATGGCTAACTAAGCTCGGATCGTTGTAATTAGGACCTAGGTTTGTAAGTTTGATTCAATTTTACGAGTTTTCCATTCTTAATTACTTAGTTAATTGTCTTTGTGATTTTAGTTCTTTGCATACAAGTTTAGATTGTGGTAGGAAAGATTGACAACCTTGACCGTGCCCTGTCTAAATTTACTTGCAAAATCTAGGTAGCAAATAGGCTAACGTTATGATATTACGCATGCGTCCCTTGAACTAAATGATTTAATCAATTGTAATTGTGGTTTGTTGACCATTGCGTGTGAATTAATTCGGCTAGATCCCAATGCGGTTTAGATTAGTTAATAGGCATGTTAATTAATTTAAACTAGAATCAAACTTAGCGTTTGCATGTTTGTAATAGTTGGATCATGGCTCTCGGTTTGTTGCCGGAGTAGGCCGGACTTAGATAGTTAATTAAATATCAATTGATAATCAATGGATGAAATAAATCAAACTTAACACCGAGTTCAACCCCGATTACAGTGATCCTCGTGGTAAGATCTACTAACCCCGCCTTTACTTTCCTCGCATTTAATTTTCCTTATTTATTTTCCCGCCTTCATTTTATGTCTTAATCTTTATCTATAAAACCCCCCTTTTTTGGTTACCTCAAAAACACAAGCCATTGCCGGGGAACACGGTGTCTTATTTCTATTTCCTTTTGTGTTTTTCACCTTTTTCTTGTTTTTTTGTAGTTTGTTTCTTGTAGGCCTTCGTGACAATCCTTTTGCAAGAGCAAGCTTGTTTGCACACCAAGTAGCAAGGAAAAAGAATTGAGTTTCATGGAGATTTAGCTTTTGAGAGCAAAACCAAAATTCTATCCCTTTTTTTTTTTTTACTTTCTTTCCTTATTTAGTTGTTTTCCTAATTTGTTTCTGTCTTTATTTTTGGTAGGATCCCTACACCAAAACTCTACAATTTTTGCCTATCGTGGGAGTTTCCATATTTGCCAACCTCGTGCTTAAACAGGGGAGGTTTTCTGTTCCCTTTTACTTTTTGTCCCCTACTTCCCATGTTTAATTTACATTAGGGACAATGTAACGTTTAGATTGGGGGTGGAAGAAATATCTTGCATGTTAGATTTTCATTGAGTTTTTCCGCGCAGACTATATTTTATATGCATGCTTGATTTATTGCTTTGTGTTTAATTGGATTGATATTTCAAGCAATATAAAAAAATGAGAACCCGAATAGGCGAAGTTCTGTCTAAGGTTGGAGGTATTTAAGATGACGGTTTATGGAACACCTCCTACTTGGGAACTGATCTGAATCGGTGTTCAAGTTTATTTTTAAATTGAGCAAATTTTAAAAAATTTGAGATTTTATGCCTTCCTTTAAAATTTGTTATGAGATTTCTAGGATGAGAAAAACATGAGTATATATTTTCCTTATAGTTGAATTGCATGCATTATAGCATCGTTAGAGACTTCATTAAAAATTTTCAAATTTTTTCTTAACTAAATCGAGCATGAGTCCTTCCTAGCGTAGTTTTGTTGGTTTTAGATGGCTTTATAGGATTCACGCCTCCGTTGTCACCTCGATAGGATAGGTAGCATGTTTAGAGGAAATTTTTGCAAAATAGCTTGTTTTATGCTTTGGGGAGTGAACAAAAAAATATTTGCCTTGCGAGCTTCAAAAGAAAAAAAAAATTATTTACTTTATCAAGAAAAAGATTGCGAGAAAAAAGAACAAAATTATTTTTGTTTAGCTTGTCGGGGTAAAAAAAGTTACCTCTAGTGTGATCAGTTAGGCCGTCTAGAGAAAACTCAGGAATTGTGGTCCTGCATTAGTTGTGTGAAAGCTAGTACCCTTAAAAATCATATATGCAAGCCTAGGGCCCTTTAGTTTGTTTGAATTAAATCAAAAAAAAAAAAAACCTTTGCATCCTTAAACAAGTTAGTTTGTTCCTTTCCTTTAATAGATTATGCCTTTGTCCAATGTAAAGGGTGTTGGGTTTTATGCCCTAAAACTTGTAGATAGTGAATGTAACCGTTGACCGGATATTAATGAAATAATATTGATATATTTTTCCATGAAATGTTATTAGTTATTTTATATTTGTCTTTGCCTAAAATAACCCTAATCCAATAAACTAGACATCCTAGGCTGTAATATGAGTCCTGAACTATATGTGGCGACATAAGGGGATCACTGTTCAAGAAACAGCCTAAAGGGTCTATAGTACAGGGATAAGACTGGGTGCCTTATCCTGGTGACACTATGGATATGACCCACTTTGTATTTGATACAAACGCTATAATCCAACGCGTTCGTGTAGGAGACATGCGAGTGGGGGTATCCTATGCAATGAGTTTGCATAAGACCGGACTGCGAAATAGTAACCACTGGTTATAACACCGTTAACTAGTTGGTTTTCTATTTCACTAGGACGACCTAGACAACTTAGTCTTAATCCTGAGTTGATTATGGACTCCTGCTCATGAGGGATTGTCCTTTGATTTGTATGGGTGAGAGTGGCCAATACGCCGACTCAATAAGCCTACCATTTTGGGGACAAGACCGAATGAGGAGCTGGGAACATAATCATACAAGATGGAATTCACTCATTCCCGACTTTAGGGAAGCAGATGAGTGTTCCCTTAAGTGGTGACTCAGAGTCTTGAACAAAGGGTCCTACCCTCCCAATGGCACGAGGGGGTTTTCTGTTTGATGGTTGGACCACAAACAGGTTGTTCATTAGAGGAGAACTGGTACCTAAGGAAATAGAAGTAACCTAGGGGTAAAACGGTAATTTGACTCAGCTGGTGTTACGGACACTCGTGAAGGACTAACTAGTCGATAATGGTCTATATCCGTGGACACAGAAAATATGTCTGCAGTGAGAATAGTGCAACTGTGAGTCTATAGTGGAATGTACACACAGTTAACGAATATTGATTAATTTGGTTAATGAGTTTGACCAATTAATCTCACATCGTTGGAGCTTCTGATCTGTAGGTCCATTAGGTCCCACTGGTAGCTCATAAAGTAATTTGAGGCAACTAAGTAATAAATGTAAATTGAAAATGTTCAATTTACTAAGGGAAATAATATAATATATGTTGATATATTATTATGAGAGAAATTAATATTTGAAGAAATTCAAATATTAATATAAATTTGAGTCACATTAAATTTATGGAAGTTTGAAAGAGTTCAAATAATGGATTAATTAATTTCAAGGCCCAAAATCTATTTGGGCAAATTAATTAATTCAAGGCCGGAAATTAAATATGTGATATTTAATTGGTGGTTAATTAATTAAAGAATTCATTAACCGGGAATTAGTCAATTATGGAAATAATTAATCACTTAAGGAAGTGATTAATCATTTATGGAAATGATCTAATCACTTATGGAAGTAATTAGTCATTTGTGGAAAAGATTAATCAATTATGGAATTGATTGATCTTGGATTGATTAAATGAGGAATAAAATTGAATCAATTTTGGAAAATATTGATTTAATTGAATATTTTATTCATGGCCTCTCTTTTATAAATAGAACACTAGACCTAATTGGTTTAGGACACTCCTCTTGCTCTTAGACTCACAAGACAAGACCCTAGAATTCTCTCTAGCCTCCCTCTTATAGAAAGACTCCCACAAGTCTTTTGCTTCCTATAGTTAGAGACATACCGGTGTAACCTCTGAGGTTATTGTGTCTTTGAAGAAGAATTTTCCAGCAAAGAAACTACAAGGAGGCTGCTGCGTTTTCGTTCGTTGAAGCGTCGTTGGCGAATAACGGTCAAGTCTACAACGAAGGTTTGTAACGGTTCTTTCCCGTTTCTTTTGAAAAGCATGAAAATAAATTTAGATTTAAATTTCAAGCATGTTTATAGCAATTTCCAGCAACTTTAAAGCATGTTTAAAGTTTATTTTTTCTTTTCGTAACGGTATTTTAATGTTAATTAATATACGGCGTAAGGTCCAATTGATGCGCTTCCGCTGCGTGGGGGCTTTTATCCCCTTCAGAGGGAAGATGGAATAGGGAATTTTATAAGTCCTTCTCGAACTTTTCAAAACATCTCTAGGGAAGACTTAGCTCGCATTTTGCATAAGAAAGAATTTGGTTAATTTTAATTTGTCTCTAACTATGCTAGTCTTGAATTCAATTCTCTTAAGTAAAATGTTGATCATGCTTGTCTTTGAGAAATTGAGTCATGAATATTGCATTGTATAATAATCTCTCTCATTATAATATTAGCTTGCTCGAGGACTAGCAAGGTTTAGGTTGGGGGTGTTTGATAAGTCCAATTTATTATACACTTAGAATCTCCCAATTTGCTTATCTTAGTTGAATTCCTTGCGAAAAATGCTTTAAAATGAGTATAACATGTCTATAGGTCCTCACCGGAGCTTTGGAAGCAATTCGGGGCTAAAACGAGCGAAATCGGAGCGTAAAATGACCATTTTGCCCCTGGAGCCGTCGCAGCGTCGAGACGCTCGTCACCAGAGTCGAGATGCTACAGCGTTGAGACGCTTGCCCATAGCGTCGCGATGCTAGGCTAATCCGAGAAATATTTTCCAAAAGTGAAGGGGACAGCGTCGCGACGCTAGGCAATTTTCCATAATCAATTTTCTCCAATTTTGGCCAGAATTTTTTCTTGTTTGAAGACCCAATTCAGTACCATTCTACCATGAATTGAAGGCCAAGAAACTCTATAAATAGAGGCCTTTGGTGTAGGTTTAGAATCATCCCTCAATTTATCCCTCACTACAATTTTGTAGCCACTTTTCTCTCTAGTTTCAAAAGTTCTTTTAAGTTTTCTTAGTCCATGGGTCGGTTGATCGAGCCTCGAGCTTGGAGGTGCTTGTCTATGGCCAACTAAGCTCGGATCGTTGTAATCGGGACCTCGGTTTGTAAGTTTGATTCAATTTTATGAGATTTCCATTCTTAATTACTTAGTTAATTGTCTTTGTGATTTTAGTTCTTTGCATACAAGTTTAGATTGTGGTAGGAAAGATTGACAACCTTGACCACGCCCTGTCTAAATTTACTTGCTAAATCTAGGTAGCAAATAGGCTAACGTTATGATATTACGCATGCGTCCCTTGAACTAAATTATTTAATCAATTGTAATTGTGGTTTGTTGACCGTTGCATGTTAATTAATTCAGCTAGATCCCAATGCGGTTTAGATTAGTTAATAGGCATATTAATTAATTTAAACTAGAATCAAACTTAGCGTTTGCATGTTTGTGATAGTTGGATCATGGCTCTCGGTTTGTTGTCGGAGTACGTCGGACTTAAATAGTTAATTAAATATCAATTGATAATCAATGAATGAAATAAATCAAACTTAACACCGAGTTCAACCCCGATTACAGTGATCCTCGTGGTAAGATCAACTAACCCCGCCTTTACTTTCCTCGCATTTAATTTTCCTTATTTATTTTCCCGCCTTTACTTTATGACTTAATCTTTATCTATAAAACCCCCACTTTTTTGGTTACCTCAAAAACACAAAAGAATTTAGAAATAAACCAATTGTTCCCTGTGGTCGACCCCGACCACTACTGCTACAAGCTAGCTTTAGGAATCCTGGATTATAAATTTATTTGACAAGAGACCGCGACAATCTCTTCCGTCAGGTACCCATCCTTATCCCTATACTATAGACCCTTTAGGCTGTAACTTGAACAGCGATCCCCGTATGTCCCCACATACTAGTTTAAGTCTCATACTAACAGCCTAGGATGTTTAGTTTATTGGGCTGGGTTATTTAGGCAAGATATACACAATACTAACAAAAATAAATGTACAATACATCAAATATCATTTTATTAATGTTCGATAAAATGTTACATTTACTATCCACGAGTTTTAGGGCAGAAAACCCAACAATCCAACCATTTCCCTAAACTAAATTCGAGCTCACTCTAATTCTTTCCATCATATTGTTCCAAAAGTTATTCTCAATCTAGCAAGGAGACCTAATGGTCCTACAGATCATGGACTCCAACGGTTCGAGTTTTAACCGTTTAAACCCTTTTAACCTAGTTAACCAACATCCGTTAACTACCGGATCACTCAATAATAGCCTAGTAGTTGAACTCCCCTCACTGTAGTTATATTTCCGTCCCGACAATATAACCATGATTAGTAAGTTAATCCTTCACAGGTCGTTCGTAACTGTAGTTAGGTCAAATGTCCGTTTTACCCGTATAGCACATCTTTGTTCCTTAAGTCCACTGGTCCTATAATGAACAATTTGTTTATAGTCCAACCACTAAACAGAGTCCCTTTCGAGCCAATGAGAGGGTGGGGCCCCTTGTTCAAGCCTCGGAGTCAGCACTTAAGGGAACAACCTTTCTACTATCCCTAATTCGTGTAGGAATGAATTCTGTCTTGCAATACTATGTCCCCAGCTATCCATCCACTCTTATCCCCAAAATGGTCGGCTTATTGAGCGGCGCTGTTGAGCCACTCTCACCCATGCAGATACAAGGATAATCCTAAATGAATAGGAGTTCATAGTAAGCTCATGATTAAGATTGAATTACCTAGGTCATCGTATGAAATAGTCAGTCTTAACAGTAAACGACATTATAAAGTAAGAGTGACTTATTTCTCCGTCCGATCTTCTGCAAACATCTTTTACACAAGATGCCCCTCCTTGCATGTCTCTACATGAACAATCTAGTTTCACGCTGTTTGCCTTATTCGCAAAGTAGGCCGCATCCATAGTGTTACCAGGATAAGGTACACAACCTTATCCCTATACTATAGATGATTTAGGTCATAAACTAGAACTTGATCCCTGTCCATATCCACGATATAGTTCGAATATTTCATATTATAACCATGGATGTTTCTATTGGATTTAGAGTATAAAACAAACAATTCACTGAATAACATCTTTATTGCAAAATGATTACAAACTTTGAGTTTTAGGACATAAAACCCAACAAACTCCCACTTGGACTAAAACTCAAGTGAGATTACAAAATGTTAGGTAATTAGCAATATATCACATGCTAAAAGCTTTAAATACTTTAGTCGTGAGGGCTTTTGTAAATGGATCAGCCATGGTCAACTTCTGGGTTACTCGGAGGACCCCCCTACACTAACCTGTGTTAATTAACTCGCTAATCGTGAATTCGACAATTAACAAGATTAATTAATATAGACTCTATCGCTCGCCACCCTTATGCATAATGTAGCAACCATTTGAGACCTCTGCAACGGTTACTACTTATATCTAACTAGTTTATTAACAAGCAATTTTGCAACCACTTATTAAAATTAGCTGCTTTGGGATCGTGGGTCCGGAATCGTAAGAACTAAATTCAAATGCAATTTAAATCTTATTCCTACAACCTTTAACATGCATCCTAGGCTTATCATGGGTCATCTCGCGTAGAGAGTGGTTTGCCTCAACCTAGTGACTATCGAAAAATAACTAATAGAATACACAAGCGGTAATCGCATAGGGCGTCAATCCTAATTGACTAGCCTCATGTATTGGTTTAAACGGGAATACTGATAGGTCTAATTTGTTATACACTTAGAATCTCCAAATTTTCATATCTTAGTTGAATTCCTTGCGAAAAATACATTAAAATGAGTATAATATGTCTATAGGTCCTCACCGGAGCTTTGGAAGCAATTCAGGACTAAAACGAGCGAAACTGGAGCGTAAAATGACCATTTTTCCCCTGGAGCCTCATCAGCGTCGAGACGCCCATCATCAGACTCGAGATGCTAGCCAAATAAGGAAGCTACTTGGAGATCAAGCTGGCGAACATTGTCGCGACACTAGCCCACAGCGTCGCGACGCTAGGGCAATCCGAGAACAAATTTCCAAAATTGAAGGGACAGAGTCGCAACGCTAGGTAGTTTTCCAAATTCGATTTTTTCCTAATTTGGTTGAAAATTTTCCTTGTTTGAAGACCCAATTCAGCACCAAATGACCACGAATTGAAGGCCAAGAATCACTATAAATAGAGGGTCTTGGTGTAGGTTTAGAATCATGCCTTGTATTGGCTCAATTTCTCTACATTGTAGGGACCTTTTTCTTTAGTTTTCAAAAGTTCTTTTAAGTTTTCTTAGTCTAAGGGTCAGTTGATTGAGCCTCAAGCTTGGAGGTGCTTGTCTATGGCCAACTAAGCTTGGATCGTTCTAATCGGGACCTCAGTTTGTAAATTTGATTCAATTTTATGAGATTTCTATTCTTAATTACTTAGTTAATTGTCTTTGTGATTTTAGTTCTTTGCATACAAGTTTAGATTGTGGTAGGAAAGATTGACAACCTTGACCGTGCCCTATCTAAATTTACTTGCTAAATCTAAGTAGCAAATACGCTAACGTTATGATTTTAAGCATGCGTCCCTTGAACTAAATGATTTAATCAATTGTAATTGTGGTTTGTTGCCCGTTGCATGTGAATTAATTCAGCTAGATCCCAATGCGGTTTAGATTAGTTAATAGACCAATTAATTAATTTGAACTAGAATCAAACTTAATGCATGTTTGTGATAGTTGGATCATGGCTCTCGGTTTGTTGTCGGAGTACGCCAGACTTAGATAGTTAATTAAATATGAATTGATAATCGACGAATGAAATTAATCAAACTTAACACCCAGTTCAACTCCGACTACAATGATCCTCGTGGTAAGATCAACTAACCCCGCCTTTTACTTTCCTTGCATTTAATTTTCATTATTTATTTTCCCGCCTTTACTATATGTCTTAATCTTTTTATAAACAAAACCCCCCTTTTTGGTTACCTCAAAGACACAAAAGAATTTAGAAATAAACCGACTGTTCCCTTTGATCGATCCCGACCACTACTGCTACAAGTTAGCTTTAGGAATCGTGGAATATAAATTTATTTGACAAGAGATCGCGACAATCTCTTCCGTGAAATTGGCACCGTTGCCCAGGACCACGGTGTCCTATTTGTATTTCCTTTTGTATTTTTTTTTTACCTTTTTCTTGTTTTTTGTAGTTTGTTTCTTGTTCGCCTTCGTGACAATCCTTTTGCAAGAGCAAACTTGTTATCCCTTCCTTTTTTATTTTCATTCCTTATTTGGTTATTTTTCTAATTTGTTTTTGTTTTTGTTTTTTTGGTAGGTTTTCCTAAACCAAAGTTCCTCAATTTTTGTCAATCGTGGGAGTTTCCATATTTTTCCAACCTCGTGCTTAAACAGGGGAAGTGTTCTGTTCCCTTTTACTTTTTGTCCCTTACTTTCCTTTTTTAATTTACATTAGGGACTATGTAACGTTTAGGTTGGACGTGGAAACATATGCATGTATGCTTTATGCTTTTATTGACCTATTATTTTAAGAAATTTAAAAATAAATTAGAACCTGAATCGACGAAGTTCTGTCTAAGGTTGGAGGTATTTAAGTTGACGGTTTACGGAACACCTCCTACTTGGGAACTGATCTGAATCGGTGTTCAAATTTATTTTTAAATTAAGCAAACTTTGAAAATAAATTTAAAAAAAATTAATTTGAGATTTTATGTCTTGCTCTATGATTGATTATGAGATTTCTAGGATGAGAAAAGCATGAGTATATATTTTTCTTATAGTTGAATTGCATGTATTCTAGCATCTTTAGAGATGTCATTAAGAATTTTCAAAATTTTTCTTAAATAAATTGAGCATGAGTCCCTCCTAGCATAGTTTTGTTGGTTTTAGATGGTTTAATAGGATTCACGCCTCCGTTGTCACCTCGATAGGATAGGTAGCATGTTTAGAGGAAATTTTTGCAAAATAGCTTGTTTCGTGCGTTGGGAAGTGAGGAAAAGAAAATTTGCCTTGTGAGCTATCAAAAAAAAAAAAAAAACAAAAACATTTACTTTATCAAGAAAAAGAATGCGTGAAAAAGAAGAGAAATATTTTTGTTTAGCTTGTCAGGGTAAAAAGAGCTACCTCTAGTGTGACCAGTCAGGTCGTCCAAGAGTAAAACTCGGGAAATGTGGTCCTGCATTAGTTGTGTGAAAGCTAGTGCCCCTTAATAATCATTTCTATGCAAGCTTAAGGCCCCCTTTGCATCCGTAAACAAGTTAGTTTGTCCCTTTCGCCTTTGTCCAGTGTAGAGGGAAGATGAAATGAGAATTTTATAAGTTCTTCTCGAACTTTTCAAAACATCTCTAGGGAAGACTTAATTCGCATTTTTCATAAGAAAGAGTTTGGTTAATTTTAATTTGTCTCTAACTATAATAGTCTCACATTTAATTCTCTTAAGTAAAATGTTGATCATGCTTATCTTTGAGAAATTGAGTCATGAATATTGCATTGCATAAGAATATCTCTCATAATAATCTTAGCTTGCTCGAGGACTAGCAAGGTTTAGGTTGGGGGTATTTTGATAGGTCTAATTTGTTATACACTTAGAATCTCCAAATTTGCTTATCTTAGTTGAATTCCTTGTGAAAAATACTTTAAAATGAGTATAATATATCTATAGGTCCTCACCAAAGCTTTGGAAACAATTCGGGGCTAAAACGAGCGAAACCGGAGCGTAAAATGACCATTTTGCCTCTAGAGCCTCATCAGCGTTGAGACGCCCATCATCAGAGTCGAGACGCTAGCCAAATAAGGAAACTAATTGGAGATCAAGCTGGTGAACACCGTCGCGACGCTAGGGCAATCCGATAACAAATTTCCAAAATTGAAGGGACAGCGTCGCGACGCTAGACAGTTTTTTAGATTCGATTTTTTCCTAATTTGGCTGGAAATTTTCCTTGTTTGAAAACCCAATTCAACACCAAATGACCACAAATTGAAGGCCAAGAATCACTATAAATAGAGGGCGTTGGTGTAGGTTTAGAATCATCCCTTGTATTAGCTCAATTTCTCTAAAATGTAGCCACCTTTCTCTTTAGTTTTTAAAAGTTCTTTTAAGTTTTCTTAGTCTAAGGGTCGGTTGATCGAGCCTCGAGCTTTGAGGTGCTTGTCTATGGCCAACTAAGCTCGGATCGTTGTAATCAGGACCTCAGTTTGTAATTTTGATTCAATTTTATGAGATTTCTATTCTTGATTACTTAGTTAAATTCCTTTGTGATTTTAGTTCTTTGCATACAAGTTTAGATTGTGGTAGGAAAGATTGACAACCTTGACCGCACCCTGTCTAAATTTACTTGCTAAATCTAAGTAGCAAATAGGCTAACGTTATGATTTTACGCATGCGTCCCTTGAACTAAATGATTTAATCAATTGTAATTGGGGTTTGTTGCCCGTTGCATGTGAATTAATTCGGCTAGATTCCAATGCGATTTAGATTAGTTAATAGACCAATTAATTAATTTGAACTAGAATCAAACTTAGCGTTTGCATGTTTGTGATGGTTGGATCATGGCTCTCGGTTTGTTGCGGGAGTACGCCGGACTTATCGATGAATGAAATTAATCAAACTTAACACCGAGTTCAACCCCGACTACGGTGATCCTCGTGGTAAGATCAACTAACCCCATCTTTTACTTTCCTTCCATTTAATTTTCCTTATTTATTTTCCCGCCTTTACTTTATGTCTTAATCTTTTTATAAACAAACCCCCCTTTTTGGTTACCTCAAAGACACAAAAGAATTTAGAAATAAACTGATTGTTCCCCATGATCGACCCCGACCACTATTGCTACAAGTTAGCTTGAGGAATCGTGGAATATAAATTTATTTGACAAGAGATCGCGACAATCTCTTCCGTCAATTACATGCAAAACTCAATGAAAATACAACAAGAAGAGAAGGTATAAACCAGAAAACTCAGCCAATATTATTTAGAATGAAAACATAAATCCAATCCAATGATCTAAATGAGTTTAGCTACACATAGATGAAGTAAAAGAAACAAATAACATAAAAGAATCCATGAATATGACCAACAATGGTCTACAAGAGTGTTGGAATGTAAAAGAGCCAAAAAAATCGTAAAAGGGACCAAAATATAACCTAAGGACAGACTAAACCGAGACTACATATATATAGAAAACACGCCGGCGTTGAGATGCCAAGGCGCAGCGTCTCGACACTGTGAACATTCTTCTGCGGCCCGAACTCGCGTCGGCGTCTCGACGCCAGCCTCATGACTCGACTTCCTGCTTTATTTCTCGGCTTTGTCTCGCTTCTTCTCTGTTCGGGGCTTCAATCTCGGCTTTTGGTGTCACAATTCAGGTCCGCTTCAGCACAATTGGGTCTCTTCACCTCCTCGTCGTGCAAGACATCGAGATGGCTCCAAAAACTCCATAATTTGCCCGAATTAACATCAATTAGCGTGATTGGCTTCTGACGTGGCCTAAGCTCAATTAGCCTGTAAATAGGACAAGTAAAGCATAAAATGGCTCTAACAAGCTTAGATTAGAGGCGATAAAATAGGACTATTTAGGTCCTATCAAATACCCCCAACCTAAATCTTGCTAGTCCTCGAGCAAGGCACACAGAAAACCAAGAGAAAGATGTTGTGCATATAATTGAAAAGTGATGTAATCCTCAAGACTCAAACATTCCAAAAACTAAAGCAATCAAGAGACATTCGCAAGAGAGAAATAAAAAATTTTCAAAGATTATCTTGCACATGAGAGCTCCATCCCACCTAAAGAAGACTTTACTAGCCCGGGATTGACTTACTCAACTCTCATCCTATCTTCCCCCTACACTGGCACTAAGGTCTTGCTAAAAGGCCCAAATGGAACAAACTAGGTTGCTTCCTCTTGCTTAGGTGCCTGATCAAGGAATTCCTTCTTTTTTTTTTCTTTCTCAATTTTTTTTTTCTTTTTGCTTTTTGCTTTTTCTTTCTCTTTTTCTTTTTGCATTTCTTTTGGATATGGCACTAGCTTTCACACTACAGTGCAGGGACCCATAACCCGAGTTTTACTCTTGGTTGGCCTGATTGATCACACTGCAGGTAGCTCTTTTTACCCCTAAGCGTTTAGGCTCAATGCAAGCATGCTCTCCTTTTTTTTTCTCTCAAAGTAAAGATGGCGAGCATATGATTTTTTTTTCTTTTCTTTTGCCTCGCCACCCCTGACTTATTTTTCCACTCTTTTATTAATGCAGGCATATTTTCTTTTTCTCTCCTAGGCAAGACTCCACACACTATTTTGCAAAAAATGTAGACTTTCTTGCTTAACCTTACACCTATCGGGGTGACAACAGGAATATGAGCTAAGTAACTCGCTCCTAAGCATTCAAGTCCTACTTTAAAGCAAGATAGACACTCAACAGGTGCAAGAAATATCTAAGAAAAGTTTTAAAAAGGCTCCTTTTTGAACACTCTCGGTCACAACTCATCGAAAGCAATAAATTTTCGAAAAAAATTGAGTCAATCCTAGGAAATCATCATCACTTAAACAAGCATATACACAACAAGCATGCAAGAAATTTCATTAAGCACAAACGCTGGCTTGACGCTTAGATGCTCAAGGCCCAACAGGAATGTAAAGTAAATTCCCCACCCCCAACCTAAAATTTACATTAACCTCAATGTAATAAATCATGAAAAATAAGACAATGCATAGGGAAAGAATAGAACTTCCCTGAATGTTGCGCTCATGGATGGTGAATCACACTTACTATAAATGTAGAAACTTTGTTTTGGTACCGCCAATCCTAAAGAACAAAAAAAAAAAAAAAAAAAAAAAAACAAGAAAACAGACATAAAAGCAACTGATAAAAATAAACCTATCTAAGAATTGAAGTAACAAAAACCAATAAAATTAGACGGTGCAATTGTTTAAGATCGTTTGCTCGACCATACTCTCCTATATTTCTTCCTTTTGGTTGTACATTGGAGGGTTTAGAAGAGTTTCTCCTAGGTTTGGTATGGGGTATCCTTCAAGAAATATCTTCAACCTTTGACCATTAACTTTAAACGTCTCCCCTGAGTTAGGGTTCATCACCTCCACTGTCCCATAGGGAAAAATGTTAGTCACGACGAATGGGCCTTCCCATCTAGATTTGAGTTTACCTGGCATGAATTTCAGCTTAGATCTAAGAAGTACTTTTTGCCCGGGCTGAAACTTCTTTGTGATGATCTTGCCGTCATGGAGCAGCTTCATCTTAGACTTATAAATCCTCGAATTCTCATAGGCTTCCATTCTAAGCTCTTCTAGCTCTTGCAATTGAAATTTTCTTTCTTCCCCTGCTTTATCTGCATCATAATTTCACTTCTTGATCCCCCAATATGCCTTGTGTTCAACCTCAACTAGGAGGTGGCATGCCTTCCCGTAGACCATTCTGAATGGCGTCATTCCTATCGGGGACTTGTAAGCAGATCTGTAGGCCCACAAGGCATCGTCCAGTCTCAAACTCCAATCTTTTCTGCTTGGGTTAACCGTCTTCTCACGGATGGACTTAATTTCTCTGTTCGAAATCTCTGCTTGTCCATTTTTCTGGGGTGATATGCAGTGGCAACCCTATGTTGAACTCCATATTTTCTCAGTAAGGTCCCGACGATCCTATTACAAAAGTGCGTACCTTGATCGCTGTGTTGCGTTTTATGCCCTAAAACTCATAGATAGTGAATGTAACCGTTGACCGAATATTAATGAAATAATATTGATATATTTTTCCATTAAATGTTATTATATATTATATATTTGTCTTTGCCTAAAATAACTGTAATCCAATAAACTAGACTTCATAGGCTGTAATATGAGTCTTGAACTATATGTAGTGACATATGGGGATCACTGTTCAAGAAACAACCTAAAGGGTCTATAGTATAGGGATAAGACTAGGTGCCTTATCCTGGTGACACTATGGATACAACCCACTTTGTATTTAATACAAACACTATGATCCAACGCGTTCGTGTAGGAGACATGCGAGTGGGGGTATCCTATGCAATGAGTTTGCATAAGATCGGACCGCGAAATAGTAACCACTGGTTATAACATCGTTAACTGGTTGGTTTTCTATTTCACTAGGACGACCTAGACAACTTGGTCTTAATCCTGAGTTGATTATGGACTCCTGCTCATGAGGGATTGTCCTTTGATTTGTATGGGTGAGAGTGGCCAATACGCCGACTCAATAAGCCTACCATTTTGGGGACAAGACCGAGGTGGGAGCTGGGAACATAATCATACAAGAAGGAATTCACTCCTTCCCGACTTTAGGGAAGTAGATGAGTGTTCCCTTAAGTGGTGACTCCGAGTCTTGAACAAAGGGCCCTACCCTCTCAATGGCACGAGAGGGTTTTCTGTTTGATGGTTGGACCACAAACAGGTTGTTCATTAGAGAATAACTGGTACTTAAGGAAATAGAAGTAACCCAGGGGTAAAATGGTAATTTGATCCAGCTGGTGTTACGAACACTCGTGAAGGACTAACTAGTCGTTATTGGTCTATATTCGTGGACACAGAAAATATGTCTGCAGTGAGAAGAGTGAAACTGTGAGTCTATGGTGGAATGTACACACAGTTAATGAATATTGATTAATTTGGTTAATGAGTTTGACCAATTAATCTCACATCATTGGAGCTTCTGATCTGCAGGTCTATTAGGTCCCACTGGTAGCTCATAAAGTAATTTGAGGCAACTAAGTAATAAATGTAAATTGAAAGTGTTCGGAAACAATATAATATATATTGATATATTATTATGAGAGAAATTAATATTTGAAGAAATTCAAATATTAATATAAATTTGAGTCACATTAAATTTATGGAAGTTTGAAAGAGTTCAAATATGAATGAAGGTGTACATATTACACATGCGGAAGCAATTGAAGATCGAAAGCACTTAAGACATTCAATTTTACTCCTAAAGCATGCATGTTCTAGAAAAGACAGAATAGAGAGTTTAGAAAACACCAACCTTTGTAGCTCACTTATGTTGAACTCCTTGTGGTGTTTGCCTCTCCTATGCTCCTTGGACAACCTCTAGAGTCTTCCCTACTATACTCCGGGCCAAGAACAACTTGTGGGAGTCTATATAAGATAGGGAATGGGAAGGGAATGCTTGAAGCATCAAGCAATGGAGAAGAATGAGAGATGAGAGAACTTTGAGTCCAAATTCCAGAAGCATAACATTAAGGAAAATGGCTCTCCATCACTTTGAATCTGATTCAAGCTCCTTTTAAAGACATTCTCCATGCAAAGCCAAGCCTCAAGACACAAGACACATGGTGTATTTGCAAGTTCAAGTGGATTCTAGGTGTACATCTCACAAGACATGCAACAATGCATGAGTGAGTTGTCTTTCCACTTTGAATGTTCATGCATAAGTGGATTTCCAACTAAATCCACCAAATACAAATTGAAATCTAATTTCAAGCTTGCAATTTAATGTTCATTTCAATTCCAAATTGAATTTAACATTAGGTAATTGATTTTGAGGCATTACAAAATGATTTCTTATGATTAATCAAATTAATCATTCTAATCTTGTGCAATAAATCATATATGATTCCTAATACATATATATGGTATTCAAAACACTTTTAAATACTCCATCTCTCATTTTCTAATTTAATTCATAATTAAATTATTGTGTCAAACACAATTTACGATAATATCCTTTTTCCCGATTTTTGAACGATTCAAAGCTTCCTATCTTTTGTTCTAGGCTTAATTCCGATATGAGCTAGTAGGGGGACCTAATGGACCTATAGATCATGGGCTCCAACGATTTGAGGCTAAACGACTAATGTCATTATCCAAGCTAGCCAACATTCGTTAACTACCGGGGCACTCCACTATAGCCCGATAGTTGCACTCCCCTCACTATAGATATATTTTTGTCCACTTGATTTAACCATGATTAGTAAGTCAATCCTTCACAGGTTGTTCGTAGCTATAGCTAGGTCAAAAAACCCGTTTTACCCCTATAGTACTTCTAGTTCCTTAAGTCCCACTGATCATCTAATGAACATTTGGTTTATGGTCCAACCAATAAACCGAGTCCCTCTCGGGCCAATGAGAGGGCGGGATCCCTTTGTTCAAGCCCCGGAGTCAGCACTTAAGGGAACAACCTCTCTACTATCCCTAATTCGGGTAGGAGTGAATTCCTTCTTGCACGACGATGTCCCCAGCTATCTACTCGTTCCTCTCCCTGAAATGGGAGGCTTATTGAGTCGGCGATACTGAGCCACTCTCACCTATGCAGATCTAAGGATAAGTCCGAATAAACAGGAGTTCATAGTTAGCTCAGGATTAAGATCGAGTTACCTAGGTCATCACATGAAATAGTCAGTCTCGTCAGTAAACGGTGTTATAAAGCGAGAGTGACTTATTTCTTGGTCCTGGTCTTATGCAAACTCATTGCATAGGACGCCCCCACTCGCATGTCTCTACATGGACGATTTAGGATCACATCGTCTATACCATCTATAAAGTGGGCCGCGTCTCATAGTGTCCCCAGAATAAGGTACCCAACCCTATTCCTATACTATAGACCGTTTTGGCTATTACTCAAGCTTGATCCACTTTTATGTCTCTACATGAAGCTCAAGAGTTCATCCTATAGCCATGGATCTTAGTTTATTGGATTTGGGTAATTATATGTGCAATTTACTTTATTCAGTAATAACTTTACTGAATTAGTCTCGATAACGCCTTTATCGAATAAGTATAAAATTCGTTTATCATTCACTATCTACGAGTTTTAGGACACCTATCCCAACAATCTCCCACTTGAACTAAAACTCTTAGTTTAGTGGGATGTACTATAATCTATAACAACAGTGGGTGAATAAATACTTGTATTAATAACAGAGTAAAAATACAATAAACTAGGGCATCTAAATACCCAGTATGCAAAGGTATCAAAATACCGGTTACAAATCTCTCACTTGACCTAGATTATTTCTCGTACATATCTCGCAGACCTAGACCTTCTAGATGACTCTCGAACACTTTAGCCGTGAGAGCCTTTGTGAATGGATCAGCAATGTTGTGCTCCGATGCTATCTTCGTGACGATCACGTCTCCTCGGTGCACAATCTCCCTAATGAGATGGTATTTCCTTTCGATGTGCTTGCCTCTCTTATGGCTGCGAGGTTCCTTTGAGTTTGCAACTGCGCCGCTATTATCACAATACAAGGTGATAGGCAGATGCATATTCGGAATGACTTCCAAGTCAGTTAGGAACTTCCTGAGCCATACTGCCTCTTTTGCTGCTTCGCAAGCGGCTACATATTCGGCCTCCATGGTCGAGTCTACAATGCATCCTTGCTTGATGCTACGCCATACTATTGCTCCTCCATTTAGAGTGAATACTGACCCCGATGTAGATTTCCTCGAATCTTTATCGGTTTGAAAATCAGAATCAGTGTATCCTGTAAGAATCAAATCCTTCGAACCATACACGAGCATATAGTCCCTCGTTCTCCTTAGATACTTGAGGATATTTTTAACGGCTGTCCAGTGATCGAATCCTGGATTGGATTGATATCTACTGACAATCCCTACTGCATAACAAATGTCAGGCCTTGTACACAACATGACATACATTAGGCTACCTACTGCAGAGGCATAGGGAAAACGTCTCATGTCCTCAACTTCTTGAGGTGTCTGAGGACACTGTTCCTTAGACAAGTTAATTCCGTGCCTGAAAGGTAATAGTCCTTTCTTGGAATTTTGCATTTTATATCTAACTAACAATTTGTCGATATAAGACGCTTGAGACAGGGCTAGCGTTTTGTTTTTTCGGTTTCGAACAATTTGGATCCCTAGAACAAATTGTGCCTCACCCAAATCTTTCATTTGGAATTGAGTTGCTAGCCATAGTTTAATGTCAGTTAGATAACCTACATCATTCCCGATGAGTAGGATATCATCTACATACAGTACTAAGAAAGCTACGGAGTTATTAATGATCCTTTTGTAAACACAAGGCTCATCAACGTTTTGTTCAAAGCCATAAGATTTGATCGCAGTATCAAATCTCATATTCCAGGATCTCGATGCTTGTTTTAATCCATAAATGGATCGTTTAAGCTTGCAAACTTTTTGCTCTTGATCCTGAGCTATGAACCCCTCTGGCTGAGACATGTAGATACTTTCTTCAAGATTACCGTTCAGAAAGGCAGTCTTGACATCCATTTGCCATATTTCATAATCGTAAAACGTGGCAATGGACAAAAGTATCTGGATCGACTTTAACATGGAAACAGGGGAGAAGGTTTCTTCATAGTCAATCCCCTCCCGCTGGGTAAAACCCTTTGCCACAAGTCGTGCCTTAAAGGTCTGTACCTTTCAAGCAGCGTCTCGTTTTCTCTTGTAGATCCATTTACACCCTATGGGTCTAACCCATTCAGGTTGATCTACAAGATCCCATACTGAATTAAAATGCATGGACTCGATTTCCAAGTCCATGGCTTTAATCCACTCGTTCTTGTCAACATCATCCATTGCCTGTTTAAAGGTTAATGGATCCTCGATTCCCTCATCAGGTATGACGACTGGAGTTTCAGTTAAACCCAAATAGCGATCAGGTTGTCTAACAACCCTCCCACTACGTCGAGGTTCTCTTATATCTTGAGAAAGACGCGATTGACTCGAGGTGCCAGTATCATCAACAACTCTTGTTGATGTTTCTGTAGCTTCTTTTGATAGTTCACTTAAAACGACTTTACTTCGTGGCTTGTGATCTCTGAGGTGGTCTTCTTCTAGGAATGTAGCATTTGTCGATACAAGTACTTTATTTTCCTCTGGGTCGAAGAAGTATCCACCTCTCGTTTCTTTGGGATAGCCTACAAATAGGCAAAATCTGGAACGAGGCTCCAATTTCTTTGGGTTTGCATCTAGCACGTATGCAGGGCATCCCCAAATTGTGAAATGTCGTAAACTAGCTTTACGACCTTTCCAGAGCTCAAATGGTGTTTCAGAAGCACTCTTTGATGGAACTACGTTCAAGATATAAACCGCAGTTTCTACTGCATATCCCCAAAACGAGTTAGGCAACTGAGCATAACTCATCATCGAACGAACCATGTCCAACAAGGTTCTGTTTCTCCTTTCTGATACACCGTTTTGCTGAGGTGTACCAGGGGCTGAGAGTTGGGACGTAATTCCATGCTCTATCAAATAGTCTTGAAAACTTGAGTCCATATACTCTCCACCTCGATCGGATCGAAGTGTTTTTATCGTCTTACCTAATAGGTTCTCAACCTCGGCCTTGTACTCTTTGAACTTTTCAAAAGCCTCGGACTTATGATGCAACAGGTAGAGATAGCCATACCTCGAATAATCATCAATGAAACTGATGAAATATTCGTACCCTCCTCGAGCTCTAATGTTCATTGGTCCACAGAGGTCCGAATGAATGAGCTCTAGGGGCTCTTTGGCACGATAACCTTTTCCGGTAAAAGGTCGTTTTGTCATCTTGCCCTCAATGCATGACTCACAAGGAGGCAACGAGTCGTCTTCTAACTTGTTTAGAAGTCCACTCTTGACCAATCTCCCAATCCTATTGAGGTTGATATGGCCTAACCTCAAGTGCCAGAGATAGGTATCTTGAGAAACTCTTCGCTTTTTAGGTTGAGTCTCAGCGGTTTTAAACATCTCATGATTTAAAATAGCTTTAGACTCAATTGGTCTCAAAACATACAATTTATTCTTCAAGTTTGCAGAGCAAACATCAATACCTCTTTTAGTTATAAACGCTTCATTAACAGAAAAAAAAATTGAGTAACATTGTTCTAATAAACAAGATAAAGAAATCAAATTTCTTTTAATTTTCGGAACTATGTATACATTATCTAATATCATGTAACGTTCCTTGGTGAAGAATAATTTTACATCTCCCACTGCAATAGCCGAGATGACTTCTCCTATTCCAACTTTAAGAGTCATCTCTCCAGCTTTTAGATGTTGCCAGGAACTCATTCCTTGAAATGAAGAACATACGTGATTAGTGGCACCTGAATCGAGTATCCAGACAGAATCGTCGTTTTCCACTAAACACGTTTCCAAGACTAATAAATCGCATTTAGAGTCGTGGATTATGTTTTTCTTGGCTATGCAGTTAGTTTGAGGATATTCCTCAGTTAAGACCAAACCTAAATTCTTTGCCACGTGGTTAGCGTTTAAGCAAGTATTCTTAGTCGTATGTACTAAACCGTTTAATTTGGCATTTGACAAAGCACATACGTTTTTCGACATATTGCTGAAACAAACAAATTAATCTCTATTAGAAACATGCACTAAACCCATTAATCACATTTATCCAATCAGATTTAGCAAAAGCAATCATCGACCCATATATACAATTGATTTATTTGCAACGATACTTTAGGGGTTTAGAATAACCTCTACCGTAGGGCAGTCAGCTACTCCTCCTCTGAATCGAGACAATCTCGGCCAAATACTATTCCCAGAATAACTCTTACTCCAATAGTTATTAGCTAACGTTAATTTGGTCAAGACCATCTTGTAAGTGTTACCCATCATTTTCAGATCGCAGAGGACGGCCCCAACAATGCCACCGTAGGGAAGAGCTAATGTTGGGAATGGCCCTAGGAAACCCTATCCATTTCTGGAGTTTGCGTTGTTCCGAATCCCATGCGCAAGCCCTCCGTAGGGTGATCGCTCCCAGGGCGACTCGCAGGCAGCGCATAGGAATCTCACGGTGCAACCTAATGATGGAGACCGCAGGATACGTTTGACACGTTTCCTTCTCCCACTTACTATGAACACTTTCCCCATTCACCTTGATATTAACCCATGCAAACACCATCCGTAGGGGGACGCTCCCAGGGCGCCTCGAGGCCAAGCATGGATCTCACGGTGTGAACTCAAGGGGACGTGAGAGTAGAAACTTAATATGAATATTTCGTTTCTATACTTTTCCTCCCACTAAAGTGTTGTAAAGTTTTAGGGTCTTATTACTTAGGTAAATTCCGGCTAAATGAATCTATCTAAGTCTATGCCTTATTAAACAAGGTCTTTACACTAAATGTGTAGGTGATTAAACACTTTTAATAAACCTAGTGACATTGCATGCTAGTAAGACTATGGTTAATTCAACTCAGGTTCCGAACCATTTGCCGGGAGAGTTCCCTTATAACCAAGGTCTTATGTCCTACTTACTCGAATTTCAAAACTATTTTAAAAAACTAAGTAAGACATATTTCTAATCCTATTAGAAAAGGGCGATCTTAGGTCTATTTCATTTTAAACCATTTAAAGAATGATAAGATCCTAAGATCCTATGTTAGCATGCAACTCTTTGTTATAGGTTTTACGGTTTCTATTCATTAACTATTATAACTCTTATAACTTTTAATGAATTAACCCTATAACATCCTTTCTAATGGTGTTTAAAAGCATATAACAATCAATCATTCAAGTTATAAGAAAAGCACCATTTAGAAACAACCTATGTCTAGGTTTGTATAACACTTTATACTACGATGTCTAGGTGATAACACTTTAAAACCTCACACCGCTCACGCATGCTCATAAAACTCGAGTTAACTTAACTCAAGAACCGACTCAATGCCCAGGTAGGAGGTGTTCCGTAAACCGTCAACTTAAATACCTCCAGCCTTAGACAGCATTTTGTCGGGTGAGTTCTCTCGTAACCGTTGTTTTACAAGATATCGACCTAAACTATGCAAGTTGATCGAATTGTTGAAGGTTCATTAACCTAAGTGAGCATGCACTTAATCTTGTTATAGATTTTAGATTTCTATCTCTTTTTATAACAATTATAAAACAAATCCATAACAAGCCTAATTTGAGTATAACAATTATAATCAAACTAATGAAATTTCATGTTCATGCTTGGTTAATTTTATCATTTAATAATTATAACTATTATAAGAATTAATCAATTTTAATTAACCATTCAAGCATGAATCTCCCTAAATTAATACAACTCTTATATTAATTAAACATGAAATTTCCCTCATGCATTTGAATTAATCAATAACACTTATTAAAATTAAACAAATGCATGAACATGCTTTCCTATGGTGGGGTTTTAAAACTACATGGCATGCTCATAATGCACATACATCCATTTAATTAAATCATACATTCACAATGCATAAAGTAATTAAATCAAGCTAAAATGGAATAGTTTGGCATTTTAAAAAAAAAAAACACAAGCAATTTCACTAATTATTACAATAATAATTAATAAATAAACTTGCAGCACGCCCGAGCTTCACGAACCATCCCGAACCCTCATCCAACCAATGAACCGGCCATGCAATGAGTGAAATGAGGCTGCAACAGACCGAACCGGACCAAAAGGCAGGAATAGAAGAAGAAAAAAAAAATCTGCTGCTGGAATTAAAAAACAGCTTGCTGGAATTTTCATTTTCTGCTGCGTCTTCTCTGGTTTTTCTTCGATTTTACAGCCTATATGGACTCTAATGACTCTATAAAAATTACAGACTATAGTACACACATTAACACTCTTACATATCCCAGCAATTACAATTTCATGAAGGTTTGAATGCTCAAAAAATTGCCAAACCAGAACACTTCCATTTTAGCACACAGAAAATTCAATTTCAAAATGGTACCCACCAAAGCAAAATTAAAACGAATTAAGTGCTCTAATCATGCTCTGATACCAATTGAAGGTGTACATATTACACATGCGGAAGCAATTGAAGATCGAAAGCACTTAAGACATTCAATTTTACTCCTAAAGCATGCATGTTCTAGAAAAGACAGAATAGAGAGTTTAGAAAACACCAACCTTTGTAGCTCACTTATGTTGAACTCCTTGTGGTGTTTGCCTCTCCTATGCTCCTTGGACAACCTCTAGAGTCTTCCCTAGTATACTCCGGGCCAAGAATAACTTGTGGGAGTCTATATAAGATAGGGAATGGGAAGGGAATGCTTGAAGCATCAAGCAAGGGAGAAGAATGAGAGATGAGAGAACTTTGAGTCCAAATTCCAGCAGCATAACATTAAGGAAAATGGCTCTCCATCACTTTGAATATGATTCAAGCTCCTTTTAAAGACATTCTCCATGCAAAGCCAAGCCTCAAGACACAAGACACATGGTGTATTTGCAAGTTCAAGTGGATTCTAGGTGTACATCTCACAAGACATGCAACAATGCATGAGTGAGTTGTCTTTCCACTTTGAATGTTCATGCATAAGTGGATTTCCAACTAAATCCACCAAATACAAATTGAAATCTAATTTCAAGCTTGCAATTTAATGTTCATTTCAATTCCAAATTGAATTTAACATTAGGTAATTGATTTTGAGGCATTACAAAATTATTTCTTATGATTAATCCAATTAATCATTCTAATCTTGTGCAATAAATCATATATGATTCCTAATACATATATATGGTATTCAAAACACTTTTAAATACTCCATCTCTCATTTTCTAATTTAATTCATAATTAAATTATTGTGTCAAACACAATTTACGATAATATCCTTTTTCCCGATTTTTGAACGATTCAAAGCTTCCTATCTTTTGTTCTAGGCTTAATTCCGATACGAGCTAGTAGGGGGACCTAATGGACCTATAGATCATGGGCTCCAACGATTTGAGGCTAACCGACTAATGTCATTATCCAAGCTAGCCAACATTCGTTAACTACCGGGGCACTCCACTATAGCCCGATAGTTGCACTCCCCTCACTATATATATATTTCTGTCCACTTGATTTAACCATGATTAGTAAGTCAATCTTTCACAGGTTGTTCGTAGCTATAGCTAGGTCAAAAAACTCGTTTTACCCCTATAGTACTTCTAGTTCCTTAAGTCCCACTGATCATCTAATGAACAATTGGTTTATGGTCCAACCAATAAACCGAGTCCCTCTCGGGCCAATGAGAGGGCGGGATCCCTTTGTTCAAGCCCCGGAGTCAGCACTTAAGGGAACAACCTCTCTACTATCCCTAATTCGGGTAGGAGTGAATTCCTTCTTGCACGACGATGTCCCCAGCTATCTACTCGTTCCTCTCCCTGAAATGGGAGGCTTATTGAGTCGGCGATACTGAGCCACTCTCACCTATGCAGATCTAAGGATAAGTCCGAATAAACAGGAGTTCATAGTTAGCTCAGGATTAAGATCGAGTTACCTAGGTCATCACATGAAATAGTCAGTCTCGTCAGTAAACGGTGTTATAAAGCGAGAGTGACTTATTTCTTGGTCCTGGTCTTATGCAAACTCATTGCATAGGACGCCCCCACTCGCATGTCTCTACATGGACGATTTAGGATCACATCGTCTATACCATCTATAAAGTGGGCCGCGTCTCATAGTGTCCCCAGAATAAGGTACCCAACCCTATTCCTATACTATAGACCGTTTTGGCTATTACTCAAGCTTGATCCACTTTTATGTATCTACATAAAGCTCAAGAGTTCATCCTATAGCCATGGATCTTAGTTTATTGGATTTGGGTAATTATATGTGCAATTTACTTTATTCAGTAATAACTTTACTGAATTAGTCTCGATAACGCCTTTATCGAATAAGTATAAAATTCGTTTATCATTCACTATCTACGAGTTTTAGGACACCTATCCCAACAATGAATTAATTAATTTAAGGCCTAAAATCTATTTGGGCAAATAATTAATTCAAGGCCGGAAATTAAATATGTGATATTTAATTGGTTGTTAATCAATTAAAGATTTAATTAATCGGGAATTTATCAATTATGAAAATAATTAATCACTTAAGGAAGTGATTAATCATTTATAGAAACGATCTAATCACTTATGGAAGTAATTAGTTATTTGTGGAAAAGATTAATCAATTATGGAATTGATGGATCTTGGATTGATTAAATAAGGAATAAGATTGAATCAATTTCGGAAAATATTGATTTAATTGAATATTTTATTCATGACCACTCTTCTATAAATAGAACATTATACCTAATTCGTTCAGTAGCACTCTTGCTCTTAGACTCACAAGACAAGACCCTAGAATTCTCTGTGGTTATTGTATCTGATAACTTGCAAAAAGAAAGTTATTTATCCTTTAAACTTAAGCTAAAAACAAGGCCAAAAGGAACAAAGATGCGCTGCTTCAGCGCAAAAAGAAAGAAAAATGTGATAGTTTCATGCGGCGAGCTATATTCATGTATGCGGTGAGAAATTATAAAATATAGGGCGTTAACGCAACTAATTCAGTTGTTTTTCAAAGTTTCTTCTCAGCGCAGGCACACATCCCAAGAAGATCGAGAGACAGATAAGATGATGAAAAGACAACGCTGACACAACTAAAACTACTAACGCAAGTGGGCAGAAAAAGGGGAGAAAAGTTGAGCAAGTTGACTAATGATGATTAACACAAGTTGCTAATTACTTGGAGAATCCATCTTCCCTCGTCTATAAATAGAAGCCACACACTCAAAGAGGAGGGATCGATTCATTTATTTTCTTTTGCTCGAAGGAGAGAAGAAGGAAAACAAAGGAGAAAGAGAAATCACAGAGAGCTGTGATTTGGAGCAAGCTTGTGGTTGTAATGTTTTCTTTCATGATGTCTTATTTTGCTCACATGAGCTAGTTTCTTTTTCAAGGCTTAGCGCAAGCACCTCATGCGGTGATAAGCATATTTTGTAAGCCCATATTTTGATTTAAATGAAACATTAATTGCTTTCTACTTAGTTGCTACACTATTTTCATTACTAACTCCCGCTTGGCCAGCCGGATGCAGTAGCAGTATGCTAAATCCCTGACAGGTAATGCATGCGGACATCTCTAAGTAGAGCAAGTTAGTGCATAACATGTAGTCTTGGTAGCATTAAAACACTACCGCTAAAAGATAGTGAATGCATGAGCTTAGATTGCATTGTGACTAACGCAGTCCCTTGTAAGTTTAGAGAACTACGCCCAATGCATAAACTAGCCAAATAACCAATTGATAGTTTTGTGCCAAACGCATAAGGAGTACTGGAAGGGAAACTTATGAATTTTTCTCACTTAGGCATTAATGGATCAATTACTCAAAGTATGCACTACAAAGTTCTTGTAGGCGCATGAGGTTGCGACCGCAACAGCCTTGATTTTATTCTCCTTATAATTTTTCATTTCACTCTCGTCGCATGTTTTGTTTTATGCAAGTATTTACTTTTCAAATATACCAAATCTCTTGTTTATTCTTTTAAAATAGTATCATACGTTTTGAGTTTAGATCAGTAAATATCGTTAAAAACTTTGTGAATATCCCTTCCCTGTGGATTCGACCCTGGACTTACCAGGTACTACTTGATTTTGTCAATTTATACTTGGATTGATTACTATCTACGACTATATTTCTGAACATACTGACAAGCAATCAGTGTCTTTGAAGAAAAATTTCCAGCAAAGAAACCAAGAAAGAGTCGCTGCGTTTTCATTCGTTGGAGCATCGTTGGCGAAGAACGGTCAAGTCTACAACGAGGGTTTGTAACGGTTCTTTCCCTTTTTCTTTTAGAAAAGCATGAGAATAAAATTAGTTTTATTTCCAAACCCTTTTTCAGCATGTTTATAACATTTTCAACGGCTTTAAAGTGTGTTTAAAGTTTTATTTTGCCTTTTCGTAACGGTATTTTAATGTTAATTAATATACGACGCAAGGTACCTTTCGATGCGCTTCCGCTGCGCAGGGGCTTTCATCCCCTTCAATCGGCATCAGAGCCATCGCTGTCCCTATTAATTGATATTAAAATTTGCGATAGGCTCTAATAGGTGGGATTTATGCATAATGTATGTTCGGTTTGCATTGAATTGTTTGGGTTAATTTTATGGCCATAGATTTTATTTTGTGATTTTGATCATGTAAGGGCCTGATGTTTCGGGTACTTTATGTAAAATCGAGTCCTATGTAAGTCTGGGTCTAGATTAAGCTTTTATGAGATAAAAATTGAAGAAATCGTGGCTGAAATCGAAGAAGAAAATCGAGAACAAGCTGCTGTTTTGCCCAGAAAATCGTTCCAGACGTAACAGCGTCGGGACGCTGTCTCGATACCGCAGGCGCTCAGGTAAGGAAATCACAGGACGCTAGGTTGCAAGCGTCTCGACGCTGTCACGATGCGGTGCGAATTAGGGTTTCAAGAAGGTGCGGTTCAAGCAGTTTTTGGCAGTTCGGTTCGGCTAGGCTGGGACCTATTTGGTCAGGTTCAGTTATTTTTTTATTTGGTTCCTGATTCTGGAGGCCGTATTTTTTGACTTGGTTCGTGCTGTCTAGACCAAATTTTGGAGCTGCAGAAGGATTTTAGGATAGAATTTAGCTAAAATTAATGTAATTTAATGCTTTATTTTATCATAGGGGAAAAGATTAACCGGTTCAATTGCTTTTTATATGATTTATGGATGTTATATAGAATTTTTAATCCCACATTAGGTTATAAACATGTTCATGCATTTATTTATATATTATAAATTGTTATAATGTATGTTTTAAATGCATAGAATTGTTTTCATATTTTTTAATATAAGTGTATATTAATTATATGAAAATAATAAAGCATGAAACATGTCATTAGTTAGATTAAATATAAATAGTTATGTTTAATATGATGAATGCAGCATGCTTGATTGATTTTCTTGATTGGCTTATAACTGTTATATTAAAAGAAAATCAATATTGCATGAAGCATGAAACATCCATAGTTATTAATATAATTGTTATATTATACATGCGATGCAATTAGTATGATTTAATTATTTAATTTGAATGAGATCGTTGAATGAATTAAACCATAGATTCTTGATTGTAAGATTAATCATTAAAATTTGAAACCGTCAATCTATAATCAAGAATTGCATGCAAACATAAGATCATAGGATAACTTGGATTAATTTTAAATTGTTTAAAATTAATTATACCTAGATCAGTTTCTAATAGGATTAGAATTATTTCTTACTTAGAATTAAAAATAGTTTTATTTGACTAAGTTGGAAAAACATTGATATGATTATAAGGGAACTCCACCGGTAAAGTTCTGTCTAAGGCTGGGGGTATTTAAGTTGACGTTTACGAAACACCTCCTACCTGGGAACTGACCCGGACCGGAGTTGAATTAATCATAGTTAAATGTTAGCATGCAATGTCACTAGGTTTGTTAAAAGTGTTTAATACACCTAGATCATTAGAGTAAAGACCTTACATTACTGTGGTTGTAAGAGAACTCTCTCGGTAAAGTTCTGTCTAAGGTTGGGGGTACTTATGATGACGGTTTATGGAACACCACCTACCTGGGAACTAACTCGAACCTTGAGTTGAATTAACCATAGTAATGTTGACTTGCAATGTTGGGTTTATTAAAAGAAGTTTAATTCACCTAAAACATTGCGGTTGAATCCTTTCCATAATTGTTATAATAGGATCAGACTTAGATAGATTGACTTAGCTGAATTTTATCTAAATTAAACGACCTTAAATTAACCTTAGGACATTTTCAGTGGGAGGAAAATTACAAAACGAGATTTAAATCAAGTTTTGCTCCTACGTCCCTATATTCACAACGTGAGGTTCATGCTCGGCTTCGTGTTGCCTTAGGAGCAGCCTCCCTTCGGAAAGTGTTTGCATGAATCAATAACAAGGTGAATGGGAAAAATGTCTAAAGTAAGTGGGAGCGGGACACGTGTCAACGTATCCCTTGGTCTCCGCCCCTAGTTTGCACCGTGAGAGTCCTATGATCCGCCTGCAGGTTGTCTTGGCGCAACCATCCCTTCGGAGGGCCTGATCATAGGGTTCGGAACATCGTGAACTCTTAAATAGGATAGGAACTCTTAGGCTAATTACCAACAGTTGTCTTTCCCTTCGGTAGCCTGTTGGTGCGTGCCTCTGAGATCTGAAAGTGGGAGGGTTACACTTACGAGGATGAGTTAAAAGTGTTAACAAATCCTTGACCGAACAACGCTGGCTAATGTCTATAGGAATATGAGTTATTCTGGAATTAGAATTAGTTGAGAAATGTCTCATATTGTTGATCTCGTTAGCAAGTTTGTGAGAATCTGATTTTGGGATCATATTAGTACGAAAAACTAATGAAGGCAGTATCCTGGTTGAAAGGGGAAAATAAGGCTAGCTTGAAGTAAACGAAGAGATTGTGCTATATTTAGATACCACAAGTTGGACCTTTCAAGATTACTACTCAACTGGGGCATAGATTTCAACATGGAGTTTGAGTCGAGGACCTCCCTCATTCCCAAGGATTTATAGAGTGACCATCTCAATGCTGGCAAATCCCAAGTCATAAAAGCAAGAGTTAAATGTTTTTTCACCCTTGTTTTTTTGCCATGAAATGCACCAACTTTATTCGTTAAAAAAAAAAATGATGGATCGATGCGTAAAGAAAAATGTTCTATCGATTGTCAGATGTTGGGCTAAGTTGTGCATAGAGGAAATAGTTAGACTTCATGAGGTAAATAAAGTATGTCTGATTCGATGTTCTTCTTCTTCTTTTGTTTAGCTGTAGCTTGTGATTGGTGCGAGATCTGACTCCTTTTACTTGTAGGTGTTGGAGCCTGTTTGTTGATCTGAGGCGTTGTGAGTAGTAGTTGGATGGTTTTGCATATAGAAGTGTGTTTCTCTTGTTTATTAGGTTAATAAGATTTTTTTGGGTTAACCATCTTTATGTCGTTATGCTTCCGAAATTGTCGGAGCATTTGATTAGCATTAAGATGGAAGTTTAAGTAATGTCGCTAAGTTAAGTATAGAACTTGGGGCGTTGCATTCACCCAGTTCAACACATTCCTTCGGAGTATGCATGTTTACCTTGCAAATAAGTGGGCTTAGTTGTATTTAAAGAAGATGAGAATCAAGTGTCTAGAGCTCTTCTAGGACCAACAACTTTCGAGGACGAAAATGAAGGATTTGGAATTCCCTAATTCCAATAAAGCGGTAGCATAATTGGGACTGATTCCTAGTTAATTTTGTTTATCCAAAAATATCATTACATTGACAAAAATCATAGAACGAATTCTATAGAAATTTAAGGCTAAGCATACAAAATTTAGATCTAAATCTATAATAAAGAAAAGAGAAACAAACCTCCGTTGACGTCTCTGAAAATCAAGAATGATTCTTGATTGCTCTGCAACAACGAAGAACACCACCAATTGGTTACACCGGTATATCTCTCAGACTACTTGAGGCAGGAGACTGGTGGGAGTCTTTTAGGAGAGATCTCTGAGAGAAGTAGAATGAATAGGATGCCTTTCACCCCACCTGAGGGGTCCTATTTATAGATAAAAGCCAAGACCTTTTCCTAATAGGAAAAGGTCATGAATAAGATCAAATCTATTATATTATTCATATTTTAGTACATAACTAATTAATTTCATAATTAATTAATTACCCAATTAAATATCGCATATTTAATCTTAGGGATTTTATTAAATTTAAATTAATATGAATCCAATTCATATTTAATTATTTGAACTCTTTCAAATATTTTTCTCTCAATAATTAATTTTGAAATTAATTCAAAATTATATTATAAAGTTTCATAAACATTATATTATAAAGTATCAATATACATTATACGATTCCCCTAAATAAATTGAACACTTTCAATTTACAATTTATACTTAATTGCCTCAAGTCTCTTTACGAGCAACTAGTGGGACCTAATGGACCTACAGATCAGAAGCTCCAACGATACGAGACTAATTCGCTAAACTCATTAATAAGCACATAAATTACTTTCATAAATATAACTCTTTATGGTTTTACTAAAGTAATTTCATGCTCAATGCTTCTCAATTTTCATTCATTTAATCATAACAATTTATATTAAATACTCATGAAAAATAAATTCATGCATAATACTTATATTATAACAATTATAAATAAATATGCATGAATATGCTTAACCTATGGTGGGATTTTAAGCTATATGACATCCATAAAGCAAAATAAATAGCTAAGTAGATAGGTTTTGGCATCCTAGGACAAAATACTATAGAAGAATTACACTAATTAATCTAAAAATGTCCTATCCAGCTGTGAATTAGCTTCAAATCGGGTCCAAACTCTTCGAACCATCAAGAATTGGGTTGAAATTGCATAAACCGCTTCAAAAAAAACCTTGAACCAACTTAAAATGTGTTGAACCGGACCAAAAACCAGCTCAAACCGGTCAAAAACAACAGAACCAATCAAAAATCGATTAAAACCGGTCAAATAAATCGAGAACTGATCGAAAATGGATTAAAACGGTAAAAAACCGAGCGAATCGGTCAAAACTCAGCTAGAACCGGTCAAAACGCCCGTGAACAGGTCAAGCCCGCATGGAACTGCGCCGAACTGGTCAAAAGCCGCTGAAAACCAGTCGAATCGGTCAAAGACCGTTGAAAACCAGTAGAACCAGTCAAGAACTGGTCAAACCTTGCGCGAACCGGACCGCAAAACGTTGGACCGCGCCGAACCGATGCCGAAGTTGCTGGACCGCGTCGAACCTTCGCCGAACCTGCTGGACCGCTCCAAACCTCCGTTTAGTCCTGATGTCAGCTATTCTGTTTTATTTGGAATGCTGACGTTAGTGCCGCCGTTTTTTCCCTTCTTCTAGCATCTGTTTTGCTTCGATTTAGGACTCGATTTCTTCAAATCTTCGTGGAATTTCACCAAAAACCATTGACACAGACTTACAGACTCGATTGCAATTAAATGCCCAAAAGACTGGGCCCTTACATTTATCAAATCAACTACAAAAGTGCAAAACTAATGCCAAAACCTTAAACATCTACTAGCAAACCTTTATACATCAAATGTAGAAAATTCCCACCAAAGAACCAATGCAAATTTTCAGAAACAAAATTAAAATCTACGATCGGCTCTGATACCAATTGAAGAATTTGGAATTCCCTACTTTCGATAAAGCGGAAGCGTAATTGGGACCGATTCGCAGTTAATTTTGTTTATCCAAAAATATCATTACATTGGCAAAAATAATAGAACAAATTCTTTAGAAATTTAAGGCTAAGCATACAAAATTTAGATCTAAATCTAAAATAAAGAAAAAAGAATCAAACCTCATTGTTAGCTTGAGGCTTCAATCAAACCAAGTATTTTGATAATAACAAACTCATATTTTTTGTAATAACATTTTCAGTGTTTCAGAGTCACCATCTTGTAGAGCTCGAAACAATGATTCCAACGCCTTTTGAATCACTCAAATCGGAGCTCAAACGAAGAAGTTATGGCCAAAACAAAATTGATGGTGGAAATCCAACGTGACAGTGACACGTGGCAAGTGCTGACGTGGCACACAAACGGCCAAAATTGATGATGTGGCACTCCAAATGTTCACTTTTTGCTGACGTGGCACATGATGTGGCAGTGACGTGGCGACCGTGAACGAATGAGATACTGACACGTGGCAAGATGATGGAATTAAAAAGAAGGAGGATAAATCACCGGCAAACGCGTGGATCAATAGGACATCGACACGTGGCGCGTTCTAAATGTTCCAGCCTTTATTTATTCATTTTATTAAAAAAAATAAAAAATAAAAAATTACAGAAATTCGGCCGCAGGTCTTCTTCACACGTAGGATGCGCGCGTGTAGTGCACGCGCCTGCTCTCTCCTCAGCTTTACGCGCGCGTGCAACGCACTTCCCTCCCTGTGCACGTGGTTATGTTTCATCTAGCCATTTTTTAATTTTCAATTTTATTTTCTTATTTTCCTTTCAATTTCCTATTCAAAAATTCTCCAAATTTTCTCCAAATTTCACCCAATTCAAATTTCAATACTTTCCAAAAATTATCCTTCAAATCTTTGATTTATTCTCATTATCTCCAAAATTCCATATCTTCAAAATTCTCTCTTAATTTAAAAATCCCTTCCTTTTCCATTTTAAATTCAGTCTCCACCATCCATCTTTAGTTTTGTCTAACGGCCAATATTCATCCTCCTCGCCTATAAATTCAACTTGATTTTACTCTTCATTCACACACCAAAAAGCTATCAATTCTCTCTCTCTCAAATTCTTGTCCTCCTTGCTCCAAAATTGGCCTAGAGTTATTTTTGTGAGGTTTTATTTTTGAGTGCTCAACTTGTGTACTTAGCCTTCAAGAGGTAATTGTTGTGACGTTTATTTTATTTTATTTTATTGGAAATTGTATTAAGGTGTGGGTACACCTTGGGTTGTGAGAAAAAGAAATTGGTTTGATCTTGAACCAGTTAAAAGGATCTTGGGTTTCTCTTTAGCTTAAGAAAAAGAGGGTCGTGTGTCGGTTTGGTTCTCACCTGCAAGGGGATCACCTAGTGAAATACCCAAGAAGGAGTCTTGGGGAGTGGAGTAGGCAATTTGCAGAACCACTATAATTCCCGGTGTTTTCTCTTCCTCTCTCTCTTTTATTTTCAGTTCTTTATTATTTCCTTTGCTTTCTTGTCTTAATTATTTGTTTAATATTTCCTAATTGCATGATTTAATTTTTAGTGTGTTATTTAGATTTATCCTTGATTAATTTGTCTTTAAATTTGAAGTTATCATAGCTTGCATGATTTAAGTTCTTTCTTGCATAAATTTTCTTTAATCAAATTTGTGGGTTATCTTTATTGAGCATATTTTTAAAGATAGAATTATTTTTTAAAAATTGGTAGTCAACCCTATTCACCCCCCTCTAGTGTTGCCTTTCGATCCTACACCGTTGACATCTCTGAAAATCAAGAATGATTCTTCATTGCTCTGCAACAACGAAGAACACCACCAATTGGTTACACCTGTATATCTCTCAGACTACTGGAGGCAGGAGACTGGTGAGAGTCTTTTAGGAGAGATCTCTGAGAGAAGTAGAATGAATGGGATGCCTTTCACCCCACCCTAGGGGTCCTATTCATAGGTAAAGGCCAAGACCTTTTCCTAATAGGAAAAGGTCATGAATAAGATCAAATCTATTATCTTATTCATATTTTAATAAATAATTAATTAATTCCACAATTAATTAATTACCAAGTTAAATATCACATATTTAATCTTAGGGATTTTATTAAATTTAAATATATGAATCCAATTCATATTTAATTATTTGGACTCTTTCAAATATTTTTCTCACAAGAATTAATTTTGAAATTAATTCAAAATTATATTATAAAGTTTCATAAACTTTATATTATAATGTATCAATATACATTATACGATTCCTCTAAATGAATTGTCTCAAGTCTCTTTACAAGCTACCAATGAGACCTAATGGACCTATAGATCAGAAGCTCCAACGATACGAGACTAATTTGCTAAACTCATTAACCAAGTTAGTCAACATTCATTAATTGTGGGTCATTCCACAAAAGACCCACAACTGCACTCTTCTCACTGCAAAATATTTATGTGTCCACGGATATCGACCAATAACGACAAGTTAGTCCTTCACGAGTGTTCATAACTCCAGCTGAGTCAAATTATCGTTTTACCCCTGAGTTACCTCTACCTCCTTAAGTACCAGTGCTCCTCTAATGAACAACCTGTTTGTGGTCCAACCATCAAACAGAAACCCCTCTCGATCCGGTGAGAGGGTAGGGCTCTTTGTTCAAGACCCGGAGACACCACTTAAGGGAACACTCATCTACTTCCTCAAAAGTCGGGAATGAGTGAATTCCATCATGTGTGATTATGTTCCCAGCTCCCCACTCGGTCTTGTCCCCAAAATGGTAGGCTTACTGAGTCGGCGTACTGGCCACTCTCAGCCATACAAATCAAAGGACAATCCCTCGTGAACAAGAGTCCATAATCCACTCAGGATTCAGACTAAGTTGTCTAAGTCATCCTAGTGAAATAGAAACATAACTAGTTAACGGTGTTACAGCTAGTGGTTACTATTTCGCGGTTCGATCTTATGCAAACTCATTGCATACGATACCCCTGTTGAGAGATAAATTTTGACCAATCACAAATTGTCACGTCATTATTTAAAATTAATAACGAAATTACAAATAATTAAATTTGGGAGAAATTATAAGTTGACACGTGTCCCAAATTTAATTTGAAGACAAAATTGGCTAATTATAAATTTTTAGAGCCAAATGTTCATTTGATCAATTAATTAAAAATAAATTATTTTGATCAAATTATTAATTTGACCAATTAATTAAAAAATAATAATTAATTGGATCAAATTTGGTCTTTTAAATATTTGGGTCATTTGGTTTTTGGGTCAAATATAAACCAGACCAAAAAACCAAATAGTTCGGCCCAAGCCCAATTTAAGCCCAAGCCCACAAAGGCCTTTGGAAAACTCTATAAATAGGAGGTCTTGGCTCATTTGAGAGGGGTGAGAATTTGGAAGCTCTTAGCCAGAGTTAGAGAATTCAGAGAAACTCCACCAAGAATTCTTGAAGACTGAAGACCCTTCAAGACTAGAAGACTTCAACAATCCTTTAAGACCAAAGACTCTTCAAGACTTCAAGACCCCAAGACTTCTTGAAGACTGAAGACCCTTCAAGACTAGAAGACTTCAACAATCCTTGAAGACCAAAGACTCTTCAAGACTTCAAGACCCCAAGACTTCTTGAAGACTGAAGACCCTTCAAGACTAGAAGACTTCAACAATCCTTGAAGACCAAAGACTCTCCAAGATTTCAAGACTTCAAGAACCCAAGACTTCTTGAAGACTGAAGACTCTTCAAGACTAGAAGACTTCAACAATCCTTAAAGACCAAAGACTCTTCGAGACTCCAAGACTTCAAAAGCTCCAAGAATCCATTGAAGCTTCAGACTCGAGAACAAACGCTACAGCCCTCGAGTGAAACACATTCACACACAAGAGAGAGAATCAGAGGATTAACATTAGAGATTGTACACCCACACGCATATTACATCAATACAAATATATTGTTTATTCCATGTGTCTCCATCTCTGAAGTTATGTGTGAACAAATTGGCACGCCTAGTGGGACCATCTCTACCTCTCATCTCTCTCTCTTATCTCGAAACACAAGTGTAAACATGTCGTTCAAGACTTCTTCAATGGTCACTGTCATGAACAAGTTTGAAGGTACTCAGGTTGCGCTGCTGCGCTACTTCCTTCTTTAAGTTCGAAGGTTTCCCACGTTGTGCTGTTGTGTTGGTTCCTCCTTCTCCATGTTCGAAGGTTCTAACGTTGCATTGCTTCGTTGTTCCGTCTCCAAGTTCAAAGGTTCTCATACAGCGCTGCTACGCTGCTTTAAGGTTCTCATACTGCGCTGCTACGCTGCTTTAAGGTTCTCATACTCCGCTGCTACGCTGCATCCTTCTCCAAGTTTGAGGGTTCACTCTCTCCAAGTTTGAGGGTTCACCAAGTGTTCGAAGGGTTTCTCACGTTGCGGCTGCTTCGCTTTTCCTTATCCAAGTTTGAAGGAGGTTTTGACGCTGCACTGTTTCCTTCTCTTGTTTCGTTGTTCCTTCTCCAAGTTCGAAGGTTCTGACGTTGCACTACTTATCAATGCTACGTTGCGCAGCTTTGTCCAGGTTCGTAGGTTCTCAATGTTAAGCAGCTTTGTCTCTTCTCTCCAGGTTCGAAGTCTCTCGAAGGTTCTCACGTTGCTTCGCTGTTTTTCCTTCAATATGTATCTTAAAAATTAAGATTAACAGTTGTGAGACTCGAACTCATGAACTTAAAGTATGTAGCTTGGCTATTAAACCAATAGACCAAGCAAGTCTTTTGATTAACATTCGCTTGTTAATATATACATATATGCTATTCAGTCAACTCAAATTATTCTCAATCCAAATCTTGCCAAACCCAAAATCAATCAAAGTCCCAAACTCAAATTCAATTCCAAATGCAAATTAAAATTGGATAGAATTTTAGCTCAAGTCAAAAGTTTGGCATAATCGAAATTTTATCCCAAATGGACCAAAGTGCAAACCTAAATTCTATTCCAAATGCAAACTAAAATTGGATAGAATTTTACCTCAAATCAAAATTTGGGCATAATCCAGATTTTACCCAAATTTAAGTTCAAGTCAAAGTTTGCTGTCAAATAAGGAAAATCAAAATTTTGACCAAACTTCAAATTTTGATTAATTGGCAATAAAAGTGTGTCAAATAAAAAAATAATCAAAATTTTGAACAAAATTCATGTTTTGATTAAATTGACACATCAAACGGAGTCAAAATCAATAACAAATACCTTGCATTTTGATTCCAAAATATGTTTTTCGAGATTCACTCACACATAACTTGTGTCTAAATCTCGAAAAGGGGGCATTAATTTGTTCACACGTAACTTCAGAGATGGAGACACGTGGAATAAACAATATATTTGTATTGATGTAATATGCGTGTACAATCTTTAATGTTAATCCTCTGATTCTCTCTCTTCTGTGTGAATGTGTTTCACTCGAGGACTGTAGCGCTTATTCTCGAGTCTGAAGCTTCTATGGATTCTTAGAGCTTTTGAAGTCTTGGAGTCTTGAAGAATCTTTGGTTCTCAAGGATTGTTGAAGTCTTCTAGTCTTGAAGGGTCTTCAGTCTTCAAGAAGTCTTGGAGTCTTGAAGTCTTGAAATCATGGAGAGTCTTTGGTCTTCAAGGATTGTTGAAGTCTTCTAGTCTTGAAGGGCTTCAGTCTTCAAGAAGTCTTGGGGTCTTGATGTCTTGAAAAGTCTTTGGTCTTCAAGGATTGTTGAAGTCTTCTAGTCTTGAAGGGTCTTCAGTCCTCAAGAAGTCTTGGGGTCTTGAAGTCTTGAAGAGTCTTTGGTCTTCAAGGATTGTTGAAGTCTTCTAGTCTTTAAGGGTCTTTAGTCTTCAAGAAGTCGTGCAATTTCTCTGAATTCTCTGACTCTGGCTGAGAGCTTCCAAATTCTTCTCCCTCTCAAATGAGCCAAGACCTCTTATTTATAGAGTTTTCCAAAGGCCTTTGTGGGCTTGGGCATAAATTGGGCTTGGGCCCAACTATTTGGTTTTTTGGCCTGGTTTATCTTTGACCCAAAAACCACATGACCCAAATATTTAAAAGACTAAATTTTATCCAATTAATTATTATTTTTTAATTAATTGGTCAAATTAATTAATTTGATCAAAATAATTTATTTTTAATTAATTGATCAAATGAACATTTGGCTCTAAAAATTTATAATTAGCCAATTTTGTCTTCAAATTATATTTGGGACACATGTCCATTTATAATTAGTCCCAAATATAATTATTTGTAATTTCGTCATTAATTTTAAATAATGAAGTGGCAATTTGTGATTGGCCAAAATTTCTCTTTCAACAACCCTCACTCGCATGTCTACTACATGGACGCTTTGGATCAATGCGTCTGTATCAAATACAAAGTGGGTCGTATCACATAGTGTTACCAGGATAAGGTACAGAGTCTTATCCTTGTACTTTAGACCTTTTAGGTTGTAACTTGAACATCGATCCCCGTATGTCCCCATGTTGGGCGATTATCCGCAAGCGCACGAGTCGTCACAAGTAATAGTAAAACGGAAGAATTCCGAGTATCGAATCCACAGGGAGGCGAAGCGAAATTTAAGCAAGCAAAAATTCTTTGAACACTAAAAGTACTTTGGGAGAAATAATATCTAGGACCAAAACATGCAATTAAAGAGAATTTAAAAATTAAAGCAATTAAAGAAATCAAATTTGATCAATCAAAGAAATAAAATATGGAGAAAAAGTTTTTAATGGGAAGTGGGGTCTTGAAAATCAATTATTAGCTAAACATTTATTATAATTATCCTATCTCGTTGCCCAACTAATTATATTCCTAGAATCTCCGTTAATCACATAGGTTCTCCTGTCGGTCTCCCCTAATTGTAATTAATTAATTTTAACAACCTAAGTGTCCTTAACGCTATTAAAATTCATTAATTATTACACTCTGATTTATTTTAGGAATCTAAGTTTAACCAACTAATCCCGTTGTCACGACGGGCAATTAAACTAGTTGCATGGATTATGATCTATCCTAACTTCTCTCCATCGAGTCTCCATTCACAATTAGATCAATACACAATTGGCCAGATTGCATACAGCATTAAGCACGTCCATATAAACAATTAGGAAAAAATGCAAGAGATAGGCAATTATAACAACATTTGAACTATAATTTCATTTCAAGACCCCAAATTGGGGTTTAGCTATACATAGCTAAAATATCCACAAAATTTACAATGAAAAACATAATTAAGAGCACAATAAAAGGAAAGGAATTGACCGTCGAAGACCCCTTCGTTGACGCTTGGAGTCCCTCCGAGCTTCCCTTGAGCCTCCTAGATTGCTCCCAAAATTCCCCCCAAAGTTTTCCCACTAAAGAACTCTCAAAAAGGCTAAAAAGCCTTGAGAGAGGCTCCAAAGGAGCCAAATGAAGCAAGCAAAGAATGGAAGAAATGATGATTGATGCTTGAAATTGGATCCAAGGGGTAGCGTCGCGACGCTGTGACGTCATCGACTTGCCGGCCAAGAAATACGCTGTCCCTACAGCGTCTCGACGCTAGGCGAATTCCAGAACTTTCAGCTACGGTTTTGGGCTTGAATTTGGGCCTCCCTTCATTTCCTTTGGGCCTCATCTTCATGGTTGACCTTCATGGCTTCCCCCTTGACCCATGCATAGATTTTGGGCTTAAATGACTTCTTTTTGGGTACTTTTTCTCCAAAATCCATAATTTTGCTCCTAAAGACTAATTAACAAAATATATTCAATATATTCAATAAAAACACAATTAAAACACTAAAAAGCCTAAAAAATTGGGACTAAAATAGCGACATTTCTGCTCGTAATCACCCCACATACTAGTTCAAGTTACATACAAATAACCTTGGATCTTAGTTTATTGGATTTGGGTCAAATTGTGCAATATTTATAAATAATATTTCATTGTAGAAACTCAATAACACTTTATTAAACCAAGTATACAATTTGTTTACATTCACTATCTACGAGTTTTAGGGCATAAAACCCAACATAAAGTTCTTAAGGGGGGAAAATTGTAACGTCCGTAATTTAAGGTAAATTTCAAATTTCCTTAGTTTGAATTAATTTGAAGTTGGAGGGAAATTAAAAGATTTGAAAATTGGTGAAAATTTTAATATTGAAAGTTGGATGGCAAAATTGGAAATAGATTGACTTTGGAGTCAGCCCTTTAAACCCTAGACATCATGTTCTTTTATTTAAAGCTAGTCGCACGCAGCCCAAGGAGCCAAGCCACATTCCCCAACTCCATCTTTCTTCCTTCTTCTTCATCCACGAGCAGCCCCTCCCCCGTCTCGATTTCTTCTCCTTCTTGCTCCGACAACATCTCTCCGACCGGTTTGCTCGCTCGAGCTCCTCACAGGTCGTCATCTTCGGCGAGTACTCGGCGTTGCAGCCCCTCCCCCTTCTCAATTATTGTTGAACTTTTTAATTGGGTGCGCGTGTCTGATTTTCTAAAATTCTCGTGTTTATGAGTTGTGCATGAAATTTATTATTATCGTTAAAATCATGAAAATTGTGCATGAAAAAATTATTATTCAAATTATGTATACTTTTATGAAAAATTGTTGAAAGCATGCAAATTTATTATTATTGTTTGCAATAGTTGATGTTTGAAATATTTGAGTTGGTGGTCTCTTAGAATTTCATTATATGTATGAGTTTTGTTAAACTTTATAAGTGTACGTGAAATTGCGTACATTCAGAGATGCCTACACAGGACTTAGGGACATGAAATTGATGTACCTAAGTCGAGGTTCGTGAAATTGACAACCTCCGTAGGAGACACATGAAATTGATGTGTCTTGGATATGCATGAAATTGATGTATATCCTCTCTAATTAAAGTTTAAGAATAAAGTTTAGAGCCATCAAAAAGATATTTGTTGTTTATTTTTAAAAACGTGTTTAAGCGTGACCCAACTGTTGGGTTTTATGCCCTAAAACTCATAGTAAATGAAACAAATTAATCGATCTCAATAAAACGTTATTTGAGTAATTCAGTAATTTGGTTATTGAATAATCGAGTTTTGCATTAATAAATCCTAAATCCAATAAACTAAGATCCAAGGTTGTTTAAATGAAACTTGGACTAGTGATAGCGAGCATAGCTAGCTAGCTTTCCCTAATTAATTTAGCTAGTCTTTTATAATTTATTGGCCAAAATTATGCATTTATGTGTTGTATTTGTAGGAAATATAGTTTTGAGCCAATTGGATGTTCGAGGTGCGAAAAGAAGCCGAAGAATGAAAAAGAATCAAAGTTGGAAGATTGAAGATAGGCCCATCTGTAGACCAGTGTCGAGACGCTGCTCTCTGGACGTCTCGACACTGACATTCTATATTTGGAGTTCGCGATTCTTAATAAAAAAATATTAATAATAAAAAAAATATAGCGTCACAGCGTCGCGACGCTCTCGGCGAATTTTCCAGAATCGCGGTATCGCACGCTACGATCAAAATTTTTCCTATAAGTATTTTTCGATTAGGGCTTTTTGGGGGACATCTCTTGGACGATTTGGAGCCGTAAAACAGAGAAAATTAGCCTCTTTTGAAGCTGTACCAAGTGGAGAAAATTGGGATTGAAGGCTTGGCTCGTGGGGATCGTGACGGGGACGTGCGGTCTCAGCTCACCTAGCGTTTATTTCTCTTTTCCCTAACTTTAGTTAGTTTTTATGGCTAATTTAGACTTAATTTATATTGTAATTTGGATTATGTGTAGCTAAGTTTAATTCTTAGGGATTGATGTAGCCGTTGGGCACTTTATGGATTGATTTAATGGTTTTATTGCTATTGATGTCATTTATGCATAATTGTGTTCTTAATGCTTTCAATTTACCGGCCATAAATTGATTGTTGTTTGTGCTTGAATCTAACTCGGGAGAGAGGATTTAGCTTAGAACTCATTCTGCATAACTAGGATTTAGCTAGAAATCGGGAGATAATAGTTAATTCTAGAAATCATTAAAAAGGTTAACCTTAATGCCTTCAATGTTTAATGAATTTAGATAGGGATATCGGGTTCATTGCATGTGGGAGAATAATGTATGCTCGGGAGAGATATGTGTGACTTTAGTTTCCCAAGATTTATGAATCATAGCATGTCATTAAACCATGAATTAATCCATAATCCCAATTGGTGAAATCAAATCCCTAAGATCGTTGTCTCCATTCGATAGTCATACTTTTTCATTGTTTTGTGTTTGATTACATTCATTCTCACTTCGATTGATTCCCTAAATAAAATTGGGCGAGAGTATTTCCGGTAATTAAAATTGATTAGAAATCGAATCCAGAGGACGACATTCGAATATCACATTCACTATATTATTACTTGACCCGTGCGCTTGCGGTAGGAAAATTCCACATCAAGTTTTTGGCACCGTTGCCGGGGATTTACATATTTAGTCAATATTAATATCGTAGAAAAATTGTCCGGTCTTAGTTTAGGGTGTATTTTATTTTTTTGTTATTTTTGTTGTTTTTATTTTTAGGTAGATTGCATTTTTTTCCTTTATTGTGTTTCTTTTCCATATTTAGTTTATTCCATAATTGTTTGAATTTTCCATAGATAGATTTTTTTTTCTTTCCTTTTTAGATTAGTTTTTCCTTATTTGCTAGTTTCCTTATTTGTTTTTGCCATATTTGTTTTTGCATTCCATATTTTTTTATCTTTTCCTTTTGTAGATTATATTTTCCTTATTTAGATTTAGTTATTTCCTTTTCTAGTTTCTTTCCTAATTTGTTTTCTTTCTTTGTTTTTTTTTTATTTTCCTTTTTAGGTTAGTTTTGTTGGTGTATGCGAAAGGTTAGGGAGTTGGCCTTAGTTCCCTTTGACCCGAAGATTGAGATAACTTTTAATAAACTACGAAGGGAAAGTAAAGTTAATCATATCCAAATGGCCAATCCTAACCCCGAGGAGCCTAAGCCTATTAGAGACTACTTTCAGCCTGTCTTTCTGTAATGACCCTACTTTTCATGCTTAGATCCTAGGGCCATTACTACGTGCATTTCATTATACTTTCAAGTAGCGAATAAGAAGTAGCATTGGAGTGAAACACGCTTAGAAAATACGTGAAACTTTTCAACCTGGGATCCTAGTTAAAAACAGAACAAAAAGAAATCTTTAGCTATTCAAGCAAAACTTAAAGCGGAATAAACCTTAAAACAATCGCTATACAAGTTCAAAAAGAAGAATTTCGAAAAAAAAAACATAAAATGCGGAAGACTATCCTAGGGAAATCCATGGCTCGCTCAGCAGCACTCCGTCAGGAGTTTTGTACACCTTTACCTCTACTTGCAGTTAAATGTTAGGGAAAACAATGAGTATTTAAGAAAATACTCATTAAGTAGCAATACTGCTAGACACTTGCAACAACCGAGGTTTCAACATTTTATTCGAGCTAAGGGCCTAAGGGTTAGGTCATCTCATTCTCATTCATTTCATTTCATTTCCTTTATCTGAAGTTCGGGCCTCGTGATCAATTAACTCACCTATATACAAGTTTGCCAACTCACTGGTAGTGCACAGGTGGGTGTTTTGAGAGGTCTCTACTCCTACTGATGGTAGAAGGCACCCAGTCAGTGGAGCTGAGTCTCATCCCTCAAGGCACTAATGGGCGCGTAGCGCTCTAAACTACCATTTCATTGGTGGGGCATTCATGGGTTTAAGTCAGAAATTAACTTCCACAGTTAGTAAATGGCACCTAGTCTGCGAAGCCAAGTCCCGCCCATTAAGCCCCTCATTCCAGTCTATATTCTCAGTCCTAGGTGTTTAATTGACACGACCCCTCTTCTAGGGCCACTAGCCTATTCTTTTCCCTTTCTTAATCCTTTTCCCTTTAGGACCCCTTATCACTTGCTAATTGAACTGCAACCCAGTTAACCAAATCCTTTTCTTTTACGGAGAATACTGACAGGCTAAACTGATATGCACCATCCCAACTCATTCAATCTCAAGAACAAGAAACTAAGGCGACAACAACACTCCTAAACAGAGAAAACCACAAACTTCCCATTATCCACAAACAAAGCCAGTCAACTATGATACATAACAGGAAAGCACTCACACCTATCACTTAGCACAAGTACACAACTACCATAATCTTGTAGACAAGGCATTTATACCATCTCAATCTCAACTCAAATATTTGATACCAACTCATGCTAGTAGTAAACTATCATTTCAATGCATAAACATTTCATTCCAATGCAGCAAGTTACTTACCATATTCAGCTACCATACAATGTATCTAAAACATGAAATTTGAATCCAAATAGCTACTTAAACTCAAAGGGGCAACTTAAGGATTAAATCCAACTCATGCTAGAATAAACCATTCTCAACTAAACTGGGTTTAAAGCATAGAATTTATTCCAAAGGGCTACTTACCTTAGTGAAGGAGATACTTGATTAACCTTCAAGAACTTCCTTAACTCCAAGGTTCTTAAGCAAGGTACAACAAGGAAAGAACTCTTAATGAAATAGGGACTTTAATCCAAGCATTCAACTAAGAACCCATTAAATTTGGGGATAATTTAACAACCAAAACTCACCCAAAACAGAACCACGGCTTGCTGTCCAGCAGTCCCAGATCGCTCAAATTCGACAATTCGGCATCCAAACGCCACGGGCACCTTGAAATCGGAAGCTAAAATCAATGGGTATCCATGATTAAAAATTAAATTGACCAAAACACCTTAAATCTCACTTACCCACTAACCGGAATCGTCGAACATATAAGTTGCGTGAGGCTGTTTATCTTAAGGCGGTGGCGGCGACAATCGATTCCGAGACAACGTAGGCGGTGACTGAGCCACGGATAGCGGCGAGGCTACATGCAGAGAGAAAGTACAACCGAGAATGAGAGAGAGAGAAACAGAGAGAACGGATCCGAGAGAGAGAGGTACGATGGAAACTCACCGGATGCGGTTATCAACGTGCGGCGGTGGACCTGCAAACGGTGACGATGTGGATCAGCGACGGCCGTGCGGCAACGTGCAGACGAGCGTGCACAGACGGGCGGCGGTTCACGGCTGAGTGCGGTGGCGTGCGGGTTGTGTTGCAGACAGGGAGAGAGATGACTGAGATAGAGAGAGAGTGAGAGAGAGAGAGGGAGACGAAAACGAGAGAGAGAGAAAATACTTACCAGCGGTGGCGACGCGACGGCGAGCGGCGAGCGATGGTGGCGGGTGGCGTGCAGCCGGCCACGAGGGAGAGTGGGCTGAGATAGAGAGAGAATCGAGAATGAGAGAGAGGGTATCGGGGAGGGAGAGAGCGTGAGAGAGAAGAAGAGTTTCAATTTTTTTTTAACTTGTCAATATTGACCGAAAATGTGGGGGGAAAAATTCCCCCCACTCCCCCCTTTGACCGGGCATTAGCCCATTCCCTCTTTCCCCCCCCCCCTTTTTTTTTTTGAAAAACTGGGCTGTTACACTTTCAGGAGCAACAATCGGGGATTGTCTATGCCCTGATCAATGCTAATAATTTTGAGCTGAAAACGGGTCTCATTCAAATGGCTCGAGATTGTGCCTATAGAGGGTCGCCCACCGAGGATCCAAATTCTCATATGAAATCCTTTCTTGACATCTGCGGGACGGTAAAGTTAAATGGTGTTCCTGAAGATGCCATTCGCTTACGTTTATTTCCTTTTTCGTTGCAGGACAAAGCGAGGGATTGGTTGCAATCGATTCCACCTGGGAGCATTACTCCTTGGGATGCTTTGGTCCAGGCGTTTTTAAAGAAATTCTTTCCTCCTGCTAAGACGGTCAAGCTGAGGACCGAGATTGGGACGTTCTAGCAGCAGTTTGATGAGTAGTTGTTCGAGGCCTGGGAGCGATTTAAAGAGCTGCTGAGGAAGTGCCCTCAGCATGGCTATCCCGACTGGCTTCAGGTTCAATTATTTTATAATGGCTTAACTCCTAGTAGAAAAATGATTGTTGATGCAGCTGCAGGTGGGACTCTGTTGTCCAAAACTGTTGAGAATGCTAGGACTTTGCTAGAGGAAATGACCACCAATAGCTATCAGTGGCCATCTGAGCGGTCAGGACTGAAAAAGATTGCTGCTGGAGTGTTCAAGATTGACAACGTAAGTGCACTTCAGGCCCAGATGTCTTCCCTTGCTAATGCATTTTTAAAGTTTTCAGGTATAGGGAGTGCTCAATTGATCAAGTCTGCAGCTGCCCTTGCATCCCAGACTCAGGAGGAAAATCTCGAGCAGGTTCAGTATGTCTCTAATTTTAATTTTAGGGGGTACAATAATAATTCTACACCTACACATTATCACCCTACTAATAGAAATCATGAGAATTTTTCATATGCAAATAATAAGAATGTTCTGAATCCAGGCTTTACCCCTCAAAGTTAGGAAAGTAAAAAATCTCTAGAGGATCTCGTTGGAACTTTTATTGCAGAATCAAGTAACAGATCAAATAAGCTTGAGGAGGTCGTGATTGCCATAAACACCACTGTCAATGGTCATTCTGCAGCCATTAAGAACATAGAGACTCAGTTGGGACAACTGATAAGTGTTGTCAACGCCATTAAGAGCATAGCTAGCTAGTTTTCCCTAATTAATTTAGCTAGTCTTTTATAATTTATTGGCCAAAATTATGCATTTATGTGTTGTATTTGTAGGAAATATAGTTTTGAGCCAATTGGATGTTCGGGATGCGAAAAGAAGCCGAAGAATGAAAAAGAATCAAAGTTGGAAGATTGAAGATAGGCCCATTCGTAGACCAGCGTCGAGACGCTGCTCTCTGGGCGTCTCGGCGCTGACATTCTATATTTGGAGTTCGCGATTCTTAATAAAAAATAATAATAAAACAAAAAATATAGCGTCACAGCATCGCGACGGAATTTTCTAGAATCGCGGTATCGCACGCTACGACCAAAATTTTTCCTATAAGTATTTTGATTAGAAATCCAATCCAGAGGATGAAACTCGAATATCACATTCACTATGTTATTACTTGACCCATGCGCTTGTGGTAGGAAAATTCCACATCAACTAGTATGTGGGGACATACGAGGATCAGTGTCCAAGTAACAACCTAAAAGGTATATATTATAGGGATAAGGCTAGGTATCTTATCCTTGTGACACTATGTGATACGACCCACCTTGTATTCGATACAGATGCAATGATCCCAAGCATCCATGTACGAGACATGCGGGTGGGGGTATCCTATGCAATGAGTTTGCATAAGACCGGACCGCGAAATGGTAACCACTAGATGTAACAGCGTGAACTAGTTTAAGTTTCTATTTCAATAGGATGACCCAGGTAACTCAATCTCAATCCTGAGTCTGTTATGAACCCCTTTCAGGAGGAATTGTCCTTAGATTTGTATGGGTGAGAATGGCTAGTTCGCCGACTCAATAATCCTACCATTTCAGGGGCAAGACCGAATGGGGGCTGGGAACATAACAGTACAAGATGGAATTCACTCCTTCTCCTATTGGGGTAAGTAGATGTCTGTTCCCTTAAGGGCTGATTCCGGGGCTTGAAAAAAGGCGCGTCGTCCTCTCCTGGCCCGAGAGGAACTCCCGTTTAGTGGTTGGACCCTAAACAACTTGTTCATTAGAGGTATCGGTGGTACTTAAGGAACCAGAGGTAACCCAGGGGTAAAATGATAATTTGACCCAACTGGTGTTACGAACACAGGTGAAGGATTGACTTACTGCTTGGTCGATATCCATGGCCACATAAATATTGTACAGTCAGAAGAGTGCAGTTGTGGGTCTTTAGTGGAGTGACCCACAGTTAACGAATGTTGACTAAACCTGGTTAATGAGTTTGGCCAATTAGTCTCGTATCGTTGGAGCTTCTGATCTGTAGGTCCATTAGGTCCCACTGGTAGCTCGTAAAAGATACTTGAGGCAATTAAGTATAAATTGTAAATTGAAAGTGTTCAATTTATTTGGGGAATCGTATAATGTATATTGATGCATTATAATATAAAGTTTATGAAACTTTATAATATAATTTTTGAATTAATTTCAAAAATTAATTCTTGAGAGAAATTTTTTGAAAGAGTTCAAATAAATTTAATTTGAATTGGATTCATATTAATTTTAATTTTAATAAAATTCCTAAGATTAAATATATGATATTTAATTGGGTGTATTAATTAATTATTTATTAAAATTAGAGACCTTTTCCTATTAGGAAAGAAAATATTTGAAAGAGTTCAAATAAATTTAATATGAATTGGATTCATATTAATTTTAATTTTATTAAAATCCCTAAGATTAAATATATGATATTTAATTAGGGAAATTAATTAATTATGGAATTAATTAATTATTTATTAAAATTAGAGACTTTTTCCTATTAGGAAAAGGTCTTCATTTTCCTATTGGGAAAAAGGTCTTGGCCTTTACCTATAAATAGGACCCCTGGGGTGGGGTGAAAGGCATCCCATTCATTCTCCTACTCTCAGAGAATTCTCCTCAAGGCTTCCTCTAGACTCCCACCAGTCTCCTGTCTCTAGAAGTCTCAGAGTCATACTGGTGTAGCCATAATGGTGGTGTTCCCACTAGTTCGTGATTAATTCACAAGCAGTTGGTGAATTTAATCTGAGTCATCAACGAGAGAAAGTAATTTGTTACTATATAAATTAGATTTAGATCTAATATTTTTGTATGCTTAGCCTTAATATAAATCTAGAATAGTTATTAGTTTATTGCCAATGTATTGGTATTTTAGATTAAACAAAATTAATTACGAATCGGTCCCAATCACGCTTCCGCTTTACGGAATTACGGAATTCCAATCCTTCAATTGGTATCGTAGCCGATCGTAGATCTAATTATGTTTCTCTAAAATTTGCCTTGGCTATTGGTGGGATTGATTAATGCATAATGTATGTTTGGTTTGCATTGAACTGTTTAGGTTAATTTTATGGCCATAGATTTTTCTGTTTTTATGTGATTTGATCATGTAAGGGCCCGGTGTTTCAGGTATTTTATGTAAAATCGAGTCCTATATAAGTCCGGGTCTAGAATAGGTTTTTATGAGATAAAAATCGGAGAAATCGCGACGCTGTCACGATTACAGCACGCGTTAGGGATTCGCAACAGGACGGTTCAAGGCAGTTGGGCGGTCCGGTTCACGTAGTCTGGCTGGGCTGGGACCGATTTGGTCCGGTTCAGCTGGAATTTGGCTCGGTTCGTGGTTTTCGTAGCTGGTTCGAAGTGGTTCGGGTCAGTTCGGGCGGTCTAGACCAGTATTTGGTGCTGCAGAACGACTTTTAGGATAGAATTTAGCTATAATTATTGTAATTTATGCTTTATTTTATCCTAGGGGCCAAAATTAACCGGTTCAATTGCTATTTAATGCTTTATGAATGTCATTTAGCTAGACCCGTCCATAGGTTAAGCATGTTTTCATGCATATTTATGTTATAATTGTTATAATGTATGGTAATTATGCATGAATTTAATTTCATGAGTTATTTATTATAATTGTTATATTAAATATATGAAATTGGTGAAGCATGATGCATGACATTAATTTAGCTAAATATAATTGTTATATTTAATTAATGTAGCATGCATGCTTAGGATTATTTTCATGAGAATTAATATAATTAGTCATATTATGAATGAAAATAATAAATATATATCAATGCTTGTTTTCATATATGATTTAATATAAAATTTTATATTAATTAAATGAAAATGGAATAGCACTGAGCATGACATTAATTAGATTAATATAAGAGTTATATTATATTAATGTCAAATTTCATGTAATTTAATTTCGTGGATGTTTAATTAATATAATCAATATTAATTTAATGAAATTGAAATTGCATGAAGCATGACACCACTTAAGATTAAATAGTCGTTATATTATCATTATCAGTGTCATAATAATATGGTGTTTAACAATTAGAATATGATTGTTATTTTTCCAACACCATAGAAGCATGTTATAGGGCTCATCATTAAAATTGTATAATAAGTTATAAAATTGATTAGAAACCGTCAACATATAACAAAAAGTTACATGCAAACATAGGACCTTGGATTAAAATGAATTAATTTTAAAATGTTTAAAATTAATTAGACCTAAGCTCATTATAATTCTAATAAGATTCGAATTATTTTCTTACTTAGAATTAAAAAATAGTTTTAATTGACTAAGTAGGAAAAACATTACTATGATTATAAGGGAACTCCACCGGTTAAGTTCTGTCTAAGGCTGGGGGTACTTAAGATGACGGCTTACGGAACACCTCCTACCTGGGAACTAACCCGGAATACCGGAGTTGAATTAATCATAGTTAAATGTTAGCATGCAATGTCACTAGGTTTATTAAAAGAGTTTAATTCACCTAGATCTTTAGAGTAAAGAGTTTACATTACTATGGTTATAAGGGAACACTCCCGATGAAGTTTTGTCTAAGGTTGGAGGTACTTAAGATGACGGTTTACGGAACACCTGCTACCTGGGAACTGACTCGAAACTTGAGTTGAATTAACTATAGTTATGTTAGCATGCAATATCACTAGGTCAATTAAAAGAGTTTAATTCACCTAGATCTTTAGAGTAAAGATTTATCATAACTATTGGTTATAAGGGAACTCTACCGGTAAAGTTCTGTCTAAGGCTGGAGGTACTTAAGATGACGGTTTACGGAACACCTGCTACCTGGGAACTGAGCCGGAACTTGAGTTGAATGAACCATAGTTATATTAGCATGCAACGTCTCTAGGTAATTAAAAGTGTTTAATCCACCTAGACATTAGAGAAAATACCTATATATATAAAAGTTATATACAGGCATAGACTTAGATAGATTCACTTAGCCGGAATTTACCTAAGTAATAGACCCTATAATTATAAAAATACTTAGTGGGAGTAAATATATCAAAACAAGATTTTCATAAATCAAGTTTTGCTCTCACGTCCTCAAAAGTTCACAACGTGAGGTTCATGCTTGGCCTCGAGTCACCCTGGGAGTGACCCCCTACGGATGGTGTTTGCATGGATCAATATCAAGGTGAATGAGGGAGTATTTTTTAGTAAGTGGGAGCAGGACACGTGTCAACGTATCCTACGGTCTCCTCCATTAGGTTGCACCGTGATATCCCCATGATTTGCTTGCAAGTCACCCTGGGAGCGATCACCCTACGGAGGGCTTGATCATGGGAGTCGGAACAACGTAACTCCAAAAATGGATAGGGTTTCTTAGGTCCATTTCCAACTTTGACTTTCCCTACAGTAGCATTGTTGGGGCCGACCTCTGAAATCTGAAAAATGCAGGGTCACACTTACGGGAAATTGTTAAGGTGTTAATAATTTCCTGACCGAAAAAACGGTAGCGAAGAACTATTGGAATATGAGTTATTCCGGGAATAGGGGTTGGCTAAGATTGTCTCAATTCAGAGGAGGAGTAGCTGACTACCCTACGGTAGTTGTTGTTCTAAACCTCTGAAGTATCGTTGCAAAATGAATGTTTATTCTATGGGTCGATCATTACTTTTGCTAAATTTATTGGATTAAAATAATAATATTATTTTGTGTAATGGGTTAATGCAACAATACTTATTAAGTTAATTTGTTTGTTCTCAGCAATGAAACATTATTTGTATGCATCGAATAACGGCAACTACAAAACTGGTATTTCTAATACAACTAAGAAAATGAACTTAAACATTAATTGTGTGGAATTGGTGTTAACTGAGGACGGTCCTCTAACCCACATGTCTAATTCATCTGAAATTATTCATGATGAATATGACATAGACTGCTTAGCACATCTCAATGAAAATAAATTTGATTTATTGGTCATTGTAGTGGAAAATGATGATACAGCCTGGATCCTTGATTCAAGTGCCACTCATCACGTATGCTCTTCCTTTGAGGGAATGAGCTCCTGGCAATAGTTGGATGCTGGGGAAATGACTCTCAGAGTTGGGACTGGGGAGCTCATTTCAGCTAAAGCAGTGGGAGATATTAAAATGTTATTCTCCAGGGAACACTATATGTTATTAGATAATGTATATATAGTTCCCAAAATAAAAAGAAATTTGATTTCTGTTTCTTGTTTGCTAGAACAAGGATATTTAGTGTCCTTTTCTGTGAATGAAGCTTTCATTACTAAAAGGGGTATTGATATCTGTTTTGCAAAAATGGAGAACAATTTGTATGTTTTAAGACCAATAGAGTCTAGGGCTATTTTGAACAATGAAATGTTTAAAACAGTCGAGACTCAACCAAAAAGGCAGAAAGTTTCTCAAAGTACCTATCTTTGGCACTTGAGACTTGGCCACATAAATCTCAATAGGATTGGGAGATTGGTTAAGAACGGACTTCTAAACCAGTTAGAAGATGGTACTTTACCTCCGTTTGAGTCATGTCTCAAAGGTAAGAGTACCAAACGACCTTTTACTGGAAAAGGTTATCGGGCCAAGGAGCCCTTAGAACTCGTACATACGGATCTCTGTGGTTCAATGAATGTAAGAGCTCGAGGAGGGTATGAATATTTCATCTCTTTCATAGATGATTATTCAAGGTATGGTTATTTATACCTAATGAGTCATAAGTCTGAAGCCCTTGAAAAGTTAAAGGAGTACAGGACTGAAGTTGAGAACTTGTTAGGTAAGACCATTAAAACATATCGATCTGATCGAGGTGGAGAGTATTTGGACTTAAAATTTCAGAACTATTTGATAGAACATGGAATCTCGTCTCAACTCTCAGCACCAGGTACACCTCAACAGAATGGTGTATCTGAAAGGAGAAACAAAACCTTGTTGGACATGGTTCGATCTATGATTAGCTATGCTCAACTGCCTAGTTCTTTTTGGGGTTATGCAGTAGAGATTGCAATTTATATTTTGAATGTAGTTCCCTCAAAGAGTGTTTCTGAAACACCATTTGAGCTCTGGAGAGGGCGTAAAGCTAGTTTACGTCATTTCAGAATTTGGGGCTGTCCTGCACATGTGCTAGTGGCAAAATTATGCCTATTTGTAGGCTACCCAAAAGAAACAAGGGGTGGATACTTCTTCGATCCACAAGAAAATAAAGTGTTTGTTTCGACAAATGCTACTTTCTTAGAAGAAGACCACGTTTGAGAACACAAGCCACGCAGTAAAATGGTGTTAAGTGAACTTTCTGGTGAAGCTACGAATGAATCAACAAGAGTTGTTGATAAGGCTGGACCTTCAACAAGGGTTGTTGATGAGCCCAGTACACAGACTGGACCTTCAACAAGAGTTGTAGATGACCCCAGTGCATCTGGTCAAGCCCATCCTTCTCAACAGTTGAGAATGCCTTGACGTAGTGGGAGGGCTGTTACTTAACCTGAACGCTATCTGGGTTTAGCAGAAACTCCAGCTGTCATATCTGATGATGGAATCGATGATCCATTGACCTGACAGGCAATGAATGATGTGGACCATGACTAGTGGGTCAAAGCTATGGACCTAGAGATGAAGTCTATGTACTTCAGTCAAGTCTGGGATCTTGTATATCTACTTGAAGGGGTTAAACCCATAGGGTGCAAATGGATCTAAAAGAGAAAACGAGACGCAGTTGGGAAACTGCAGACTTTCAAAGCTCGACTAGTGGCAAGGGGTTATACCCAAATGGAGGGGGTGGACTATGAGGAAACCTTCTCCCCAGTTGCAATGTTATAGTCAATAAGGATTCTCTTGTCCATTGCCACATTTTATGATTATGAGATTTGGCAATTAGACGTCAAGACTGCTTTTCTGAATGGCAATCTTGATGAGAACATCTTTATGTCTCAACCAGAGGGGTTCATTGCTCAAGATCAGGAGCAAAAAGTTTGCAAGCATAGACGATCCATTTATGGGTTGAAGCAAGCTTCCAGATCTTGGAATATAAGGTTTGACACTGCTGTCAAATCTTATGACTTTGACCAGAACGTTGATGAACCTTGTGTTTACAAAAGGATTATCAATAGTTCAGTAGCTTTTCTGGTGTTGTATGTATATGATATTTTACTCATTGGGAATGATGTAGAATATCTAGCTGACATTAAAAAATGGCTATCCATTGAGTTCTAAATGAAAGATTTGGGTGAAGCTCAGTATGTTCCGGGGATTCAAATTATCAAGAATCGTAAGAACAGAACGTTAGCTCTGTCTCAAGCATCATATATAGACAAGATGTTGTCTAGATATAAGATGAAAAATTAGAAGAAGGGTTTACTGCCCTTCAGGCATGGAGTTCATCTGTCTAAGGAACAGTGTCCTAAGACACCTCAAGAAATTGAGGATATGAGACGGATCCCTTATGCTTCAGCTGTGGGCAGTCTTTTGTACGTCATGTTATGTACTAGGCCTGACATTTCTATGCAGTTGGGATAGTCAGCAGGTACAAGTCCAATCCATGGTTAGACCACTGGACTGCAGTTAAAAACATCCTCAAGTATCTTCGAAGAACGAGGGACTATCAGCTTGTGTATGGTTATAAGGATTTGATTCTTACAGGATACACAGACTCTGACTTTCAGATTGATAAGGATTCTAGGAAATCCACATCAGGGTCAGTATTTACCCTCAACGGGGGAGCTGTAGTCTGGCGTAGCATAAAGCAAGGATGCATTGCAGACTCCACCATGGAGGCCGAATATGTCGCTGCTTGTGAAGCAGCTAAGGAGGCTGTATGGCTACGAAAGTTCTTGATGGATTTGGAAGTTGTTCCAAATATGAACTTGTCAATCACCCTTTACTGTGATAATAGTGGTGCAGTGGCAAATTCTAAAGAACCTCGCAGTCACAAAAGAGGAAAGTACATAGAGCGCAAATATCATCTCATCAGAGAGATCGTGCAACGAGGGGACGTAATCGTCACGAAGGTAGCCTCTGCGCACAATATTGCTGATCCATTTACGAAGGCTCTCACGGCTAAAGTGTTCGAGGGTCATCTAGAGGGTCTAGGTCTGCGAGATATGTACATAGAATAATATAGAGAAAGTGGGAGAAGTGTAATGGGTATTGTGAATGCCCTAGTTTATTGTATTTATCTGTATTCGTACTTTTCATGTATTATACAGTATTAATACAAACTACTAGTCCTACTTCAATGATTATTCATTCAATTTTGATTGTTGATGTACATTGCCCACTAGAGTTTTAGTTCAAGTGGGGGTTGTTGAGTTTTGTGCCAAAAACTCGTAGAGAGTAAATGAAACAAATAAATCGATCTCAATAAAGCGTTATTTGAGTAATTCAGTAATTTGGTTATTGAATAATTGAGTTTTGCATTAATAAACCCTAAATCCAATAAACTAAGATCCAAGGTTGTTTAAATGAAACTTGGACTAGTATGTGGGGACATACAGGGATCAGTGTCCAAGTAACAACCTAAAAGGTCTATAGTATAGGGATAAGGCTAGGTACCTTATCCTTGTGACACTATGTGATACGACCCACCTTGTATTCGATACAGATGCAATGATCCAAAGCATCCATGTACGAGACATGCGGGTGGGGGTATCCTATGCAATGAGTTTGCATAAGACCGGACCGCGAAATGGTAACCACTAGATGTAACGTCGTGAACTAGTTTAAGTTTCTATTTCAATAGGATGACCTAGGTAACTCAATCTCAATCCTGAGTCTGTTATGAACCTCTTTCAGGAGGAATTGTCCTTAGATTTGTATGGGTGAGAGTGGCTAGTTCGCCGACTCAATAATCCTACCATTTCAGGGGCAAGACCGAAGCAGTACAAGATGGAATTCACTCCTTCCCCTATTGGGGTAAGTAGATGTGTGTTCCCTTATGGGCTGATTCCGGGGCTTGAACAAAGGCGCGCCGTCCTCTCCTGGCCCGAGAGGAACTCCTGTTTAGTGGTTGGACCCTAAACATCTTGTTCATTAGAGGTATCAGTGGTACTTAAGGAACCAGAGGTAACCTAGGGGTAAAATGATAATTTGACCCAGCTGGTGTTACGAACACAAGTGAAGGATTGACTTACTGCTTGGTCAATATCCATGGACACAAAAATATTGTAGAGTGAGAAGAGTGCAGTTGTGGGTCTTTAGTGGAGTGACCCACAGTTAACAAATGTTGACTAAACCTAGTTAATGAGTTTGGCCAATTAGTCTCGTATCGTTGGAGCTTCTGATCTGTAGGTCCATTAGGTCCCACTGGTAGCTCGTAAAAGAGACTTGAGGCAATTAAGTATAAATTGTAAATTGAAAGTGTTCAATTTATTTGAGGAATCGTATAATGTATATTGATGCATTATAATATAAAGTTTATGAAACTTTATAATATAATTTTTGAATTAATTTCAAAAATTAATTCTTGAGAGAAAATTTTTGAAAGAGTTCAAATAAATTTAATATGAATTGGATTCATATTAATTTTAATTTTAATAAAATCCCTAAGATTAAATATATGATATTTAATTGGGTAAATTAATTAATTATTGAATTAATTAATTATTTATTAAAATTAGAGACCTTTTCCTATTAGGAAAGAAAATATTTGAAAGAGTTCAAATAAATTTAATATAAATTGGATTCATATTAATTTTAATTTTAATAAAATCTCTAAGATTAAATATATGATATTTAATTGGGTAAATTAATTAATTATGGAATTAATTAATTATTTATTTAAATAAGAGACCTTTTCCTAGTAGGAAAGAAAATATTTGAAAGAGTTCGAATAAATTTAATATGAATTGGATTCATATTAATTTTAATTTTAATAAAATCCCTAGGATTAAATATATGATATTTAATTAGGAAAATTAATTAATTATTTATTAAACTTAGAGACTTTTTCCTATTAGGAAAAGATCTTCCTTTTCCTATTAGGAAAAAGGTCTTGGCATTTACCTATAAATAGGACCCTTGGGGTGGGGTGAAAGGCATCCCATTCATTCTCCTACTCTCAGAGAATTCCCCTCAAGGCTTCCTCTAGACTCCCACCAGTCTCCTGCCTCTAGAAGTCTCAGAGTCATACCGGTGTAGCCATAGTGGTGGTGTTCGCACTAGTTCGTGATTAATTCACAAGCAGTTGGTGAATTTAATCTGAGTCGTCAACGAGAGTAAGTAATTTGTTACTATATAAATTAGATTTAGATCTAATATTTTTGTATGCTTAGGCTTAATATAAATCTAGAATAGTTCTTAGTTTATTGCCAATGTATTTGTATTTTAGATTAAACAAAATTAATTACGAATCGGTCCCAATCACCTACTGTATTGGTATAAAGAATTGTCTTTAGATTGATTATTGATTTGGTTGATTATTATATGAAATGTTCACGAGATAGTTAAGAATTTTTTTTGATGACATTTACCTTGATTGCTTGTTTATTTATGGATCACATGATTATATGCTCCTCATAAATTAAAATGGATTAATTTCAAATTACTTCATATTTATTTCATAATGTCTATTGCATTGTTATTTAATTTTAAATAATTTCTTACATGTCATAAGAAATTGTTGAAAATCTATTGATTCTTTTGAATTTGAGTCTTATGAAATATACTTGATATTTTGATTCTTTATATTTTCTTAAAGATAGTATCATTTTTGGTTTATATTTGATGATTCAATCTTTAATGTTTAAAATTGTGGACCATCGATACATTACAATCGTTTGATTTTTTTTTATTTATTGGTTAATAATTAAAATTTGACTAGAATTAATTCTTGTAATTAAGTTGTCAGACAAGTTTAAAATTTTCTTAACTATCTCACTTTATACTTTATTGTTTGAGTTAAACTCTTACAATTGGTATTAAGGGTTGTTAGTTTGAAAATATTTTGAATTATTTAAATGTTTTATGAGCTTTAACGTATATTCTTGAATTAAAGCATTATGTTTTGATGATCTAGTTCTTAAGATTTATTATGTGTTATGCACAAGAGATGTTAAATTCCTTTTAATAGGGGGAGTACTTAAAAAAAATATTGTTCCTATTAGTTGTATATTCGAATTTATTTTATTTCTAAATGAAATGTGCTTTAATTGTAATAATTATTGACATATTTCATTTATTGATAAATCTTTCCTTTTATGAACTAAATTACTTTAAGATTATGGTTGTTATTGATGTATTGTTTTGTCTCTCATATTAGTATTTTGTTAATTTTTGGTATAATGCCTTTTTGCATAAAATCAATATATCTTTGCTTTAAATAAAATTCATATTGTACTAAATTATTTTATAAATTTAATTTTATAAATATTGATTTGATCCTATAATATGAATTAGATTCTATCAATTGGTATATGGTGTGAAACCTTTTAGTGTTAAATGTTTAAATATTTTATATATCTTGTTTTTTTTTTTAATTGGTATCTCATATTGCCTAAATGTTTGAGATTGTGTGATTAAGTACTTTGAATTGAATCCTATATTTGGTGTGTTTTTAAAGTGGTTTACTCTATTTGGAATATATTTATATAATGTTATTCTTTTTTAATATTTTTATTTGAGCCATTGAAAAAGTGATTAGAATTTAAATTATTCATTATATTGATATATGAAACTCCATGAAATCCTCTTAACATTTTTATTGGAGTTTGCTTATTTTTTTAGGGAGCAAATGCCTTTTAAAAATGAGATATTTTTTGTGTGTTTAATTGTGAACTAATTATTTGTGATATTTCTAAGTAATTATGAATTATCCTTTTGTAATATTTATTTAGTATGTGAAATTCAAGTATTTATTAAATTGAGTAATGTTTGGTTGTTCCTCATTTGCAATATTTACTATGTCTCATATATTTATGGGGAGTTCTTATTCATTTGTCCAAATATTTATATGATTCACTTGTTTAGGGGGAGCTACATATGTTTTGTGAAAATATTACGATCGTGTATCTTTGTTATAGAGATGTTCGTTGATTTATTGAGATAAATTATTGTCTCTGTGAAATTGAGATTGTGTGCTTTGATGTATTGTTGAATATGTCATATTTCTTGAATATTTTTGTTCAAATTGATTGACTTCATTGTTTAGGGGTGTGCTTAAATGAACTTATTGTTATTACTTGCTTCATTATTGTTTTGAGGGGGAGCTTTAACTTTCAATTATTATTTTGAGAAGAAGTCTTATATTATTATGACTAGGGGAGCTTCTACTTTAAATTGTTATCTTTTGATGATAACAAAAGGGGGAGAATTTAGAAAAATATATTTGATGTTAAATGAATAAATACAATGTTTACAGATTGAATTCTTTCGATAGCATTATTTGAAGGTGTTAATATCTAAAAAGCGGAAGCAATTTTGGATCTTAGGCACATAAGTAGCTCAATTTGATCAATTAAGACATGTTGTTCATATGGAGAAAAACAGAGACAGATTACCAACCTTGATTCAATGGAGAAATTGGTTGGATTTCCTTCTTGTTTTTCTTCACCAACGAGTCACGAACCACCAAATGATCTTCCTTGCTATCCTCAAGCCTTTGGAACGGATTGTGGGATCCTCAAGTGATGAAATTGAAGCGAAAAAGCTTGAAGAACAAGCTTATGAAGATGGGTGATGTGAGTATGGATTTTGGCAGAAATTCAGTAGCTTTTCAAGTTTAATTCTTTCAGTCTTCTTCTTCGGTTATATAGAGGGAATGAACATTAAGAAAAGGCCCAGGGATTGACACCAATTCAACTCCAATTTAGTGGAGTATGGAGTGACTTAAGAGAGGGGAGTGCATGAGTTTAGTCACCATGCACTCCACCTCAAAAAAATCAAATTTAATTTGATTTTAAATAATTCAAGATTATCTTGAATTAATTCGTTTTAATTATTTAATTTTTAATAATCTGAATTTTTTAAAATAAATTTTCAATTTTTCAATTTTTCAATGTTAAATTAATTCAAAATTAATTTAAAATAATTATTAATCAAATAATTAATTATTAATTTAATATCTTAATATTAAATTAATATTTTGTCACCATTCCCGAACATTTCCGAAATGTCATTTTCAATCATAAATCCATATTCATATATTTCAATATTTAAATCATATTTAAACATTAAATATCTCACATACTTGATTTTCACAAAACCTGACGTTCTGACAACACCTATCACCTCTGTTCATTTTTCTCAACATGAACTTAAAGTAATTCATATTTTATCCATCATATTGTTCCAAAGGTTAGTCTCGAGCTAGCAAGGGGACCTAATGGACTTACAGATCATGGGCTTCAACGGTACGAGGTTAAACTAGCCAAACTCTTTTAACTACAGGGACACTCCACTATAGCCTAGTAGTTGAACTCCCCTCACTGTAGATATATTTCCATCCACTCAATATAACCATGATTAGTAAGTCAATCCTTCACTGGTCGTTCGTTGCTATAGACAAGTCAAATGTTCGTTTTACCCCTATAGTACATCTGATAACTTGCAAAAAGCAAGTTATTTCTCCCTTAAAATTAAACTAAATAGGGCTGAAAAGATCCAAGTTGCGTTGATGTAGCGCATATTAGTGAGGGAATTGCGATAGCTAATCTTGGAAGGAAGTATTTTTAGATGCGGTAGGAAATTGTGTGATTTTAGCCTCTAATGCATGAAAATTGTAGTTGTTTCTTTGCCCATGTTTTCTCAAGCACAGGGGCAGATCCCAGAGCAGTTCGTACGATGAAAGCTGGAAAAGATGATCGCGCTGACGTGTGACTGATGTGCAAGCTGGCGAAAGATGACTGGGGCACGCAAGCCAATTTCTTGGAGAAGTCAACTTCCTCAGCCTATAAGAAGCAGCCAGCTGCCAAAGAAGAAGGGGGGGGGGGACAAGAGCACTCAGCTGAAGAAAGGAACCAGAAGAGAAGAGAGATTTTCTTGTCGCAAAACATTATTGCGATAGAATGTATTGCGTTGTGTTTTTTTGTCTTAATATGAGCTAATTTACTTTTATCAAGGCTTAGGTTAGGCACCCATGCGATGATAGGTTTATTCTTTATGCGTACATTTTGAATGAATGAGAAATTAATGCTTTCTGCTTAGATGCGATGATATTTTCATTACTAACTCCCGCTTGGCGAGCTAGATGCGGTAGCAGCATGATAAATCCCTGACAGGTAATGCATGTGGAACTATCTAAGTAGAGCAAGTTAGCGCATTGCATGTAGTCTTGGTGGTGTTAAAACTAATGTTGCCGCAATAAGATAGTGCACGAATGAGCTTAGACTGTTTTATGACTAACACAATCACTTGCAAGTCATTAGAGAACAACACTAACGCATGAACGAATTGAACAAAACAGTTGTTAGTTCTCCGCCAAATGCATGAGTAGTACCGGTAGGGAATCACATGTGTATTTCTCACTTAAGCATTAATGGATCAATTACGCAAAATATGCGCTTTAAGATAGGCTAGTAACGCATGTGGTTGCGGTAGCAAAAGCCTTGATAGCCTTGTCATCTGTTATTTCTTCTAATCCCATCGCATAGTTTATGCTCTCATCACTGTTAATTCATTACATCTATTTTCACTCAACTCTCTTTAAACTTGTAATACCATGCGTGCTAGTGTTTAGTAGAGAAGTTATTAAAAGTCTTTTGAAGGTATTCATATAACACATGCGGAAGAAATTGAAGATCGAAAGCACTTAACTCTATTAATTTTACTCCTAAAACATGCTAGTTCTAAAGAAAACAGAACAGAAAGATAAAATGAACCAACCTCTTGTAGCTCAAATATGTGATCCTCCTTGTAGTGTTTTCTTCTTCAATCTTTCTTGGACAACCTCTAGAGTCTTCCCTACTATTCTCCGGACCAAGAACGACTTGTGGGAGTCTATAGAGATAGGGAATGGGAAGGGAATGCTTGAAGGATCAAGCTCTATGGAGATATGTGAAGAGAGAGTGATTGAGGCACAATTTCAGCAGCATAACATTAAGGTAAATGTTGTATCTTTTCACAATCTGATTCTTCCTCTACTTATAGAGGGAATCCATGCAAGGAGGAGCCTCAAAATGCAAGACACATGGTGGTGACTTGGGTGAAAGTGGAAGCTAGGTGTTCAAGCAACACTACATGCAAGATTGCATGAATGTGGTGTAATTCTACTTCGAGCCTTCATGCAAGAGTGGAGTTACAACACTTTCCACTATCTTATGATTCAAAATCATATTTCAAATTTGTATTTTTTATATTAATTTCAATTCAAAATTGAAATTAATCAATTTTGAAGCTTGCCCAACTAATTATGCATGATTAATCAAATTAATCATCTTAATTTTGTGCATCTATTACACATGAATCTTAATTCATGTATATATAGTATTTAAAACTCTTTTAAATACTTTATCTTTCATTTTCTAATTTAATTCATAATTAAATTATATAGTCAAACACAATTTTACGGTAATACCCTTTTTTCCGATTTTGAAGGATTCAAAGAATCCTTTCACATTGTTCTAGGCTTTATTCCGATATGAGCTAGTAGGGGGACCTAATGGACCTATAGATCATGGGCTCCAACGATTCGAGGCTAACCAACTAATCTCATTATCCAAGCTAGCAAACATTCGTTAACTACCGGGACACTCCACTATAGCCCGATAGTTGCACTCCCCTCACTATAGATATATTTTCGTCCACTTTATTTAACCATATTCAATAAGTCGATCCTTCACAGGTTGTTCATAGCTATAGCTAGGTCAAATAACTGTTTTACCCCTACAGTACTTCTTATTCCTTAAGTTCCACTAATCCTCTAATGAACAATCGGTTTGTGGTCCAACCATCAAACCTAAGTCCCTCTCGATCCAACGAGAGGGTGGGGCCCCTTGTTCAAGATCCTGGAGTTAGTACTTAAGGGAACAACCTCTCTACTATCCCTGAAATGGGTAGGAGAGAATTTCGTCTTGCGAGACCATGTCCCCAGCTATCTATTCGATCTTATCCCCAAAATGGTAGGCTTGTTGAGTCGACGATGCTGGCCACTCTCACTCATGCAGATCAAAGGATAATCTCGTATAAACAGGAGTTCATAGTTAGCTCAGGATTAAGAACGAGTTACCTAGGTCATCTTTGAGAAATAGTCAGTTTCTTCAGTAAACGGTGTTATAAAGAGATAGTGACTTATTTCGTGGTCCAGTCTTATGCAAACTCATTGCATAGGACGCCCCCACTCGCATGTCTCCACATGAACGACTTAGGATCTCATCGTTTGTACTTAATTCAAAGTGGGCCGCATCCATAGTGTTCCCAGGACAAGGTACCCAACCCTATCCTTTTACTATAGACTATTCTGACTATAAACTTGAACTTGATCCTATGATATGTCTCTACATATAGTTTGAGTATTCATTTTATAGCCAAGGATCTTAGTTTATTGGATTTAGGTTAATCATTCGCAATTTACATATTCAATAACATCTTTTATTGAATAACCTCAATAACGTCTTTATTGGAAATAGAATATGTTTAATGATTTACAAACTACGAGTTTAAAGGTCATTAAACCCAACAAACTCCCACTTGGACTAGAAACTCTAGTGGGGTACAGGAAGTTAGGTGTGAGAGATACATAAAGACAATAAACTAGGGCATCAACCATACCCTTACATTTCTCCCACTTGCCCTAGACTAACAAAGCTCGTAGTCCTAGATTAACTAGGTGACCGTAAAAAACTTTAGCAGTGAGAGGCTTTGTAAACGGATCAGCCATGTTGTGCTCCGAAGCAATCTGCGTGACGATCACATCTCCTCGTTGCACGATCTCCCTGATGAGATGATATTTGCGCTCAATATGCTTTCCTCGCTTGTGACTTCGAGGTTCCTTAGAGTTTGCAACTGCTCCACTGTTATCACAGTAGAGGGTGATAGGCAGTTGCATATTTGGAACAATTTCCAGTTCTGTTAGGAATTTTCTTAGCCATACTGCCTCTTTTGCTGCTTTGCAGGCGGCTACGTATTCTGCTTCCATGGTAGAGTCAGCAATGCAACCTTGCTTAATACTCCTCCATACTACTTCTCTTCCATTTAGAGTAAGCACAGCTCTCGATGTTGATTTTCTTGAATATATATCGGTCTTAAAATCTGAGTCAGTGTATCCTGTAAGGATCAGATCCTTAGCTCCATACACGAGCGTATAATCCCTAGTTCTCCTTAGATACTTGAGGATGTTTTTAACGGCAGTCCAATGCGCAAGTCCAGGATTAGACTGATATCTGCTGACAATTCCTACGACATAGCATATGTCGGGTCTGGTACACAGCATGGCATGCATCGAACTACCAACTGCTGATGCATAGGGAATACGTCTCATTTTCTCAACTTCTTGAGGTGTCTTAGGACTTTGTTCCTTTGACAGGTGAACCCCGTGCCTAAAAGGTAATAACCCTTTCTTCGAGTTATGCATCGAATATCGTACCAACATTTTGTCGATATATGATGCTTGAGACATGCTAGCATTTTGTTCTTTCTATTTCTTATGATTTGAATGTCCGGAACAAATTGAGCCTCACCCAAATCTTTCATTTGGAATTGAGTCGTTAGCCATTGTTTTACGTCAGCCAGGAATCCTATATTATTCCTAATAAGTAGGATATCATCTACGTATAGAACTAGAAAAGCTACAGTGGATTTGACGATTTTCTTGTAAACACAAGGTTCGTCAACATTCTGCTCAAAACCATACGTTTTGATCGCAGTGTCAAAACGTATATTCAAGGATTTTGATGCTTGTTTTAATCCATAAATGGATTGTTTAAGTTTTCAAACCTTTTGCTCATCACCCTGGACTATGAATCCCTCTGGTTGAGCCATATAGATAGTCTCTTCAAGATTGTCGTTCAAAAAGGCTGTCTTGACATCCATTTGCCATATTTCATAATCATAAAATGTGACAATGGATAAGAGTATTCTAATCGACTTAAGCATGGCAACAGGGGAAAAAGTTTCTTCAAAATCCACTCCTTCCCGCTGGGTAAAACCCTTTGCCACAAGTCGAGCCTTAAAGGTTTGAACCTTACCGACTTGGTCTCGTTTTCTTTTGTAGATCCATTTGCAACCAATAGGTTTTACCCCATCTAGCTGCTCTACAAGTTCCCAGACCGAATTGAAGTACATTGACTCCATTTCGAGATCCATGGCTTTGATCCACTGGTATTTATCAACATCATTCATTGCCTGATTAAAGGTCAATGGATCCTCTATACCATCACCATATATGATGGTTTGAGTTTCTGTTAAACCCATGTAACGGTCAGGTTGTATTATAACCCTCCCACTACGTCGAGGCTCTCTCACTATTTGAGATGGATGTGTTTGATCAACAACTTTTGATGGACCAGCTTGATCAACAACTTTTGTAGATTATTTTGTAGTTTTTCTTGAAATCTCATCTAATACTAGTTTACTGCGAGGTCGAGGATCTTTTATGTGATCTTCCTGAAGGAATGTAGCGTTTGTCGATACAATCACTTTATTTTCCTAAGGATCGTAAAATAGACCACCTTTTGTTTCTTTAGGATATCCCACAGACAGGCACAGTTTTGAATGTCGTTCCAATTTCTTTGGGTTCTGCACCAACACGTGTGCAGGGCATCCCCAAATTCTGAAGTGACGTAAACTACCTTTACGCCCTCTCCATAGCTCATAGGGTGTTTCAGAAACACTCTTAGAGGGAACCATGTTCAAAATGTAAACAGCAGTCTCTACTGCATATCCCTAGAACGAATCAGGCAATTGAGCATAGCTCATCATTGATCGAACCATGTCTAACAAAGTTCGGTTTCTCCTCTCTGATACACCATTTTGTTGTGGTGTAGCAGGGGCTGAGAGTTGGGACGTGATTCCATGTTCTATCAAATAGTCTTGGAATTGTAGATCCATATATTCTCCACCTCGATCTGATCGTAGTGTTTTAATCTTTTTACCTAAGTGGTTCTCAACCTCGGTCTTGTACTCTTTGAACTTTTAAAGGGCTTCAGACTTGTGATGCATAAGGTAAAGGTAGCCATACCTTGAATAATCATCAATGAAACTGATGAAATATTCATACCCTCCTCGTGCTTTGACATTCATGGGACCACAGAGATCCGAATGCACGAGTTCTAAGGGTTCTTTGGCCCTATAACCTTTTTCCAAAAAAGTTCGTTTGGTCATTTTTCCCTCGAGGCAGGACTCACATGGTGACAACGAGTCATCTTCTAACTGATTTAGTAGTCCACTCTTTACCAATCTTTCAATCCTATTGCGATTTATGTGGCCTAATCTCAAGTGCCAAAGATAGGTATTGGGAGAAACGTTTCGCCTTTTGCTTTGAGTTTCCGCTACTTTAAACATTTCCATATTAAAAATAGCTTTAACTTGAATTGGCCTTAACACGTATAAGTTACTTTCAAGTTTTGCAGAACATATATGCATACCTCTTTTGTTAACAAACACTTCATTAATATCAAAAGATATTTGGTATTCATGTTCAATCAAACAAGAGATAGATATTAAGTTCCTTTTTATATCGGGAACGTACAAGACATTTTCAAGTAATAAGAATCTATCTCCAAAAGACAACTTGAGAGTTCCTGAAGCTCGGGCTGAGACAACCTCTCCTGTTCCAACTCTGAGAGTTACCTCGCCATCTACCAGCATGTGCCAAGAACTAATTTCCTGTAAAGAAGAGCATACATGGTTAGTCGCTCCTAAATCTAATATCCAGGCAGAGCTATCTTGCTCAACTAAACATGTTTCAGTAACGAGCAAATCAAATTTACCTTGTTTTTCTTTTTCAACCTTCTTTTCCGCAAGGTATTTAGGACAATTGCGTTTCCAATGTCCATCTACGTTACAATGGAAACATTTTCCTTTATCTGCAGCTTTTGTTTTTGCCTTGCTTCCCATTGGAGATTTTCCTTTCCCTTTTTCCTTCTTTTTCTTCATCTGAATACTCTTATTCTTAGAAGTGGAAGGTCCAGACTTGGTTCCTGAAGATGATCCTTTTTGGAACCTCTTGGTGGTGGCAACATTTGCTTCCCCTTCTTTTCCCCTTTTGGTGAGACTTTGGTAGGTCTGGAGCTCGTTCAACAAAGTAGTCAGGTTATAGTCTATTTTGTTCATGACAACGTTTGTCCTGAACTAAATGAAGCTCTTCGGAAGAGACTCCATTATAAAACTAACTTGACTACCCTCGTTTATGGTAGCACCGTTTACTTCAGCGATATTTAACTGAACCATCATGTTCAGAACATGTTCCCTAACAGAAGCACCTTCCTTCATTCGGGAATTGTAAACATTCTTGAGAGCTTCATGTCTAGTTTGTGCGGACGGTTGTCCAAACATACCTTGCAACGAAGTCATGATCTCCCTTGCGGTGACCATCCTCTCGTGCTTTTTAGACAAGACATCTGAAATGCTTGCTAAGATATAGACTCTTGCTTTTTCATTTGCGCGAGTCCATTTCTCATATGTTTCCCGAACAATTCGGTTTGTTGACGAGCCAGGGTTTGGTGGACACTCTTCGGTTAGGACAAACCTAAGATCCTCGATTACTAGTATGGTATTCAGATTAGACTTCCATGTTCCATAATTATCCTCGTTAAGCTTATCCGAAGCGAGTAATTGAACTAGTGAGCTAGACATGCTGAAAAAATTAAACAAAACTATTAGTAATAAGCTAATTAACCATTTTTGACAAAATCCAACCAGGTTTTAACAAAGTAATAATGTACCCAAGATTATTATTTTGCAACGATACTTTAGTGAGTTAGAGCAACCACTACCGAGGGGTAGTCAATTACTCTTTCACTAAACCAAGACATTCTTGACTAAATACTAATTCCAGAATAACTCTTATTCCTATAGTGGTTTAGTCATCGTTACATTTGGTCAGGAATATACTAACACTTAGTAACCCTTGTAAGTGTGACCCGCCGTTTTAAGAATACAGAGAACGACCCCAACAATGCTACCGAATGAAAAAGCTAATGTTGGAAATGGTCCTAAGTAATCCTATCCATTTCTGGAGTTTGCGTTGTTCCGATCTCCATGTTACAACCCTCCGAATGGTTAGAAGCTCTAGGGCATACAAGCAGGCGGAACATGGAAATCTCACGGTGCAACCTAACGAAGGAGACCGTAGGATGTGTTGACACACTTCCTTCACTCACTTACTATAAATACTTTCTCGATTCACCTCAGTTGAGGTATAATCAACATGAGGCCAAGCATAAATCTCATGTTGTGAACAAAAGGAAGAATGTGAAAGGGAAATGGATTTGATATATCTCTCCCCTCCCACTGAGTATTTTAAACGGTTTTGGGTATACTTATACTTAGGCATATTCCGACTAATTGAATAAACCCTAAGTCTAAGTTTATTTTCACTTACGATGTCTAGGTGATAACGATAAAAACCTCACATCACACACGTGCATGCTCATAAAACTGTGTTAACTTTAACTCCAAGAACCGGCTCGATGCCCAGGTAGGAGGTGTTCCGTAAACCGCCAACTTAAATACCTCCAGCCTTAGACAACATCTTGTCGGGTGAGTTCTCTTGTAACCTATGTTTTACAAGCTTATCGACCTATTTGAATCTAATTGAAATTGATCGAGAATTTGGATTCAAATTAACCCTAAGTGAGCATGCACCTTTTTCTTTGTTATAGATTTTAAATTTCTATGTGATTTATAACAACTATAAATCTAATCTATAACATCCTTTCCATTTGATTATAACACTTATAAACAAAACTAAGGAAATTTCATGCTTCATGCTAGGTTAATTTTATCCTTTAATATATAACTTTTATATAAATTAATCAATTTGAAATTAACCAATCAAGCATGAATCTCCCTAAATTAATACAACACTTATATTAATTAAACATGAAATTTCCATCATGCATTTGATATTATTAATAACTCTTATTAAAAATAAATTAATGCATGATCATGCTTTCCTATGGTGGGGTTTTAAAACTATATGACATGCTTCAAAATGCACATACAATTCATCTAATTTAATCATACATTCAACAATGCATAAATAAATTAAAAATAAGCTAAAATCGATTGGTTTGGCAATTTAAAACAAACAATTAACTAATTATTACAATAATAATTATTAAAAAACTGCTTGTAGCGATCCTGAGCTCCACGAAACATCTCGAACCGCCCCTCCATGGACTGAACCGGCCTTGTAATGTGAGTAAAGGGACTGAACCAGCTGCAGCAGACCGAATCGGACCCCAACTGAAGCTGCTGAACCGAATCGGATTTCTGGGAAATCAGTGCTTGGAAATTGTGTTCTACAGCGACGGGACGCTACTTGAACAACGTCCCGACGCTCTCGCGACCAGCAGCCACTGTATGCAGTTTTCTGCTCGTGTCTTCTCCTGTTTTCTTCGATTTTACAACCTATACTGATAAGGAAAAAAGCAATCAAGGAGACCAAACGAGAAGTTTACAAGAATTCCAAGCTCAACCAGCTCAATCAAGCTCAAATGAAGCTTCATGGGTGTCAACTCCAATTCAATCCAGATTCATCCATCATATTTAATGCATTATGTACCTATTTAATTCATGTATTTGTATTTATGATGGTTCATGTATGGATTTTAAGGGTTAGGGGTTGAATCTAGGCTACATAGGTGAAGGGTTGTGTCCTTTCAATTAGTATAAATTGAGATGTAATTTGTCATTTGAACAAGTTGAAGTTGAATTTGAATGAAATTTCATATTGAGTTTAGTCTCTCTCAAGCTTTTATGCTTTCTTTGTGTTCTTGTGTTTAGAATGCATGCCTAGGACTTTCAATCTAGTCTGATCAATTAGATTGTGAAGAGTTCGAAATCTTGAAGTTAGGAACGAGTTCTCCTTTCTTCTTGATCTTTGATCATCCTTCCAAGCAAATCTGTTTAACTTTCTTGGGGTTGTCTTATCATTTGGTCAATGGGGAGATTCATCCATCATATTTAATGCATTATGTACCTATTTAATTCATGTATTTGTATTTATGGTGGTTCATGTATGGAAAAACATAGGTCGTTGTTGACGAGTCTTCTTCGCACCTAATTGGCTATTTTGACCCCGAAACTGACTGGGCAACCTTCCAGCACCTATTTCGCAGCTCCTCAACCATTTTCTACACTATATAAGCTCGAGATTCGAAGTCAAATTCAAGAAGAACTCACTTGGAAGAAAAGGGTGATGCCAGAACCCTTGCTCGACGCCAATGAGTAGGGATGCCCGAGGTCCTTCTAAGATGACCAAATTCTAACCCGAGAAAGAGTTAGACATCAAACCTTGTGGTTTGTAGAGAGTTTCACCCATTCTCACTTGTAAAAGCGAGATAGTGGAGTGTCTTAGCGAACTCTAGAAGGATTGAGTAAATATAAAAACCCATAATATTTAGCTATCTCCTTTATTTCCAGCTCTTGAATCTTTTCATTATTCTATATTCTTTACATTATTATTTCAATGAAAATGTGTTCACTTGCTTTTTATCCCATCATGAGTAGCTAAATCCCGTTGAGGGGTTCAATGTGGTGAATTCCCTTAGGGTTTAATGGTTTGAAAGTGTTTTATTTACTTAAGTTGTGTCTAATGCATGTCATTCTTTATTGAATATCATTCTGATCTTCCTGAGTTTAATTTGATCACTTAGACTTTGCATGCTATGTGAGTTTGATCTCGAAAGGGACAAATGATATTGGTTCTCATAAAGGTGATATAGGAGAAAAAGCTCGAAAGAGATTGTTCGGCGGTAGAGGGCAAGCTGCCTAAGGCACCCTATATCGACTATAGGGTTATAGGTTGCATTCGTGAATTATCTATGTCTGAGTCGAGTCACAGAAATGTGCATAACGGTACTCGCTTAGCCTCCTAACGGTTTTTGGAAACAAGGGCCAAATAGAAGTTAAATCTGACCCAATGCATTGAGTACACTTAAGTTAGATATTGCATGACTATGGTTATTACCCTAGGGATGAATCCATGTTGAATACCTCATTTTATCTTATTGTTATTCTTTATTATTTTATTGCTTGTTTTGTTTATCTCTTCAAAAACCCAATCACTCAACTTATTTTCTTTGGTTACCTTTTTCAAAAGCAATCATTTGAACAGTTTCTTCACCAAATCTAAATTTGCAGTTTAGTCCTCGTGGGATCGATACCCTTGGAATACTTTTAAGGTTTTTTATTACTACGTGCGACAGTGTATACTTGCACTAAGTGTTAGCTTAATTATTCTTTATTATTATGATTCATCTTATCTCACATTCCATTCATTCAGCGAACGACGCACCAAGTTTTTGGTTACGTTGTCGGGGACCAAAAGTGAAATTAGATGTGTTTTTGAAATTGCGATCAGATTGCGACCGCATTTATGTCTCAAAGGGAATTTGACTTCGGTTTGCATTTTTTTTTCTTTTGCAGGTTGGAGTTAGTGCATGAACAAGGGGTGTCCACTCCTTGACATTGATCCAGAGATAGAAAGAACCTTTCGTCGTTGAAGGAAGGAACAGAGACGAAAGAAGAAGGAGCAACAAGAGTTGAGCGCACATGAATCTCTAAAGGAAGCATCTTACATTCAAGAGTTTCCAATGGATCCTCCTGGAGTCGAGCCTCATGTTGATCCACAAGATCGTGGAAGGGAGCAGAATGGAGGGATAATTCCTCCTGTTCCTCCAGTTCCACTGGTGCCACAACAAGAAAACCCGATCTACATTGCGGAAGATCAAAATCGAGCAATAAGGGACGACGCTTTACAAGTTTTCCAGACACTAAATCCAGGAATCTTGGAGCACCGATTGATGCTCCACAATTTGAACTTAAACCTGTGATGTTCCAGATGTTAAATACGATGGGCCAATTCTCAGGACTTTCAAATGAAGATCCACACAAGAATATTATGCTATTCCTGAGAGTATGCAGTTCTTTTAAAGTCACAAGAGTGCCAGAAGATACTTTAAAGCTAAAACTTTTCCTGTTTTCTTTACAGGGAGATGTTGAAGCCTAGTTGGATTCATTTCCTCCAAACTTCATCACCTCTTGGAATGATTTGGCGGAGAAGTTCTTGGAGAAGTTTTTTCCCTCCAATAAAAATGCCAAGTACAGAGTAGAAATCATTGCTTTCAGACAAACATACAACGAACCTTTAGATGCAGCTTGAGAAAGATTCCAAAGGCTGGTTTGAAAGTGTCCACACCATGGGCTGCCTGCGTGCATTATTTTGGAGCATTTTTACAGTGGGTTAGATCAAGCTTCAAAGGCACTAGTAAACGCATCTGCCAACAGATTTTTTCTGAAGAAGTCTGCTAATGAGGCGCATGCTATTCTAGATACCATAGCCACCAACAATCGACATTGGGGAGAAAATGAACCAACAACCATTTTGAAAAATCCAGTGAAAGCAGTGGAGACAGAGGCCAACTCTACGATGCAAGCCCAGATAAAAGCCATCCATAGCATGATGATGGGCATGTCCATGAACAATCAAGCCAACATAGCCCCTGCCGACGTTGTCTCTTCTATCTGTTGTCAGGTATGTGGTGAGGAACACATCGCTGATAATTGTCCACTAAACCCTGCATCTGTTTTTTATGTAGGTCCACAAGGAAATCATAACCAAAATAGATGGAATCCTTATTCGGCTACATTCAACCCAGGATGGAGACAACATCCAAATTTTTCTTGGGGAGGACAAGCCGGGTCGAGTAATTCCAACACTCATCATTTTGGAAAGCAACCTACACAACAACAGACGCAGAAAAACTTCCAACAAGTTCCAGTGCAGAGTCAAGAGTCCAATCTAGAGACTCTTAAGAAGGAACGATGCTGCAGTAAGGAATTTGGATGTTCAGCTTGGACAAATTGCTCAGGGAGATTAAGAATGGACCTCAAGGGACGTTGCCTAGCAAAACCGAGACCCCACACAGAGAAGGCAAGGAGCAATGCAAGATAGTGACCCTAAGAAGCGGATTAGGATACGATGGACCAAAGTATCCAGGAAGCCAAGAAGCAGAGATCCCAGTTGAAGCTCGAGAAAAGATTTGTGAAAAGAAGTCAGACAATACCACAGATGTTTCAAAGAATAAAGAAGAAAAAGTAGAAAAGACCAAGGAGCCTGAAGCCTTGGTAGAGAAAGAAGAAAAATCAATGTTGGAAAAAAAGCAAGGAAATGCGACCGCAAATGCGATCGCAAAACCTCAGAAATTTGTGATAGACCCATATTATAGACCACCTCCTCCGTATCCACAGAGATTCAAACATGCCTCACAAGATGTATAGTTCAAGAAGTTTTTAGATGTATTGAAGCAGTTGCACATCAACATACCATTAGTGGAGGCACTTGAACAAATTCCTACATATGTGAAGTTTCTAAAAGATATCCTATCAAAAAAGAGAAGGTTGGGGGAATACGAAATGGTTGCACTCACATAATGTTCCAGTGCACTGGTAAAGAACTAGATTCCTCCCAAACTTAAAGATCCAGGAAGCTTTACAATTCCATGCTCTATAGGAGGCAGGGATGTAGGCAGAGCTCTATGCGAATTAGAAGCTAGCATCAACTTAATGCCATATTCGGTTTTTAAGCAGTTAGGGATAGGTGATGCACGACCAACAACTGTGACCCTATAGTTGGCCGACCGATCACTTACGCATCCCATTGGAAAGATTGAAGACATATTGGTTAACGTTGATAAGTTTGTTTTTCTTGCAGATTTCATCATCTTAGACTGCAAAACCGACAAAGACATTTCGATCATCTTAGGACGACCGTTCCTAGCCACTGACAGAACCCTAATAGATGTCCAGAAGGGAGAATTGACCATGAGGGTCAACGATCAGCAAATCACGTTTAACGTGATGAGTGCAATGAAGTACCCTGGAGATTTCGAGGAATGTTCAATGATCGATGAAATTGATGAACTTTCTCAATTTACTTTACAGGAAATAATGAAGAAAGAAAATTTGGAGGATGTACTTGGAGATGAAGAATTGGACGAAAAATGTGAGAAAAAGATTGAAGTGGAAGAAATCAGTCAAATCATGAAGCGACAAAGGATAAAACCATATTGGGGAAGAGGCTTCGAGGATGAGGAAGCCCATGTCTCCGTGATTGATTTGGTATGACTTCTACACCTTGAATTAATTTTTGTAGATTATTTGGGTTTATAAATAGTAATCTAGACTAGAGTTCCAAAATATAGGGGCAAAAGTAAAAACTCTGTCTAGGAAAATCCTGTATAGGAAAGGGTATTTAAGATGACCATTGGGAACACCTTTTCCTGGGGATTTACCTGGGAGTTTTGAAAATTCCATATTATTTTGAGCCCGATCTAGTGTTAAAATAAAAGCAGAAAAATGATAAAAGCGTAAGTTTGTCTTGAATAAATGATTTTTGATCAAGAGGGAACTTTGTCTAAGGCCAGTCCTGCCTAGCCTGAGGTATTTAAGCTGACCATTGGGAACACCTCTACCTGGGGACTTACCTGGAAGTTGAATTGATCAAAACATTTCCTTAATTCCTTTTAAATTGAGAAAAATGAAAAAATATAGAAATAAATCATGATTAAGCACATGAGCTTTCTAACTTGTTTATGAGTGTTTCAGAGAAAAGGAGAAAGCAAAGGAAAAGAGAAAAGGCAGAAAAGGGAGTCACGAAAATCGTTTGGCCTGCACGTGACCTAATTAGAAAAGTATAAATAGCTTGACTTAAGTTCTTTTTCTCTTCACCAAACACTAAGCCTTTGCATTCAAGTCAAACCCTCAAGCTCTCCATACTCTCTCCATCGTGAAACTAAAAGACCCACAAATAAGAAGATGAAGAACACTCAAGGATCATCATCCTCACGCAAGAACACTCGTTCTCAGAGTGCTCAAGCAACCCACGAAGCTGGAGCTAGCGTGCGACGACAAGAGGAGAACCCCGAAGCGCCCATGCAAGGCACACGAAGGACGAGACACACGGGATTCTCGCCAGCGATCGTGAAACAAGCGCCCAACGCTCCAACTCCATCCTCTTCGATAATGCCGGCTAGTTTGAGGGAGATGCCGAGTTCATCTACATCGAGACAGTTCACGCGCGCCACCGCCGTCCATCAAACCCAAAAGCCTGCAGATCCAAAGTTCAAGAAACGCTCGCGGGAGTGGTTTGCAATGATTCGGGAGATGAGAGCCAAGAGACGTGCTGCCCTTGAAGAAGAAAGAAGTAGGCAAGATGAAGAAAAAGCCGCCAAGGCAGCTGAAAGCTCTCGGCAAGGAGAAACTTCAATGGGTAAGGTTTCTGAACCTTCAACTAACCCTTCTCTATCTTGCAGGACTAAACCCGTTGTTACTTATAGCGCAAGAAAGAGGAACCCGAAGAAGGTTGTGTCTGAAAGGCCATTAAAAATTGAGCCCCTCAAAACCGCAAGGATGCCTCCCGACGTATTCGAAGGAATAATCCGCCAAGCTGTGGCAAAGGCCCTTGACATTGCTGAGGGATACAAGGCTGAACAGGATGCTCTGAAAGATGTTGAAGCGGAGAGGGAGATGGAAAATCAAAAAATGACTTAGGAGGATGAGTTTGCAAAGAAAAGAGATGAGGAAGAAGAGAAAAGAAGGAGAGAAGAAGAACAAGAGGCCGAGAGGGCCTTAGGAGCTGAGGAAACAAGAAAATATGAGGAAAACCTCAGGAGGGCAGCCATGGATTTGCAACTCCTTGAGGAAGAGAAAAAGAGACGAGAAGAAATAAGAGAAAATGAAAAAAGAAGAAAGGAAGCGGAAGACTTCCTTGCAGCCTTTGAGCCACTCCACAAGGCTCAAAGTGAGGCTGAAGCACTGCAAGGAAGGGTAGAAGAAAATGCCCAACAGGGGCCAACAAAAGAAAATTTTGAAAAAGAAAAAGAAAGAGAAGTGGAGAATGAAGGCCAGAATGCGACCGCATTTGGGCCGCATTCTGTAGAAGGCCTAGCCGAGGCCACTGTTGATCAGCCAGCTGAAGAGGTTTTTGAGACTATATTCACAAATGTCCCACCAGCTGCTGATAGCACCTCTTCGGGAGAGAAGAGGGAAGAAGAGGAAAAAGAAGACGAGGAGGCTGAGACGTCCAGTAATTTTGACTCTGATACATAATATGATTAAGAGATTAGGGAGCTAGATGGCGACCAAGTCCCTATCTCTGTAGCATTGAGAAGAAAAAGGAAGAGAAAGATACAAGCTGAGAGGAGGACAAAGAACAAGAATGACCCAATATTTGCCAAGAGGCCAAGGACAAGGTCCATGGATGTCTCTTATGCAGTTCCTCCGACTGCCTCACCCGCGAAGCCAAAGGGCGAATCACCCAAGGCTGCATCTCCCAAACATCCGTTCCCTGAGGTATTTAGGGATGTTAATTTTTCATGAACGAATGGAGATCATGAAGAAGATGTTGGGTTTCATGTCCTATAAACTCATAGTTTGTAAATCATTAAGCATATTCTATTTCCAATAAAGACGTTATTGAGGTTATTCAGTAAGAGATGTTATTGAATATGTAAATTGCAAATGATTAACCTAAATCCAATAAACTAAGATCCTTGGCTATAAAATGAATACTCGAACTATATGTAGAGACATATCGTAGGATCAAGTTCAAGTTTATAGCCAAAATAGTCTATAGTATAAGGATACGGTTGGGTGCCTTATCTTGGGGACACTATGGACGCGGCCCACTTTGTATTAAGTACAAACGATAAGATCCTAAGTCGTTCATGTGGAGACATGCGAGTGGGGGCGTCCTATGCAATGAGTTTGCATAAGACAGGACCACGAAATAAGTCACTTTCTCTTTATAACACCGTTTGCCGTAGAAACTGACTATTTCTCATAGATGACCTAGGTAACTCGTTCTTAATCCTGAGCTATCTATGAACTCCTGTTTATGCGAGATTATCCTTTGATTCTCATGGGTGAGAGTGGCCAGCATCGCCGACTCAACAAGCCTACCATTTTGGGGATAAGATCGAATAGATAGCTGGGGACATAGTTTCGCAAGATGGAATTCACTCCTACCCATTTCAGGGATAGCAGAGAGGTTGTTCTCTTAAGTACTAACTCCAGGACTTGAACAAGGGGCCCCACCCTCTCGTTGGATCGAGAGGGACTTAGGTTTGAAGGTTGGACCGCAAACCGATTGTTCATTAGAGGATTAGTGGAACTTAAGGAACAAGAAGTACTATAGGGGTGAAACGGTTATTTGACCTAGCTATAGCTACGAACAACCTGTGAAGGAACGACTTACTAAACATGGTTAAATCAAGTGGACGGAAATATATCTATAGTGAGGGGAGTGCAACTATCGGGCTATAGTGGAGTGTCCCGGTAGTTAACGAATGTTGGCTAGCTTAGATAATGAGATTAGTCGGTTAGTCTTGAATCGTTGGAGCCCATGATCTATAGGTCCATTAGGTCCCCCTACTAGCTCATATCGGATTAAAGCCTAGAATATTTTGATAGGAATCTTTGAATCGTTCAAAAACGGGAAATAGGGTTTTATCGTAAAACGTGTTCGACACAATGATTTAATTATGAATTAAATTAGGAATTGAGAGATAAGGTATTTAAAAGTGTTTTAAATACCATATATATGTGTTAGGAATCATATATAATTCATGGCACTAGGTGATAAAGATTAATTGGATTAATCATATCAAAATTACTTGGAAATGTCCCAATTAATTGCCTTAAAATCAATTTGAATTTTGAATTGAAATTAGAAATGAATTGCAAGCTGAAAAATCAGAAATAGGATTCAAATCATAGTGGATTTAGTGGCATTCCCACTCTTGCATGATGATGCATAGTGGAAAACAACACAACCATGCACTAGATGCATGTGTTGTGAATTAAACACCTAGAATCCACTTTGAGTTGGATTTTCACCATGTGTTTAGTGTCATCAAGCTTGTTTTTGCATGGGAGAGGTCTATAAAGGGTGCTTGAATCAGATTCAAAGATAGGACAACAATTTCATTAAGGTTATGCTGCTGAAATTCTCCCTCAAATACTCTCTCATCTCATTTCTTCCTAAAGCTTGTACCTTCAAGCATTCCCTTCCTATTTCTTACTTCTATAAGACTCCCACAAGTCATTCTAGGCCCAATAGAATAGTAGGGAAGACTTTAGAGGTTGTCCAAGGAGCATAGGAGAAGAAAACACCACAAGGAGTTCCTCATTTGTGAGCTACAAAGGTTGGTGTTCTCTAAACTCTATTTTCTGTCTTTTATAGAACATGCATGCTTTAGGAGCAAAATTGAATGTCTTAAGTGCTTTCGATCTTCAATTGCTTCCGCATGTGTTATATGAACACCTTTAGAAGAGAGATTTCCTTAACGAGAAGGGATTCTCTAACAGAGCTGAAGCACTGCCTGAGTTCGTAACAAGAGTTATCTTCTAGTACAAGTGGCAGGACTTCTGTGCTCACCCTCAGGAGGCTGTTGTGCCTTTAGTTCGAGAGTTTTACTCTGGTCTGAGGGAAGAAAGCATTAGTATGGCGGTGGTGAGGGGGAAGTTGGTTAGTTTCTCCTCAGTCAACATTAATAGGGTGTACAGGATCAAGGCGCCCTTGAATCCGAGAGGGAATGATGTGATAAGGAACCCTTTGGCCAAGCAGATGAAGGAAGCACTTAAACTTGTGGCCAATAAGGGGGTTCAATGGAAAGAATCGCAGACGAAAGTGAAGTCTTTAGTGTCAAGCGACCTAAAGCCAGAATCGGCAGTTTGGCTTCACTTCATCAAGAACTGCTTGATGCCAACCACACACGACAGCACGATTTTAGTGGATAGAGTAATGCTACTCTACTGCCTAATGAAGGGGTTGGAGATCAACGTGGGGAGCATTATCAGGGATGAGATCTTAGCCTGTGGACGAAAAAGGGCAGACAAGCTTTTCTTTGGCTCACTCATCACCCAACTCTGTCAGAGGGTGAAGATTGTGCCAGACAATGACGAGGAGCGCCATTAGTTTAAACCAACCATCGACTTGTCCTAAATAGGAAAGCTTCAGCAGAACAACATCCAGAGGAAGGATAAAGCCTCCAAATCACAGGCCACTCCTCAATCAAGGCCGAACGTAGCTTCTCCATCCCAGCACACTCCTTTCACAGGGCCCTCGCCAGCATCGGAAGCCATAGGTATGGTCCACCGCCAGTTAGACCAAATCAGGGAAAACCTGAAAACGTACTGGGTATATGCAAAGGAGAGGGATGAAGCTATTAGAGAGTTCTATCTCTCTATTGCCCCGAGTATCGCTCCGGTCTTTCCAAATTTCCAAGCTATTAGAAGAAGATTCTGATGAAGAGGAAGATGAAGAGAATGAAGATGAAGAGAAGGAGAGTTCCTCGGACGAGGAATTGGGGAGTTTTGTGATCCCCTTTGACTGAAATTTATTTTTGTGAAGAATACTGTTACTGTTTTTTGTTGCTTGCTGTTTTTTAAGTTTTAGCATGTTTAAAATTCTGTTTTTAGTGTTTTGATTGTTGATTTGATGGATTTATAGTGTTTAGTTGTTGATAGTTTTGATCATAGGGTAGTTTAGATAGTTTGTGGATAATTTAGGATAAATAAACTTGGGTTTTTAGATCTTTTCCTGAAAATTCTACTTGCTGTTTTTTAGCTTTACCCATGAACTTTTTTGGATGAAAAAATTAACTTTAAAGAAAAAATAGCTTTTAAAATGTTTTGGAAGAAAAAGCATGTTTTCAAAGGAGTTTTCTTTTAAGCCCTTGATGATGATAACTAGAGCTTTGTTCTATCTCAAAAGTGCCACCGTCACAACTGAGTTGTTTTCTAGTCATAGGCTTTCCATTAGTCTTTTTCTTTACAAAATTGTCTTAGAGTCTAAACTTCCTCGTGTTTAACCTTTCTAACACTCTATGAGAGTTTAGCCTTGATGGTTTGAAAACAAAAAGCCTCATGTTAAGCCCATGCCTCAAAAACAAGCCAATGAGGACATCGTCAACATTGAAGTTTGGGGGGGGGGGGGTGCTTTATGCTTTACTATGTAAATATCGTTTGTAAATTTGTACTGCTGGGAAAGAATATGTGCTCAGCTTAAAAAAAAAATTAAAAAGAGAAAAACCGAGAGTTACTCCTCCTTCCTAGGGTTTACTGAGTAATCAGGAGCATTCATGAGACCCATGGTTTGCCACTGCATGAAAGGTTTACCTAGGGAAGTGAGTGTCATTCTGAGTTTGTGAACTTTGCTCGTAGCTAGATATCTTCACCACAAAGTGTCGATAAGCTAGAACGAAGGTAAAGATGACAACAAGGATGCTATTGGGAGAAAAAGAAGTTTAAAAGGAGCACCAGCAGCCAAATAAGCTTGGGGGAGATGGAGAAGGTTTAGTAATTCATATATGCTTTTGTTTTCCTCAAGAATTTTTTCTTAGACTAAAAGGACTACACTAGGGTCTTTGAGTAGAAGTTAGGTAGTTTAAGCATGTTGGTTAGGATGGATTAGAGAGAGTTTTGCTTTGAAAAAGAACGATAGAAATCTTCATGCCTAGGAAACTCATACGTTGTGACTGGCACTAGAGTAGAACCCTCTCCTGAAAGGCAAACTTTTGAGAAAACGATTTTGAAAAACATGTTTACTTGATTCCATGTCACTTGATTTGAAAGGAAAAGTTGATACTAGTACCATGATTGATTGCTATGCATGAATTCTAACATTTTGATTGACAATTAAAAGTTGATCTCTAACATTTTGGTTAGCAATTGCTTGAGGACAAACAATGAGTTAAGTTTGGAGGTATGATAAAGGTAAAAAATATACCTATTTTACCCTTATATTTAGCTCATTTCTTGGTTAAAAGTTGTATGTTATGATCAATTTACTGTTCCCGAGCTCAAAATATGCTTAGTTTGATAAGTTAGGGTGTTGAGAATCACTTTTGTCAAATTTAACTCATTTGTGCTTAAAAGACTTGATTTTAAGAGAATTTGAATTAGTTTGCTGCTGTACAGAAAAACAGAGGAAAAGCTGGAATTCCCCAGAAATGCGCCGCATTACTGGGAAGGCAAAAATGAAATGTGACCGCATTTCTGGAAAAACAGAGGCCGTTCCGAGTCGCACACAGGTCGTTGTTGACGAGTCTTCTTCTCACCTAACTGGCTGTTTTGACCCCGAAACTGACTGGGCAACCTTCCAGCACCTATTTCGCAGCTCCTCAACCATTTTCTACACTATATAAACTCGAGATTCGAAGTCAAATTCCAACATAACTCACTTGGAAGAAAATGGTGGTGATAGAACCCTGGCTTGACGCCAATGAGTAGGGATGCCCGAGGTCCTTCTTAGATCACCAAATTCTAACCCGAGAGAGAGTTAGACATCAAACCTTGTGGTTTGTAGAGAGTTTCACCGATTCCCACTTGTAAAAGCGAGAGAGTGGAGTGTCTTAGCGAACTCTAGAAGGATTAAGTAAATATAAAAACCCATAATATTTAGCTATCTCCTTTATTTCCAGCTCTTGAATCTTTTTATTATTCTATATTATTTACATTATTCTTTCAATGAAAATGTGTTCACTTTTTTTTTATCCCATCATGAGTAGCTAAATCCCGATGAGGGGTTCAATGTGGTGAATTCCCTTAGGGTTTAATGGCTTGAAAGTGTTTTATTTACTTAAGTTGTGTCTAATGCATGTCATTCGTTATTGAATATCATTCTGATCTTCCTGAGTTTAATTTGATCACTTAAACTTTGCATGCTATGTGAGTTTGATCTCGAAAGGGACAAACGATATCGGTTCTCATAAAGGTGATATAGAAGAAAAAGCTCGAAAGAGATTGTTCAGCGGTATAGGGCAAGCTGCCTAAGGCACCCTATATCGACTATAGGGTTATAGGTTGCATTCGTGAATTATCTATGTCGGAGTTGAGTCACAGAAATGTGCATAACGGTACTCGCTTAGCCTCCTAACGGTTTTTGGAAACAAGGGCCAAATAGAAGTTAAATCTTACCCAATGCATTGAATACACTTAAGTTAGATATTGCATGACTATGGTTATTACCCTAGGGATGAATCCATATTGAATACCTCGTTTTATCTTATTGTTATTCTTTATTATTTTATTGCTTGTTTTGTTTATCTTTTTAAAAACCCAATCAATCAACTTATTTTTCTTTGGTTACCTTTTTCAAAAGCAATCATTTGAACAGTTTCTTCATCAAATCTGAATTTCCAGTTTAGTCCTCGTGGGATCGATACCCTTAGAATACTTCTGAGGTTTTTTATTACTACATGCGACAGTGTATACTTGCACTGAGTGTTAGCCGAATTATTCTTTATTATTATTATTCATCTTATCTCACATTTCATCCATTCAGCTGATGACGCACCAGGGGACCTAATGGACGTATATATCATGGGCTCCAACGATTCGAGGCTAACCGACTAATCTCATTATCCAAGCTAGCAAACATTCGCTAACTACCAGGACACTCCACTATAGCCCGATAGTTGCACTCCCCTCACTATAGATATATTTTCGTCCACTTGATTTCACCATATTCAGTAAGTCGATCCTTCACAGGTTGTTCGTAACTATAGTTAGGTCAAATAACCGTTTTACCCCTATAGTACTTCTTGTTCCTTAAGTTCCACTAATCCTCTAATGAACAATCGGTTTGTGGTCCAACCATCAAACCTAAGTCCCTCTCGATCCAACGAGAAGGTGGGGCCCCTTGTTCAAGATCCTTGAGTTAGCACTTAAGGGAACAACCTCTCTACTATCCCTGAAATGGGTAGGAGCAAATTCCGTCTTGCGAGACTATGTCCCCAGCTATCAATTCGATCTTATCCCTAAAATGGTAGGCTTGTTGAGTCGGTGATGCTGGCCACTCTCATCCATGCAAACCAAAGGATAATCTCGTATAAACAGGAGTTCATAGTTAGCTCGGGATTAAGAACGAGTTACCTAGGTCATCTTTGAGAAATAGTCAGTTTCTTCAGTAAACGACGTTATAAAGAGAAAGTGACTTATTTCGTGGTCCAGTCTTATGCAAACTCATTGCATAGGACGCCCCCACTCGCATGTCTCCTCATGAACGACTTAGGATCTCATCGTTTGTACTTAATACAAAGTGGGCCGCGTCCATAGTGTCCCCAGGATAAGGTACCCAACCCTATCCTTATACTGTAGACTATTTTGACTTATAACTTGAACTTGACCCTATGATATGTCTCTACATATAGTTCGAGTATTCATTTTATAGCCAAGGATCTTAGTTTATTGGATTTAGGTTAATCATTCGCAATCTACATGTTGAATAACATCTTTTACTGAATAACCTCAATAATGTCTTTATTGGAAATAAAATATATTTAATGATTTACAAACTACGAGTTTATAGGACATTAAACCCAACATCTTTAACTGTCCTTCCCTGTGGATTCGACCCTAGAACTCTCTAGATACTACTTGATTATTTTTAATTTATACGTGGATTAATGCATATCAGCGACAATTCTGTGATAAATTAATCAACCCTATAACAAGCGATCAACATCTTAGTTCCTTTAGTCCACTGGTCCTCTCTTGAACAATTTGTTTATGGTCCAACCATAAAACAAGATCCCTCTCGGGCCAATGAGAGGGTGGGGCCCCTTATTGAGGCCTTGAACTCAGCACTTAAGGGAACAACCTCTCTACTATCCCTGTATCGGGTAGGAGTGATTTTCGTTTTGCTTTACTATGTCCCCAACCATCCATCAAGTGTTATCCCCAAAATGGTAGGAATATTGAATGGTACTTTTATGACCACTCTCACCCATGCAGATCAAAGGATAACTTTAAATGAACAAGAGTTCATAGTAAGCTCAGGATTAAGATCGAGTTACCTAGGTCATCGCATGAAATAATCAGTCTTAACAGTAAACGACGTTACAAGGTAAGAGTGACTTATTTCTCGGTTCAGTCATGTGTAAACATCTTTTACACAGGATGCCCCTACTCGCATGTCATTACACGAACGATCCGGGATCACGTCGTTTGCCTTATTCACAAAGTAGGCCGTATCCATAGTGTTACCAGAACAAGGTACCCAACCTTATTCATTTACTATAGACCATTTAGGTTATATACTCGAACTTGATCCCTGTCCATATTCATGATATAGTTCGAGTATCTCATGTTATAACCATGGATGTTTCTATTTCGATTATAAGATATAAATAAACAATTTCATTGAATAACATATTTATTTATATAAAGGAGAACAAACTTGAGTTTTAGGACATAAACCCCAACATTATTCACATTCTACTTTGAGAATATTTTTCTTAAGTAGTTTGTCATCATCAAAAAGGGGGAGGTTGTTAGCTTTACGAGCTTCAATCATACTATATGTTTTGATGATAACAAACTTTAATTTACTAATGATTTTGGTGCTTGAAAGTGTTCATAATGTAGAGCTTGGAAAGATGATTCCAACGCAACTTGAATTGCTCAAATCGGAGATCAAACGAGAAAGTTACAAGCAAAAGAAGACTGGAAGAAAAACCCTACGTGGCAGTGATGTGGCGCTTACGTGGATCCAACGTGCATCACAGCTGATGTGAATCAATTTTCTCCATTTTTCTCTTAATTTTAATCCTAATTTTAATTTCCATTATCTGTTAAATGCAATCCTCTCACATCTCTTTTTAATTCAAAATTTCTCATAAAATTCATTCTTTTATAACTCATTTTCAAATCCAATCTCTTCCAAATTTGATTTCCTTCAAATCCTCATTCAAATGTCAAAATTCCCTTAACTTCAATATATTCTCAATCTCCTTAAATTCAAATCCTTTCCTCTTTCATTATATCAAATCTCCACCATCCATTTTGAATTTAATCCAATGGCCAAAAGTCAATTTCTCCATCTATAAATTGAGCCATTTTATTCTCCTCCATAACACACTCAAGTTATAAAATTATTCTTGTTGAAAAGCCTCTATTGCTCTTCAAGCGGCCTATTGTCATTTTGTGAGGGAATTTTGTAGTGAGAATTGTGAGTGGTCATTCTTGTGTATATTGCCTTTAAGAGGTATTTTATTATATTTTTTTTTGATAAAATAAGAAGTATTTTATTTTGTGAGTTTCTTCTTTTATTTATTATTGGAAACTTGTAATAAGGTGTGGGTGCACATTGAGAATTGAGTGAATGGTTTAATCCTAAACCCGAAAAGGATTTGTAGTGGTTTGATCCTGAACCCGGTTAAAAGGATCGTAGTGGTTTTTATCTTGAACTCGTTTAAAAAGATCGGTATAGGTTGGGTCCTCAACCTGTAAAAGGATCGGTAGAGGTTTACTCTTGAATCTGGAAAAAGAGTTGGTTTGGTTGTCACCCATAAGAGAGCCATTGCAATAAAATACACAAGAAGGTGTCTTATGGAGTCGAGTAGGGATTTCCGAACCACTATAAAATTTTCCGGTGTTATCTTTTTCTCTCTACTCTTTTAATTTACGCTATTTTATTTTTATGAGTAGATTGCATGCCTAGAAAAATTGTCAAATATTTCTTGCATATCCTAGAGTGCTTATTAAATTAGTTTAGATTAAATTAAGTTAGTTTAATTTAGCAAAAAAAAAAAAAAAGGTTCTAAATTTTATTAAGCAACTCTATTCACCCCCCTCGAGTGGTTCCATACGATCATACAATAATCTAAATCCAATAGATTAAAAGATCCTTGTGAAATATTGGAATTCCCTAATTCCGTTAGCGGAAGCGAATTGGGACGAATTTGTAGTTAATTTCATTTCTACCAAAATACCAATACATTGGCAAAAATTTAGAAAACTATTCTAAATCAATTTATTAAGGCTAAGCATGCAATCTTAGAACTAATCTAAAGGGGAAAAGCAAACATACCGTCGTTGTCATCTCTGAAATTAGACTTTATATTTTAATGTATCACTATACATTATATTAATTTGTATCTCATACAATCAACTTAATTCCCAATATGAATTTGAACTATTCAAATTGTCTCAAGATATAATCGTTCCTAATTACTCTTTACGAGCTAGCAAGGGGACCTAATGGACCTAACGATCAGAAGCTCCAATGATATAAGGTTAACTGATTAAACTCATTAATCAGGTTAACCAATATTCATTAATTGTGAGTCATTCAAATACTCATCTACTTCTCCTAGAAGTGCGAAGGAGTGAATTCCTTCTTGTGTTGTCATGTCTTCAGCCTCCCACTCGGTATTGTCCCCAAAAAGGAAGGCATATTAAGTCGGCGTATTGGCCACTCTCACCCATGCTAATGAAAGGACAATCTCTCATGAGAAGGAGTTCATGACAGACTCAAGATTAGGACTGAGTTACCTAGGTCATCCTATTGAAACAGTAACCTATCTAGTTAACAGTGTTATATCTAGTGGTTTACTATTTCATGGTCCGATCTTATGCAAACTCATTGCATAGGATACCCCCACTTGCATGACTACTACATGGACGCTTTGGATTAATACGTCTGTATCAAATACAAAGCGAGTCGTATCTCATAGTGTTACCATGATAAGGTACCCAACCTTATTCTTGTATTATAGACCTTTTAGGTTGTTACTTGAACATCGATCCCCGTATGTCCCCACATACTAGTTCAAGTTACATCAAACAACCTTGGATTTTTGTTTATTGGATTTGGGTCAAATTGTGCAATATTTAACAATAACACTTTATTGTAGAAACTCAATAATACTTTATTGAAACAAGTATACATTTTGTTTACATTCACTATTGTTGCCTTGTGCAAAGTGATTTACAATATTCAAGAAATCTTCACCAAAACACGTGCAAGTGAACACGATCAGCAGCAAGTGATAAGTATTTTTATATCGTTCTCCACAGGGATTGATGCAACGAAAAACACTATTCTTAAGCCTATTCTCAATGAAATTCGAGTAACCAAAGTCCAAATATTAATTAATAACTAAGATGCACTAATGTAAATAAAATTGAGTGAAATTAAGAAGAATTGAGAGCAAATAACGCAAGAAAAACGGCTGAATGCAGAGGAGAAGTAAGGCTCGGATTAGGGATACTCTGTATTGTTTCCAGGGATTGCTATAACAAAAACTGTGCTAATTCATCTCACCCAGATTTTTCAACGGGAATTTTCCAATTCTCCAAAGATTAAGGCAATTAAACTCCCATTTAACCCCTTATTTTTAGCTCAATCTGATTAGTGCCTTAGGTGGTGATTTATCCCTAAATACCCACTCATTTTCATGATCATAAAAGACTAAGGTAAAGTAAAACAATTGGTTACTAAATGTTTTCCCAAACACCCAATAACAATGCTAGAAAATGGATGACCAGTCGAAATTCCAGCTTAAACAATGAAGAACATTTTACTTTAAGATGAAAATAGCACGGTTCAACTATAAACAACCCCTCGTTACAATATAGGATCCCTAATCCTCACCTAAAGAGGATTAGTTCATGTTCAAAGCTAAAATAAGTTCAATACAGGAGAAAATGCTCATACTCAACATACTTTTCAACTTTTTACACAACTAATACAAATGGAAAGATAAAAGATAAGAAGAAAAGACTAAAGAAGAAGTGCCCAAGATAAAATCCAGCTTTCCCAAGCTGAATAATAGCTCCACAGCAGCCCTCCTCTTATTTTCCTCTGTTTTTGCTCCAAAATCAGCTCCCCAATCGTGAATCTCCTCTCCTTCTTCTTCCTTTCCAAATTAGGGCCTCTTTTCTTTTATACCCAGCCATATTTGTGGGATTCAGGGATGATTAGACAAGCCTTGCCCACTTGGAAATCATTCTAATGGCTGAAAATAGCTTCAGCCTCCAGCTGGGAATGCCACATCAATTAATGAAGCCTTCCACGTGTAAATCAGCTCCAGCTGCTATTCTGCCTTTTCCAGCTCATGCTACAGCATAGTCTGCAAAGAAAACTGGAGCTCCAAGTCAGTTTAAGTACGAAATTAACGTGAAATTAAAGCCCAAAGCCTCTAATCAGCACTCTCACTTAATAACATTAAAATTCAACTAATTCCAGCTCAAATAACAATTTCCTAAGGCAAAATTAAGCCTTTAAGCCCCAAAATCATGGCTAATAACTCTTATTTCTAAGAGTTATCACACCCCCAAACTTAGCTCATTGCTCGTCCCCGAGCAATGCTAGGCCAAAAGCTCAGCTAAACAGGAAAAGTCGGCTAGCCTCACACTAGAGCTTCTCAGATGCTGCACAACTACTTCTTGCTCAAAACTTACCTTAACAAATGCTCACAGCTCCAAAAAGAATTCAACATTTAAAAACAACTAGGCAACAGTACTTGGCATCTCCAAATCAACCTTATGCTTTTAATCCATGCTCTTAGCCCACCTTGATTAGCTATCAAATCCAATTGTGCCCACCTATAGGCATCAAACTAGCCACTAACTTTCTCTCTTCTCTAGCTCAAAAATCTAATTCTTAAGCTTGCTAAGCAAGCCTAAAATCCTCATGCCCAAATTATAAAAACTCTAAGCTCAACCCAAAACTTCTCTCTAACTATCATTCTCTTTTTGGCTTTTACCATCTTAGAAAAATCTCTTAGGTCATAGCCTTTATGGTCCCGGAATGGCAACATTTTATGGTGAAGCTCACCCAAGCCTCCAAGCTCAACACCTTGCGAGCATTGCATTCATATCCCCTAAAGTTACCTAGAATGGCTATCTAGCAACTTTTTCCTTGCTTCTCAGAGTGGCGACACTTTTTGGTGAAGCTCACCTAAGCTTTGGGGAAATTGCAACTTTCAAGCTAGCACTCATCCCTTAATCATTCCTTTTGATTTTTCTTTTTGCTTTTCATAGGAACTCATACCTTTCAAGAGCTACTTTTTGATGCAAGGGCAAACTATGGGTATCATAAATCCGCCTGGTTACTAGGCAAGCTCGGGAAAAGCACAAATTCCACAAAGGGAGAGGAGTACATCTTAGGAAAAACTAGGACAAAGAGGAATGCTTTCTAAGATGCTTTTTTTCTAAATTTTTTTTTTTTTCGAAAGGGCACCTCACCCCCAAACTTAAACTATTCATTGTCCCCAATGAAAGAAAAAGTAAGGTAAGAACCCCCAAACTTATTTTCTTTTGCAAGAGAAGCTAAGGCCTATTGCTTAGGGAGATTATAACTTTGGGCAAAGAATTAGGCACAAGCTTTCCTAAATTTTTGAGCTAAGCAAAAGAAAGGAAATTAGGAAGCTTCCAATCAACCTAAGGATTTACAACACAATAGGATAATCTAACTAAGCAAGAGGCTAAGATGCTAAGGATCAAAAGACATAATGCTATTTTCACATAAAAACAGAGTTTTGGCTTAACCAAGCAGTCAGCTGCTGCAGCATTTATCAAAGGGAAGTCAGACAAAAGCACAACTGTGAAACCTCCAAAAAGCTCTCAAACAAGACCAATTTGGGCCTTCAGATAATGGGTAAATCATGTAAAACTTAAGAGCTATATTATGCATGAAGCCCAAATAATTTGCATGAAGATGCTAGCTACTGCCTTCAAAACAGAGCCAATACCCAAACAAATTATGCAACATTCCAACATGATCTAATGTATATGCAAGTTCAACACGTATCCATTTGGGCAAGAATTAAAAATTTAGCACTTTAACTCCATACCCAGCAGCTCAATTACCACATGACAGAATCAAAATTTATGCAAGAAAGAGATTTGCCAAGGAAAGACAAAGGTGATATATCATTAAATTCCATAAAAACATTAAACACCCAGCAGAATATTTTTCTTTTTCTTCACAACAAAAGCTAACAGAAAGCATGATAGATAGCAGACAAGCAAACTTAAAACTTCCTCCCTTGATTATAGCCAAATCTGAAAATTCCTCCCATCAAATTAAAGCTTTCCAAAAATGCCTTTTCTGCCATGCCTGCTGCAGCTTCTGATATGAGCTTACTGTCAATCAGCTGCAGCTCATCAGAATTTCCTTCCTTGAAAAATTGCAACCTTAAAATTTGCTGCATCAAGATTTTCTTCCACATTTTGCATGAGATTCCCTACCAAAAACCAAAGCTTGACAGAAACATTAAACTCAATAACTAATGAAAATTATCAATAAAAGAGAAACTAACTTTAAAACATTAACTAATAACTAATGGCTACAAATAAAAGACATCACAACAGACATTTAAACTTGCTATTCAGACCACCTTTAGGGCTCAACATAGACTCTGTAACTTGAAAGCACACTGCCCTTTTTTCTAGCTCACAACTCAATTTTCAGCTAAAATGCAAGAGGCATGGCATCTTTGGAAATTTTCTCCCAAACGATGCTTCAACCTTTGCCCATTTACCTTAAACTCTTTGCGATCATTATCAACACATTGTTTAAACACAAATGAATCATCCCAAAAATAAAACTTTATCTCATGGAAAAACTTTTTCAATTGCTGCTTTGATAAACCATGGGGCAATGTTCCAAAAGCAAGGTAATTAGTAAGGTTAACATACCAAAGTGTTTTCATTTTTTTGGTGTGGGCTACTGTAAAAAACAACTCATCAAGGAAATAGTTTTCAAACTCATGTTGTTGAAACAATTCCAATGAACTAAATGGTTGTGTAGGTGGATTTTTCTTCTCAATCAAGTCTAAGGATTCAAAAGTCCTTCTAAAACCGAAAACCTCGCCTGCACTACTTTTAAGCTCAAGCTCCAATTTGTCTAATTCCAAATCCTCAATTCCAATTTTTCCCAACTGCTGTATGTGATGTTGCAGCAGTTCCTCCTCAACTTGATCATCAACCAACTCATCTTTCACTTGAATGACAGAACACTCTTCAATATCAGTGGGGGACTTTATGGCATCAAAGACACTAAACTTCACCTCTTGGTCATTCACCCTCATAGTTAGCTCACCCTTTTGGACATCTATCAAGGTTCTCCCGGTTGCTAAAAAGGGCCTTCCTAGAATTATGGGGACATCCTTGTCCGCTTCATAGTCCAAAATGATAAAATCAGCTGGGAAGATAAACTTATCTACTTGCACCAAAATGTCCTCAATCTTTCCTTCGGGATAGGTGATAGATCGGTCAGCAAGTTGTAAAGTCACAGTGGTTGGTCTTGCTTCTCCCACGCCTAGCTTCTTGAAGATGGAAAATGGCATGAGGTTGATGCTAGCCCCAAGATCACACAAAGCTCTTCCCAATTCTTTGCCACCAATAGAAATAGGAATGGTAAAAGTCCCAGGGTCTTTCACTTTGGGTGGAATTTTGTTTGTCAAAATGGCACTACACTCCCCAGTCAAAGACACGGTTTCATACTCACCCAATCTTCTTTTCTTGGTTAAAATATCCTTGAGGAACTTTACATAGTTGGACATTTGTTCCAAGGCCTCAACTAGTGGTATATTAATATGAAGTTGCTTCAAAACCTCAAGGAATTTCTTAAATTGACCATCTTGATTTTTCTGCTTAAGCCTTTGGGGAAAGGGTGGTGGGGGCGGTTTAAAAGTTGGGGAAGGTGTAGGAACTAACTTAGGAGGAGTTTGAGAGGTTTTTCTAGGGATTTCTTCAATTTCCTCACTCTCGGAACTCTTCTCCAATTGAATTCCAGCATCTATTTTCTCATTTTCCCCTGCTGTCTTCGCCAAATCAGTGTGCAAATCATCAATCTGTCCAGCTGGTGGTTGCGGTTTCAACACTTTTTTCTCAACCAACGGCTTCCCACTTCTTAATTCTACTGCTTGAACTTGCTCTTTGCCTTCTCTTTTCGAACTTTCAGTGTCTGAAGGAAGCTTACACATCGGTCTTGCTTTCAATTCGCTTGCTATTTGGCCCATTTGAACCTCTAAATTCCTCAAAGAAGCTTGTTGTGTCTGAATGACAGCATCTGTTTTGACCATATATTCCTTGAACATATTCTCTAAAGAAGACCCTGAAGCTTGCTGATTCATATTAGCCTTTTGGAACTGACCTTGCTGATTTTGATTACCAAATCAGCTTGCCATTTTCTGCTGCACTTGCTGATTGTTGGCGTTATTCCCTTGACCTCCCCAAGCAAAATTGGGATGATTTCTCCACCCGGGATTGTAAGTATTGGAGTAAGGGTTGTTCCTAGGGGCATTTTGATTCCCAACATAGTATACCGAAGCTGGATTCCCTGGGCAAAACTCAAAAGTATGGTCTTCCCCACAGTACACACAAGAATCTGGGGAATTCTGGTTTATATTGATTGCTGCAGCATTCTGTTTTGCACCAGAATTCAGCATATTCAAATTTTCAAGCCCCAAAGTCAACTTTTTCATCATACTTTCCATGGTATCAAACCTTGCATTAAAGGATGTAACTGTGTCAACCTCAAGCATATCTTTATTTTTCTTCCCAGTCATGCTTCTTGAATCAGACCATTGACAACTGTTTGTAGCAATTCTCTCTAAAATAGCATACGCTTCATCATAGGTCTTGGACAACAAAGCTCCATTGGCTGAAGCGTCTACCATGTTCTGAGTGGCCATGTTCAACCCATTATAGAAAGTCTCCATCTGAATGCAATGGGGGAGACCATGGTGAGGACATTTTCTCAATAATTCTTTGAATCTCTCCCAAGCTTCACTGAATGATTCATCGTCAAACTGCCTGAAAGATACTATATCCGCTCTAAGCTTGGCATTCCTCGTGGGAGGGAAATACTTGATCAGGAACTTCTCGGCTAGCTCATTCCAAGTAGTGATAGAGCCGGGGGCAAAGTTGTTCAACCAAGCCTTAGCTCCATCCCTCAAAGAATAAGGGAATAAAGTTAGCCTCAACGCGTCTTGGGAAACTCCTTGAATTCTGAATGAGTCGCTTACTCCCAAAAAAGATTTAAGGTGCAAATGCGGGTCTTCTGAAGGTAACCCATGAAACTGACCCACTGTTTGCAGCATCTGAAACATCACAGGCTTCATCTCAAAATTCTGAGCCTGAATCTCTGGCCTTGCTATCCCCGGATGCAACTGATTGAAAGTAGGGACTGCATAAGCTCTGATAGCCCTTCCCCTATCGTTGGCTATCAAGACAGGGTTCTCAGCTTGAATATCTATCCCCTGTTGCTGATTTCTCTCAGGATTAAGTGGCTGATTTCCTTGAACTCCCGGAGGTAAAAGAGGCGGTGGATCCATCCTGTTGTTCCTTTCTCTTTGCTCTCTCCTTCTCCTGTGAAAAGTCCTTTCAATTTCGGGATCAAAATTGAATTCCAAATCAGGGAATTCGTTCATAAACAGCTACCAACACCTGCAAAAATCAAACAACAAAGTTTAGATTCTGTTTTAGCACCAATTTCACCGAATTTCAACTTAAAAATAGCGAAAATCTACTCAATCCCCGGCAACGGCGCCAAAAACTTGTTGCCTTGTGCAAAGTGATTTAAAATATGTAAGAAATCTTCACCAAAACACGTGCAAGTGCACACGATCAGCAGCAAGTGATAAGTATTTTTATATCGTTCTCCACAGGGATTGATGCAACGAAAAACACTATTCTTAAGCCTATTCTCAATGAAATTCGAGTAACCAAAGTCCAAATATTAATTAATAACTAAGATGCACTAATGTAAATAAAATTGAGTGAAATTAAGAAGAATTGAGAGCAAATAACGCAAGAAAAACGGCTGAATGCAGAGGAGAAGTAAGGCTCGGATTAGGGATACTCTGTATTGTTTCCAGGGATTGCTATAACAAAAACTGTGCTAATTCATCTCACCCAGATTTTTCAACGGGAATTTCCCAATTCTCCAAAGATTAAGGCGATTAAACTCCCATTTAACCCCTTATTTTTAGCTCAATCTGATTAGTGCCCTAGGTGGTGATTTATCCCTAAATACCCGCTCATTTTCATGATCATAAAAGACTAAGGTAAAGTAAAACAATGGGTTACTAAATGTTTTCCCAAACACCCAATAACAATGCTAGAAAATGGATGGCCAGTCGAAATTCCAGCTTAAACAATGAAGAACATTTTACTTTAAGATGAAAATAGCACGGTTCAACTATAAACAACCCCTCGTTACAATATAGGATCCCTAATCCTCACCTAAAGAGGATTAGTTCATGTTCAAAGCTAAAATAAGTTCAATACAGCAGAAAATGCTCATACTCAACATACTTTTCAACTTTTTACACAACTAATACCAATGGAAAGATAAAAGATAAGAAGAAAAGACTAAAGAAGAAGTGCCCAAGATAAAATCCAGCTTTCCCAAGCTGAATAATAGCTCCACAGCAGCCCTCCTCTTCTTTTCCTCTATTTTTGCTCCAAAATCAGCTCCCCAATCGTGAATCTCCTCTCCTTCTTCTTCCTTTCCAAATTAGGGCCTCTTTTCTTTTATACCCAGCCATATTTGTGGGATTCAGGGCTGATTAGACAAGCCTTGCCCACTTGGAAATCATTCTAATGGCTGAAAATAGCTCCAGCCTCCAGCTGGGAATGCCACATCAATTAATGAAGCCTTCCACGTGTAAATCAGCTCCAGCTGCTATTCTGCCTTTTCCAGCTCATGCTACAGCATAGTCTGCAAAGAAAACTGGAGCTCCAAGTCAGTTTAAGTACGAAATTAACGTGAAATTAAAGCCCAAAGCCTCTAATCAGCACTCTCACTTAATAACATTAAAATTCAACTAATTCCAGCTCAAATAACATTTTCCTAAGGCAAAATTAAGCCTTTAAGCCCCAAAATCATGGCTAATAACTCTTATTTCTAAGAGTTATCAACTATCTACGGGATTTAGGGCATAAAACCCAACAAACTCCCACTTGAACTAAAACTCTAGTTTAGTGGGATGTATAATAATCAATACAATAGTGGGTGTATAAATACTTGTATAAAACATATACAATGTAGAAATACAATAAACTAGGGCATCACTACACCCATTACATAATGGTATCACTATACCCATTGCATTTCTCCCACTTGCCATAGATTTCATCTTGCCATAATGGTATCACTATACCCATTGCATGACTGATAGCACGCATAACGAGCTATATTTCCCGATATAGTTTAGTTAGTCTTTGAGTGGCTTTGCGCCAATTTAATGCACTTTCATGTTATTTTTGTAGGAATTGATTATTGGAATCAAAATAGAGAAATTGGAGATAATGAGGTGTTCGGGCGCTAAAAAAGAAATAAAGAAAATTAATAAGGAAAGAATTTGGAGCTGCCAAACCCGAGAAGGCATTAGGCGAGAATCTGCGACAGCGTCGCGACGCTGTGACAAGAGCGTCTCGACTCTATCGATATTTTCCTAAACAGAATGCTGGATTTTGGGTAGCGTCGCGACGCTGTCCATAGCGTTTCGACGCTGTCAGTAGATTTTCTATAAATTCAACACTTTCTTGCACGACCAAGGGGAGTCGAATTTGTTAGTTTTTAGCCCTAATTTCGACTAGAGACCTTCTGTGGAAGCTGAAGGCAAGACCAAGGAGCGGGAATCAAGGGAGAAGACGTGGAGACCGTGACGGGGACGTGCAGTGTCGGCGGATTCGAGCTTTCCTTTCTCTTTCCCTTAACTCTTTTTTTGCAATTAGTGTTTGTGGTTTAAAGACTATGAATTGCTAGTTGTTTGTCTTAGGGTTTAATGTAGTTGTTTTAGTTGTTGGATTGATTTTTGGTATGAATGTGTTGTTATTTTATGCATGCAATTTTGTGTAATGCTTTCAATTACTTGATCACTAATTGAATGATTTAAGTGTTGAATCTAACTCGGGAGAGAGGATTTGGCCTAAGACTTACCTTGTTTAATTGCATGACTAGAGTAGAAATTCTAAGTTTGTGACAAGATTTGGAATATCTCTAGAAGTATAACCAGGACTATAACGAATAATGCCTTGCATGTTAATGAACTTAGATAGGGATATCCAGTTAGTTATATGCATGAGAATCAATTATACTTGGGAGAGGTAATCGTGATAAAAGTTTCCTTGGCTTCTAGAATAATTGCACGATCAGTTCATTCCTATTAATCAATCCTCGATCTTAAATAATGAAATCAATTCCCTGAGAGTCTTTCCATTTTAGTCTCCACCCTTTTATTTTTATGCTTTTAGTCTATACTTTTATTTTCATCATCGTGTTTTGATCCCTAAATAAAATTGGACAAAAGTATTCACGGTACTTAATTTGCTAGAAAACCAATCCAGAGGACGACACTCGTTTAATCACGAAAACACTATATTATTACTTGACCCGTACACTTGCGGTAAGCAAATTGCGCATCAATGACCCTCATACACTTTAGCCAATAGAACCTTTGTTAATGAATCAGCAATATTCCATTCAATTCAATGTGCCTGCTTTTCTTGGGTTGCGAGGTTCTTTTGAATTTGCCACCACACCACTGGATCATTATAAAGTGTGATGGGCAAGTTCACATTTGGAACACATTCCAAATCAGTCAAGAACTTTCTAAGCCATACAATCTCTATCGCTGCTTCACAAGCAGCTATATTTTCGGCCTATATGGTCAAGACTGTAACTATGCCATATTACAGCTCCTTCGTAAAGATTGACCATAGATACAGATGTAGATTTCCTCAAATCCTTAACAGTCTTAAAATTTGTATCAGTGTATCTTGTAAGGATCAAATACTTAGTCCCAAACACTAGCATATAGTTCCTCGTTTTCCTAAGATACTTGAGGATATTCTTAACAGTTCTTTAGTGATCAAATCTTGGATTAGATTGATACTTATTGACAATCCCTACACTATAGGGCATTCGTCTCATGTCCTAAACTTCCTCAGGTGTCTCAAGAAATAGTTTCTTCGACAAAAAAAATTCATGTTTGAAAGGTAGTGAACCCTTCTTGGAATTTTGCATCTTATATCTAACTAACATCTTTAGATATAAGACACTTGAGACAAGGCTAGCTTTTTTTTCTTACGGTTCCTAACCATTTGGATCCCAAGAACAAACTCGGCTTCTCCCAAATTTTCATTTGGAAATGAGCTGTTAGCTCCTTTTACTAGTTAGTAAGATAACCTACATCATATTCAATGACTAGGATATCAATCATATACAACACTAAGTAAGCTACTAAACTATTGACGATCTTCTTGTAGAGACAAGATTCATCAATGTTTCGATTAAAGGCCAAAAGATTTGATCACAGTATCAAATCTTCTATTCCAAAATCAAGATGCTTATTTCAATCCATGAATAGATCGATTAAGCATGCAAAACGTTTTGCTCTTGACCTCGCTAAATGAACCCTTCTGGTTGAGACAGGTAGACACTCTCAACATCTCGTTTCCTCTTGTAGATCCATTTGCAACCTATAGGTTTTACCCCATAAGGTTGATCTACAAGATCCCATATAGAATTGAAATGCATAGATTCCATTTCTAGGTGCATGGCTTCAATCCACTAGTCCTATTTAACATCATTCATTGCCTTGCTTTAAGACAATGGATCGTCAATGTCATCATTAGGTATGACGATCTAGGGTTCAGTTAAGCCCATGTAACAGTCAGGTTGTAAAACAAGTTGTTTTGGCCACATCAAGAACTCTTGTTAAAGCCCAACATCATCAACAGCCCTTGTTGACTTATCAACAACTCTTGTTGATATTTCCGTATCTTCGTAAGTTAATTTACTTAAAACAACCATACTTTGTGGCGTATTATGTCTCATGTGGTATTCTTCTTAGAATGTAGCATTTGTTGGTACAAATTCTTTATTCTCTTGTGGATTCAAGAAGTATCCACATCTCTCATTTCCATGGGGCAGCTTACGAATAAGTATACTTTTGAACAGTGTCCGCAAAAATAACGTAAACCACTTTTACGCCTTATCCACAAATCAAAAGATGTTTCAGATGTAACCGGTATATCGATGCCTCAGTATACTGGGTATTTAGATGCCCTAGTTTATTGTATTTTTACTTTGTTATTAATACAAGTATTTATTCACCCACTGCTGTTATAGATTATAGTACATCCCACTAAACTAGAGTTTTAGTTCAAGTGGGAGATTGTTGGGATTGGTGTCCTAAAACTCGTAGATAGTGAATGTTAAACGAATTATATACTTATTCGATAAAGGCGTTATCGAGACTAATTCAGTAAAGTTATTACTGAATAACGTAAATTGCACATATAATTACCCAAATCCAATAAACTAAGATCCATGGCTATAGGATGAACACTTGAGCTTTATGTAGAGACATAAAAGTGGATCAAGCTCGAGTAATAGCCAAAACAGTCTATAGTATAGGGATAGGGCTGGATACCTTATTCTGGGGACACTATGAGACGCGACCCGCTTTATAGATGGTATAGACGGTGTGATCCTAAATCGTCCATGTAGAGACATGCGAGTGGGGGCGTTAGCAGAAGCAAATTGGGACCGATTGGTAGTTAATTATATTTCTACCAAAATACCAATACATTGGCAAAAATTTAGAAAACTATTCTAAATCAATTTATTAAGGCTAAGCATGCAATCTAAGAACTATCTAAAGGGGAGAAGCAAACATACCATCGTTGTCGTCTTTGAAATATCAAGAACGACTTTCTTGATTTCATAGGGTCCAATCGTCAACAACTGGGACACCACCAATTGATCTTCCCCACTATGACTTTGAGATTAGAAACGTACTTGTGGGACTACCCAATCTTGAATGGGAAAAACAAGAGAGGAAAAAGTTTCTCTTTGTGTTATTCGTTTAGAGAATATGAGAGAGTGGCTATGGAGGCTAGAGAGAATGCATGTAACGCCTCGCGTTTTAGAATTAAACCTTTTTGTAGTAATCGAGCCTATTCATTCAAGTTCTAATTTGAAAAATTAGACAAGTTCATTTAGTTCCAAAATCGATGAGTTAAATCTCGATAGGTTAGGAATTTAGTTTTGCGTCGTATCGCTAATTTTCTTTATAAATTCAAATCGCTTCCTTTTATTTAGTGTTACCCAATTATTCAAAATTTTAATTTGGTTTAAAATTGGGATAAGAGATTTAATGTGAAATCCAAATTAAGGCTTCCTTTATTATTTCTTTGGCTATTCATTCTTAAAAGAAAAGAAAGGAAAAAGCTAATAGAAAGGAATATCTCAAGCCCTAATCTTTCATCTTCTTCTCCCTCTCTCTCGCGTGAGCCGCCAACACCCCCCTCCTTCTTTACCTTCACGCAACCATCATCCTTCCTCTCGTTTTCGCACAGTTGTGCCACCGTCCATCTCTCTCTCTCATTCTTCTTCCGTCGGCCAGACACGAGCAGCCCCCCACGAGCGAGATTCCTCCCTTTCGATTTTTCCCCTTTCCAATGCGTGCGCGTGTGGCTCCGTCCCTTACTCCCTTCCGATCTTTTTCTCCAGTGTTGCAGCAACCTCAGACAAGCGCGACTTCATTTCCCACTGCCTGTCCATTTTATTTTCTCCGGTGATGCTGCAATGACATGCACGAACTCGAGCTCTCCGACGCATACCTAGATTCCATCACGAGCGGCGATGGTGTGCAGCGACCCATAGGCGTTTAGATTGGCACGAACTCGAGCTGAGCAATGGTATTGTAGTCCCAAAACCTACGTGGGGGATTGTTTTCCTTGTTGTACGTGCTTTGGACGGTTGAACAAAATTGTGATGCTTGTTTCGATAAGGTTCGACACAAGCCCAGGTTCGATCTCCATTAGTTTTGTGATACCCACTTGTTAATGACTCCAAATGTGCAGGTTTCAGTATCTTTGAGCACTAGCCAGGATCAAATTGAGCTCAAAGCTTGCTTTCAATGGATACCCATTGCCCAAAAGGTCCCAAATCGGATTACCCATAGCTCGTTAACTTCGGTTTGGTGAATCTAGACTCTGGCGTGCCCCAACCAGAATTAGTTCCATGCTTGTTTAGGTTGATTCAGTATGTTTCAGCCCACTTTATAACCTTTAGAACTCATTAATAGTGTTTTTGTTGGGTTTAATGTCCTAAAACTCGTAGATAGTAAATGAAACAAATTAAAATTAGAGATATTTTCCTATTAGGAAAGAAAATATTCGAAAGAGTTCAAATAAATTTAATATGAATTGGATTCATATTAATTTTAATTTTAATAAAATCCATAAGATTAAATATATGATATTTAATTAGGGAAAATTAATTAATTATGGAATTAATTAATTATTTTTTAAAATTAGAGACCTTTTCTTATTAGGAAAAGGTCTTCCTTTTCCTATTAGGAAAAAGGTCTTGGACTTTACCTATAAATAGGACCCCTGGGGTGGGGTGAAAGGCATCCATTCATTCTCCTACTTTCAGAGAATTTCCCTCAAGGCTTCCTCTAGACTCCCACCAGTCTCTTGCCTCTAGAAGTCTCATAGTCATACCAGTGTTGCCATAGTGGTGGTATTCGCACTAGTTCGTGATTAATTCACAAGCAATTGGTGAATTTAATCTGAGTCGTCAACGAGAGTAGGTAATTTGTTACTGTATAAATTAGATTTAGATCTAACATTTATGTATGCTTAGCCTTAATATATATTTAGAATAGTTCCAATATTATTGCCAAGATATTGATATTTTAGATTAAACAAAATTAATTACGAATCGGTCCCAATCACGCTTCCGCATTACGGAATTACGGAATTCCAATCCTTCAGTTTTGTAATTCGATTAATTGATCCCTAATGCTTGGAAGCTCTCTATTCGTAGGTTCTGACTCATTTGATCACTTCTAGCCAAGAACCAAGTCTGTTTCTGGTAAGGATTAAGTAGCAAAGGTTCGTTTAGACCTTTTCAAGCTAATTTCGCGTGCTATGAGCAGGTTTCTAACCCTTGAAATCCCTATTTATAGTTTCAGAGTGTTTGAATCCTAGCCTAAGCTTCTTGTTGGGTAAGAACATCTCTTCTAAGCCCTTTTTGTCTTAGTTTAAGGTTTAGCAGGTGAACCCCACTCTTGAAACCTTGTCCTTTTTATTTCAGGAGCTCGTTACATTCGCTTAAAATCATTTTAGCAATTAGTAAGTGGATTTCTACTTGTTGAGTCTTTTTGTTGTGTGCTAGAATGTTGTATCTATTGACCATGTTATATTTTCATGACCTATATTTATATATATATCGCTTCTTGAATTATGTGCTGTGTGAGATGTTGGCTAGATGTCTAGTACGATATATTGGACTGTTGAGATCATTTGATTGAGTTGGTTGATTAGCTTGTTGTTTTGTTTTGATTGTCGAAATTAGCATAATATTTATGTTGTGAGCGTGCTGCATAATTGCCATGGTTTCGGCATAAAGCATCGTCTAGTAGCATGATGTGTAGGATTCATGCATTCTAGTGAGATTGTGAGGCGAGAGAGCATTGTGTGATAAAAAGGAAAGTTAGGTGAATGCAAGGTGCCTCGGGTAAAAATGATCGAGGGGTGGTATGTCACCAATGGATTAAGAGGAGGATCGGGTGCCTTGGGTAATATGGCCAAGGGGCAATGTGATGAGTCTATATACTGTGAAAGCCATCGGGTGCCTTGGGTAATATGGCCAAGGGGCGATGTATAGTTTGATTGTGAAGTCATCGGGTGCCTTGGGTAATGTGGCCAACGGGCGATGCACAGTTCGAGGCATTGGGTAATATGGTCAAGGGTCGAACGCTGAGCGCCGTAGAGAAACGTCGAGGCCCTAGGTAATATGGTCAGGGGTCGGCGTGACTCGAAGGAGTCAGTCTCGGAGAGCTTTGTGAGGGCTATGAGTGTTGAGCGAGCTCGTGGAGCTTGAGAGGAGATTGAGTTGCATGGCATGATGCAGAATTCATGTGTTTTGAATATGCATAGCATGGTGCGAAATTCATGTGTTAGGTGCAAGGTTGTTGCACGATTGTATTAGTTGAGTATGTTCTATGTGTTGATTGCTCACCTTGTATATAAGGCATGTTATTGTGATTGAAAAGCATGATGTTTGCCTTGTATATTGCACGTTGTTTGATGGCTCTTCAGGTGTGAGCCACTTACTCAGTACTGCTGTTTTGTACTGATCCACCACCATATTTTTTGCAGGTGATGAGGAATACTACGAGCCTCGTGATGCTGAGGAGTAGGCTTGAGAAAGCAAAGTTTATGAGTTAAATTCATTGATATGTTCTCGTTGTTTAAACATTGTTAGGAGAGATAGATTTTTGTGTTAGTCAGGAGGTGTTGTTTAGAATTATGGTTATCGATTTACTTCGTTTAGTACTTTGAATTATACTTAATTTGAATTGTGTTAACTGAATGGGAATGGTTAGAGATTTGACTCGTAATCGTGTTGCAACTTTATTTAGTGTTATGTAATGCTTTATCAGGTTGTAAAATTTTGGTTTAAGCAAAGTTATGTCGTTAAGCTGCCGAATTTTTGGTAGCACCTTACAGAGTAATGTGACTAAGTTTAATTGTAACCTTAGATAGTCTCTTAAGAATTTGGGGGCGTTACAGTTTGTATCAGAGCGGAGTTGTTCCGGTAGACTATTCTAGGCAAAACTAGATTGTAAATTTGTAACTGGTGAAAGGTTAGGTGTAATGTCTTTCTCAGCCTCCTCTCAATCACCAGGTATGTGGACTTTTCTTTGTTATAATATAATATATGATTTGTTTGATAATTTGCTTTGTGGTAGTAATGTTCGGTTTTCTTGTTGCTTTATTGTTTTAGCTTGCATGTTTGTTTGACTTAGTTGCTAGTAGCTTTAGGATGCTCACATAGCTAGCTAGATAGCATATTTTGATCTTATACTCGTCGTTTGCTAGTAGGCATAGGATGTTGGCATAGTTGCTAGATAGCTTGTGCTTTGTTTGTGGTTGTTGCTTGTTATTAAGTTTAGGTTGTTGCCTTAAAGCTAAAGTTAGATCTTTCTTTACCTTGGAAAGTTATTTTGTTGGCTTCAAGGTCCTAGCAAGAGAGTCCAAAACCCCATCGAATCAAGAAATTCCTTAGTGAGCTGTGAAGTTGGGTCAAATTCTTATCCTATCAAGACACTTGGAGCAAAGTTTATTAAGTTGGAATATGCTAGAGTTTTGCGTCATTTTTAGACATGAATTGATTGGATTTTAATTAAGAATCTACTGGATGTTATAAGAAGGAAGTTCACTTTGGGATACTATTTGGTTAAAGTTCAAGTTTAAAGGAATGAAGATTGGAAATTCAAAATTAGTATTTACCATAAAGGTTGAGTGTCTCTTGTAACTTGGTGCTTGAGCATATTTTGCAAAGGCTATGGACTTATGTATAGAGTTGTTACTTGGAACAACCCTATTATCCAAGTCACCCTATTGAATGACACCAGTTGTAATGAAGGTACTTAAGGTGAAGTTGGAATAACTTTTGGATAATTCGCGTTAGTGTATATCCTCCCAACTTTGGTTGTAAGGAAAAAGCATTGGCCATTGGGAATTGGACCATGTGGAAGTGAAAGGCAAGTGTCCTCTCCCTCATCTTAGTGACCTTTTGACCAACCTCACGGAGTAAAGGTCTTCACAAATGAAATTTTGATCAAGCTACTATCAGTAAGGATTAAGGAAGTTGGAAACATTAACTTCAACACCAAGTGTGGACATTAGAAGCGTACTGTGATGTATTCAAACTTACTAATGCTCCTATAGATTGTGTGGACTTCGTGAGCCAAGCCTTCGTGATCTTTTTGGAATTGCTTGTGATAATATTCTTTGATGATTTTTTTTTTGTTTATTCAAAGACTAAGAAGACTCGTAATGAACAACTTAAGCAAGTTGTCATAGTTTTGAGAGGTGGCAAGTTGTACTCAAAGATGTTAAAAGTTGAGTTTTGGTTAAACAAGGCTTCCTTTCTCGAACATTAGAATGCTAAGGATGGTACTACTATGGTGGACTGTGCAAGATAGAAGCAAAATGCAATTGGTCTGGACCTAGTTCAGTGGCTTAAATTCACAATTTTCTTGGATTGGCATGTTACTTTATGAAGCTCGGGGATTGTTTAGAATTTTGCTAGTTTGGAAGCATCATGGATTCAGTTGACTTGCAAGATTTGAGAATATATATCCACCGATCTAGGTGAAGTTGTGAGGTGAGTTTTAAGAAATAATGAATCAATTGTCTACAGTCTTAGTGTTAAAAGGACAAGGGTGTAACTTGGAAACCACAATTGCAGTATGAGCTTTAGATATCCGATGACACTTTCCTTATGGAGAAAGTATTCAAACTCACAGGCCATGATAGTGGAAGTATTTCCTTGTATAGAAAGGAGCTTAAATTAGGACAGAGAAGTGTTTGGAACTGGTAAAGAGTTATGACTTTGAAGTCAACTATCGTCATGGCAAGGCTATCTTGGAATGATCTCATAGCCCATTGTCAAAAAGAGTCACTTGTTCCAAAATGGAGTTGGCAGTGGAAGATTTTTCAACATTATTGGTAATGAGCAAGGAAATTTTTCTAGCCCCCATGGTTCAACTTGGTTATACCAATGTTGCGTATATCAAAGAGCTATCTTTTAAGATAAGAGTTGACAGGAGGGGCACGTAACACAACTTTTGGTGTATCCTAGCAGCATTGAGATGTACAAGGACCTCGAGAAGCAATATTGATAGCAAAATATGAAGGGAGAAATTACTTAGTCGATCGATACTTTTTTGTTCCTACCAAAAGTATGTTTTGTAAAGTTTGTTAACAAAGCTATCCAAAGGATCAGGACGAGGACGTAAGTTGCTAGTGAAGGTGGATAAACTTTGATGATGGCAAGTGCAATGATCTAGTTTCGACATCCACGACTTGTGTCCTCTCGATAAGGATTAATGAAAGGAATTCTGCATGTTGTGGTAAATGGATAACTTAGTCCAAGTATATTGGACTATTTGGGACAATTGAGCACATTGGTTTACCGGTGCATAAGCTATCTTGGCCACAAGCATTGTCTGCGACAAACCATGCTTCATATGTGGTTGGGAAGTGCACCAATGAACATTCCTGTGTGTTGAATCCAAAACTCTGACAGTTTTGTGGAACTTGTTTTGCGAGCATAAGCCATTGGTAATAAGTTTCTTGGAAAGAAAAGTTGGAGCCAAGTTTAAGTGATTAAAGTTGTTGGGCAAGCAACTTTTGAGGACAAAAGTTCTTAAGGTGGGGAGATTGTAACGCCCCACGTTTCAGAATTAAACCTTTTTGGAGTAATCGACCCTATTCATTCAAGTTCTAATTTGAAAAATTAGACAAGTTCATTTAGTTCCAAAATCGATGAGTTAAATCTCGATAGGTTAGGAATTTAGTTTTCTGTCGTATCTCTAATTTTCTTTAGAAATTCAAATCGTTTCCTTTTATTTAGCGTTACCCAATTATTCAAAATTTTAATTGGGTTTAAAATTGGGAAAAGAGATTTAATGTGGAATTCAAATCAAGGTTTCCTTTATTATTTTTTTGGCTATTCATTCTTCAAAGAAAAGAATGGAAAAAGCTAAAAGAAAATAATATCTCAAGCCCTAATCTTTCATCTTCTTCTCCCTCTATCTTGTGTGAGCCGCCAACACCCCTCTCGTTCTTAACCTTCACGCAGCCATCATCCTTCCTCTCGTTTTCGCACAGTTGCCCCGCCGTCCATCTCCCTCTCTCGTTCTTCTTTCGCGAGCGAGATAACTGCCTTTAAATGATTAGTTTGTTGATAGTTACGCTTTTAGGTTGATTTTTAGATAGCCTGTTGTAGGATTAGTTTTGAAAAACTTGGGTTTTTAAGCTTTTATGAAAAATTTGCTTGCTGTTTTTTGTGCCTAACCTATGAAACTTTCTGAAAAACATCAACTTTATGGAAAATGATTTCTTAAAAAAGGCTTTGGAAAAACATGTTTTCATTTGAGTTTTCTTTTAAGCCCTTGATGATGATAATTAGAGCTTATTTCTATCTCATAAAGTGCCACCGTCACAACTGATTTGTTTTCTAGTCATAGGCTTTCCATTAGTCTTTTTCTTTACAGAATTTTCTTAAGTCTAAAGTTCCTCATGTTTAACCTTTCTAACACACTATGAGAGTTTAGCCTTGATGTTTTGAAAGACAAAAGCCTCATGTTAAGCCCATGACTCAAAAACAAAGTCAATGCGGACATTGTCTACCTTAAGTTTGGGGGGGTGCTTTACTTTACTTTGTATATATATGTTTTGTGTAAGTTTGTATTGCTGCAAACGAAGTATATGCTCAATATATATCTTCCAAAAAAAAAAAGAAGAGAAAAACCGACAGTTACTCCTTCCTAAGTTTTACTGAGTAACCAGGGGCATTCATGACACCCATGGTTTGCCACTGCATGAAATGTTTACTTAGGGAAGTGAGTACTAATCCAAGCTTGTGAGCTTTTCCCCGTGTTGGTTTGTGGGGACAATCTTTAATCTTGGAAGCAGTTTAAGACGAGTATGGTAACGTGGCCAGGTCGCAGGGAAATGTCGGGGCCTTAGGTGCCAAATCCGGATTCCGAATCCTGGGCCTGGGGCGTTACAGAAGCCACCGAAAAGGAAGGTGCACCTTGTTGGTATAGGTAGTATATATCAATTCTTTTAAGCCTATCTTGACCATACTTTAATGTCCTCAGGATCCCTCTCATTCGGATGTGGCCTCGGTTCATTCATGTACCCCTCCTAACTCGGGTGTTACAGATATCTTCACCACAAAGTGTCGATAAGCTAGAACGAAGATAAAGGTGACAGTAAGGATACTCTTGGGAGAAAAAAAAAGTTGAATAAAAAGAACACCAGCAGTAAAATAAGTTTGGGGGAGATAGAAACAGTCTAGTAACTCATGTATGCTCAAGGAACCTCAAGTTTTTTTTCTCAACTAAAAGGACTACACTAGGCTCAACGAGTAGTAGTTAGGTAGTTTGAACACATTGGTTAGGATGGAATACGAAGAGTTTTTCTTTGAAAAATAACAATAGAAATCTTCATGCCTAAGAAACTTAGAAGTTGTGTCTGGCACTAGAGTAGAAACCTCACCTCAAAGGCAACTTTTTAGATAATGATCTTGAGAAATATGTTTACTTGATTTCATATGGTTTATTCATGACATTTTGGTTTGCAATTTAATTTGATGCTAGTACCATGATTGGCAATTACATATAATCCGTAACATTTTGATTTGCAATTATTGTTGAGCTCTCACATTCTGATTGGCTATTGCTTGAGGACAAGCAATAAGTTAAGTTTGGGGGTATGATAATGGTAAAAAATATACCTATTTTACTCTTATATGTAGCTCATTTTCTTGTCAAAAGTTGCATGTTTAGATAAAACTTACTATTGTCGAGCTCTAAAAGTGTTAAAGTTGATGAATTAGGGAGTTGAGAGTCACATATGTCAAATCATGCTTAAGAGTGCTTAAAAAAACCTATTTTAATATGAATTTGACTTAATTCGGTGTTTTGCAGGAAACAGAAGAAATATGGAAAAACCCAGAAATGCGACATGCGACCGCATTTCTGGGCAAACAGAGGCAGTTCAGAGTCCATTGCGGGTCGTTTTGAACCAGAATTTTGCACACCTAACCGGCTGTTTTGACCCCGACACTGACTAGGCTACCTACCTACACTATATAAGGCCTTGATTCGAAGGGAAATCCAAGCAAAACTCACTGGGAAGAAGAGGGTGGTGACAGAACCCTAGTAGACGCCCATAAGTAGGGATGCCCGTGGTCTTTCTTAGATGACTAAATTCTAACCTTTAGTTAAACATAAAACCTGGGTGTTTGTAGAGATTTTCACTCTATTCCCAATTGTAAAGGAGAGTAGAGTGTCGAGTGAACTCTGGAAGAATTGGATAAAAGAAAAAACCCTAGTTTTAGCTACTACACCTTATTTCCAGAAATTGTTCTTTTCATTATTTCTGTATTTTTACATTCATTATGTCAATGAAAAGTTATTCTTTTGCATCTTATCCCATCACGCGTAGCTAAATCCCATTGAGGGGTTCAATATTGTGAATTCCCGTATGGTTAAAATAGCTTGAAAGTGTTTATTTGCTTAAGTTATTGATCACTTACACTTTGCATGCTATGTGAGTTTGATCTTCAAAGGGACGAACAAAATCGGTTCTCATAAAGGTGATATATGAGAAATGGCTCGAAATAGTGTATTCGGTGTTATAGGGCGAGGCTGCCTAAGGAACCTTATAACAACTATAGGGTTATAGATTGCATGCTTGATTTATCTATGTCCGAGTCGAGTCACAAACATGTGCATAACGATACTCGTTTAGCCTTCTAACGGTTATTGGGAGCAAAGCCAAATAGAATTTAAATCTGACCCAATGCATGAATAGACTTAGGTTTAATAAGAAAGGATTAGAGTTATTTTACCTTAGGGTTGAAACTATATTGAACACTTCGCTTATTTATCATTGTTTTATTTACTTGTTTATTTTGTTTATTTTCCAAAAATCATCATCAACTATTTCTTTGGTTACCTTATCTAAGCAATCTTTGAACAGTTTCTTCTTCAATTCTTGGTTCCAATTTAGTCCTCGTGGGATTGATACCCTTGGAATACTTCTATGGTTTTTATTATTGCATGCGATAGAGTATACTTGCACTAGGTTGGTTGAATTTATCTTAATCATTATTTACCATCTTTTCTAACCTCCACATTTCAGCCTGACACCGCATCAGTCATCATACCTGATGATGGCCTTGAGGATCCATTGTCTTATTGACAGGCAATGAATAACGAAGATAAGAACGAATGGGTCAAAGCCATGGATCTGGAAATGGTGTTAATGTACTCCAATTTCTGTATGGGAACTCACAGATCTACTAGATGGGGTAAAACCCATAGGGTGCAAATGGATCTATAAGAGGAAAAGAGATGCGGTTGGGAAGGTACAGACCTTCAAAGCTAGACTAGTGGCAAAGGGTTATACCCAAAAGGAAAGGGTTGACTATTAGGAAACCTTTTCTCCTATAGCCATGTGAAAGTCCATAAGAATTCTCTTGTCCATAGCCACATATTATGACTATGAAATATGGAAAATGGACATCAAGATTGCCTTTCTCAATGGTAATCTTCAAGAGTATATCTTCATGTCTCAACCCGAAGGGTTCGTAGCCAAAGGTCAGGAACAACAAGTTTGTAAGTTGAATGGATCCATTTACAGATTAAAACAAACGTCAAGATCTTGGAACATTAGATTTGATACTGCCATCAAATCTTTTGGTTTTGACAAAAATGTTGACGAGCCTTATCTGTACAAGAAAATCAACAAAAGGAAATTAGCTTTTCTAGTACTTTATGTAGACGATATCCTACTCATTAGGAATGATGGAGCATACCTAACTGACATTAAGAAATGGCTAGCAGCCCAATTCCAAATGAAAGATATGGGAGAGACCCAATATGTTCTTGGGATCCAAATCATTAGAGATCGTAAGAACAAAACGCTAGCATTGTCTGAAGCAACGTATATTGAAAAAATATTGTCTTGATATTCGATGCAAAACTACAAGGGATTGTTACCGTTTCGACATTGGGTACACCTGTCTAAGGAACAGTGTCCTGCGACACCTCAACAAATTTATAAATGAGACACATTCTCTACGCCTCAACTGTGGGCAACTTAATGTATGTTATGCTCTGCACTAGGCCTGACATGTGTTATGCAGTGGGAGTAGTCAATAGGTACCAGTCTAATCCAGGGTTACACTATTGGGGAGCGGTTAAGAATATCCTCAAGTATCTTCGGAGAACGAGGGACTACATGCTTGTGTCTGGGGCTAAGGATTTGATCCTTACAGGATACACTGACTCTGACTTTCAAGCTGATAAGGATTCAAGGAAATCCACATCAGGGTCAACGATAGAGGCTGAGCATGTAGCAGCTTGCGAAGCAACTAAGGAAGCAGTTTGGCTTAGAAAGTTCTTGAGTGATTTGGCAGTTGTTCCAAATATAAACGTGCCCATAACACTACATTGTGACAACAGTGAGGCTGTAGCAACCTCAAAAGAACCTCAATGCCACAAACGAGGAAAACATATAGAGAGGAAGTATCACCTGATACGGGAGATTGTGCAAGGAAGAGATGTGATCGTCACCATTATCGCTTCGGAGCACAACATCGCTGATCCATTTATGAAGGCTCTCTCGGCTAAAGTGTTTGAGGGTCATCTAGAGGGTCTAGGTCTACAAGATATGTATGTCGTCTGATCTAGGGTAAGTGGGAAATGTGTAATGGGTATAAGGATGCCCTAGTTCATTGTATTATTTTAGTATATTCACTTTATGTAATATACAATACATATGACATTTCCAGCTTTAGATTATTGCATTTACATCCCACTAACTACAGTGTTAGTTCAGGTGGGAGTTTGTTGGGTTTTATGCCCAAAAACTCGTAGATAGTGAATGTAAGGGTTGACCGAATATTGATGTATTTTTTCATTAAGTGTTGTTAGTTATAGTATGTTTGTCTTTGCCTAAATAACCCCAATCCAATAAACTAGACATCCTAGGCTGTAGTATGAGTCTTCAACTGTATGTGGAGACATATGGGGATCACTGTTCAAGATGCAGCCTAAAGGGTCTATAGCATAGGGATAAGACTAGGTGCCTTATCCTGGTAACACTATGGATACGACCCACTTAGTATTTGATCCAACGCGTTCGTGTAGGAGACATGTGAGTGTGGGTATCCTATGCATTGAGTTTGCATAAGACCGGACCACGAAATAGTAATCACTGGTTATAACACTGTTAACTAGTTAGGTTTCTATTTCACTAGGACGACCTATACAACTTTATCTTAATCTTGAGTTGAATATGGACTCTTGCTCATCAGGGATTGTCCTTTGATTTGTATGGGTGAGAGTGGCCAATACACCGACTCAATAAGCTTATCATTTTGGGGACAAGACCAAATGGGGAGCTGGGAACATAATCACACAAGATGGAATTCACTCCTTCCCGGCTTTGGGAAAGTAGATGAGTGTTATCTTAAGTGGTGTCTCCGAGTCTTGAACAGAGGGCCCTAGCATCTCAATGGTATGAGAGGATTTTCTGTTTGATGGTCGGACCACTAACAGGTTGTTAATTAGAGGAGAACTGGTACTTAAGGAAATAGAAGTAACCTAGGGGTAAAAACGGTAATTTGACCCAACTGGTGTTACGGACACTCGTGAAGGACTAACAAATATTGGTCTACAGTGAGAAGAATGCAATTATGAGTTTGTAGTGGAATATACACAGTTAACAAATATTGATTGATTTGGTTAATGAGTTTGACCAATTAATCTCACATCATTGGAGCTTCTGATCTGCAGGTCCATTAGGTTCCACTGGTAGCTGATAAAGTAATTTGAGGCAACTGAGTAATAAATGTAAATTGAAGATGTTCAATTTACTAAGGGAAACAATATAATGTATATTAATATATTATTATGAGAGAAATAAATATTTGAGGAAATTCAAACATTAATATGAATTTGATTCATATTAAATTTATACGAATATGAAAGAGTTCAAATATGAATTAATTAATTTAAGGCCTAAAATTAAATTGGGCAACTAATTAATTCAAGGCCGGAAATTGAATATGTGATATTAATTAATTGAAAACTAATCAAATATGGAAATGATTAATCACTTATGGAAGTAGTTAATCATTTATGGAAAATATTAATCAATTATGGAATTGATTAAATATGGAAAAGATTAAATCAATTATGGAAGTAGTTGATTTTAAATGAATATTTTATTCATGGCCTTTCCCCCATAAATAGATCACTAGACCTAAAGGTTTAGGTGGCCTCTTGCTCTTAGATTCACATTACAAGACTCTTGCATTCTCTCAAGCCTCCCTCTTAGAGAAAGACTCCCACCAATCCATTGCCTTCTATTCTTAGAGATATACCGGTGTAACCTCAGTGGTATTGTGTTTTTGGAGAAGAAAAATTCCAGCGAGAGTTCCTTGCAGTTGCTGCTTTTTCCACGTTAGAGCATCGTAGGTGAGAATCGGTCAAGTCTACAATGGAGGTTTGTAATGATTGCTCATTTCTTTAGAAAAATATGAAAAGTAAAGTAGTTTTTTTTTTTTTTTTTTTTTGTATTTTTAGCATGTTTATAACGATTTTACAACGACTTTAAAGCGTGATTAAAGTACTATTTTGCCTTTTTGTATCGGTATTTTAATGTTAATTAATATACGGCGCGAGATCCTCTCGATGCATTTTCGCTGTGCTGGGGCTTTCATCCCCTCAACCATTTTGTCTTGACCCACTTCAGTTAGTGAGATACAGACTTCTTGGTGTTAGAAGGCTATTACCGCCGTTTTATGCAAGGCTTTTCCAGTATAGTCGCACCCCTAACTCAGTTGACTCGGAACGGTACTCCATTCGTGTGGAATGAAGCTTGTGATGCAAGCTTCCAAGAGCTTAAGTGAAGACTAGTTTCAGCACCAGAGGTCACAGTACCCGATGGTTCAGGAGAATTTGTTATTTACAATGATGCCTCAAAGAAGGGTGATAACTCTCCAAAAGGGAGTTATTTAGGCCCTATTCTATGATAATTTATATGACATTTGTGCCCAATAGGTGTGTTATTAGTAGAATATAATGTGTTTTATCATATTTATAAGAATTGATGTTTTGGAAGTTCTTTTGAAGAGAAATTAATGCTGAGCGACTTGAGGGAGCAAAATCCATGATCCAGCAAAGCTGTGAGCAAAACTGGCCACGTGACTTGCATGTGATTCATTAATGAGGTGGCGTTTCCAGCAATGATCTCGGATTTAAGAAGCTTGGTGAGAGTTCCACGTGTAATATTTAACCTAATTAGGGTTGACTTCACTATACAAAAGGAAGTGGCCATCTCAAGTCAAAACATTCCAAAAAGGGAGGGTGCAATTGTTTCCATCTTTGGATGCCGAATAAACGATGAAAACGATTGGAGACCTTATAAGACATTCATCTACGGATTCCCTCAAGTTCGACCATTTCTTCTTGTAGAGTTTGTAGTAATGGATGCACTTGAACAGATTGTAGTGTGTTGTTTCCAATTTCATGAACTGATTTACTTTAGGTGTTGGTTGAGATTATGTAATTGTCATTCTTTTATAATCTAGCAATTCATATTGATTCTTGAGCATTTTGATTACTTGGTATTCTTAATATCATTTTGTGCCCGCCTGGCCAGCCGATATGAATATGTTCTCTTAGTTTTAGGGATGATTTAAGGGATGTGTGGCTTGTAATCACACTAGACCATTATGAGGTTGTGAACGCCAGTAATTGAGCTATGGATAGCATGTTGCCTTGTGCTTGATCGGTAGAACGTCATTGGAGTTGAAACCTATTCCAAAAAATCCAGAGTTCCAGGAGGATCTTGCTGATAAGACTACAAGAGATTGCCTGATCAATAATAGAATTGCTAGAGCATCTTTTAAGAATTACAGAAGTCTTAACCAATGCCTATTTCCAATCTATCATCTTTATCCGTTTACATTTTTGCCCTGTTACTTCTTTTGTTCCAGCATTACTCAAAATCCAATAAATTTATCAATTTTGAAATCACTAAAAGACTAAGCAAAATAGGTAAAGTGAGACTATTCAAAACCTCGTGGATACGATAAATTACTTATCACTTGTTGCAGATTATGTGTATTTACATAGTATTCTAGAGTTAATTCATATCATATTTTTAACCACTCCTGAATTGCAACAAGTTTTTGGCGCCGTTGCCAGGGACTTGAATTAGTCTTTATCTGATATGTGTTGTGTATGTGTTTTAGTCATTTGGTGCGTGAACTTTTTAATTATTTATTTTTTTTCGTACGTGTGAGATTGGTGTGTGAGCGATCCTCCTGGGGTGAGATTTGAACTTGATCCAGAGATTGAGCGGACATTTGGAAGGAGAAGGAGAGAGCAGCAAAGGAATATCAATCTGATGGCTGACCTTCAACGTCTTTCGAATATTCCTGAAGATCAAGTTGATCCCCAGCAGAATTGTTGGTTGCGGCAAAATCCACGGATGGAGCAAAATGGATAGAAAAACAACCAGGCTGAGAACCCTATTCTTGTAGCAAATGATAGGGCCAGAGCAATTCGAGCGTATGCTTTCCCAATGTTTGATGAGTTAAATCCAGGTGCGTCCTTAAATTGAGGTAGAAAATTTTGAAATGAAATCGGTCATGTTCCAAATGTTGCAGACCGTGGGTCAATTCCATGGTTTACCATCTGAGGACCCCCATTTACATCTTAAGTCTTTTATAGGAGTTAAGTATTCATTTGTTATTCAGGGAGTGTCGTGAGATGCCCTTAGATTAACTTTGTTCCCGTATTCTCTTAGAGATGGATCAAAGGCATGGTTAAATTTGTTTGCTCCATGATCAATTAGTACTTGGAACGAGTTAGCTGAAAAATTTCTTAGTAAGTATTTTTCACCAACTAGGAATGCCAACTTGAGGAGTGACATAGTGGGATTTAGGTAGAATGAAGATGAAACTTTTAGTGATGCGTGGGAGAGGTTTAAGGAGCTTTTGCGATAGTGTTCCCACCACGGTTTACCACATTGTATCCAAATGGACACATTTTACAATGGGTTAAACGTAGCAATCAAGGCTATGGTCAATGCTTCTGTGGGAGGGGCCCTTTTGGCAAAAACCTTTAATGAAGCCCATGAGATTTTAGAGAGAATATCAACCAATAGTTGTCAATGGTCAGATGTTAGAGGCTCTAGTAAGAAAGTTAAGAGGGTGATAGAAGTTGATGGTTGTCTACCATTAGGGCTGATATTGCAATCTTAGCTAATGCTCTTAAAATCATAACTGTGGTAAGCAATCTTCAGCAGCCGCCAGTGGTGGAGACTGCCGTAGTTGTAAACCAAGTGACGGATGAGTCACGTGTCTATTGTGGTGAAGAGCATAATTATGAGTTTTGCCCTAACAATCCAGCTTCTGTGTTTTTTGTAGGTAATCAAAGGAATAACCCATATTCATATTTTTATAATCCAGGTTGGCGTAACCACCCTAACTTTGCATGGGTAGGGCAAGGAAATAATTCGCAAGCCTTCCAAGCACAACAAAAGGTGGCGAACCAGTTAGGATTTGCTAAATTGTAGGGAACGCCCGAGCAAAATAAGTCGATGATGCCCCAGCAAAATTCGGAGAGTTCTCTGGAGTCATTGATGAAAGAATATATGACTGGTAATGATGCCGCAATTGAAAGTAATCAAGCTTCATTGTGAGCCCTGTAATTGCACGTAGGTCAACTAGCTAATGAGCTGAAAGCAGGGCCTTAAATGAAACCTCTTTCAGATATTGAACACCCTAGAAGGGAAGGTAAGGAGCAGGTGCAGGCATTGACTCTAATGAGTGGTAAGCCATTAGAAGAGAGAAGAGAGGGTAGTAAACCCCAGGATGTAGAGAAGAGTAGTGATAACAATGATGTTGCTGAAAAAGAGTTGGAGTTTGGTAGAAATGATGGAGCCAACAATAAAAATGCTGGAGCAACTAGTTCTGTTCCAGATGTAAAACCATCATATGTATGGCCCCAACTTTTGTACCACCTCTACCTTTTCCACAAAGGCAAAAGCCTAAGAACAATGATGGTCAATTTAAAAAGTTTTAGAGATTCTTATGTAGTTACATATAAATATCCCTTTAGTAGGAGCTATAGAGCAAATGCCAAATTATGCAAAAAAATTTAAGGATATCTTGACTAAAAAGAATAGGTTGGGAGAATTTGAAATTGTATCTCATACTAAGGAATGTAGTGCTATTGTTAAGATTGGACTACCAACCATGGCTAAGGATCCAGGGTCATTTACTATTCTTGTCTCTATAGATGGAAAGGAGATGGGTAGATCATTTTGTGACTTAGGCACGAGCATTAACGTTATGCCTCTTTCGGTTTATCGATAGCTAGCTATTGGTGAAGCTAGGCCTACCAAAGTCACACTCCATTAAGCTGCTAGGTCTATCACATATCCTGAGGGTAAGATTGAGGATGTCTTAGTTAAAGTTGATGAATTCATATTTCTTCTGATTTTATTATCTTGGATTATGAGGCAGATAGAGATGTCCCAATTATTCTTGGTCGTCCATTTTTTTCTACTAGTAGGGCATTGATAGATGTTCATAATGGAAGTAAAGTTTAATGTTTTTAAAGCCATGAAGTACCCAGATGAAGTGGAGGGTTGCTCTTTCATTCAGATTCTAGTGAACACAATTGTTGAGACAACAATGGAGGATTTGATAGATCAACATTTTGAGGATCATGGAGAGATTAGTATGGAGGATTTAGCAGTTTGTACTTTAGAAAGGAAGAATGAAAAAGAAGTGTCTAGGTTAGAGAGTGTTTTTGAGTTGTGAGATTTGAATGAGAGGAAGGTTCCTCCTATTAAGTCATCCCTAATTGAGGCACCTACTTTAGATTTGAAACCTTTACCGAATCATCTAAAGTATGCCTATCTTGCGGAGGGTGAGACGTTGCCCTTCATTGTTGCATCTGATTTAGTGTCGGAGGATGAAGAGGCCTTAGTAAAGTTGCTACAGCAATACTGCATGGCAATAGGTTGGACATTAGCTGACATTCAGGGAATTAGCCCATCTTTCTGTATGCATAAAATAAATCTAGAGGAGGGATCTGACGGAACGACTTGTCGAGGGTCGTGTCAAATTAATTTATAATCCATGATTCCTAAAGCTAACTTGTAGCAGTAGTGGTTGGCGTCGATCACAGGGAACAATCGATTTATTTCTAAATTCTTTTGTCTTTTTGAGGTAACCAAAACATGGGGTTTATGGATAAAAGATTAAGACATAAAGTAAAAGCGAAAAAATAAATAAAGAAAATAAAATGCAAGGAAAGTAAAGGCGGGGTTAGTTGATCTTACCACGAGGATCACTGTAACCGGGGTTGAACTCGTTGTTAAGTTTGATTAATTTCATTCATCGATTATCAATTGATATTTAATTAACTATCTAAGTCTGGCGTATTCCGACAACAAACCGAGAGCCATGATCCTACTATCACAAATATGCAAACGGTAAGTTTGATTTTAGTTTAAATTAATTAATTGTCCTATTAACTAATTTAAACCGCATTGGGATCTAGCCGAATTAATTCACATGCAACGGGCAACCAACCACAATTACAATTGATTAAATCATTTAGATCCAGGGACGCATGCGTAATATCATGATGTTAGCTTATTTGCTACATAGATTTAGCAAGTAAATTTAGACAGGGCCCGGTCAAGGTTGTCAATCTTTCCTACCACATTCTAAACTTGTATGCAAAGAACTAAAATCACAAAGACAATAAACTAAGTAATTAAGAATGGAAATCTCATAAAATTGAATCAAACTTACAAACTGAGGTCCCGATTACAACGATCCGAGCTTAGTTGGCCATAGACAAGCACCTCCAAGCTCGAGGCTCGATCAACCGACCCTTAGACTAAGAAAACTTAAAAGAACTTTTGAAACTAGAGAGAAAAGTGGCTACAAAATTGTAGTAATGGATGAATTGTGAGATGATTCTAAACCTACACCAAAGGCCTCTATTTATAGGAGTTATTGGCCTTCAAATCGTGGTAACTTGGTGCTGAAGAAGGCCTCAAATTTGGAGATAATTTCCAGCCAAATAAGGAAAAATCAAATTCTGGAAATCTTCCTAGCGTCGCGACGTTGCGGGCGAGCGTCGCGACGTTGTTGCTCCAACTGGATCTCCAAGTACTTTCCTTATATGGTTAGTGTCTCGACGCTGATGATGGGTGTCTCGACGCTGATGAGGCTCCATGGGCAGAATGGTGATTTTAAGCTCCGATATCGCCCGTTAAGCCCCAAATTGCTTCCGTAGCTCTAATGAGGACCTATACACATATTATACTCATTTTAAGGCATTTTTCACAAGGAATTCAACTAAGATAAGCAAATTGGGAGATTCTAAATGTACAATAAATTAGACCGATCAGGATCCTTTAGGAGTATTGAGCAGCAAAGAAGGCTTAACCCTGCAATGAAAGAAGTTGTCAAGAAGGAGGTGATTACATGGTTGGATGTTGGGATTATTTATCCAATTGCGGATAGCAATTGGGTAAGCCATGTCCAATGTGTTCCTAAGAAAGGAGGTGTTACGGTAGTGACTAATAAGGATAATGAGTTGATCCCCACTAGGAAAGTAACTAGATGTAGGGTTTTCATGGATTACAGGAGGCTTAACAAAGCCACCCGTAAAAACCATTTCCCTCTACCATTTATTGACCAGATGTTGGATAGGTTAGCTGGTCAGGCTTACTACTGTTTCTTGGATGGTTATTCTGGGTATAACTAGATTACCATAGCTCTTGAGGACCAGGAAAAAACAACTTTCACCTGCCCGTATAGGACATTTGCTTTCAGGCGAATGCCTTTCTGTCAGTGTAATTCTCCAACAACATTTCAGCAGTGTATGTTAGCCATTTTTTCTGATATGATTGAGTTCATGTCGAGGTATTTATGGACGAATTTTCAGTTTTTGGAGGGTATTTTCAACAATGTTTGAATAATTTAGGTAAGGTGCTAAAGAGATGTTAGGATACCCATCTAGTATTTAATTTGGAGAAATGCCACTTCATGGTGAAGGAGGGCATAGTGTTAGGTCATCAAATTTCAAGGAGGGGTCTAGAAGTTGATCCAGCAAAAATAAAGGTTATTGAGAGTTTAGAACCTCTTAATTCAGTTAAAGGGGATCATAGTTTTTTAGGTCATGCTGGATTTTATAGAAGGTTCATAAAGGATTTTTTCTAACATTAATAAACCTCTTTGTAAATTTTTGTGTGCTGATAGTGTTTTTGACTTTAATGTAGATTGTAGGAAGGCTTTTGAGACTTTGAAGGTTGTTTTGATTTCAACACCCATTCTCTGTGCACCAATATGGAGTTTGCCATTCGAGGTAATGTGTGATGCCAGCGATGTGGCAGTAGGTGCAATCCTAGGGCGAAAGTAGGGCACAGTTATCCATCCTATTTATTATGCAAGTAGTGTTTTGAATGAGGCACAAATCAACTATACAACTACTGAGAAGGAGTTGTTGGCGATGGTATTTACCTTTGAGAAATTCTTCCCATACTTGGCGGGATCCTAAGTCACGGTGTTTACGGATCATGCAACAATAAGGTACTTAATGTCAAAGAAAGATGCAAAGCCTAGATTAATTCGTTGGGTTTTGTTATTGCAGAAGTTCGACTTAGAGATAAAGGAAAAGAATGGATCGAAAATGTTATTGCAGATCATTTGTCTCATCGTAAACCATCATCATCTTTGCTCGAGCAATCTATTATCTCAGATTCATATCCGGATGAGCAGCTCTTTGTTGTTGAGGGAAAGGTAGTGCATAGTATTCCTTGGTACGTAGATATAGCTAAATTTCGGCATGATGCAAAGTTTTTTTTATTGGGATGAGCCATTTATGTATAAACAATGTTCTAATGGTATTAATCGAAGATGTGTTTCAGGTGATGAAGCAAAGGAAATCCTGGAGCAATGTCACTCTTCCCCGTATGGAGGTCATTTCATTGGTCAGAGGATAGCTATGAGGATTTTACAATGTGAATTTTTCTGGCCTTCTTTATTTAAGGATGCCCATTGGTAATACAAGCAATGCGACGCTTGCCAAAGGAGAGGAAACTTAGGACCTAGGGATGAAATGCCTCTTACTTATGTTTTGGAATTAGAATTATTCAATGTATGGGGTATCGATTTTATGGGGCCATTTCCCCTTCTAATGGTAATAGGTTTATTTTGTTGGCAGTTGACTATGTGTCCAAGTGGGTGGAGGCTATTGCATGCCATCAGAGTAATGCTAAGACAGTGTCAAGGTTTCTTCAATCGCACATTTTTGTGCTGTTTGGGACTCCTAGGGCTCTTGTGAGTCATGAGGGTACACACTTTGTGAATAATGTTCTAGCTAAGCTTTTAGCTAGATATGGAGTTAGGCATACGATAGCTACCCCTTATCACCCACAAGCAAATGGTCGGGCAGAAGTTAGTAATAGGGAAATTAAATCTATATTAGAGAAAGTAGTCCATCCATCTTGGAAATATTGGTCTTTTCGATTAGATGAGGCTCTTTGGGCTTATAGGATAGCCTACAAGACTCCTTTAGGTATGTCTCCCTGTAGGTTAGTGTATGGAAGAACTTTACATTTACCGTTAGAGCTTGAGCATAAAACATTTTAGGCTCTCAAGAAGTTGAATTTTGATTTGCATCATGCAGGAGCAGTTAGAATGTTGCAGCATAATGAGTTAGAGGAGTTTCAACAATTTTCATATGAAAATGAGAATCAAAATTGAGGAGAAAACAATGAGGTGGCATGATAAGAAGTTAAAACCTAAGGAATTTGTAAAGGGTCAGCAGGTCTTGTTGTATAACTCTAGATTAACATTGTTCCCAGGAAAATTAAAATCTAAATGGTCTGGACCATTTGTTGTGATTGAAGTTTTTCCTCATGGAGCAATTACTTGGATAGATGAAAAGGATGGGCGAGTATTTACGTTTAATGGACAGCGAGTGGAACATTACTGGGGAGAGGAATTTCGTTCGAAATATCCTTCTCTAAAATTGGTTGAAGAATGAGCGAGCAAAAGTTTCGAGGGAGCAATGTGTTGCTCATTACTTTTAGAAGCTCTCAGTTATTGTTGTGATTCTGTTTTTATTTGATTTTGTGAGATTTCATTTTATTTTGGTTGGAATCGTTTTAAATTAGATTTTTTTTTTATTTTTATCTGATTTATTTTTATCCGTAGGTATTTTTAATTTTCGTTTAAATTGGATTTTCTTTTTTCGGTTAAATTAATCTGAATTGACTGATTTGATTTTTATTTTATCAAATTCATTTATGTTTTAATTTAGTTATATTTTGATTTTAATTTAAGTTTAGATTAAGTTGATACTAATGTTATTTTTTTTAAAATTTAGTCAGCAAAGGAGATTTGATTTGATTTTTGGCAGTTCGTATTTTAATTTGAATTTTCCGGATAAAAGATTCTTCTATAAGAAGCAATTTTGAAGATTAGTTTGTTTTTGCAATCTTTTAGTTGGGATCAAATTATTCTCGTCATAATATAACGGGGTGGTTATGTGGGTAGGTAAAACGCCTGGAGCAACGGGGTGGTTATGTTAGTATTTCTGTGGGTAGGTAAAACACCTGGAGCAACTGGCGCTTCCACGTGTCACGAAGTGTGGATCCAACGAACTAGCCGTTAGCGAGCATAGCATGCATTTACCACGAGCCATTTTTACCATTTATTGGGGTTTTAATTAAGATGATTACATGCAGAAAATACGGTAATATTTTATTTAATGGAGGAAGATCTGTCGGTTAGGATCTTAATTGCAAGTGCCTTTATTTATACACTTCCCTAGTACGTTTTTCTTTCCATTATGCATTCTTCTTCGATTTCTTTCTTGAGTGTTTGGCGGAAATTTTTAGTGATCCCAAATGGCTAAGAAAAGAGGGAAGAGAGAAATGGAGGTTGAGGAAGAGGAAGTGCCAATCACGCCTGAGGCACCTAAAAAGAAAATCAAGAAGAGAAGAACACCGCAGGTGAAGGAAGCTAGACGTTTGAGGAGACAGCAGCAGGCTTCAGCCATGGAAGTTCTTCAGAAGGTAATTGAAGACATTGTTGATGAAGTGGCTAGAGAAGATGAACCAGACAACCATGAGGTAGAAAAAGTTTTGGAACCAAGTGGACCGCCAGTTGAAGGTTAGCAAGAAAATTAAGAGGAACAAACAGTGGTGCAGGAGGAGGTCATTATGAATCAGCCGTCGCATCGCCACCGTAAGTAGAAAGCGGGGCAAATTAAGAGAAGCCGAACAGACACTCCATCTCCCGCTACCACATAATCTGAGAAGGAGAACATGGAGGTAGAGGTCCAATAAGATACGGAAACTGAGAAGAAGACTGAGGAAGATGAGAAGAGACGCGAAGATAAGGGTAAAGGAGTTGTGGAAGTAGAGGAGGCGGAGCCGGAGGAACAGTGCTTACCTTACAAGCGATTCGTCAATAACCTTGCTAGGGCAAAGTACTTGGATATGTTGAAGCGAGATTTTCTGTTCGAGCCAAGGTTTGGTGACAATCTATCGCACTTTTTGAGAGCCGGCATGACAAATCATGGTTGGGAGCAGTTTTGTGCCAAGCCAGAGGCCGCCAACTCGCAGGTAGTGCCCGAGTTCTACGTGAACATCGATGAGGAGGAAGGATTCCAGGTGATCGTTCGTGGGGTGGCTGTTGACTGGAGGCTCGAGACTATAAACTCACTGTTCAATCTTCAAGATTTACCCCATGCTGGGTACAACGAGATGGCAGCAGCGCCATCTAACGAACAATTGAATGCGGTTGTTCGAGAAGTGGGGATTGAGGGGGCACAGTGGCGACTCTTGAAGACTGGAAAGAGGACCTTCGAAGCTGCCTATTTGAAGAGCGAAGCGAATACTTGGATGGGACTTATCAAGCAGAGGCTACTTCCTACAACTCACGACTCCACAGTTTCCCGGGATAGAGTTCTTCTGGTTTTGGCTATTATGACATCTTTGAGTATTGACGTCAGGAAGATCATCTCCAGCGAGATTCCTAGTTGCTGGAGGAAGAAGGAGGGAAAGTTATTTTTCCCTAATAGGATCACTATGTTATGTCAAAGGGCAGGGGTTCCCACAAGCGCTGAAGATGTAATATTAATGAACAAAGGGATTATGAACACACCAAACTTGGCAAGGCTGCAGAGGACGTAGGAAGCTCGCCAAGGTGGTCTGGTGTGCGACATCCACAATACCCAACAACAAATTCAACTGCATTCCAACCAAATGGAGTTTGCGAAGAGGCAATTCCAGACCTATTGGAATTATGTTAAAAGGAGGGATGCCACACTTAGAAAGACTCTACAATCAAATTTTTCCAAACCTTATCAAGCCTTCCCCGTTTTCCCTGATGACCTATTAAACCATTGGATCCCACCATCCTGTTAAAAGAGGATGTTGGTCAAGAGGAGTAGAAAAGGGAAGAAGAGTTCATCGAGCATTTATTTTGTTTGATCATTTTAGTTGCTCGCGTGTTGACTAATCAAGTTTTTCTGTCTTTATTTTGCTTTTGTTTGTTTATGCTTTTATTTTGCTGACTTTAGGAAAAAAAAAGTATCTGTTATTGATGTAAATATTTATCTTTTCTTTTAATTAAAATTTCAATGTTTTTAATTCCATGGCAAACCTGAGTATTCCTAACTTACTTCTCTTCTGACTTTTTTATGTTTGGACTAGTTAGCTTAATTAGATCAAGGTATTTTGATCTCCAAAAATCTTTTGCTTGAGCATTCCTTCTAGCCTGGTCATCGTTGCAGCAATAAGTTCTGAGGTAGCGTTGTCTTATTTGATCCACCTTAAGCTTAGTCCTAGTCCCACGGTTAGTTTAAAATTCAAAGTGAAACAATTGAGTTTGGGAGAGTAATTATATGTTGGTGATTCATTGGGGACAATGAATAATTTATGTTTTGGGGACTTTGAGCCACTCCTATTGTTTTACTTGAGCATTCCTCTCCTTCATAATTTTTTCTAAGTTATTGAGTAACCAGGGACGTTTGTGACACCTACATTTTTTCTTTGTGTCAAACGATGGCCTAGGGAATATTGAGCAAAATTATGATAAAAAATATATATGCTGAAAAGAAAAGTGAAAATTTTGCTATGAAAATTGATAGAGCAAAGCTTTTGATGGATGAATGATAATATGGCAGTTTTCTATCTCCCATGGCTTAGGTGACCTTCATCATAACATGTCGTCATTCTGAGAAGCAAGGGATAGATAACTAAAGATTTTCGAGTTTAGCGATGAGTGTTTAGTCTAGTTGGTGATAAGCTTGAGGCAAGGGTATACTGCATCATAAAATTGGTCATCTCATGATCAAGAGCTAATGACTGTAGGGCTACTTTAAGTATGAAGAACAAGAGAATAAACCGCTTAAAGTTTGTCAAAAAATTATGATAATATAGTTAAGCTGTGGTAGTTCTTAGGATTGAGTTAAAGGTGGTGATTATTTGTTCAATGCTGAAAGAACTGTTTTGCTACAACAATACGTGGTTTTGAAGGATGCTCAGGTAAAACAGTTATTTATGCCTCATTCTATGATGATTTATATGACATTTGTGTCAAATAGGTGTGTTATTAGTAGAATATAATGTGTTTTATCCTATTTATAAGAATTTATGCTTTGGAAGTTCTTTTGCAGAGAAATTAATGTTGAGCGACTTGAGGGAGCAAAATCCATGATCCAGCAAAGCTGTGAGCAAAATTGGCCACGTGAGCTGCAGGTGATTGATTAATGAGGTGGTGTTTCCAGCAATGATCTCGGATTTAAGAAGTCTGGAGAGAGTTCCACGTGTAATATTTTACCTAATTAGGGTTGACTCCACTCTATAAAAGGAAGTAGTCACTCAAGTCAAAAAATTCCAAAAAAGGGACGGTGCAATTCTTTCCATCTTTGGAAGCCGAATAGAGGAGAAAAACGATTGGAGACCTTAGAAGACGATCATCTACGGATTCCCTCAAGGAGGACCATTTCTTCTTTTAGAGTTTGTAGTTATGGATGCACATGAACAGATTGTAGTGTGTGTTGTTACCAATTTCATGAACTAATTTACTTTAGGTGTTGGTTGAGATTATGTAATTGTCATTCTTTTATAATCTAGCAATTCAAATTGATTATTGAGCAGCTTGATTACTTGTTAATCTTAATATCATTTTGTTCTCGCTTGGCCAGCCGGTATGAATATCTTCTCTTAGTTTCAGGGATGATTTAACGGATGTGTGGCTTGTAATCACAGTAGACCATTATGAGTTGGTGAACGCCAAAAATTGAGCTAGGGATAGCCAGTTGCCTAGTGCTTCATTGGTATAACATCATTGGAGTTGAAACCTATTCCAAAAAATCTCGAGATCCGAGAGGATCCTGCTGATAAGACTGCAAGAGATTGGCTGATCGATAGAGTTGCTAGAGCATCTTTTAACAATTACAGAAGTCTTAACCAATGCCTTTTTCGAATCCATCTTCTTTATTCGTTTACATGTCTGCCTTGTTATTTTTTTGTTCCAACATTACTCAAAACCCAATCAATTTATCAACTTTGAAATCACTAAAAGGCTAAGCAAAATAGGTAAAATGAGACTATTCAAAACCTTGTGGATACGATAAATTACTTATCACTTGCTACAGATTACGTGCAATTGCACAGTATTCTAAAGTTAATTCATATCACATTTTTAACCACTCCGGAATTGCAACAAAGGGACTAGATTGTGTGTTAATACAACATGGTAAGGTCATTGCTTATGCGTCTTGTCAGCTGAAAGATTATGAGAAGAATTACCCAACCCATGACTTGGAATTAGCAGCATTGGTTTTTGCCTTTAAGATTTGGAGGCACTATCTATACGGAGAAAAAATCGAAATCTTCACGGATCACAAAAGTCTAAAATGCAACTTCACCCAGAAGGAGCTGAATATGAGGCAGCGGATATTGATGGAATTAGTAAAAGACTATGATCGTGACATCCAGTACCACCCAAGCAAGGCAAATGTGGTCGCAGATACCCACAGTAGGAAAACTGCTCATACGTCTGCCTTGATTACTACTCAGGCCCATATATTGGACGACTTTGAACGTGCGGAAATTATAGTTGCACTGGCCGAATTACGACACGTCAAGCTCAGTTGACAGTTAAGTCGAGCTTGAGATAGAGGGTCATAGATGCCCAACGAAGTTACCCTGACCTTGTTTTTAAACGCAATCAAGTGGACGTAGAGAATGTGAACGAGTTCTCCCTATATTCGTGAAGGATTGGAATCCCATAATTTGGTAAAGCGGAAGCGTGATTGAGACCGATTCGTAATTAATTTTGTTTAATCTAAAATACCAATACATTGGCAATAATCTTAGAACTATTCTAAATTTATATTAAGGCTAAGCATACAAAAATATTAGATCTAAATCTAATTTATATAGTAACAAATTACTTACTCTCGTTGACGACTCAGATGAAATTCACCAACTGCTTGTGAAATAATCACGAACTACTACGAACACCACCACTATGGCTACACCGATATGACTCTAAGAGTTCTAGAGGCAGGAGATTGGTGGGAGTCTAGAGGGAGCCTTCAGGGGAATTCTCTGAGAGTAGGAGAATAAATGGGATGCCTTTCACCCCATGCGAGGGATCCTATTTATAGGAAAAGGCCAAGACCTTTTCCTAATAGGAAAAGGTCATGAATAAGATCAAATCTATTATTCTATTCATATCTAATTTTAATAAATAGTTAATTAATTCCAGATTTAATTAATAACCCAATTAAATATCACAAATTTAATTTTAGAGATTTTATTAAATTATTTATATTAATATGAATCCAATTCATATTAATTATTTGAACTCATTCAAATATTTTCTGTCAAGGATTAGTTTTGAAATTAATTCAAAATTATATTATAAAGTTTCATAAACTTTATATTATAATGTATCAGTATACATTATATGATTCCCCTAAATAAATTGAACACTTTCAATTTACAATTTATACTTAATTGCCTCAAGTCTCTTTACGAGCTACCAGTGGGACCTAATGAACCTACTGATCGAAAACTCCAACGATACGAGACTAATTGGCTAAACTCATTAACCAAGTTAGTCAACATTCGTTAAATGTGGGTCACTCCACTAAAGACCCACAGCTGCACCCTTCTCACTATAGAATATTTTGTGTCCATGGATATCGACCAATGCAATCAGTCAATCCTTCACGTGTGTTCGTAACACCAGCTGGGTCAAATTACTATTTTACCCCTGGGTTACCTATGGTTCCTTAAGTACCACTGATCCCTCTAATGAACAAGTTGTTTAGTGTCCAACCACTAAAGAGGAGTTCCTCTCAGGCCAGGAGAGGACGGCGCACCTTTGTTCAAGCCCCGGAATAAGCCCTTAAGAGAACACATATCTACTTACCCCAATAGGGGAAAAAGTGAATTCCATCTTGTATTGTTATGTTCCCAGCCCCTGAAATGGTAGGATTATTGAGTCGGCGAACTGGGCACTCTCACCCATAAAAATCTAAGGACAATCCCTCCTGAAAGGGGTTCATAGCAGACTCAGGATTTAAGATTGAATTTCCTAGGTCGTCCTATTAAAATAGAAACCTAAACTAGTTAACGGCGTTACATCTAGTTGTTACTATTTCGCGGTCTAGTCTTATGCGAACTCATTGCATAGGATACCGCCACCCGCATGTCTCCTTGATGTGGAATTTTCCTACCGCAAGTGTACGGGTCAAGTTATAATATAGTGAATGTGAAATTCGAATGTCGTCCTCTGGATTGGGTTTGTAATCAATTTTAATTACCGAAAATACTCTTGACCGATTTTATTTAGGGATCCGAATGAAGTAAGAATGAAATTAAATCAAACACAAAACAATGCAAAAAGTGACAATCCAATGGAAACAATGGTCTTGGGGATGTGATTTCACCAATTGGGATTATGGATTAATAAATAGATTAACAACATGCTACAATTCACAAATCTTGGGAAACGAAAACCACACATATCTCTCCCGAGCATACATGATTCTCCCACATGCAATTGAACCCGATATCCCTATCTAAATTCAATAAACATGCAAGGCATTAAGGATAACCTTTTTAACAATTTCTAGAATTAACTATAATCTCCCGATTTCTAGCTAAATCCTAGTTATGCATAATGATTTCTAAGCTAAATCCTCTCTCCCGAGTTATATTCAAGCATAAACATCAATCAATTTATGGCCTGTAAATTGAAAGCATCAAGAATACAATTATGCATAAATGAAATCCATAGAAAAATCCATACAATCAATCCAAAATTTCCCAATGGCTACATCAATCCCTAAGAGTAAAGACCTAGCTACTCATACAACGCGTTACAATATAGCTACGATCTAAAACAGCCATAAACACTAACTAAAGTAAGGGAAAGAAGAATTAAACACTATGTAGGCCGAGACCGCACGTCCCCGTCACGATCCCCACAAACAATGGCTTGATTTCCACGTTGCTCCCACTTGTTCAGCTCCAAAAACACTGCTTTTTCTCTGTTTTACGGCTCCAAGGTGTCCAAAAGAAGTCCCCCAAGAAGCCCTAATTGCAATCTTTAAATAAGGCAAAAATTGGTCGTAGCGTCGCGACGCTGTAGGGGTAGGACCCTGCCGCGAAATCACGGATTCTGGAAGTTCGCCGAGAGCGTCACGACGCTGGTCCTAGCATCGCGACGCTATGGTTTTTTTTTTTTTTAGATTGAAAACTCCATTTAACTCCAATTGCTCACTTTAGCTTCAAACACATACTTCCTACAAATAAAATATATAAATGCATAAATTTGGCCAAATAATTGTAAAAGACTAGCTTAATTAATTACAGAAAAATAGCTAGCTATGCTCGCTATCAAACACCCCCAAACTTTAGCTTTTGCTAGTCCTCGAGCAAACTAAAAAACAAGTATACAATGGAAGAATGGATCCAACAAACATGACTCAATCCTCAAGGCTCAAAAGTCAATACTCAAGCAATCAAGAGACATGCACATAAGGACCAATGAGGGAGACAAATCAAAAGTTTTCCAAAATTAACTTGCACAAGCGAGATCTAACTTAACGAGATCAGACTCTACTAGCCCGGGATTGGATTACTAAACTCTCAACTCATCTTCCCTCTACACTGGCACTAAGGATTCACTAACGAGTCAATGGAACAAATTAGTTTGTTTTCCTCCACAGTTAGGTGCTTATAATTGAAAATTACAACATGCATTTATATGTGGCACTAGCTTTCACACACCTATTGCAGGGACCCTTAACCCGAGTTTTACCCTTTGGTTGGCCTAACTGATCACAATAGGGGTAGCTCTTTTTGCCTAAACTTTATTAAACATTGCATTGCGCGCATAAGTCATGACTTTTTTTTTTTTTTAATTGTAACAACAAGAATGATTTTTTTCTTTATGAGCATGATAAGCATATATTCTTTTCTTTCCTCCTATGCAAGATCAAACATGCTAATTTGCAAAAAATTAACTCTTTAGCTCTTCCCTACACCTATCGAGGTGACAACAAGCATATGAACCTAATAATTCGCTCCTAAGCATTCAAATCCAAATCAAGCCAAGACAAATACTCTACTCATGCAAGACATCTCCTAGAAAAAGTTTAAAAAGTCTTCCTTTTTGGGCACTCATGCTTACAACTCATCGAAAGCTTGAAAATTGACAAGAAAGCCTATCCTAGGAAATCACAGTCACGCAAAAATAACATCCAGAAAACAACCATATGGTCAATTCAAAGAATGCTCAAAACTATAGCCCGAACTCAGATGCTCAAGGGCTCCACAAACATGCTATTCCACCCCCAAACTTAAAGCATGCATTGTCCTCAATGTATGAAGAAAATAAAGCATAATCAAACATGAGAACAATAAAAGAGTAGGAGGAGTGAACAATACTGTCCTGGAATGATGATGTCCTCATTTGTGGAAGCTTGCAAGCAAAGGAGAAACTGGAACCAAGACCTACAAAACAAAAACAAACAATAAATCAAAAGCAAAAATAAAAACACAACTAAGCTTACTTGGGTTGCCTCCCATAAGCGCTTGTTTAACGTCAATAGCTCGACGTGTTAACCGAATAGGCATCAAGGTGGTCTAGTGTCAGCTGTTCCTTCAACCGTGCTCTTCCTAGCACCTTTCTTGTATCCCACCAACATGGTCTCTGATGTGTTCTTAGGGTCCTCAAAAGCTTTTAGAATCTCCTTCTCCTGTTCGACTCTAATGATTAGCTCCCTGCGCTCAATATAAATTATAACCCTCCCTGTAGCAAGGAATGGTCTCCCTAATATGATAGGCATGGCAGGATTCTCTTTAATGTCCAAAACAAAGAAATCAACAGGAAGGAAAAATCTACCTACTTTAATCAGAACATTCTCCACAATTCCATAAGGACTAACCACAGACTGGACAGCCAACTAGAGCCTAACAGTAGTAGATTTTATCTCTCCTATATTTAGCTTTTTGCACAATGATAATGGAATGATATTTATGCTAGCCTCTAAATCACATAGTGTTGTACAAGAATAAGTACCAAAATTACAAGGAATAGTAAAACTCCCTGGATCAGACAATTTTTCTGGTACGTTCTGTTGGACACGAGCACTGCATGTCGATGCGAGGTATATAGTCTCCATCTACTTTTCCTTCTTCTTTTTGTTCAGCCATTCCTTAATGAACTTCTTATAATGAGGCATCTGCTTTAGTGCATCTGCAAAAGGAATATTAACAGTCAATCCTGTAAAAGCATCAAGAAACTTATTAAACTGAGCCTTAGAATTTTTCGTTTTCCTATTCTTTGACTTAGGAATAGACGGCTCAAGTTTAAGCTTTTCCGCTTCGTTTGAGGTGGTGCCCTCCTCAACTTCTCCAGTGAGTTCCTCAGTTTCAGTAGTCTCATCCTCCTCAGCTACTTGAGTTTCCTCCTCGTGATGCATAGAGACGACCTTGCAGTACTCCAATGAAGATTTCTCATGTTCAGCTGGGGCTTTACCTTTGTTCATAGTGTTGACAACACTTACAAGTTGTCCCAGCTGAGTCTCTATGTTTTGGATAGCTGCAGAATGACCATTGACAGTGGTGTTTATGGCAATCACGACCTCCTCGAGCTTATTTGACCTGTTACTTAATTCTGGAATAAAAGCTCCAACTAGATCCTCTAAAGACTGTTTACTTTCTTGCTTAGGAGTGAAGGCAGGAGGATTCAGAACATTCTTATTATTTGCATACGGAAAATTCTCATGATTTCTATTACTAGGGTGATAATGTGTAGGTGTAGAATTATTATTGTACCCCCTAGAATTAAAATTAGAGACATATTGAACCTGCTCGAGATTTTCCTCCTGAGTCTGGGATGCAAGGGCAGTTGCAGACTCAATCGATTGAGCACTCCCTCTACCTGAAAACTTTAAAAATGCATTAGCAAGGGAAGACATCTGGACCTGAAGTGCACATACGTTGTCAATCTCAAAGACTCCAACAGCAATCTTTTTCGGTCCCAACCGCTCAGATGGCCACTGATAGCTATTGGTGGCCATTTCCTCTAGCAAAGTCCTAGCATTCTCAACAGTTTTGGACAACATAGTCCCACCTGCAGCTGCATCAACGATAGTTTTTGTACTAGGAGTTAAGCAGTTATAAAATAATTGAACCTGAAGCCAGTAAGGATAGCCATGCTGAGGGCACTTCCTCAGCAGCTCTTTAAATCGCTCCCAAGCCTCGAACAGCTGCTCATCAAACTGCTGCTTGAACGTCCCAAATTCGGTCCTCAGCTTGATCGTCTTAGCAAGAGGGAAGAACTTTTTTAAGAATGCCTGGACCAAAGCATCCCAAGTGGTAATGCTCCCAGGTGGAATAGATTGTAACCAGTCCCTCGCTTTATCCTGCAAATAAAAAGGAAATAAACGTAAGCGAATGGCATCTTCCTACCACAAGTGTACGAGTCAAGTTATAATATAGTGAATGTGAAATTCGAATGTCGTCCTCTGGATTGGGTTTCTAATCAATTTTAATTACCGGAAATACTCTTGACCGATTTTATTTAGGGATCCGAATGAAGTAAGAATGAAATTAAATCAAACACAAAACAATGCAAAAAGTGACAATCCAATGGAAACAATGGTCTTGGGGATGTGATTTCACCAATTGGGATTATGGATTAATAAATAGATTAACAACATGCTACAATTCACAAATCTTGGGAAACGAAAACCACACATATCTCTCCCGAGCATACATGATTCTCCCACATGCAATTGAACCCGATATCCCTATCTAAATTCAATAAACATGCAAGGCATTAAGGATAATCTTTTTAACAATTTCTAGAATTAACTATAATCTCCCGATTTCTAGCTAAATCCTAGTTATGCATAATGATTTCTAAGCTAAATCCTCTCTCCCGAGTTATATTCAAGCATAAACATCAATCAATTTATGGCCGGTAAATTGAAAGCATCAAGAATACAATTATGCATAAATGAAATCCATAGAAAAATCCATACAATCAATCCAAAATTTCCCAATGGCTACATCAATCCCTAAGAGTAACGACCTAGCTACTCATACAACGCGTTACAATATAGCTACGATCTAAAACAGCCATAAACACTAACTAAAGTAAGGGAAAGAAGAATTAAACACTATGTAGGCCGAGACCGCACGTCCCCGTCACGATCCCCACAAACAATGGCTTGATTTCCACTTTGCTCCCACTTGTTCAGCTCCAAAAACACTGCTTTTTCCCTGTTTTACGGCTCCAAGGTGTCCAAAAGAAGTCCCCAAGAAGCCCTAATCGCAATCTTTAAATAAGGCAAAAATTGGTCGTAGCGTCGCGACGCTGTAGGGGTAGGACCCTGCCGCGAAATCACGGATTCTGGAAGTTCGCCGAGAGCGTCACGACGCTGGTCCTAGCATCGCGACGCTATGATTTTTTTTTTTTTTTTTTTTAGATTGAAAACTCCATTTAACTCCAATTGCTCACTAAAGCTTCAAACACATACTTCCTACAAATAAAATATATAAATGCATAAATTTGGCCAAATAATTGTAAAAGACTAGCTTAATTAATTACAGAAAAATAGCTAGCTATGCTCGCTACCAAACACCCCCAAACTTAAGCTTTTGCTAGTCCTCGAGCAAACTAAAACACAAGTATACAATGGAAGAATGGATGCAACAAACATGACTCAATCCTCAAGGCTAAAAAGTCAATACTCAAGCAATCAAGAGACATGCACATAAGGACCAATGAGGGAGACAAATCAAAAGTTTTCCAAAATTAACTTGCACAAGCGAGATCTAACTTAACGAGATCAGACTCTACTAGCCCGGGATTGGATTACTAAACTCTCAACTCATCTTCCCTCTACACTGGCACTAAGGATTCACTAACGAGTCAATGGAACAAATTAGTTTGTTTTCCTCCATACTTAGGTGCTTATAATTGAAAATTATAACATGCATTTATATGTGGCACTAGCTTTCACACACCTATTGCAGGGACCCTTAACCCGAGTTTTACCCTTTGGTTGGCCTAACTGATCACAATAGGGGTAGCTCTTTTTGCCTAAACTTTATTAAACATTGCATTGCGCGCATAAGTCATGACTTTTTTTTTTTAAAATTGTAACAACAAGAATGATTTTTTTCTTTATGAGCATGATAAGCATATATTCTATTCTTTCCTCCTATGCAAGATCAAACATGCTAATTTGCAAAAAATTAACTCTTTAGCTCTTCCCTACACCTATCGAGGTGACAACAAGCATATGAACCTAATAATTCGCTCCTAAGCATTCAAATCCAAATCAAGCCAAGACAAATACTCTACTCATGCAAGACATCTCCTAGAAAAAGTTTATAAAGTCTTCCTTTTTGGGCACTCATGCTAACAACTCATCGAAAGCTTGAAAATTGACAAGAAAGCCTATCCTAGGAAATCACAGTCACGCAAAAATAACATCCAGAAAACAACCATATGGTCAATTCAAATAAAGCTCAAAACTATAGCTCGAACTCATATGTTCAAGGGCTCCACAAACATGTTATTCCACCCCCAAACTTAAAGCATGCATTGTCCTCAATGTATGAAGAAAATAAAGCATAATCAAACATAAGAACAATAAAAGAGTAAGAGGAGTGAACAATACTGTCCTGGAATGATGATGTCCTCATTTGTGGAAGCTTGCAAGCAAAGGAGAAACTGGAACCAAGACCTACAAAACAAAAACAAACAATAAATCAAAAGCAAAAATAAAAACACAACTGAACTTACTTGGGTTGCCTCCCATAAGCGCTTGTTTAACGTCAATAGCTCGACGTGTTAACCGAATAGGCATCAAGGTGGTCTAGTGTCAGCTGTTCCTTCAACCGTGCTCTTCCTAGCACCTTTCTTGTATCCCACCAACATGGTCTCTGATGTGTTCTTAGGGTCCTCAAAAGCTTTTAGAATCTCCTTCTCCTGTTGGACTCTAATGATTAGCTCCCTGCGCTCAATATCAATTATAACCCTCCCTGTAGCAAGGAATGGTCTCCCTAATATAATAGGCATGGCAGGATTCTCTTTAATGTCCAAAACAAAGAAATCAACAGGAAGGAAAAATCTACCTACTTTAATCAGAACATTCTCCACAATTCCATAAGGACTAACCACAGACTGGTCAGCCAACTGGAGTCTAACAGTAGTAGATTTTATCTCTCCTATATTTAGCTTTTTGCACAATGATAATGGAATGATATTTATGCTAGCCCCTAGATCACATAGTGCTGTACAAGAATAAGTACCAAAATTACAAGGAATAGTAAAACTCCCTGGATCAGACAATTTTTCTGGTACGTTCTGTTGGACACGAGCACTGCATGTCGATGCGAGGTATATAGTCTCCATCTGCTTTTCCTTCTTCTTTTTGTTCAGCCATTCCTTCATGAACTTCTTATAATTAGGCATCTGTTTTAGTGCATCTGCAAAAGGAATATTAACAGTCAATCCTGTAAAAGCATCAAGAAACTTATTAAACTGAGCCTTAGAATTTTTCTTTTTCCTATTCTTTGACTTAGGAATAGACGGCTCAAGTATAAGCTTTTCAGCTTCGTTTGAGGTGGTGCCCTCCTCAACTTCTCCAGTGAGTTCCTCAGTTTCAGTAGTCTCATCCTCCTCAGCTACTTGAGTTTCCTCCTCGTGATGCACAGAGACGACCTTGCAGTACTCCAATGAAGATTTCTCATGTTCAGCTGGGGCTTTACCTTTGTTCATAGTGTTGACAACACTTACCAGTTGTCCCAGCTGAGTCTCTATGTTTTGGATAGCTGCAGAATGACCATTGACAGTGGTGTTTATGGCAATCACGACCTCCTCGAGCTTATTTGACCTGTTACTTGATTCTGGAATAAAAGCTCCAACTAGATCCTCTAAAGACTGTTTACTTTCTTGCTTAGGAGTGAAGGCAGGAGGATTCAGAACATTCTTATTATTTGCATACGGAAAATTCTCATGATTTCTATTACTAGGGTGATAATGTGTAGGTGAAAAATTATTATTGTACCCCCTAGAATTAAAATTAGAGACATATTGAACCTGCTCGAGATTTTCCTCCTGAGTCTGGGATGCAAGGGCAGTTGCAGACTCAATTGATTGAGCACTCCCTCTACCTGAAAACTTTAAAAATGCATTAGCAAGGGAAGACATCTGGACCTGAAGTGCACATACGTTGTCAATCTCAAAGACTCCAACAGCAATCTTTTTCGGTCCCAACCGCTCAGATGGCCACTGATAGCTATTGGTGGCCATTTCCTCTAGCAAAGTCCTAGCATTCTCAACAGTTTTGGACAACATAGTCCCACCTGCAGCTGCATCAACGATAGTTTTTGTACTAGGAGTTAAGCCATTATAAAATAATTGAACCTGAAGCCAGTCAGGATAGCCATGCTGAGGGCACTTCCTCAGCAGCTCTTTAAATCGCTCCCAAGCCTCGAACAGCTGCTCATCAAGCTGCTGCTTGAACGTCCCAATTTCGGTCCTCAGCTTGACCGTCTTAGCAGGAGGGAAGAACTTCTTTAAGAATGCCTGGACCAAAGCATCCCAAGTGGTAATGTTCCCAGGTGGAATAGATTGTAACCAGTCCCTCGCTTTATCCTGCAAAGAAAAAGGAAATAAACGTAAGCGAATGGCATCTTCCTACCGCAAGTGTACGGGTCAAGTTATAATATAGTGAATGTGAAATTCGAATGTCGTCCTCTGGATTGGGTTTCTAATCAATTTTAATTACCGGAAATACTCTTGACCGATTTTATTTAGGGATCCGAATGAAGTAAGAATGAAATTAAATCAAACACAAAACAATGCAAAAAGTGACAATTCAATGGAAACAATGGTCTTAGGGATGTGGTTTCACCAATTGGGATTATGGATTAATAAATAGATTAACAACATGCTACAATTCATAAATCTTGGGAAACGAAAACCACACATATCTCTCCCGAGCATACATGATTCTCCCACATGCAATTGAACCCGATATCCCTATCTAAATTCAATAAACATGCAAGGCATTAAGGATAACCTTTTTAACAATTTCTAGAATTAACTATAATCTCCCGATTTCTAGCTAAATCCTAGTTATGCATAATGATTTCTAAGCTAAATCCTCTCTCCCGAGTTATATTCAAGCATAAACATCAATCAATTTATGGTCGGTAAGCATTAAGAATACAATTATGCATAAATGAAATCCATAGAAAAATCCATACAATCAATCCAAAAGTGCCCAACGGCTACATCAATCCCTAAGAGTAAAGACCTAGCTACTCATATAACGCGTTACAATATAACTACGATCTAAAACAACCATAAACACTAACTAAAGTAAGGGAAAGAAGAATTAAACACTATGTAGGCCGAGACCGCACGTCCCCGTCACGATCCCCACGAACAATGGCTTGATTTCCACTTTGCTCCCACTTGTTCAGCCAAAAACACTGTTTTTTCTCTATTTTACGGCTCCAAGGTGTCCAAAAGAAGTCTCACAAGAAGCCCTAATCGCAATCTTTAAATAAGGCAAAAATTGGTCGAAGCGTCCCGACGGTGTAGGGGTAGCGTCGCGACGCTACCGCGAAATCACGGATTCTGGAAGTTCGCCGAAAGCGTCGCGACGCTATGTTTTTTTTTTTTTAGATTGAAAACTCCATTTAACTCCTACAAATAAAATATATAAATGCATAAATTTGGCCAAATAATTGTAAAAGACTAGCTTAATTAATTACAGAAAAATAGCTAGCTATGCTCGCTATCACTCCTACGTGGATGTTTTGGATCATTGCATTTATATCGAATAAAAGGTGGGCCGTATCACATGTGTCACCGGGATAAGGTACCCAGCCTTATCCCTATACTATAGACCTTTTAGGTTGTTACTTGGACACCGATCCCCGTATGTCTCCACATACTAGTCCAACTTTCATTTAAACAACCTTGGATCTTAGTTTATTGGATGGGTTTATTAATGCAAACTCGATTATTTAATAACAAAATTACTGAATCACTTAAATAACGCTTTATTGAGATCGATTAATTTGTTTCATTTACTATCTACGAGTTTTAGGGCATAAAACCCAACAACTCCCACTTGAACTAAAACTCTATTGGGCAATGTACACAAACAATCAAAATTGAATGAATATTCATTGAAGTAGGAATAGTGGTTTGTAATCATACTGTATAATACATGAAAAGTACAAATAAAGATAAATATAATAAACTAGGGCATTCACAATACCCATTACACTTCTCCCACTTGCCCTAGATTATTCTATGTACATATCTCGCAGACCTAGACCCTCTAGATGACCCTCGAACACTTTAGTCGTGAGAGCCTTCGTAAATTGATCAACAAAATTGTGCTCAGAGGCTACCTTCGTGACGATCACGTTCCCTCGTTGCACGATCTCTCTGATGAGATGATATTTGCGCTCTATGTGCTTGCCTCTTTTGTAACTGCGAGGTTCTATAGAATTTGCCACTGCACCACTATCATCACAGTAAAGGGTGATTGGCAAGTTCATATTTAGAACAACTTCCAAATCCATCAAGAACTTCCGTAACCATACAGGCTCCTTAGTTGCTCCACAAGCAGCGACATATTCGGGCTCCATGGTGGAGTCTGCAATGCATCCTTGCTTGATGCTACGCTAGACTACAACTCCCCTATTCGGGCTCCATGGTGGAGTCTGCAATTCATTTATTTAATAATTTGGTTCATTTATCGATAAAGTCGTTATACAGTTTTTGTTCAGTTAAGTTATTAAATAAGTGAATTGCACGTTAAATAGCCCAAATCCAATAAACTAACATCCATGGCTATGTGATATGAATGCATGAACTTTATGTAGTAACATAAAAGTTCATCAAGTTCAAGTAATAGCCTAAACGGTCTATAGTATAGGGATAAGGTTGGGTACCTTATCCTAGAAAACTATGTGACGCGGCCCACTTTGTATATGGTGCAAATGATGTGATCCTGAATCATTCATGTTGAGACATGTGAGTGGGGGCGTCCTATGTAAATGAGTTTGCATAAAACCAGGACTAAGAAATAAGTCAATTTCACTTATAATGTCGTTTACTATCGAAACTTACTTGTTTTAGTGCAATGACCTAGGTAACTCGATCTTAATCCTGAGCTAACTATGAACTCCTGTTTATTCGAGCTTATTGATGACATGCAAAAATGTCATCATTTTCCTATTAATTTTAGCTAGTTTTGTGCATGAATTGTGTACTTTAATGCTATTTTATGTTTAAATTTCAGAAAACCGAGTTAAGGAAGCAAAACCGGAATTTTGAGAGAATTTGGATGATTTTTGGAGACTTCTTGAGCATTTTGAAGAATTACCTTGAAGATCCAAGTCCAAAAGCCTAAAAAGAATGAGTTAGAAGCCCAAGAATCATGGATTTCAAGCTTAAATTATCAAGTTGGGTCAAGAAAAATGCCCAAAACCCATTGCATGAAGTATTTGGGCCAAAAGAAAGTTGGAGGCCCAAAAATAGGGTCAAAATCGGGCCATTATTCAGGGCCTAGCGTCGAGACGCTAAGCCTGGAGCGTCCCGACGCTAGGCAGCCGCGTGGAGAGTTCTAGAATCGCGATAGCGTCGCGACGCTGTCTAGGTAGCGTCTCGACGCTGCGACGTCTTGGAGCCCAAGAAAAGATGACGTCAGAGCGTCGCGACGCTGTGACGTAGCGTCTCGACGCTACGCCTGCTGGGAGCCTATAAAAGGGGCCATTTGCATCCATGTTTTGTGTGCCAATTGGTGGGTTTTCACCCCATTCTAGAATCCACACTAAAATTGGGGATTTTTGGGAGAGTTTTGGAGCTTTGTTGAAGATCTTTGGAGCTCGGGATCGATGGAGGTCGGCGCGGGATCGAGGAGATCGACACTTTTATGAGCATTTCTCTTCCCTTTTCCTTTATGTTTTAGTTTCTAGAATCGTTGTGATTAGGAATTATTGGATTTTAGTGATTATGAGTAGTTAATTCCTAAATTCTATGAGTTTGATTTAATATGTTGAACCTTTGCTTGATTAATGAATTGATGTGCTTTAAATGTCATTATTGTTCATTTGTGCATTTTGTCTGTAATGCTTTTAGTCAACTGATCACTGATTAAATGAATCGTTACTAAGTGGAAACTCGACGGAGAGAAGCTTAGACTAGAACTGAATGCATGACTAACGCTTATTTACCCGGGTGACACGGGATAAAATAAATAACGTTAGAGGTTGTACTGAAGGGTCGTAATGCCATACCAAGTAAATAAAGATGAGACTGAAAGGAGATTCTTTATTGAAAGGTATGAGATAGGAGGAGACCGACAGGAGAGTCCTTGTCATTAGGCTTCTAGACTTATGAATCAAATGATTAGTTAATCCACATTAGCTAATTGATTGAGCATTAAAGGTCCAATTGATTAAATCAACCACTCTAGAATTATCCCACCAAATTGCGTCTCCATTTATCTTTTGCTTTCTAGATTAACTTTTAGTTTATTCTTTTCGGCATTAGATTTTGTTCTCTAAATAAAGCTAAGCAAGATTATTCGCGGTAATTAATTGAATAAATCCAATCCCTGTGGAGACGATACTCTATACTCAAAATCACTATATTACTTGTGACGACCCGTACGCTTGCGGTGAGCAACACTTATCCTTAGATCTACATGCGTGAGAGTGGCTCATCATCGCCGACTCAATAAACCCTCCATTTCAAGGATAGGAACAGGTAAATAGCTGGGGACATAGTCCTACAAGATGGAATTCGTTCCTACCCGATTTAGAGATAGTAGAGAGGTTGTTCCCTTAAGTGCTGACTCCGGGACATGAACAAAGGGATCTCATGTTTGGTTTTATGCCCTAAAACTCTTAGATAGTAAATGAAACAAATTAATTGATCTCAATAAAGCGTTATTTGAGTAATTTAGTAATTTGGTTATTGAATAATCGAGTTTGCATTAATAAACCCTAAATCAAATAAACTAAGATCCAAGGTTGTTTAAATGAAACTTGGACTAGTATGTGGGGACATACGGGGATCGGTGTCCAAGTAACAACCTAAAAGGTCTATAGTATAGGGATAAGGCTGGGTACCTTATCCTGGTGACACTATGTGATACGGCCCACCTTGTATTCGATACAGATGCAATGATCCAAAGCATCCATGTAGGAGACATGCGGGTGGGGGTATCCTATGCAATGAGTTTGCATAAGATCGGACCGCGACATAGTAACCACTAGATGTAACGTCGTTAACTAGTTTAGGTTTCTATTTCAATAGGATGACCTAGGTAACTCAATCTCAATCCTGAGTCTGTTATGAACCCCTTTCAGGAGGGATTGTCCTTAGATTTGTATGGGTGAGAGTGGCCAGTTCGCCGACTCAATAAGCCTACCATTTTAGGGGCAAGACCGAATGGGGGCTGGGAACATAACAGTACAAGATGGAATTCACTCCTTCCCCTATTCGGGTAAGTACATGTGTGTTCCCTTAAGGGCTGATTCCGAGACTTGAACAAAGGAGCGGCGTCCACTCCTGGCTCGAGAGGAACTCCTGATTAGTGGTGGGACCCTAAACGACTTGTTCATTAGAGGGATCAGCAGAACTTAAGGAACTAGAGGTAACCCAGGGGTAAAACGGTAATTTGACCCAGCTGGTGTTACGAACACACGTGAAGGATTGACTTACTGCATTGGTCAATATCCGTGGACACAAAAATATTCTACAGTGAGAAGAGTGCAGCTGTGGGTCTTTAGTGGAGTGACCCACAGTTAATGAATGTTGACTAACTTGGTTAATGAGTTTGGCCAATTAGTCTCGTATCGTTGGAGCTTCTGATCTGTAGGTCCATTAGGTCCCACCGGTAGCTCGTAAAGAGACTTGAGGCAATTAAGTATAAATTGTAAATTGAAAGTGTTCAATTTATTTGGGAAATCGTATAATGTATATTGATGCATTATAATATAAAGTTTATGAAACTTTATAATATAATTTTTGAATTAATTTCAAAAGTTAATTCTTGAGAGAAAATATTTGAAAGAGTTCAAATAAATTTAATATGAATTGGATTCATATTAATTTTAATTTTAATAAAATCCCTAAGATTAAATATATGATATTTAATTGGGTAAGTTAATTAATTATGGAATTAATTAATTTTTTAGTAAAATTAGAGACCTTTTCCTATTAGGAAAGAAAATATCTGAAAGAGTTCAAATAAATTTAATATGAATTGGATTCATATTAATTTTAATTTTAATAAAATCCCTAAGATTAAATATATGATATTTAATTAGGGAAATTAATTAATCATGGAATTATTTAATTATTTATTAAAATTAGAGACCTTTTCCTATTAGGAAAAGGTCTTCCTTTTCCTATTAGGAAAAGGTCTTCCTTTTCCTATTAGGAAAAAGGTCTTGGTCTTTACCTATAAATAGGACCTCTGGGGTGGGGTGAAAGGCATCCCATTCATTCTCCTACTCTCAGAGAATTCCCCTCAAGGCTTCCTCTAGAGTCCCACCAATTTCCTGCCTCTAAAAGTCTCAGAGTCATACTTGTGTAGCCATAGTGGTGGTGTTCGCACTAGTTCGTGATTAATTCACAAGCAGTTGGTGAATTTAATCTGAGTCGTCAACGAGAGTAAGTAATTTGTTACTATATAAATTAGATTTAGTTCTAATATTTTTTATGCTTAGGCTTAATATAAATCTAGAATAGTTCTAAGTTTATTGCCAATGTATTGATATTTTAGATTAAACAAAATTAATTACGAATCGGTCCCAATCACGCTTCCGCTTTACGGAATTACGGAATTCCAATCCTTCATCTCATTGGCTCCAGAGGTATTAGGTTTAATGGTCGGACCACAATCCAATTGTTCACTAGAGACTCAGTGGGGACTTAAGGAACAATATGTAACTTCGGGGGTAAAACAGACATTTGACCTAGCTCTAGTTACGAACAACCTATGAAGGGTCGACTTACTAATCATGGTTATATCGGGTGGATAGAAATATATCTACAGTTAGGGGAGTTCAATTATCGGACTATAATGGTGTGTCCTAGTAGTTAACGAATGTTGGTTAACTAGGTTAAAAGAGTTTAGCCGGTTAATCTCGAATCGTTGGAGTCCATGATAAGTAGGTCCATTAGGTACCCCTGCTAGCTCGTACAGATTAAACCTTAGAACTTGTGTGATGAAGAATTTGAAACATTCAAATTCATTATAGGGAGTTATCGTTAAATTATGTTTGATAAATTTAACGTTAAAGTTTAATTACGAATTAAACTAGAGAGAGTTGAAAATATATTTAAATATTATTTAAATATTGTCTTCGTAAATAGTGATTCGAGAGATTGGTGTCGGGATTGTCGTAATTATTTTAATTAGTATTTGATATTAAATTAAATAAATTATAATTAATTAAAATTGTTTAATTAATTATTTCAATTAAAAATTAACTTTGAATTAATTAGTAAATGAATTTTAGAAATTAATTAATTGATTTTAATTTTAATTTCAACTAACTTTTACCAAGAGGTAAAACCCCTCAATTTGACACCTTTCTCCATGACTAAGCTAATGTTGCATATGGTTTCTTTAAAAGCCAAGAAGAAGAATGGATGCTGAGATTGATGATATACCGAATGAAGCAAGCTTGAAAATGGAAATTGTTGCACAAACTCTCTAAAAACCCATGAAGTAAGAAAACTCTAGCTTATCACTTTTACCATTTTAATTCATCACCGAGAGGCTCCCACAAGCCATTTTAAGGTAGGAGGATAGTGGGGAAGACTCTTGTGGTAGTCCACAACACATTTGTCTTTAAGAAAAAGCCTCGGATTGATGGAATTTCAGCACCAAAGGTTGGTATTCTTTATGCTCTGTTTTTCAGTTCATAAATACATGCTTTTAATTCTAAAATTAATTAAAGTTGAGAGTCAATCAATCGAAATTGCTTCCGTTTGGGTGTTCGACACTCCTTCACCAGAGTCGAAATGGGAGCATATATCCAAGGACTTCATTACAGGATTGCCTAGAACGGCCATAGGTTACACCGTAATATGGGTCATTATCGACAAACTCACCAATTCTGTGCATTTTCTCCTTGGGAAGTCTACCTACACTGTTGAAAACTTGGCACAATTATATATGACGGAGATAGTCAGGCTTCATGAGGTGTCGTTAATAATGGTTTCAGATAGAGATCTTCGGTTCACGTCTAACTTCTGGAGGAGTCTACAAAGAGCCTTGGGGACTCAGTTGCATCTTAGTACAACATTTCACCCTCAGGCAGATGGTCAAACAGAGCGACTGAACCAAACCTTAGAGGATATGTTGCGAGCATGCGTTATGGATTTGAACATGAGGGTTGACTCCAGGTGGATCTATCTGAAGTTCTTGAGGGCAAGTAGCTTATTCAAGATGTTCCCGTGCACTCAACTCCTATTGCTCTTTCTTTCTATCTCAAGATCTAACTTGAAGAGATGATGCTCTTTACACATGCACCAACTTCAACCTGCAAAAGAAACTGCAAATCAAGGTTAGATACTCTTAAGATAGAAATGCAGTCGCAATTCAAATCACAATTTCAACAAACAAAAACTGGTTTCACTTTTAGTCCCTGGCAACGACACCACAAACTTGATGCGGACATGGGCTGAATGTGGATGTTAGAAAAGATGGTAAACAAAAAATAAGAATAATTTCAGCCAACCAAGTGCAAGTATACACTATCGCATGTAGTAATAAAATCTCTAGAAGTATTCTAAGCGTATCGATCCCACAGAGACTATGTTGAAAACACAGATTTGAAGAAGAAACTGCTCTTAAATTGCTTTTGAAATGTAACAAAAATAAATAGTTGATATTGGGTTTTGTAAAACAAATACACAAACAAGTAAAGAAATAACAATAATAATAAAGCGAGGTACTCAATATAGCTTCAACCCTGAGGCAAATAACTCTAATAAAGGCTTATTTCACCTAAGTCTATTCATGCAGTGGGTTAGGTTTAACTCGTATTTGGCCTTGCTCCCAATAACCGTTAGAAGGCTACGCGAGTACCGTTATGCACATTTATGTGACTCGACTCCAACATAGATTGTTCAAGCATTCAACCTATAACCCTTTAGTTGTTATAAGGCGACCTTCCCCTATAACACCCAATACACTCTCTCCAGCCCTTTTTCCTATATCACCTTTATGAAAACCGATATTGTTTGTCCCTTTCACGATCAAACTCACATTGCATGCAAAGTCTAAGTGATCAAGTTAAACTCAACAAGATTCAAAATGATATTCCACAAAGAGTGACATGCAGTAAATAAGACTTAGGCAAATAAGCACTTTCAAGCCATTTAAACCATAAGGGAATTCACTATATCGAACCCCTCAATGGAATTTAGCTACGCATGATGGAATATAATGCAAATGAACAAATTTTGAATGAAATAATGAATAAAGAATACATAATAATGAAAAGAAACAAGTGCTCGAAAATATAGTGCAGTAGCTAAAACTAGGGTTTTTTCACTTTATCCAATCCTTCTAGAGTTCTCATGACACTCTACTCTCCCTTTACAAGTGGGAATATGGGTGAAATCTCTACAAACACTCGGGTTTGATGCCTAACTAAGGGTTAGAATTTGGTCATCTAAAAAGGACCTCGGGCATCCCTACTTATGGGCGTCTACTAGGGTTTTGTCACCACCCTCTTCTTCCCAGTGAGTTCTGCTTGAATTTCCCTTCGAATCGAGGCCTTTTATAGCGTGAGGAGTAGTTTAGGAGTCACGAAAATGGTGCTAGCAGGTGGCCCATTCAGCTTCGGAGACAAAACAACCGATTAGGTCAACAAAATGTGACGGACTCGAAACTGTCGACCTCTGCCCATAAATGCTGTCGCATTTGATTTTTGCCTTGCCAGAAATGCGTCGCATTTCTGGGAATTTTCCAGATTCCTCTGTTTTCTCCAAAATACCAAAACCAAGTCAAATTCTTATCGAAATGATTTCATTTAAGTACAGATATGCATAATTTGACAACCATAACTCTCAACATCCTAACTTATCAACTGTAGCACTTTTAAAGCTCAGGAATAGTGTTTTTGATCTAAAACATACAATTTTGACAAGAGTATGAGCTAAATATAAAGGAAAAATATGTATATTTTTTACCCTTATCAATCTGGTAGCTAACCGTTTAGCGTTGTTGCCTTCTCTTTTGCCGGTACACAATGTTTTCCATCTCTCCAACTGCGAAAGTATCTGGCGAATCCAGCTCACATAGTAGACTTTGAACCTTTGCAATTGAGTGAGAACTTGACATATGAGGAGAAAACTATGCTAATTTTTGATAGTGAGGTGAAGGTCCTTCGTAATCGCGAAATTGCTCTCGTAAAGGTTCTTTGGAAAAACCATATGTCTGAAGAGACAACATGGGAGAGAGAAGATGAAATGATGGCCAAATATCCAGAGTTATTCCATGGCTAGAACCTTTCGAGGACAAAAGTTCTTTTAATGTTAGAATGATGTAACAACCGAAATAAAAAAAGGAAGAAAATGGGTTTTCTTTTACCCTGTCAAGAGGGAGAAAGGGTGTAAAGCCCCGCGTTTCGAAATCGAGCCATTTTGGAATTAATTCAGCATTTTTATTCTAATTTGAAAAATTAGAATTTTAGCTTAACCTTGGGTTGTTAAATTAAATTTCTATAATTTAGGGAAAATAGATTTGTAACTAAATCTTTAATTCTTAAGTTTGGAGGTTTAATATTCGATATTTATTTTAAATATCAAAAGACCCAAATCCTTAATCAGTTGGATTATTTTCTATCCCAAATCGTTTAGGAGTTAAGTTTGGGATTTTAAATAAAATCCGAGATAAAGTCTAAATCCTAATTAGAATGAGGTTTTCATTCTTGGGTTTTATTTAAAGAAAAAGAAAAGGAATTAGAAATCAAGAAAAACCCCAAAAGCCCCAATTTCATATATTTTTCTCTTTTTCCCCTTCATCTTCACGCAAGAAGGCACCAGCCCCCCCCCTTTGTCGTGTGTTCAGTCGTTGCCGTCACCCTCCATCGCCAGAGAAGTCGTCACCCAGTCAGAGCACCCCGCAGCCGTTCGTGCCCCCGTCTCTCTTCCTTTACGTGAGAAAACCCGCAGCCTTTGTTCCTCCTTCCCCCGTCGCGTCGCCGTCGGGTTTTGCCGGAAAGCTGGGCTCCTCACACCGCTGCCGCCTGTCTGTCGTAGCTGAGCGCCGCCGTCCAGCCCCTTGCACGATCCCTCTCGTTTTCCCTGATTGAACCCCACCTGGTTGTGGAGAAAATTCTCGTTTCCGGCCACCTTATACGCGCGGCTAATTAGGATTGCCCATGGTTGGCTCTGTTGGGTTTTATGCCCTAAAGCTCGAAGATAGTGAATGTAAACAAATTGTATACTTGTTTCAATAAAGTGTTATTGAGTTTCTACAATAAAGTGTTATTGTTAAATATTGCACAATTTGACCCAAATCCAATAAACTAAGATCCAATGTTGTTTGTATGTAACTGGAAATAGTATGTGGGGACATACGTGGATCGATGTTCAAGTAACAACCTAAAAGGTCTATAGTACAAGGATAAAGTTGGGTACCTTATCCTGGTAACACTATGAGATACGGCCCGCTTTGTATTTGATACAGACGTATTGATCCAAAGCGTCCATGTAGTAGACATGCAAGCGAGGGTATCCTATGCAATGAGTTTGCATAAGACCGGACCACGAAATAGTCAACCATTAGTTATAACATCGTTAACTAGTTAGGTTACTGTTTCAATAGGATGACCTAGGTAACTCAGTCTTAATCCTGAGTGTGTCATGAACTCCTTCTCATGAGGGATTGTCCTTTGATTAGCATGGGTGAGAGTGGTCAATACGCCGACTCAATATGCCTTCCTTGTTGGGGACAAGACCGAGTGGGAGGCTGGGGACATGACAACACAAGAAGGAATTCACTCCTTCCCGCTTCTAGGAGAAGTAGATGAGTTTTCCCTAAAGTGGTGACTCCGGGACTTGAACAAAGGGATCCCGCCCTCTCACTGGCCCAAGAGGGACTTTCTGTTAAATGGTTGGACCATAAACAGGTTGTTCATTAGAGGAGCGCTGGTACTTAAGGAGACAGATGTAACATAGGGGTAAAACGGTAATTTGACCCAGCTATGATTGCAGACACTCATGAAGGATTTACTTACCGGCATAGGTCTACATCCATGGAGACAGAAATGTTCTACAGTGAGAAGAGTTCAGCTGTAGGTCTTTAGTGGAATGACCTAGAGTTAATGAATATTGGTTAACTTGATTAATGAGTTTAATCAGTTAACCTCATATCATTGGAGCTTCTGATCTGTAGGTCCATTAGGTCCCACTACTAGCTCGTAGGAACAATTATATCTTGAGAGAATTTGAATAGTTCAAATTCATATTGGGAATTAAGTTAATTGTATGAGATACAAATTAATACAATGTATTGTGATACATTATTATATAAAGTCTAATTTGAGTTAAACTTTATTGAATTGAGAGATTAATATATTTGAAAGAGTTCAAATATATGTCTAATTAAATATATGGTATTTAATTAGAAGATGAATTAATTAATTATTCAATTTAGTTTAAATTAAATGAGATTTAATTAAACTATAGTCTATGAGGGAATTATTAGAATATGATTCTAATGTGTAATTAATTAAATATGGGTGATATTTAATTATGAAATTAATTAATTATTGGAATTAATTAATTGATAAGTTTAATTGAATTAATTAATACAATTTAATTAAGTTTAATTAAACAATATATTATGTGAGGAAATTACATTTAAATAAGATTCAAATGTGCATGAGATTATTTAATTAATATGATTAATTAATTAACATTTAATTAATTGATTTAATCAATTAATTAATTATTCTTGATCTAACGGTCAAGATTGTTTCCTAACTTCACATTAGGGTTTCCTCTCTTATAAAAGGAAAGGTTATGAGAACCCTAACCCTAAGGTCTCATTCTAGCCTCCCTCACATATTCTCTCAAGAACTCTAGAGAGAATTTTTCTCTCCAAGAGTTTTTCCCAATCAAGATTAGGTAGTCCCGCAACTACGTTCCTAATCTCAGAGAATAGCAGGGTAGCCAAGTGGTGGTGTCCGTTGAAGTATTCAGAGTCGTCAACGGAGGTATGTTTTTCACCGCTTAACTTTTTGCCAATGTATTGGTATTTTGTAGAACAAAATTAATTTACGAACGGTCCAATTGCTTCCGCTGTAACGGAATTGGGAATTCCAATCCTTCAGGCTCGATTTCCAGCTCTCCATCGAAGTGTTGTGGCGTTTTCGATAAGTTTAGCTTTGACCCACTCGATTTTCTTCAAGTTTCAGCATGTACCCAAGTAGTTTAGTCCTCAAAGTTGTCCTAGATCATGACCCATGCTTGTTTCAGTTCGAATATGATTTACCCATTCCTTTTCGGCTTCTAATTTGCAGGATTAAGGTTCTCTGAAAGTCAAATAGTGAGCGTTTGGACTCGAAATTGGGTTTCGACGAATACCGATAACCCGAACAGCCTTGAGACTGAATGCCCATAGGATAGGAGGTCCGAATTAGTGATCTTGAACTCATTCGATCATTGGGAAGCAAGCTTTAAGGTTATTTAGGTGCTGTTCGGTAAATTCCAACAAGCGATTGGGTGCTTTTAGAAAAGATAAGTAAGTTTAAATGCTCTTTAAGCCATTTCGATCTTGATTAAAGTGTTTTAGAATAGTTTTTATTCCTTAGAAACTCCTTGTTGAAGTTTCAGGCTAATCCAGAGAGTTTAGGATAGCTTATAAGGTTGTATTTGGGTAAGAACGCTCATTCTAAGCATCCTTTTGACCTTGGTTAAGATTTGGTGTTCAGTTAGCTGACGAGTCCGACTTGTCGAAGGTCGTGTTGGTCAAATAAAATTTATAGTTCCACGAACACTAAACTACTTGCAGTAGTAGTGGCCGGTTCGATCACAGGGAGTGGCGGTTGGTTGCTTATTTTCTATTTATTTTGAGTTGTGAAAGGGGTAAATGAGGGGATTGGAAAATTGGATAAATGTACGTACAAGGAATTTAAAGTGCAACAAGAAATTAAATTGCAGGAATCATAAAAAGACGAGAAAATTAATTAAATTTGGCGACACCGATTGGAATGATTATTGGGGTTGAATGCTTTACTTTGATCATTGAATCTCTACCTAATAAAGGCTAGCTTGAATTGCTCAATTGACCAATTGATCTAATCTGAACCCAGAAAAGACTCAAAGCCCACCTAAGCCATCTAACTCGATCATACAACGTCCATCGAATTAGACACTAATTAGTTAATTAATTAATTCAATTGGACTATCAAATTAAACAATCAACCAATTGCCTTAAGTCTAGTGGATTTATTAGGACATTAGAAATAATTAGGCCTAGATTACTTCTAACCCTATTTTCGATTCTAAACCTATCGTGTCAAGCAACAAAGTTAGAGTCTGCTCTTGGGACCCGGGCCCACGAATCAGTCTATACGCTAACTATTAAATCAATGTTCCATTAGCCACTTGGAAATCAATTTCTTAACAAATTATTAACATACGAGCTGCGAGTTAGGGCGTCAATCTAACCTACTATGCAAATAATTCGAACTGAATCCAATATACAATTGCAATATGGAATTAAATAGACATTAAGAACATGAAACTCACAAATAAATACATTCTATATCCAAAAAATCATCCAATCGGCGTCAACGGGTTTAGACGGTGGTTAAGCCGGCTAAAACCTGCGACCCAACGCTGCATTAACAATAAAATACAAAGGAAATCAAGAGGAAAACTTACGCCTCTTAATTCTTGTCTTCTAGGACAGAGAGAACCGAGAGGGGGAGCAAAAAATAAAACCCTAAAAACTTATACATTCGGCGGAATTAAAAGACGGGATTTATAGAAAAATTTGTCGTGGTGCCGAGACGCCGGGCATGGCTTCTTGACGCCGTGCCATATGGGCCACGGGCTTAAAACGGGCATGGCGTCTCGACGCCGTGCATATTTTCAGCGTGCTTCGACTTCAATCTTCGTCGTTTCTTGCTCGATTTAGGCCTCAACCTTTGACTCGTTGGAACTATTCTTCAGGCTCGTCATGATCCTCACGGTCTTCTCAACTCCTCAAGATCCATGGCCCTCAAGTAAGCTCGAAAACTCCTTAAATTGCCCGAATTAACTCCAATTTGTGTAGTTCGACCCTGATACCCTGAATGCACAAATTATCTACAAAACAGACAAATAAAGCGTAGAGTGCACCCTAACAAGTCTAGACTAATAACAAATAAATAGGACTATTTTGGTCGTATCAAATACCCCCAACCTAAACCTTGCTAGTCCTCGAGCAAGCATATAAATCAAAAGTATAGGATTCAAAAGTCACAATTCTTATAAACTCAAATCTCAATGCTAAAGATGTTGAAATCATTGCAATTAAGAATCACACACACATCGCCCCGATAAATAGACAAATCAAAATTTTCACGATGTTTCTTGATAAAACTCACACTTAGACTACTTAGAATCAATCTTACTAACTCATAACTGGATTATATAACCCTCAACCCATTTTCCCTCTACACTGGCACAAGGAACTAACCAAGGAGAAAACAAAACAAATTAGACTGCTTTTCTCTATACACAGGTGCCTGAAAAATAAAAGACATTTTCTTTCTGCGCTCTTCCTTTTCTTCTTTCTCTCTTTTTTTTTTTTTTATGGGGCACTAGCTTTCATACTACAGTGCAGGGACCCATAACCCGAGTTTTACTCTTGGTTGGCCTAACTGATAACACCACAAGTAGCTATTTTTACCCCCTTTATAGCATGCTTTTTCTTGAAAAAAATAAATAAATAAAAGTAATGTAAACAAGCATGTGATTTTTATTTTTAAGCTCACACTCATGTTTTTTTTTCTTTTCTTCTCTTTCTTTCTCTTTTGCTCTCTTTTCTTTTTCTTAGGCGTATTTTCCTTCTTTTCTCCTAAGTAAGATTTTACATGCTAATTTGTGGACATTTGACTCTGTCGCTCATCCCTACACCTATCGAGGTGACAACAAGCATATGGATCTATAATTTTGTCCTAAGCTTTCAAACTAATCCTAGGTATGCTAAGGTTCACTATTGCAAGGAAAGTACTAGAAAATTTTTAAAAAGGCTCAATTTATGGGCAACATGCTTATCATTCAATAAAGGCAATGAAATAAACATAAATGGCATGTCATGGATTTTCATAGTCCTAAGAAAAGTAACAGTGTCATCCACACAGAAATTTTAAAAAAATTTAAAATTTGCTTACAAATTAGCTCCAATGCGCAGGTGCATGGCCTCAATCTAATCAGAGCAAAGCAAATAAAATTATGCATGCATAATAAATAAGTGATGCTCAGATGCATCATTACTCATATGAAACATATGCAGGCAAAGCAAAGCAAAGCACAGACCCCACCCCCAACCTAAATTCTACATTGTCCTCAATGTATATGTCAAGTAGAAAGAGTATGGGACAACAAGAATAGGCAACAGAAAACCTCCCTGAATATATGGTTAGGAGCTGGCTGGATCAAGAATTGAATGCCCTCATATTAATTTTGCCGAAATCTACAAAAAAGAAAACAAATAAAACAGGAAAAATAAAAGCAGAACAAGCTAAGAAATAAAAATAAAGAAAAATAAGGGAAATGATAGAAAAAACCATGGATGAGCCTGTATGATAGTACATCACTCATCATCCTCAGGAGACTCATAAGGTGGCAGCGGGGTGGGATAGGTTGTCCTGATGTCGAGGCCATAATATACTCTCGAATATAAGCGAACTGGTCCTCAGTCCGTTTGAAGTGTCTACCCTCCCTACGCTGCTGGCTCTCATTATACCCTACGCTGCTTGTTGGGTTCCTAGAGTGAGTAAAAATATGGTATAAAAGGACTCTAGAACTCTGTGCAAGTATACACAATCCGCAGCAAGTAATAAGTATTATCAATCCAAGGCCTGAACTAGCTTCCACTTTATCTATTTTGTATAACTCCTTAATGGTTTCAAAAGATGGTAACAATGATTGGTTTTTATAAGAATAATGCTGAAGCAAAATAAAATGACAGAACAAAGAATAAACAAATAGGCAGACAGATTAGAAACAGGCGCTGGTCAGGATTTAGTAATTGTTTTAAAAGATGCTCTAGCAATATTATTGATCATGCAAACTCTCGTAGTATTATTAGTGGATTCCTCCCGGAACTCCGGATTTTTTGGAATGTGTTTCAACCCCAATGAAGTACGACCGATCAAGCACTAGGCAACTGGCTATCCCTAGCTCAGTCACTGGCGTTCACCAATACACAATGATCGTAGTGTGATTAATCGCCACACACTCTCTAAATCATCCCTGAAACTAGAGAGAGGTATTCATACCGACTGGCCAAGCGGGCATAAAATAGAAACAAGCACAACAATTAACAAAGATACTTAGTTCATAATATGCATGGAAACGCACGCTACAATCTGAGTAGGCCCGTCCATAATTACAAGATAATAAAAGGAAATGCTAATCTCCTCGATCAGCTTGCAATAATGGTCTTCTAGGTGGTCTCCAATCTCTCTCCTCTATTCGGCTCCCAAAGGTGGAAGGAACTTCCCAAGAATGGAATGTTTTCTCCCAAAGATGGAATGATTTTGACTTGGGCGGCTACTCCCTTTTATAGAAGGATAGGAGGCTTGACTTAGGTCAACCTAAACACGTGTAGGGCTCTCCTTGCTCCTTTATCACGAGAAAAACTCAACAGAATTCAGTTTGGCAATTTGGCTAACGAGCTGTGACGTGGCAGTTTTGCTCCAGCATAGAGTTTGCTCCCTCAAGTCGCCCAGCAACAGATTCTGCACAAAATGATTTCCAAAGCTTCCATTCTTCCAAATGGGTTAAAACATATAATATATATCTAAAACCAACCCTATTAAGCACCAAAGACACACAAATCATTATAGAAATGAGGCCTAAATAACTACCTTTTAGGCAGTTATCACACCCCCAAACTTGAACTATTGCGCGTCCCGAGCAATACTAACCAACCTTCCCTAAGAATTCAAAACGTTAGACAAAGAATAGCTTAATCAAACCAGACAATCCAATACTACCTTCAACCTTTACCTGAGCACTTTGCAAAACCAAGATCTGCTGCAGCAAAATAATTCTTCCGGCATGGACAAATAATCACCACTTTTAACTCAATTCTAAGAACTTGCCACAGCCTAGCTCTAATATCAGACATATTTGAACACATATTTCAGGTTTTTATATTTTCATTTTTCAGACTTAAAGCAGCCCTACAGTCATAAGCTCTCAAGCACGGGATGACCCACTTTATGGTGCAGTATACCCTTGCCTCAAACTCATCACCAATTAAGCTAAATACTCTTTGTAAAGCTAAAAAATCCTTAGTTATTCCATCTCTTGCCCCTCAGAATGACAACATTTTATGATGAAGCTCACCTAAGTTCTGGGAGACAGAAAAACTGCTAGACTATCATTCATCCTTCAAAACTTTTGCTCCATGAATTTTCTCAGCAAAATTTTCAACAATCACTTTTTTCAGCAAATAATTTTTCATTATTTTTCACATTTCCTAGGTTACCTTTTGACGCGAAGACAAACGGTGGGTATCACAAATGTCCCCGATTACTCAATAACCTAACAAATTATTTAATGAAGGAGAGGAATGCTCGAGCAAAACAATTGGAGTAGCAAAAAGTCCCCCAAACTTGAATTATTCATTGTCCCCAATGAATTATGAGTTTTGCAATTATACCCCCAAACTTAAATTTTTCTATCTGAATTTTAAAACTAAGCGTGGGACTAGACCTAAGCTGAAAGCGGATCACATAAGTCAACACTACCTCCAGAATTTTCTTTGCCGCAGCAACGACAAGGCCAGAAGAAATGCTCAAGCAAAAGGTTTCTGGAGATCGATTCACCTTGATCTAATTAAGCTTAGCCACTCCAAGCTTCAAAAATTCAGAAAGAGAATTAGTTAAGTTAGAGTTACTCAACGCTTATGGAACAGAAATAACTTCGAAAATTTCATTAAAAGCATAGAAAAAGAAATTACAAAAGCAGATATATTTTTTTGGCAACAGAAAAATTAAAAAGAAACAAGCAAACATATTAGCAAGCGGGGTCAGATATAAACGAGCAAACAAAAATGGAAATACAAAAGTAATGCTCGCTTAAAATCATCACATTAGTCAGTCTTCCTGACCTTGCTCTTCATCATCCCCCTCTTCTCTTTCAACAGGTGGGGGTGGGATCCAGTGGTTCAATAAATCTTCAGGGAATGCTGGAAGGGTTGGAAATGGTTTGGAAAAATTCTCCTGTAGTGCCTTCTTGAGATTGGCATCACGATTTCTAACATAGTTCCAAAAGGTTAAAGCTTGCCTCTCGGCAAACTCCTGCCTGCTGGCCGAAAGTGCGAGTTGTTCTAAAATCGTGTTGATGCCGTAGACCAGCCCACCCTGACGTGCCTCTTGCGTACGCTGAAGCCACGCCAAGTTGGGCGTGTCAATGATTCCCTTGTCAAATAATATCACATCTCCTTCATTCTCTGGAACCCCTGCTCTCTTGTAAAGCATGGTAATGGTATTCGGGAAAAACAGCTTCCCCACCTTCTTCGTCCAACAACCAGAAATCTCATTCACAATCATCTTCCCTACATCAATGCTGAGAGACCGCAAAATCGCGAAAGCCAGAAGAACCCGTTGCCTCGAGACCTTCGAATCATGAGTCATTGGAAGCATCCTCTGTCTGATAAATCCCATCCACGTGTTCGCTTCCCTCTTCAGATAAGCTGACTGAAACGTCCTTTTCTCTGTTTTCGAAAGCCGCCACTGCGCCCCTTCAATACCAACTTCCCTCACAACGTCACTCAGCTGCTCATTGGATGGCGCTACAGCCATCTCATTATATGCTGCATGGGGGAAATTCTGAAGGTTGTACAGTGCATTAATAGCACCAGGACTCCAGTCGACCTCAATACCTCGAACAATCGCTTGGAAACCTTCTTCTTTGTCAATATTTGAAGGTGTACATATTACACAAGCGGAAGCAATTGAAGATCGAAAGCACTTAAGACATTCAATTTTGCTCCTAAAGCATGCATGTTCTATAAAAGACAGAAAAGAGAGTTTAGAGAGAACCAACCTTTGTAGCTCACAAATGAGGTACTCATTGTGGTGTTTTCCTTCTCCAACTTCTCTTGGACAACCTTTAGAGTCTTCCCTACTATTCTCCGGGCCGAGAACGACTTGTGGGAGTCTATAGTGATAGGGAATGGGAAGGGAATGCTTGAAGGTTCAAGCTCTATGGAGATTTGAGATGAGAGAGTGATTGAGGAAGAAATTCAGCAGCATAACATTAAGGTAAATGCTCTATCTCTTCACAATCTGATTCTTCCTCTATATATAGAGAGAATCCATGCAAGAAGAACCTTCAAAATGCAAGACACTTGGTGGTCTTGATGGTGAAAGTGGAAGCTAGGTGTTCAAGCAACACAACATGCACTACTGCATGAATGTGGTGTAATTCCACTTTGAGTCCTCATGCAAGAGTGGATTTCCAAGTTTTTCCACTTACTTTTGATTCAAAATCAATTATATTTTCAGCATGAATGATATTAATTTCAATTCTTAATTGAAATTAATCACAAATTCAATTTTGAAGCTTGCCTCACAAATTGCATATGATTAATCAAATTAATCATTCTTTTATTGTGTATTATTTATATATGAATCTCAATTCATGTATATTGTATTTAAACCCTTTTAAATACCTTATCTCTCATTTTCTAATTTAATTCATAATTAAATTATTGTGTCGAACACAATTTTACGATAATTCCCTATTTCCCGATTTTGAACAATTCAAGGATTCCTATCAATATGTTCTAGGCTTTAATCCGATATGAGCTAGTAGAGGGACCTAATGGACCTATAGATCATGGGCTCCAACGATTCGAGGCTAGCCGACTAATCTCATTATCTAAGCTGGCCAACATTCGTTAACTACCGGGACACTCCACTATAGCTCGATAGTTGCACTCCCCTCACTATAGATATATTTCCGTCCACTTGATTTAACCATGTTCAGTAAGTCGTTCCTTCACAGGTTGTTCGTAGCTATAGCTAGGTCAAATAACCGTTTTACCCCTATAGTACTGCTTGTTCCTTAAGTTCCACTAATCCTCTAATGAACAATCGGTTTGTGGTCCAACCATCAAACCTAAGTCCCTCTCGATCCAACGAGAGGGTGGGGCCCCTTGTTCAAGTCCTGGAGTTAGTACTTAAGAGAACAACCTCTCTGCTATCCCTGAATTGGGTAGGAGTGAATTCCGTCTTGCAAAACTATGTCCCCAGCTATCTATTCGATCTCATCCCCAAAATGGTAGGCTTGTTGAGTCGGCGATGCTGGCCACTCTCACCCATGCAGATAGAAGGATAATCTCGTATAGACAGGAGTTCATAGTTAGCTCAGGATTAAGAACGAGTTACCTAGGTCATCTATGAGAAATAGTCAGTTTCTTCAGTAAACGGTGTTATAAAGAGAAAGTGACTTATTTCGTGGTCCTGTCTTATGCAAACTCATTGCATAGGACGCCCCCACTCGCATGTCTCCACATGAACGACTTAGGATCTCATTGTTTGTACTTAATACAAAGTGGGCCGCGTCCATAGTGTCACCAGGATAAGGCACCCAACCGTATCCTTATACTATAGACTATTTTGACTATAAACTTGAACTTGATCCTACGATATGTCCCTACATATAGTTCGAGTATTCATTTTATAGTCAAGGATCTTAGTCTATTGGATTTAGGTTAATCATTCGCAATGTATATATTCAATAACATCTTTTACTGAATAACCTCAATAACGTCTTTATTGAAAATAGAATATGTTTAATGATTTACAAACTACGAGTTTATAGGACATTAAACCCAACAAACTCCCACTTGGACTAGAAACTCTAGTGGGGTACATGAAGTTAGGTGTGAGAGAAGTATAAAGACAATAAACTAGGGCATCATCCATACCCTTACATTTCTCCCACTTGCCCTAGTCTAACAAAGCTCGTAAACCTAGATTAACTAGGTGACCCTCAAATAATTTAGCCGTGAGGGGTTTTGTAAACGGATCAGCTATGTTGTGCTCCGAGGCAATCTGCGTGACGATCACATCTCCTCGTTGCACGATCTCCCTGATGAGATGGTATTTGCGCTCAATATGCTTTCCTCGCTTGTGACTTCGAGGTTCCTTAGAGTTTGCAACTGCTCCACTGTTATCACAATAGAGGGTGATAGGCAGTTGCATATTTGGAACAATTTCCAACTCTATTAGGAATTTTCTTAGCCATACTGCCTCTTTTGCTGCTTCGCAGGCGGCTACGTACTCTGCTTCCATGGTAGAGTCAGCAATGCAACCTTGCTTAATACTCCTCCATACTATTGCTCCTCCATTTAGAGTAAACACAGATCTCGATGTTGATTTTCTTGAATCTATATCGGTCTGAAAATCTGAGTCAGTGTATCCTGTAAGGATCAGATCCTTAGCTCCATACACGAGCGTATAATCCCTAGTTCTCCTTAGATACTTAAGGATGTTTTTAACGGCAGTCCAATGCGCATGTCCAGGATTGGACTGATATCTGCTGACAATTCCTACGGCATAGCATATGTCGAGTCTCGTACACAACATTGCATACATCAAACTACCAACTGCTGATGCATAGGGAATACGTCTCATTTCCTCAACTTCTTGAGGTGTCTTAGGACTTTGTTCCTTTGACAGATGAACCCCGTGCCTAAAAGGTAATAACCCTTTCTTGGAGTTCTGCATCGAATATCGTATCAACATTTTGTCGATATATGATGCTTGAGACAGTGCTAGCGTTTTGTTCTTTCTATTTCTAATGATTTGAATGCCCAGAACAAATTGAGCCTCACCCAAATCTTTCATTTGGAATTGAGTCGCTAGCCATTGTTTTACGTCAGTCAGGAATCCTACATTATTCCCAATAAGTAGGATATCATCTACGTATAGAACTAGAAAAGCTACAGTGTTTTTGACGATTTTCTTGTAAACACAAGGTTCGTCAACATTCTGCTCAAAGCCATACGTTTTGATCGCAGTGTCAAAACGTATATTCCAGGATCTTGATGCTTGTTTTAATCCATAAATGGATCGTTTAAGTTTGCAAACCTTTTGCTCATCACCCTGGACTATAAATCCCTCTGGTTGAGCCATATAGATAGTCTCTTCAAGATTGTCGTTCAAAAAGGCTGTCTTGACATCCATTTGCCATATTTCATAATCATAGTATGTGGCAATGGATAAGAGTATTCTAATCGACTTAAGCATGGCAACAGGGGAAAAAGTTTCTTCATAATCAACTCCTTCCCGCTGGGTAAAACCCTTTGCCACGAGTCGAGCTTTAAAGGTTTGAACCTTACCGGCTTGGTCTCGTTTTCTCTTGTAGATCCATTTGCAACCAATAGGTTTTACCCCATCCGGTTGTTCTACAAGTTCCCAGACCGAATTGAAGTACATTGACTCCATTTCGAGATCCATGGCTTTGATCCACTGGTCCTTATCAACATCATTCATTGCCTGATTAAAGGACAATGGATCCTCTACACCATCATCAGATATGATGTTTTGAGTTTCTGTTAAACCCATGTAGCGGTCGGGTTGTGTTATAACCCTCCCACTACGTCGAGGCTCTCTCACTATTTGAGATGGATGTGTTTGATCAACAACTTTTGATGGACCAGCTTGATCTACAACTTTTGTAGATTCTTTTGTAGTTTTTCTTGAAATCTCATCTAATACTAGTTTACTGCGAGGTCGATGATCTTTTATGTGATCTTCCTCAAGAAAAGTAGCGTTTGTCGATACAATAACTTTATTATCCTGAGGGTCGTAAAATAGACCACCTTTCGTTTCTTTAGGATATCCTACAAACAGGCACAATTTTGAATGTCGTTCCAATTTCTTTGGGTTTTGCACCAACACGTGTGTCGGGCATCCCCAAATTCTGAAGTGACGTAAACTACCTTTACGCCCTTTCCATAGCTCATAGGGTGTTTCAGAAACACTCTTAGAGGGAACCATGTTCAAAATGTATACAGCAGTCTCAACTGCATATCCCCAGAACGAATCAGGCAACTGAGCATAGCTCATCATTGATCGAACCATGTCTAACAGAGTTCGGTTTCTCCTCTCTGATACACCATTTTGTTGTGGTGTAGCAGGGGCTGAGAGTTGAGACGTAATTCCATGTTCTATCAAATAGTCTTGGAATTGTAAGTCCATATATTCTCCACCTCGATCTGATCGTAGTGTTTTAATCGTTTTACCTAATTTGTTTTCAACCTCGGTCTTGTACTCTTTGAACTTTTCAAGGGCTTGAGACTTATGATGCATTAGGTAAAGATAGCCATACCTTGAATAATCATCAATGAAGCTGACGAAATATTCATACCCTCCTCGTGTTTTGACATTCATAGGACCACAGAGATCCGAATGCACGAGTTCGAAAGGTTCTTTGGCCCTATAACCTTTTTCTGAAAAAGGTCGTTTGGTCATTTTTCCCTCGAGGCAGGACTCACAAGGTGGTAACGAGTCATCTTCTAACTGGTTTAGTAGTCCACTCTTTACCAATCTTTCAATCCTATTGCGATTTATGTGGCCTAATCTCAAGTGCCAAAGATAGGTATTAGGAGAAACTTTTCGCCTTTTGTTTTGAGTTTCCGCTACTTTAAACATTTCCGTATTAAAAATAGCTTTAACTTGAATTGGCCTTAACACGTATAAGTTGCTTTCAAGTTTTGCAGAACATATATGCATACCTCTTTTGTTAACAAACACTTTATTAATATCAAAAGATACTTGGTATTCATGTTCAATTAAACAAGAGATAGAAATTAAGTTCCTTTTTATATCGGGAACGTACAAGACATTTTCAAGTAGTAAAAATCTATCTCCAAAAGTCAACTTGAGAGTTCCAGAAGCTCTAGCTGAGACGACCTCTCCAGTTCCAACTTTGAGAGTTACTTCGCCGTCTTCCAGCATATGCCAGGAACTAATTTCTTGTAAAGAAGAGCATACATGGTTAGTCGCTCCTGAATCTAATATCCAGGCAGAGCTATCTTGCTCAACTAAACATGTTTCGATAACGAGCAAATCATATTTACCTTGTTTTTCTTTTTCAGCCTTCTTTTCCGCAAGGTACTTGGGACAGTTGCGTTTCCAATGTCCGTCTACATTACAATGGAAACACTTTCCTTTTTCTGCAGCTTTTGCCTTGCCTCCCATTGGAGCTTTTCCTTTCCCTTTTACCTTCTTTTTCTTCATCTGAATACTCTTATTCTTTGAAGTGGAAGGTCCAGACTTTGTTCCTGAGGAAGATCCCTTTTGGAACCTCTTGGTTGTGGCAACATTTGCCTCCCCTTCATGTCCTCTCTTAGTAAGACTTTGGTAAGTCTGAAGCTCGTTTAGCAAAGTGGTCAAGTTAAAGTCTATTTTGTTCATGACAGCGTTTGTCCTGAACTGAATGAAGCTCTTCGGAAGAGACTCCATTATGAAACTTACTTGACTACCCTCGTTAATGGTAGCACCGTTTACTTCAGTAATGTTAAACTGAACCATCATGTTCAAAACATGTTCCCTAACTGAAGCACCTTCCTTCATTCGGGAATTGTAAACATTCTTGAGAGCTTCGTGCCTGATTTGCGAGGACGGTTGTCCAAACATACCTTGCAACGAAGTCATGATCTCCCTTGCGGTGACCATCCTCTCGTGCTTTTTAGACAAGACATCTGAAATGCTTGCTAAAATATAGACTCTTGCTTTATCATTTGCTCGAGTCCATTTCTCATATGTTTCCCGAACAATTCGGTTTGTTGACGAGCCAGGGTTAGGTGGACACTCTTCGGTAAGGACAAATCTAAGATCCTCGATTACTAGTATTGTATTCAGATTAGACTTCCAAGTTCCATAATTATCTCCGTTAAGCTTATCCGAAGCGAGTAATTGTACTAGTGAGCTAGACATGCTGAAAAATTAAACAAAAACTATTAGAAATTGCTTATTAACCATTTTTAGACAAAATCCAATCAGGTTTTAGCAAAAGTAATAATGTACCCAGGATTATTATTTTGCAACGATACTTTAGTGAGTTAGAGCAACCGCTACCGAGGGGCAGTCAATTACTCCTTCACCAAACCAAGACGTTCTTGACTAAATACTAATCCCAGAATAACTCTTATTCCTATAGTTGTTTAGTTATCGTTACGTTTGGTCAGGAATTTACTAACACTTAGTAACCCTTGTAAGTGTGACCCGCCGTTTTAAGATTACAGAGAACGGCCCCAACAATGCTACCGAATGGAAAAGCTAATGTTGGAAATGGTCCTAAGTAATCCTATCCATCTCTGGAGTTTGCGTTGTTCCGATCTCCATGTTACAACCCTCCGAATGGTTAGTAGCTCAAGGGCATACAAGCAGACGCAACATGGAAATCTCACGGTGCAACCTAACGGAGGAGACCGCAGGATGTGTTGACACACTTCCTTCACTCACTTACTATAAATACTTTCTCCATTCACCTTGTTATTGATTTATGCAAACACCTTCCGAATGGAGCAGTTGAGGTATAATCAACACGAGGCCAAGCATAAATCTCACCTTGTGAACAAAAGGGAGAACGTGAAAGGGAAATGGATTTGATATATCTCTCCCCTCCCACTAAGTATTTTAAACGGTTTTGGGTATACTTATACTTAGGCGAATTCCGGCTAATTGAATAACCCTAAGTCTAAGTTCTTTTAAACTTACGATGTCTAGGTGATAACGATTAAAACCTCACATCACACACGTGCATGCTCATAAAACTGGGTTAACTTTAACTCAAGAACCAACTCGATGCCCAGGTAGGAGGTGTTCCGTAAACCGTCAACTTAAATACCTCCAGCCTTAGACAGCATCTCGTCGGGTGAGTTCTCTTGTAACCTATGTTTTACAAGCTTATCGACCTATTTGAATCTAATTGAAATCGATCGAGAGTTGGATCAAATTAACCCTAAGTGAGCATGCACCTTTTTCTTTGTTATAGATTTTAAATTTCTATGTGATTTATAACAATTATAAATCTAAACTATAACAAACTTGCCTTTTGAATATAACTCTTATAAACAAAATTCTAAGGAAATTTCATGCTTCATGCTAGGTTAATTTTATCTTTTGATTAATATAACTTTTATATCAATTAATCAATTTTAATTAACCATTCAAGCATGAATCTCCCTAAATCAATACAACATTTATATCAATTTAAACATGAAATTTCCCTCATGCATTTGAACTATTAATAACACTTATTAAAAATGCATGAACATGCTTTCCTATGGTGGGATTTTAAACTATATGGCATGCTCATAATGCACATACATTTAATCCAATTAAACCATACATTCTCAATGCATAAAAGAAATTAAATCAAGCTAAAATGGAATGGTTTGGCAATTTAAAACAAACAATCAACTAATTATTACAATAATAATCAATAAAATTGCTTGTGATGATCCCGAGCTTTACGAACCGACCCGAACCAACCCTCCATGGAGTGAACCGGCCTTCAAATATGTGAATAGGGGCTGAACCAGCTGCAGGCAAACCGAACCGGACCAAGGACAGCAGCTGAACCGAACCAGAATCTGGAAAAAACTGGGCTGTTGGAATTTTTCTTCATCAGCGTCGGGACGCTACTTGAAGAGCGTCCCGACGCTGTCACGAACAGCAGCATTCTGCTGCTGTTTTCTGCTGCGTCTTCTCCCGTTCTGCTTCGATTTAACAGCCTATATGGACTCTAATGACTCTATAAAAATTACAGACTCTAGTACACACATTAACGCTCTTACATTTCCGAGCAATTACAAATTCATGAAGAATTAAAGGCTCAAAAAATTGCCAAACCAGAACACTTCCATTTTAGCACACAGAAAATTCAATTTCAAAAATGGTACCCACCACAGCAAAATTAAAACGAATTAAGTGCTCTAATCATGCTCTGATACCAATTGAAGGTGTACATATTACACAAGCGGAAGCAATTGAAGATCGAAAGCACTTAAGACATTCAATTTTGCTCCTAAAGCATGCATGTTCTATAAAAGACAGAAAAGAGAGTTTAGAGAGAACCAACCTTTGTAGCTCACAAATGAGGTACTCCTTGTGGTGTTTTCCTTCTCCAACTTCTCTTGGACAACCTTTAGAGTCTTCCCTACTATTCTCCGGGCCGAGAACGACTTGTGGGAGTCTATAGTGATAGGGAATGGGAAGGGAATGCTTGAAGGTTCAAGCTCTATGGAGTTTTGAGATGAGAGAGTGATTGAGGAAGAAATTCAGCAGCATAACATTAAGGTAAATGCTCTATCTCTTCACAATCTGATTCTTCCTCTATATATAGAGAGAATCCATGCAAGAAGAACCTTCAAAATGCAAGACACTTGGTGGTCTTGATGGTGAAAGTGGAAGCTAGGTGTTCAAGCAACACAACATGCACTATTGCATGAATGTGGTGTAATTCCACTTTGAGTCCTCATGCAAGAGTGGATTTCCAAGTTTTTCCACTTACTTTTGATTCAAAATCAATTATATTTTCAGCATGAATGATATTAATTTCAATTCTTAATTGAAATTAATCACAAATTCAATTTTGAAGCTTGCCTCACAAATTGCATATGATTAATCAAATTAATCATTCTTTTATTGTGTATTATTTATATATGAATCTCAATTCATGTATATTGTATTTAAACCCTTTTAAATACCTTATCTCTCATTTTCTAATTTAATTCATAATTAAATTATTGTGTCGAACACAATTTTACTATAATTCCCTATTTCCCGATTTTGAACAATTCAAAGATTCCTATCAATATGTTCTAGGCTTTAATCCGATATGAGCTAGTAGAGGGACCTAATGGACCTATAGATCATGGGCTCCAACGATTCGAGGCTAGCCGACTAATCTCATTATCTAAGCTGGCCAACATTCGTTAACTACCGGGACACTCCACTATAGCTCGATAGTTGCACTCCCCTCACTATAGATATATTTCCGTCCACTTGATTTAACCATGTTCAGTAAGTCGTTCCTTCACAGGTTGTTCGTAGCTATAGCTAGGTCAAATAACCGTTTTACCCCTATAGTACTGCTTGTTCCTTAAGTTCCACTAATCCTCTAATGAACAATCGGTTTGTGGTCCAACCATCAAACCTAAGTCCCTCTCGATCCAACGAGAGGGTGGGGCCCCTTGTTCAAGTCCTGGAGTTAATACTTAAGAGAACAACCTCTCTGCTATCCCTGAATTGGGTAGGAGTGAATTCCGTCTTGCAAAACTATGTCCCCAGCTATCTATTCGATCTCATCCCCAAAATGGTAGGCTTGTTGAGTCGGCGATGCTGGCCACTCTCACCCATGCAGATCAAAGGATAATCTCGTATAGACAGGAGTTCATAGTTAGCTCAGGATTAAGAACGAGTTACCTAGGTCATCTATGAGAAATAGTCAGTTTCTTCAGTAAACGGTGTTATAAAGAGAAAGTGACTTATTTCGTGGTCCTGTCTTATGCAAACTCATTGCATAGGACGCCCCCACTCGCATGTCTCCACATGAACGACTTAGGATCTCATCGTTTGTACTTAATACAAAGTGGGCCGCGTCCATAGTGTCACCAGGATAAGGCACCCAACCGTATCCTTATACTATAGACTATTTTGACTATAAACTTGAACTTGATCCTACGATATGTCCCTACATATAGTTCGAGTATTCATTTTATAGTCAAGGATCTTAGTTTATTGGATTTAGGTTAATCATTCGCAATGTATATATTCAATAACATCTTTTACTGAATAACCTCAATAACGTCTTTATTGAAAATAGAATATGTTTAATGATTTACAAACTACGAGTTTATAGGACATTAAACCCAACAATATTTGCATAAAACTCGCGCACCACTTGCGCGTTCACAGATTCAGGCTTTGAACAAAGCCGTTCCCAACCGTGGTCTGCAATACCGGTCCTCAGAAAATGTGGAAGATCACCACTAAATCCCCTTTCAAACAGGAAGTCTCTTTTCAGCAACTCTGCATACTTTGCTCTGGCAAGATTGTTGACAAAGCGATCATACGGCAATTGTGACTCCTCTATTTCATCAGGTTCCTCCGATGCCGCAACAACACTCTTGCCCCTGTCTGCCCTTTGCTTGCACAATCTTTCTTCTTCAGCCTTTTTCTCTGCTTCCTCTCTTGCTTTATCCTCGGCCTCCTTCTTCTCACGCTTTTATCTTTCTGCATTCTCTCTTTCAGAATCAGTAGTTGTAGGCGAGGGGGTACCAGTTCGGACTACCTTAACACGACCCGCTTTTCGCTTTATACGGCGGCGTTTGGGCACTTCCGGCATGATCACCTCCACCCGAGCCTCCCGTTCTTGCTCATTAACTTCCTCAGGTGCAACCTCTGCCTGTTCTTCTTGCACATCCTCGGCCTGCTTTTCTTGAACTTCCTCTGTATTTTCTTCTCGAACCTCCTCTATATTTTCTTCCCGAACTTCTTCTGTATTTTCTTCTCGAACTTCCTCTGTATTTTCTTCTCGAACTTCTTCTGTATCCGCAACACCTGGCTCAGTCTGCTCTGGGTTTTGTTCTTCTTGTTCTTTCGGATCCTCTTCAACCACCGTGGCAGCGACATCTTCCACCACCTTCTCTACAACTTTTTGATCCTCAGCCCTCTGCTGTCTTCTTCTTCTTTTAGCTTCTTTTTCTTCTGGTGTCTTCTTCTTCTTCGCCTTTACTTTCGGTGCTTCGGGGGTCACGAGTACCTCTTCTTCGTCATTATCTCTCTCTTTTCTTGCTCTCGTTTTCGCCATTGAAGACTCGACGAAATTTCTGTCGCACACAGAGAAAGAAAGAAGAATGCAAATGGCAAGGGATGAACAAGAAATTGCAGTGATAAGAACTTACCGAAGGCTTAGGAATAAATAGAGCTGCAGCAAATCAAATCGTAACCGAAAGATTTTGCCCTGTATTAAATGGATTTACCGTTCACATTTAATTTGCAAATCAAATCCACTAACGGTAAAAACTTGAATTTCAATCGCCCATGGTAAATAACCGCGTGCTGTCAACGGCTAAACCGTTGGATTATCCCTGCGCGACACGTGGCAACAACCATGCAATTTACCTGCCCACAGAAATTCAAAATCAAACGGTAAAACTAATTAATTCACAACAACCCTTTCCACCCGGATGGAAGATTTGCTTCGGCCATAACTTTGCCGCAACATCCTTCTGAACATAAGATTATTTTCCAGAAAAATCTTGGATACAAAATCAAATCAGGAAATTCAAATTTAACCGCCCAAATCAGATCTTATCTTTTATTTTTATTTGAAGCCGAATAAATCAAGAAAATCTTTATTAAATCTAAACCTAAACAGAAATTCAAATATAGAATTTAAAATCTAATTAAATCTAATCAGAAAATAAAACTAAACCAACTCAAATCTAAACTAATCAACTTAAATATCTAGCGAAAATAAAATAAAATCTACGGAATTTAAAAATAACCACAAATAGAGATAAATCTTGCAGAATTTAAAGCAATCAAATCCACTACAATTAAAATTAAAATTAAACCAAATCATAACAACGAAAATAAAATCACAACAAATTCTGGGAGCTCAAAATTTTGCTCTACGAACTGCTCCCGCAAAAATCATGCTTACTCAATCATATCAGCTCTAAGGAAGGATATTTCGACTGAAACTCTTCTCCCCAATAATGCTTGACACGCTGTCCATTCACTTTGAACATACGACCATAATCAACACATTGTCTAACCATAGATGCATCATTTGATAAATAAAAGTTCACCCCATGGAAAAATTCTTTCATCTGTTCTTTTGATAAACCAGGAGGCAAGTTTCCAAAATCAAGGTAATTGAAAAAGTCATCATACCAAGGTGTTTTCACTACCTTAATATGAGTTACTGTAAATAACCGCTCATCAATGAAGTACGCCTGGAACATTGATTTGAGAAGAATACACAAGGGCAACTTTATTAAGGCTTCTTCATCCTCCGGCATTAAATCTGATGCAACAATAATGGGCAACGTCTCACCCTCCCCAAGATACACATACTTTAGATGATCCGGCAAGGGCTTCAAATCTAAAGTAGGTGCCTCAATCAGGGATGGCTTAATCGGGGGAGCCTTTCTTTGATCTAAATCTAAAGACTCAAAAACATCCTCACACCTAAACAATTCTTTTTCATTTTTTCTTTCTAAAGGACAAACCTCTAAATCTTCTACACTAACCTCTCCATGATTTTCCAAATGCTTATTTGTCGAATCCTGAATTGCTGTCCAAAAATTGTGCTCTCCAGAATCCTAATGAAAGAGCAATCTTCCATCTCGTCTGGATACTTCATGGCTTTAAACACATTAAATTTTACTTCCTCATTACAGACTCTCATTGTTAATTCCCCTTTTTGATCATCTATTAACGCCCTACCAGTAGCCAAAAATGGACGACCTAGAATAATTGGGACATCTTTATCAGCCTCATAGTCTAAGATAATAAAAGCAACAGGAAATATGAATTTATCTACCTTTACTAAGACATCCTCAATTTTACCCTCTGGATATGTGATAGACCTATCAGCTAATTGGAGTGTAACTGTGGTAGGTCTAGCTTCACCAATACCTAGCTTTCGATAGACCGAAAGAGGCATAAGGTTAATGCTTGCACCTAAATCACAGAGTGCTCTACCTAACTCTTTTCCACCTATAGACACAGGTATAGTAAATGATCCTGGATCCTTAGCCTTGGTTGGTAGCCCATTCTTAAGAATAGCACTACATTCCTCAGTAAGAGATACAGTTTCAAACTCACCTAACCTCTTCTTTTTAGTTAAAATATCCTTAAGAAATTTAGCATAATTAGGCATTTGCTCAATAGCTTATACTAAAGGGATATTTATATGCAACTGCTTAAGAATCTCTAAAAACTTTTTAAATTGACCATCCTAATTCTTAGGCTTTTGCCTTTGTGGAAAAGGTAGAGGTGGTACATAAGGTGGGGGCGGCACATAAGGTGGTTCCACATCTGGAATAGAACCAGATGCTCCAGCATTTTTATTGCTGCCTCCAGCACCCTGACCAGTCTCCAACTCTTTCTGGACAGCAACATTTCTATCACAATTATTATCTATATCCTGGGTTTTACTAGGCTCTTTTCTTTCTTCTAGTGGCTTACCACTCCTAAGAGTCACTGCCTTTACCTGCTCCTTACCTTCCCTTCTAGGGTGTTCAATATCTGAAGGAAGTTTCCCTTGAGGCCTTGCCTTCAGCTCATTGGCTAGCTGACCCACTTGCAATTCAAGGGCTCTCATTGAAGCTTGATTACTTTGAATTGCGGCGTCTGTACGAGCCATAAATTCTTTCATCATTGCCTCGAGAGAATTCCCCGAATTTTGCTGGGGCAAAGCCTGCTTATTTTGCTGGGGCAATACCTGCGCTTTAGCAAATCCCGACTGGTTCACCTTTTGCTGTGCTTGCACATTACTCCCTTGTCATCCCCACGCGAAGTTGGGGTGGTTGCGCCAACCTGGATTATAAAAGTTAGAATAAGGGTTATTCCTCTGATTACCCACAAAAAACACAGAAGCTGGATTGCTGGGGCAAAACTCGTAGTTGTGATCTTCACCACAATAGACACAAGCTTCCTCTGCAACTTGGTTCACCACTGCAGCAGGCTCCACAACTGGCGGCTGCGGATGACTAATCACTGTCACATTCTTAAGAGCGTTAGCAATCATTGCAAGATCAGCCCTAATGGTGGACACACCATCAACTTCTAATACACTCTTAACCTTTTGATTTGTGCCTCTAACATCCGACCACTGACAACTATTAGTAGATATTCTTTCTAAAATTTCATAGGCTTCGTTAAAAGTTTTTGCCAAAAGGGCCCCTCCAGCCGAAGCATCAACCATACCTTGGGTTGCTCCATTTAACCCATTGTAAAATGTTTCCATTTGAATACAATGAGGTAAACCATGGTGGGGACACTTTTGCAAAAGCTCCTTAAACCTCTCCCAAGCCTCACTAAAAGTCTCATCTTCAAGTTGCCTAAACCCTACTATTTCACTCCTTAATTTAGCATTTCTATTAGGTGGAAAATATATACTCAAACATTTTTCTGCTAACTCATTCCATGTCCTAATTGATCCTGGAGTAAAAGAATTTAACCACGCCTTTGCTCCATCTCTAAGAGAATATGGGAACAAAGTTAATCTAAGAGCATCTCTAGGCACTCCTTGAATTACAAAAGAATCACTAACTCCTAGAAAAGACTTAAGGTGTAAATGAGGGTCTTCAGATGACAAACCATGGAATTGACCCACGGTTTGCAACATCTGAAACATTACCGGTTTCATTTCAAAATTTGCCGCTTGAATTTTAGGACGTGCAATCCCTAGATTCAACTCATCAAACATTGGAAAAGCATATGCTCGAATGGCTCTGGTCCTATCGTTCGCTACCAAGATAGGATTCTCAGCCTGATTATTTTGCTGCTCATTTTGCTCCAGCGGCGGGTTTTGCTGCAACAAACGATTGTGCTGGGGGTTCGCTGGATCTTCGGGACCCTGCGGGAGACGCGGCACGTCAGCCATTTGATTTTGGTGTCTACGCTGCTCTCTCCTTCTTCTCCTGAATGTCCTCTCGATTTCTAGATCAAGCTCGAACCTTACCCCAGCCAGATCCCTCATGCACCAAACTCACACCTGCAAAAACAAAAGTAACAATCAAAAAGTTCTAGCACCAAACCACCAAAACACATACACAAAACAGATCAGATCAAAACTTATTCAGTTCCCCGGCAACGGCGCCAAAAACTTGTTGGGTTCCTAGAGTGAGTAAAACTATGGTATAAAAGGACTCTAGAACTCTGTGCAAGTATACACAGCCCGCAGCAAGTAATAAGTATTATCAATCCAAGGCCTGAACTAGCTTCCACTTTATCTATTTTGTATAACTCCTTAATGGATTCAAAAGATGGTAAAAATGATTGGTTTTTATAAGAATAATGCTGAAGCAAAATAATTGACAGAACAAAGAATAAACAAATAGGCAGACAGATTAGAAACAGGCGCTGGTCAGGATTTAGTAATTGTTTTAAAAGATGCTCTAGCAATATTATTGATCATGCAAACTCTCGCAGTATTATTAGCGAATTCCTCCCGGAACTCCAGATTTTTTGCAATGTGTTTCAACCCTAATGAAGTACGACCGATCAAGCACTAGGCAACTGGCTATCCCTAGCTCAGTCACTAGCGTTCACCAATACACAATGATCGTAGTGTGATTAATCGACACACACTCTCTAAATCATCCCTGAAACTAGAGAGAGGCATTCATACCAGCTGGCCAAGCGGGCATAAAATAGAAACAAGCACAACAATTAACCAAGATGCGATAATCAATATATATTACTAAAGTTTAAGCACAGCAACTACATAGTTCCTAGCCAACGCCTAAGCTACTTAGTTCATAATATGCATGGAAACACACGCTACAATCTGAGTAGGCCCGTCCATAATTACAAGATAATAAAAGGAAATGCTAATCTCCTCGATCAGCTTGCAATAATGGTCTTCTAGGTGGTCTCCAATCTCTCTCCTCTATTCGGCTCCCAAAGGTGGAAGGAACTTCCCAAGAATTGAATGTTTTCTCCCAAAGATGGAATGATTTTGACTTGGGCGGCTACTCCCTTTTATAGAAGGATAGGAGGCTTGACTTAGGTCAACCTGAACACGTGTAGGGCTCTCCTTGCTCCTTTATCACGAGAAAAACTCAACAGAATTCAGTTTGGAAATTTGGCTAACGAGCTGTGACGTGGCAGTTTTGCTCAAGCACAGAGTTTGCTCCCTCAAGTCGCCCAGCAACAGATTCTGCACAAAATGATTTCCAAAGCTTCCATTCTTCCAAATGGGTTAAAACATATAATATATATCCAAAAGCAACCCTATTAAGCACCAAAGACACACAAATCATTATAGAAATGAGGCCTAAATAACTACCTTTTGGGCAGTTATCACTGCTCAAGTCACATCTGATTCATCCTCTCATCTAACGACTCAAGCGTTAGAGGAGGATGATCGAAGTGGGGCTGCTCTCCCTGAGCTTGGGGCTCCTCTTCTGGTTTTCCTGATGGGGTGGAGGTGGTGGGTGGGCTATCCTAGGTCCAGGCTCCCTAAATGTAGTAGTGATAAAGTTTCCATCAATCGCAGATGCAAGATGGCTAATCTCTTCACGGGGGTCCCACACGACCCAACAGCTCTACAGAGTGCTATGATGAGAGAAGGGTGCCCTAGACCTACGGTGGTCGTTCCTCTGCGAATCTGACGCATGGAAGAATATATTACTTTTCCTGTGTCTATATTGCGGCCGGTGGCTATAGAGAATAATAGAGCTACTCTTTTCTTTGTTACGTCACTCAGTTGCATCATAGGTAAGAGTTTGACACACAGAAAACTATGCCATGCTCTGTTATCCAGTGTCAAATCAGAAGATTTAAAGTTTATTGCTTCGCCCCTTCTTATTAACCAAGTTGCTCTTAGCCTACACAGATGGTCTATAATATTATAGGCATTAAAGTGATTACTTGCGTAATCATTGTACCCATCCCTATCAATATTGGGAAGGTCATAGAATGTGTTAATAGAGGCCGAGTCAAAAGGGATTATTTTACCTCTAACAAGGAAAGTAGTGGATCCTTCCTTCATGTTAGCGTAAAATTCCCTAACGATAGGGACTACAGAGAGCTGGGGGTGCCCAGTGAACATGCCCCAACCTCTCTCAGCTATACTATGGGTGAGCTCCGGTTGGTTTTGGGCATTTGGAACAAACCCTCTTTCAGGAACTACCCCCCTACTTACCACGTAAGAATTATATACATCTTCAGCATCCTTGCTAATAAATATAGGCCTATCAAAGGGAGGAGAGGATGAAGAAGTTGTTGATCTCTTGGCACTCATGGTGGAATGGGTAGGGAGAGTATAAAAGATCGAAAGGGAATGGGAAAAAGGGCTCCTAAAAAAAAATCTAAAATGGGTCGGAAGCTAAGAAAACTAAGTATCTTAGATCAATGGGTCCAAAATCTCCAACACTTAAAAGCCCTTCCTCCTTAAAAACAAAATTTAACCTGCCAAACAGAAAAATCCCAACAAAAACAACAGAAATTTTGCACAAACAACAAAAATACAACAACCACAACTATATTCTGAACGATTTTCAGCTAGAGAATGTAAAAAATCATGCTCAAATTATGCTCATTCAACTTCTAATCTCAATCTAATGCATCTAAACATAGAAAAATCAAGTAAAGAAAAGAACATTGTATTACCCACGCCTTAAAGGTGAAAAATAGCCCAAATCTTCAAGAAAATCGCTCCAAGCAACAAAACCCACGAATTTAAGAGTTGAAAATCCGAAAATCTTGAAGAATGTGGCTTGAAATCATGAATGGTCTGTTAAAAGATGAAGATTTTTGGTGGAAATTTGTGGGAGAATGAGGGAGAAGTGAGAAAAATGTAGAGAGTAAAATTAGGGCTCAAAGGACTCTTTTACCCGCAATGTCGAAATCTGGGGTTTTTACCCCAGATTCCGCGTCGGCGTGGAGATGCCGAGAGCATGGCGTCTCGACGCTGGCTCTCGGGTTTGACTAAAATCTGCGATTTTTTTTTCTGTGAATTTAGTCAATCTTTCTTTCAAATTATCATGCAACATTAAAGAATGAAGAAAGAAAGATTAAATTGGGATTTTAATTAAAACAAACAATGGTAAGGAAAAATATAAAAAGTAAAAGAAAGGAGAAACTTAAAAATTTTGGGTTGCCTTCCAAAAGCGTCGTGTTTTACGTCATGAACTCGACGGAGTCCTTCATGAACTCAACCGGGATATAAATTTTCCCGACCCAGAACATTAAATCTCCTGGATCTAGAGGCTTTGTACATGTTTACCTGTATCACATGGGAAATATCTGAAAAGGTAAGAGAAGGGTAAGGCGACCTAAAATGTCATTTATAAAGCAACTTCTTTTTCCATTAAATTCAACAGAGATGATTCCCTTGCCTAAATTCGTTTTAACCTTGGCCGTTTTCATGAATGGAAGACCAAAAATTTTAGATGTGGCACTAGGCGAACCATTTTCATGCATATCAATTATAAAGAAGTCTGAAGGAAATATAAGCTCATCGACCTTAACTAAGACATTTTCACAAAGCCTTGGAGGTCTAATTAAAGATCTATCTGCAAATTGAATTAAATTACTAGTTTTCTTAATACGGGAAAAATTAAGCTCATTAGCGAGTGCATGAGACATGACATTAATAGAGGATCTTAAATCCAACATGGCATGCTTAATTTCTAAATCCCCTAGAATGCATGGCAACGAATAGATACCATGATCTAGACACTCATCAGGTAATTTTCTCAAGATAGAAGAAACATTATTACACGCCTCAGGCTTACCTTTCCTAGAGCACCATTTCTTTAGAAATTTTCCTACCTTAGGAATTTGTTTTACGGTGTTCAGAAGCGGGATGTTGACCTCCACCTTATTGAATGGGTCAAGTATGTCCTTTTCTCCCCTTTCCTTGGGAGGTTCAGGCTGCAGCGCTGACCTGCTAGGGAAAGGAGCTTTAGGAACACAAGAACTAAAATTAATAGGAGGATCGAAATATACCCCTAGCTTCTTTGGAAAGTTGACATTGCTTGTCCTTTCTTCAGGCTTCTTTGCCTCTTTATTCTTTTCGGATGCAGGTGGATAAGGGATTTGTGGACTAGTACTCAGGACTATCCCACTCCTCAACGTGGTCGAACACACTTCTTCTCTCTGTGGGATTTTAGATCGCACAGGCAGTTTGTCAAGTTCGGCCTCCAACTTTCTGACGATGTCAGCCAATTGAGAAACTTGGGCTCTCAATTGTTGCATCTCAGTTCTGGCTCCTCTTGGAATTTGAGTTGACCTTCCTGTAAAACTTGAGTGCCATCAGATAAGTTTTTAACCAAAAACACTAAAATACCTAAACTCGATCCAAGCTGCATATTCAGGCTTTGATTGTTCTTGAAGTAATGGTTTGGTGTCTGTTGGCCTTGCATTGATGGAAATCCTTCATATGTATTACACTCATGCGAGAATTGCTTCTCTGCAGCCAACAGATTAATGAGAGCCTTAAGCTTAGAAATTTCAGATTTGAACTTGCTTACCTCGCTGTCTGCACTTGCTCTCTCAGCCATAGCAAAGAAAAATAAAAGTCAAACTAAAAATTAAGAACTCAAAATAAAAAGAAAATAATTAATCGTTTGCACTCCCCGACAACGGCGCCAATTTGACGGGTACGACTTGTCGAAGGTCGTGTTGGTCAAATAAAATTTATAGTTCCGCGAACACTAAACTACTTGCAGTACTATTGGCCAGGGTCGATCACAGGGAGTGGCGGTTGGTTGCTTATTTTCTATTTATTTTGAGTTGTGAAAGCGGTAAATGGGGGGATTGGAAAATTGGATAAATGAATGTGCAAGAAATTTAAAGTGAACGAATTTAAATAAGCAAGAAATTTAAAGGACAATAAATTAAATTGCAGGAATCATAAAAAGACGAGAAAATTAATTAAATTAGGCGACACCGATTGGAATGATTATTGGGGTTGAATGCTTTACTTTGATCATTGAATCTCTACCTAATAAAGGCTAGCTTGAATTGCTCAATTGCCCAATCGATCTAATCTTAACGCAGAAAATACCCAAAGCCTAACTAAGAGGTAAATAGGCATCATCTAGAGAATGCGCCCCATCTAATAGTCAGTTGACACCTAATTAGTGGGGTCGAATCTCGCCTACAGTTACCTCTGGTTCCTTTTCCTACTATGAGAAATAGTAGGCATCCTCTAGATAATGCACCCCATCTAATATTCAGTTGGCACCTATTAGTGGGGTAAAATCTCACCTACAGTACCTCAGGTTCCTCTAAAGGTAATTTGCCATGAACATGGTTCTCTTGACAAAACATCAAAAATTCATGAAATGAAACATACATATCCTCAAACACGTATAAATACAAGATCTTATAACATTTCCTCTAAAGTTAAATCATTGTCTACAATTTGATAAATTCATGGTTCACGTATTATGCTTATCATTCATCAAATCATACAAATCACATTTTAAAAATTCATGCTGGGTCTATCCTATCAGCACACAGTTCCCAACGTGGCCTAAGCGTTGAGGTAGTAAAGCCACTTACCTTAGTGACGAATTGGAATAGATAAAGTGCTCGACCCAAACGATCTTATTACAATTTTTCCAGAAGTCTTAGCCATACAAATGCCCACAACTACATAACTAAACTTTCAAATTCAACGCTCCTCATCCAACAATTATTTTACGAACAAACCTTTAGTAGTGTTCTTCTAATTTTGGAACTCACCTAACATGTCAAAACAACGGTTGGATAGTGCTTCAACTTAGCACAATTTCATGAGTTCGAGGCAAAAAATCGAGTCTAAAACTCACCCAAAACATCAATTCCCTTGCTAAAAAGATTCCTACTCCGCTCCAACTCCAACAATATGGCCTCCAAAAGCTTTGGGCACCTTGAAATTAGAAAAGAAAATCAATGGGTATTCAATAATCGCGAAAATCAAGCCAATAATACTTTAGATGTAACGACCCTACATTTCGTGACTAAATCCTTGGGCCACTACCACATGCATTGCATTCTTACTTTTATAGAACAACGATGAAAACAACGTTAGAGTAAAACTAGCTGAGAAAATCAATGAGACTTTTCAGTCTGGGATCCCAGTTAAAACAGGAAAAAATAAAACTTTAACCATTTCAATAAAAATTTAAAAAACAAAACAAGTCCTAGAACAACACATAATGGAATGTAAAGAAAAATGAGTTCAAAATCATGAAAAACGGAAGTCTATCCTATGCAGTTCCATGGCTTATCCAACAACGCTCCATCACACGTTCTGTACACCCTTGCCTTTACCTTCATTTACATATTAGGATAAAGAATGAGTATTTACAAATACTCAGTAATCAACAATACCACTAGTCATACATCGACAAGGGGTAACATGAGGTAAATTCAGCTAAGGGCCTAATGGTCATTTCATGACTTTTCATTTGATTTCATTTCATTCAACATGTTGTATGGGTCACATGGTCAATTAATTATCTTATCATACGTTTGCCAACTCACTGGAGGTGCACGTGCATGAATGAAGCGAGATCTCAACTCCTACTGATGGTAGAAGGCCCCCAGTCAGTGGGGTCGAGTATTACCCATCAAGGCACCTAACAGCGCATAACACTCTAACTACCATCTCACCGGTGGAGCATCCATGGGTTTTTGTCGGAACTTTACTTCCACAGTTAATAGATGGCACCAAGTCTGGGAAGCCGAGTTTCGCCCATTTAACTCCTCATCTCAGTCCATAAACATCTCAGTCCTAGGAGATTAATTACCATGACCCTTGCTAAGATAAAAAAGCGTTTGATCTTTTCCTTATAAGGACCCTTTGCACCTAACATGACTTAATTGCAAACTAACCCACCAGCTCGTTCTCCTAAAGTGTTTCCGATAGCTACTCTAACAAGTTCACGCCACATCACAACTCATCTCATTCAAGCATACGCAAAAGCAAAGATCATGACTAGCATCCAAATACCAAGCAGAAATACCACCGCCTTCCAACTGCCAACATTCAATACCAACCTCCCATAATATGCAACAACAATGCATTCACATAAACTGGGTCTTACCATATCATGGTACAATTATCTACTTACAGTCGTACTCATACTTGCAAAATTATACAACATACATATTATTTTATTCTCAATCAATTTAGCCTAACCAAACAAGTAACAATTCATAAGCTAAAAACTCAATTGACCAATCCAATATACAACCGTAGTCCAAAAGCAAAAAGATACTTACCTTACTAATTCAGTACAGAATAATACGATTTGGCCCACAGGTTTTTCCTAGCCACCAATAATCCCTAATAATTTAATAAAAATTAGGCCCTAATACAGTACTGCCAAAATGACACAGAAGCTTAGGGCTACTTGAACCTTACCTAATCAATCCTTCAGAAAACTAGGCTAGGAATTTCGGCAGCGGCGAACAGATTTGATTGGCGGCGACGAAGAGATCTGAGAGACGGCAGTGTATAGATTTGAGCAGGCGACAACGACACTCGCAGTGGTTGGCTGAAAACAGCAGCGGCGGCGGTTCGCGACAGTGACTGGAGGAGAGGATCGGTGACGGGATCTACAGTAGAGAGAGAGTGAGGCTGAGCGAGAAAGAGACAAGATAGAGAAAGAGAGACAAAACACACTAGAGGTGTCGACTTGACGGTGGCGCAACGTTCTGGGTGACGGTGGATCGAGCTCGAGCGACGGCGACGATCTCTGGTGCACGACGACGGCTCTGCAGACGGGAGAGGGAGAAAGAGAGAGTGAGACTGAGCGATGAGGGACGAGAGAGAGAGAGAAGTCGACGAATTAGGGATGCAAACTCACTGGAACCAGGCACAACCCCTATCTCTAACGCACTCTATAGAATGGCTCCAGCGGAGCTGAAGGAACTCATGGTGCAGATGCAAGAGCTCCTGGATAAGGGTTTCATACGCCCTAGTGTTTCCCCTTGGGAAGCTTCGGTCCTATTTGTGAAAAAGAAAGAGGATCAATGAGCTTATCCATTGATTACCGTGAGTTAAATAAGGTGACGATCAATAATAAGTATCCACTTCCTCGCATTGATGATTTTTTCGACCAGTTGCAGGGAGCATCAGTGTTCTCAAGGATTGATCTGCGTTCAGGCTACCACCAGGTGAGGATAAGAGATGAAGATATGGGCATTCAAGTTTATAGTGATGTCTTTTGGGTTGACGAATGCACCTGCAGTATTCATGGACTTAATGAATAGAGTGTTCAAGGAATTTCTCGATACATTTGTGATCGTGTTCAATGATGATATCTTGGTTTACTCCAAGTCTGATGAGGAACACGAGGTTCACCTCAGGAGCGTTTTGACAACCCTAAGACAAAACCAGTTGTATGCCAAGTTCTCTAAGTGTGAGTTTTGGCCTCAGCATGTGTCCTTTCTAGGACATGTGGTGTCAGGGGGTGGAGTTTCTGTTGATCCATCGAAAGTCGAAGCAGTTATGAAGTGGCCTCGCCCGACTACTGTCACTAAGGTGCGAAGTTTCTTGGGGTTGGCAGGCTACTATCGCCGTTTTGTGCAAGACTTTTTCAGGATAGCCATACAACTAACTCAATTGACCCAAAAAATGGAGTCCATTTGTGTGGAATAAGGCTTTTCAAGCGAGCTTTCAAAACCTCAAGGAAAGGTTAGTTTCAGCACCGGTGCTCATTGTTCCAGATGGATCAAGTTCTTTCATTGTTTACAGTGATACTTCCACGAAAGGTTTGGGTTGTGTTCTTATGCAGCACAGGAAGGTTATTGCCTATGCTTCCAACCAGTGGAAGAATTACGAGCGCAACTACCGACTCATGATTTGGAGCTAGCGGCGGTGGTTTTTGCTCTGAAATTTTGGAGACACTATTTGTATGGTGAGAAGATTCAAATCTTCACGGACCATAAGAGTCTTAAGTATTTCTTCACCCAGAAGGAACTAAATATGAGGCAGCGTAGATGGCTTGAGTTGGTGAAGGATTACGATGTAGAGATTCTTTATCACCTAGGAAAGGCGAATGTGATTGCAGATGCACTGAGTGGAAAGACAGCCCATACTTCAGCTTTAATCACATATCAGTCTCACTTAAGGGTCGATATGGAATGTGCGGAATTAACAGTTCTAGTGGGAAAACTTTCCTCACAGTTTGCCCAGTTGTCAGTGCAACCAACATTGAGACAACGCATTATAGACTCCCAGAAAGGTGATCCCAGCTTTAGTGACCTTTTCCACCAGGTAGAGTCAGGTCAGGGGGTTGAGTTCTCCCTATCCTCGGATGAGGGCCTTCTCTTTTGAGGGCGATTGTGTGTGCCCGAGGCGGACGAGCTTAAGAACGAGATTCTGACTGAAGCTCACAGCTCTCCTTTTTCGATTCACCCAGGCAGCACAAAGATGTACCAGGACCTAAAGTAGTACTACTAGTGTCGTTGTATGAAGAGGGATGTAGCAGAGTTTGTGAGCAAGTGTTTGGTTTGTTAGCAAGTTAAAGCTCCTAGGAAGAAGCCAACAAGGTTGTTGCCACCTCTTGATGTGCCCAGAGAAAATGGGAAGAAGTGGCCATGGACTTCATCGTCGGTTTGCCCAGAACAGCCAGAGGATTCTCAGTGATATGGGTGATTATTAACAAGCTCACGAAGTCAGCACATTTCCTTTCAGGGAAGCCTATGTATTATGTTGAGAAGTGGGCTCAATTATACATGAAAGAAATTGTCAGGTTGCAGGGGGTCCACTTAAGATTGTTTCCGATAGAGACCCTCGTTTTACCTCTAACTTTTGGGCCAGTTTCCAGAGAGCCTTGGGCTCGCATTTGAATTTCTGTATAGCTTTTCATCCCCAGACTAATGGTTGGACATAGAGGTTGAATCAGACACTAGAGGACATGTTGCGAGCATTGCATTGGATTTTACAGGCAGTTGGGACAACCACATGCATTTGATGGAATTCGCCTATAACAATAGTTATGAAGCAACTATTGGTATGACACCATTTGAAGCCCTTTATAGGACGAGTTGTAGATCTCCTGTTTATTGGGATGAAGTTGGGGAACGTAAGTTGTCAGGACCTGATTTGGTTCAAGTTACTAATGAAGTAGTCCAAAAGATTATAGCGAGGATGAAGACAGCTCAGAGCAAGCAAAAGAGATGTAAACTAACCCGAGGAGGAGCAAAATTTCAGCCATCATCTTCTCCATCTTCACGTATCAGTCGCTTAGCCCCTCCCTTTTTTCGGTTTCTTCTTCACTTCTTCAGCCGTGAGCCTACATCAGCTTTCTTCATGATTGTGGGCGGCGGTGCGGTGTTCTCCAGCGAAAGCAAGCAGCGGCGACAGAAGTCTAGTCCGACAGCGTGGACGACGTTGGCGTGGAGGTCTCGGTTTGCGGTCAGCAGGTGCGTTTTCTATGGTATCTCGCAATTTGGGTGCGTTTCTCTCGGATTTTTCATCCTCGAGGTTGGGTTCTTTTCATCCCTTTCATTCTCCATCTCTCACTCTCGGTTTTGAGCAAGTTTCGTGCCCAATGAAGGTTGGTTTTCACGTTTTTCCGGCGACTTCACAGTGCTGGACGCGGACAGCAGTACGCTGGGGCGTTTTTCTGTGTTTCCCGATGTTTTTAGGTGAGTTTTCAGCAGTACCTTCGTTCAGCTAGCGTTTCCCCTGAATTTTGGCGGTTCAAGCAGTAGCTTCTAAGTTCCAGCATCTTTGGGTGTTTTCACTTTTGGGTAAGTGAATTTAGTCATGTTTTGGGTTTTTTGTTGGTGTTGGATGGATACCCATTGAAGTTAGCTTTCTTTTTCAAGGTACCCACCATGTTTGGAGGTCTTATTTGTCGTTTGGAGTGGATTTGGGAGCTTGGACAGCAAGCTTTTTTTGCTGTGTTAGGTGAGTTTTTGGGAGTTAAACCTCTCCCAAAATTAGTTAACTCTTTATGCCACTTATTTTAAAAAGGGTCTTTGAGTTTTAAGTATCTTTCCCCCTTTTAATGTAGTTGGTTAAGAGTTTGAAGGCCAAGGGAGTTTATTGCTTTGTCAAGCAACTTAATTAGCTAAGGTAAGTAGCTATTTCAACTCAATTCTTGAACTTTAGACCCAATGCTTTGTTGTTGGATTCGATTAAGTCAGGTCCTATGCTTTAAACTAGTTCCCTTTTGAATTTAGTATGCTTATAAGAGTTAGTTTAAAGCCTTTGTGTTGCTTTTGGATTTAAGAGCGCTTGATGAGTTTTGTTGCGAAGCATGTTGGCATGAAAGTTATGATTTTAATTATAGCATCTCTAAGATGCTTCTGGATGGATTTAGGAGCATCTCTAACCTTTTAAATTTGTTTTGGAAGCATGTTTTCATTGTATGGCTTTATTGCTCTGCATGTCTTATTGGTTGTGGAAGCGAGTTCTGTCTCGCCTTGTTTGTGGTGGTTCAATTCATTCTGAAGTTTGTGGTTGGATGGTATTGATTATGGAAGTGTTTTATCTGCTTTTCTAGTGATAGAAAATTTTGGGTTTGCCTTATGTATGTCGTTATGTTGTCGAATTTTTGGAAGCACTACAATGGAAGTGAGGCTAAGCTTAGTAGACCCCCCTGATTAGGCTAAGCTTAGTAAAATCCTTCGATACGTTACGCTCGTTAGTCGTACGTATGAAGAAGACGAGACCTAGAATAATAGCCTTAGATGTGATGTAGGGCCTCAGGTAGACTTAGCAGATTGTTAAGCCTTCTGTTAAGCTAGGGTCACTTCCTTCCCCATCTTAGGATACTAATGCATCCTACTATTCAGGCACGAGAACGTGCACTATACCAATGACTGGTATAGCTTACTTTTCTGGCACGAGATCATGCATTCCATCAGAACGGTGTCGAGCTAGGCACATGGTTGTGCGCCAGATGGCATTCGGGCATGCTTCATGCCCAAATTGCTCCACCGTACTTTGACTTCATGACTCAGGGGTGTTGTGTAGGGATATGTGTAGTTCTGCAAGAGGTTGCCAGCTAGTCCCTAGTTTACTCCCCTTACTCGACAGACTCACACAACACTATAGTTGGCACAGGTTGGGGGCAGGAAACCACCCTAGGGAGGCCTTTACCTGAACCCAAATAAGGCCCTGGGGTTAGAAACCCAAACTGATGTTTCCAGTTACGTTTCTATGATGTAGGGACTCGGAAACTAAGTTTCATGTTACCTGATTTTATGCTTATCAGATTTAGCTCTTAAGTGGACTACTTACTGAGTATATTTTTATACACTCACCCATTCTACTTGAATTTCCTTTTCAGGTGGTACTTAAGGACGTCTGGCGCTTGGCAAGGGTTGTGACTTCGTTCGCTATGTGATCGCGGTTGTAAATTATGTCTTTTGTTCACTTATAATTTCCAGTCTTTTTATTATAGGATCGAACTCTTGTTTTGGATTCGATGTGTTTAAAACTATGAGTTTTTCAGGATCATGTTTTAGAAGTTCCATTTTACGATTCATGAACTTAAATTATGTTTTGGGCCCGCTTAGTAAATGAAAGTTATTGATTCTTCCGCTTGTGTTTGTTTTCAAAAAAAAAATTAAAATTATGTCCATCATTTCGTAGCGACCAACAGTATATTTTGGCTTCCTCCTAATCGGGTCGTTACAATTTATTTGATAGAAAATTGTAATCAAAACATCAAACTTCATCCATTTCCGCACATGTTATAAAAAGAAAAGTATCATATATCGATTTACAAATGAAAAGTTTGTATAAGTCAAAACAAATAACATTGATATAACTAATCAACATCATTAGAAACGAATGGAAGTAGTTGTTTTTTTCCTAATTTCAAATATTGAAATTTTACGACTCTAATGCCGAGATGTTATTAAAGTTGTAAGTGGATGAAAATGTTGTGCGAATTTTTTAAATTTTAACACTTAAAACTTGTCTCCGTTTTTCACGTGAATCAAATTCCATTCATTCATTATAATCGATCCACCTTAGATTAAGTCTTTTTTCTTTCCGTAAATTCAAGATGCAGAGTAAATCAATACACCATATAAAATGGAATAAAATTAAAATGATATGGAGTAAAATATATATATATATAAAAATAATCAATGATTCATTAAGTAATAATGCATATAGATACAAGGTATTTTTTAGTTTTTAACTCCATCGAGGGACTTATCACATAGGCACGTTATTATTGTGGATTGGATTGGGAGCAGACCATCTAATTGGACCTTTAGGTTTGCAGTTTATAAAGGTCGAGTCAGACATTTGTGGACTCGTATTTGATTGCTTCGAAACTTTAAAAGTGTTGTAATCGTTTGAACTTGGAGCCTTATCTTCAGTTAGCTGTTGAGAGGGTAGTTTATTGAATGTTGTTGCACTGGCAGGCGTTGCAACGTTTAAGACTTCTGGATTGGGTACAAATGCAAGTATGGCTCTAGAAGTTGCTAGAAGTGTGGAAGGAAAAGATATGGTAATGAAGAGGCAGGAGATGAAAAGAAAAGAACTTCGTTGCAAAGGCATTGACGAATAACAAATAAATTGCAAAAATTAGACGAGTTATTTGAGTTGCGTTTTTGGGATATTGTTGTATCACATAGATGATTTATGGTGTTGTGCATGAGGTCTTAAGTAGGTTTGCATATATAAGAGAGAGAAAGACCATTGCAAAAATTTGGAGAGTGCAGTTGGGTTTTCTTGTGTCTCTTTATATATTTGTGTATTGCATAATTGCATTGATAACGAGTTCATAATACATTCCAACTTCTTAAACCACCTAATTAAATCATACTGCATGACAAATTTGATTGTACATTTATAAATTTACAATTTTTGTTTACTATTTGTGTAACACTTCAGGCCCAGGATTCTGAATCCGAATTCGGCACCTGACGGTCCCGGCATTCCCTTGCGACCTTGCCACGCCACGCCACCATACTTGTCTAAATCTACTTCTAAGATTGAAGACTATCCCCACAAACCAACACAGGGTCCTTTTAGCATGCTTTGTCCTCACTCACATGCTTCCTAGGAAAATTCCCAGGAGGTCACCCAACATAGTTAAGCATGCTTAACTTCAAAGTTCCTATGATTGAGCCACCGAAAAGGAAGGTGCACCTTGTTTCTATCAATTCTTTTAAGTTTATCTTGACCATACTTTCATGTCCTCAGGATTCTTCTCATTCGGATGTGGTATCGGTCCATTCATTTACCCCTCCTAACCTCGGGCGTCACATGCCCACCAGCTTCCGCTTGGTTCGTCCCCGAACCACATTATACTGGGAGAGGTTCCGCTCTGATACCATCTGTAACGCCCCAAGCCCAGGATTCGAAATCCGGATTCGGCACCTGAAGGCCCCGACATTCCTCTACGACCTGGCCACGCCACCATACTTGTCTAAACCTACTTCTAAGATTGAAGACTATCCCCACAAACCAACACGGGGTCCTAAGCATGCTTTGTCCTCACTCACATGCTTCCTAGGAAAATTCCCAAGAGGTCATCCAACATAGAACTTCTCCAAGTTAAGCACGCTTAACTTCAAAGTTACTATGATTGAGTCACCGAAAAGTAAGGTGCACCTTGTTGGTATAGGTAGTATCTATCAATTCTTTTAAGCTTATATCGACCATACGTTCATGCCCTCAGGATCCCTCTCATTCGGATGTGGTATCGGTTCATTCATGTAGTCCTCCTAACCTCGGGCGTCACAATTTGATTATTTTTTTCTATGGTAAAGAATCTAAAATCAAAGAAAACTTATTAGTAAAACAAAGAATACTATCAATGAATAGTTTACTTCATTGTTGTTAAAACACTTAGATAAATGTAGTGAAAAATAATGTTGTTTGTATTCTTTAATTAATCACAAAAGTAGAAATAATTATAGTTATCCAACGAGCCAACACGAGCATAGATCAATTGGCTTAGGTTTGTTATTTGAATCCCTCAAACATATTGTCTAATATATATTTATACGTGAATATATATATATATATATATATATATATATATATATACATAAAGTTAGTTAGTTATTAAAAGAGGTCTTGTTTGTCATTTTGGAGAATGTAGCTATCCCAATGAACTTTCTATTTTCTACGTTTGGAATTCATAATTAATCGGAAAAGTAGAAATAATTATAGTTATCAAACGAGCCGACAAGAGCATAGATCAACTTGGGTAGGTTTGTTATTCAAATCCTCCCAACACGAGGACTCAACAAACTCGTCCGACCAGGCATCCTTAAGTTGATCGCCCATACTTTTCATCAAAGGTACTTCTCAAAGAACGAACTAGGTCAGTTTTTGGACCAGAACAATAATGTTATCAAACTAGCTCTTATTCATCACTTGATAAAATTATGATTTCATATTTTTTAGATTTTAGGATCTTTTTTCATATGTTGGATCAAAAACGAATTTCGTTTTCAAAAATACGATTTAGTCGTTAAATCTTTTTTTTTAAATGATTTTTCTCCTCTTTTAACATACTCTTTCTAATTATTTATCTGATATAAAATTGTAATCAAAATATCAAACTTCATCCATTTCCGCAAGGAAAAGTGTGTATAAGTCAAAACAAATAACATTGATATAACTAATCAACACCATTAGAAACAAATGGAAGTAGTTGTTTTGTTCCTAATTTCAAATATTGAAAATTTTCAACTCTAATGTCCAGATGTTATTAAAGTTGTAAGTGGATGAAAATATTGTGCGAATTTTTTAAATTTTTTAAATTTTAACACTTAAAACTTGTCTCCGTTTTTCACGTGAATCAAATTCCATTCATTCATTATAATCGATCCACCTTAGATTAAGTCTTTTTTCTTTCCATAAATTAAAGATGCAGCGTAAATCAATACACCATAAAAAATGAAATAAAATTAAAATGATATGGAGTAAAAAAATATATATATAAAAATAATCAATGATTCATTAAGTAATCATGCATATAGATACAAGATATTTGTGAGTTTTTAACTCCATCGAGGGGCTTACAACATAGGCACGTTATTATTGTGGATTGGATTGGGAGTAGACCATCTAATTGGACCTTTAGGTTTCCAGTTTATAAAGGTCGAGTCAGACATTTGTGGACTCGTATTTGATTGCTTCGAAACTTTAAAAGTGTTGTAATCGTTAGAACTTTGAGCCTTATCTTCAGTTAGCTGTTGAGATGGTGGTTTATTGAATGTTGCTGTACTGGCAGGCGTTCCGACAGTTAAGTCTTCTTGATTGGCTACTAATGTGAGTATGGCTCTAGGAGTTGACACGAGTTTGGAAGGAAAAGACATTGTAATGAGGAGGCAGGAGATGAAAAGGAAAGAACCACGTTGCAAAGGCATTGACGAATAACAAATAAATTGCAAAAACTAGACGAGTTATTTGAGTCGAGTTTTTGGGATATTGGTGTATCACAAAGATTACTTATGCTGTTGTGCATGAGGTCTTAAATAGTTTTGCATATATAGGAGATAGAAAGACCATTGCCAAAATTTGGAGAGTGCAGTTGCATTTTGTTGTTTCTTTTTCTATAATTGTGTATTGCATAACTGCATTGTTAACGAGTTCATAATACATCCAACAACATAAACCACCTAATTAATTATACTGCATGACAAATTTGATCGTAGATGAAATAGCCTAAATTTTTTATAAGAAAATAAAAAAAAAAAAAAGAAAAGGGGGGAAAGGGTTGTTGCCCGGTCAAAAAGGGGAGAGTGGGGGGAAATTTTCCCCCCACATTTTTTGTTAAAGGGGATTTTTTTAAAAAAAAAAAACAAAAAAAAATCCCTCACGCTCTCTCTCCCCGATATTTCTCTCCCCCTCACCAGTTCTCTCTCTCTCTTTCTCTCATCCCTCTATTTCTCTGTGTGTATCAGACTTCGCCATTGCCGCCTCCTCCGTCGTCCCTCGTCGCCGCGCCGCCGCCTTCCATCGCCGTAGCCGATCGTCGCACCGCCACCGGTAAATCTCATCTCCCCCTCAGTTCTTTCTCTCTCTACTGTGTTAGTAATGGTCGCGCCTTCTCCGTTCAGATTCGCATGTTGCCATGAGCTCTCTCGGTAAGGCCGCTTATCTTTTTCTCTCCCGTTTCTTTGTTCCTTTTGGTTTCACGTTCTCTCTCTCTCTACTGAAGGGTCTGCTGCCGCCGTCTCTCATCCGTTGTCGCCACTGTGCAAAAGTGTTCGCCGCCGCCTCAGACCTGTCACCACCATCGCAGACAGCCCTAGCAACACTGTCGCCTTTTCAGATCTGTTCGTCGCCGCCGCTTGAATTTTCAGCTTTGCTTGTAAAGAATTATTTGGGATAAGGAATTAAGTAGGATTCAGTTTCAATATCCTTGATTTGGACATATTGTGTTGGGATCTGAGTTGTTATTAAATTATTAGGAATTGTGTAGTTGCTGGAAAGACCCGTGGGTCAAGTTGTGTAGTCCTCTATTGAGTTTTAAAGGTAAGATAACTTGCTGACTTTTATGAGTTGATTCCTTGGTGTGGAAATTGTGTTTCTGACATATGTAATTACTATGTTTAAGTTGAGACTGAGATGTGATGAACACTTTATTTTCAAGAATATGGCTGCTGCGTAGTTTGTGCTATGATTTAGATACGAGAGCATGATAGTGATTCGTTGTAGTTGGCTGGCAACGTATGTGAACAGTGAGAAGTTTGTGGTTTCTCCGCTTAGAAGTGTTGTTTATCGTTCTTGGTTCTAAAATTGACTGAGTTGGGATGGTGCATACCAGTTTAGCCTATCAGAAGTCTCTGATAAAGAAAATAATTTTATTAAATAGGTTGCAGTTAAGAGTTAGCCTGAGTGCTAAGAGGCCTTAAAGGGAAAATGAGTAAGAGAGGGAAAAGAATAGGCTAGTTGCTCTAGTAGGGGTCGTGTCAATTAAACACCTAAGACTGAGATGTATTAGATTGAAATAAGATTTTTTTAAAAAAAATTTAAATAAATTAAAAGATTTATCTAAAAAATTTTTGTCTTTTTATCTTCCACGAAATTATAACTTTGTTATAGAATTTGAAGAGTTTTGAAATTTTAAAACTCTGGTAACTTTTTCATACTCTTTAATTGAATTTGTTATTATTATTTTTTTTAGAAGATCTTTAATTGAATTTATTATTAATATATTGCTAATAAATTAAATTTAATATAATACCTCAATTTCAACATTTTCTAATGAAATACGTTTAATACATATATTATAAAATATAACTTAAAATTTGTTAGTTTTATATTATTATTATCAACTGTGTCTACTTTTTTGTAGACAAGTAGAATATTTTTTTTTTTTCATATAGTTAATATTGAAGTTGCTAAAATAATTTTTAAAATTTACTTAAAAGTAGAATATAAAAAAGTTACTTTGTTTTATTTTATAGAAACTAATTTTGAAACCCACCACTTATCGTTTGATTATAATTAATAATTATTAATAATTAAATTTAAAAACTTGGAATTTCTAAAGTTTTGTAATATTCTTCAATTTCTACAACTATAAAAGAGTTCTTCCCTTCCATTTTTCTACAACAAAAATTGAGTCTCCTCTTTCTTAGTTTGTTTTTATTTTTATTTTTCCCTCAATTTCCTCTCAATTTTTTTTATATTTAGATTTAGAGATTAGATACTTGAAGATATAAATTTGTTGGAGAGGAACATTCGAAGAGAACGTAGAAATGTGTGCCCATTGCTAGCAACAACATGCAAGGAATAGTTGTGCAATTGTACGATTTTTTTGGAAGCATAACCCTTCATGTTGAAGAAAAGGTCAAGTAAGATGAACTATCTTGAGATTTTTTTGTTGTCTTTTATTTGTGTACCGTAGAAAATAAAAATAGGGTGGAGTGTAATAACTCACAACACATTTTTTTTCTATGAATAGCAAAGTATCAACTATATATATGTCAATGTTTTCTAAAATATTTTTTGTTAGTTTTATTTTAAGCACCAATGAAATTTCATACAGATGCTTCAACAAAACTATCTCAAACATATGTATGAATTCCTTTTATAAGTATTTTAAAGTTATTTTATTTAATATTGTTGTGTTTTTGTTCTAAAAGTTAATGCAAGGTAGAACTCTTTTAATTTTTACATAAATTTTAATATTATCAATCTAATGTGATTAATCGTTAGTTTTTTCTTCATTTGACCATAAAAATAGGAGGTAAATTAGTATGTGAATATGAAAAGTTTTGCTTATTTATTTTTAACTATTTATGATTTTATGATTCAAAAAAACTATTTATGATTTTATATTAAATTGAAATTCATAATGGAATTCAAAAGGACCGAGATTGGAATTTCAAAAGTTTTCTAATTTACTCCTTTGGTATATGTAAATGCACATCTCCTCCATTTCTTTTCACAACAATTTAGCCCTTTTAAGAGAATGAGTTGTCCATGTGCTATCCCAAAGAATAGTGGAAAAGAAATCATTTGAAATATAATTGGAAGATTGATATCATACCAATTGATGATCAAGATCAAGCTTAAGCTTCAAATTGCGAGTGTCATTAAATTGAGTATAGAAATATTTTCCTTAAAATAAAATGACATATCTTTTAGTATAGAAATATTTTTTTGAAAATAAACAAAAACAAAAAGGCTAATTGAAAATATTATAATAATTAATTAACCATATATTTAATTTTTCAAATAATTATTTTGAATAATATTTCAACTAAAATATTCAAAATTTTAAATATTTTAGATATTTTAAAATTTAAAAATACACGTGCATCGCACGTGGTAACACACTAGTACTTATAAAATTAATGAATAGAAACCGTTAACCTATAACAAAGAATTGCATGCAAACATAGGATCTTAGGATAAATGAATTAATTTTAAAATGTTTAAAATTAATTAAATCTAAGATCACATTTCTAATAGGATTAGAATTATTCTTACTTAGAATTAAAATTAGTTTTAATTGACTAAGTAGGAAAATCATTACTATGATTATAAGGGAACTCCAACGGTTAAGTTCTGTCTAAGGCTGGCGGTATTTAAGCTGACGGTTTACGGAACACCTCCTACCTAGGAACTGACATGAAATACCGGAGTTGAATTAATCATAGCTAAATGTTAGCATGCAATGTCACTAGGTTGGTTAAAAATGTTTAATGCACCTAGATCTTTAGAGTAAAGACCTTACATTACTGTGGTTATAAGGGAACTCTCTCGGTAAAGTTCTGTCTAAGGTTGGGGGTATTTAAGTTGACGGTTTACGGAACACCTCCTACCTGGGAACTGACCCGAAACTGGAGTTGAATTAACCATAGTAATGTTGACTTGCAATGTTGGGTTTATTCAAAGAAGTTTAATTCACCTAAAACATTGTGGTTGAATCCTTTCCATAATTGTTATAATAGGATCAGACTTAGATAGATTGACTTAGCCGAATTTTATCTAATTTAAACAACCCTAAATTAACCTTAGGACATTTTCAGTGGGAGGAAAATTACAAAACGAGATTTAAATCAAGTTTTGCACCTACGTCCCTATATTCACAACATGAGGTTCATGCTCGGCTTCGAGTCGCCTTAGGAGCGGCCTCCCTTTGGAAAGTGTTTGCATGAATCAATAACAAGGTGAATGGGAAATATGTCTAGATTAAGTGGGAGTGGGACACGTGTCAACGTATCCCTCGGTCTCGGCCCCTAGTTCGCACCGTGAGAGTCTTATGATCCTCCTGCAGGTTGTCCTGGCGCAACCATCCCTTCGGAGGGCCTGATCATAGGATTCAGAACACCGTGAACTCCTGAATAGGATAGGGTCACTTAGGCTAATCACCAACAGTTGTCTTTCCCTTCGGTAGCCTGTTGGTGCGTGCCTCTGAGATCTGAAAGTGGGAGGGTTACACTTACGGGGATGAGTTAAATGTGTTAACTAACCCTTGACCGAACAACGGTAACTAACCGCTAACGGAATATGAGTTATTCTGGTGTTAGAGTTTGGTTGAGATTGTCTCAATTCAGAGGAGGAGTAGTTGACCACCCTTCGGTGGCTGTTGTTCTAAACCTTTGAAGTATCGTTGCAAAAAGTAAATCAATAGTTTTATAGGGTTTCTTTGATTGCTTATTTGTTTTTGCAGGATTTGATTGAATTCTTTGTAATGGGTTAGTGCAATAAATAATACAAGTAATTTGTTACTTCAACAATTATATAATAATTTTATGTGTATTGTCTTAAGTCATTTTATAAATAACGGTAATACAACAAGCTTAAACGACAAATTGTGGTAAATAAGTCTAGGATTATTCTTAACTGAGGAATTTCCTCATGGCCCATATGTTTAATTCATTAAGAATTGTTCTTGGTGAATATGAACATAGAACCCTGCTTAGCAAAAAGAGAACTTGTTCAAGACCGTAATTTTCATTTACCTGTCTTGAAAACGTGATTAGTGAAGAATAGTGATTCTCATTGAATACTTGATTCAAGGGCCACAAAACACGTGTGTTCTTCTTTTAAAGGAATAAGTTCCTGGCAATAGTTTGCTTGTAACAGCCCATTTTTTCAAAAAAAAAAAAAAAAAGGGGGGGGGGGGGGAAAGAGGGAATGGGCTAATGCCTGGTCAAAGGGGGGAGTGGGGGGAATTTTTCCCCCCACATTTTCGGTCAATATTGACCAGTTAAAAAAAAAATATATTTGAAACTCTTCTTCTCTCTCACGCTCTCTCCCTCCCCGATACCCTCTCTCTCCCTCTTGATTCTCTCTGTATCTCAGCCCACTCTCCCTCGTTGCCAGCCACACGCCATCCGCCACCGTCGCTCGCCACTCGTCGTCGTGCCGCCGCCGCCGGTAAGTATTTTCTCTCTCTCTCGTTTTCGTCTCTCTCTCTCTCACTCTCTCTCTATCTCAGCCATCTCTCTCTCTGTCTGCAACACAACCCGCACGCCGCCGCCTTCAGCCGTGAACCGCCGCCCGTCTGGGCACGCTCGTCTCTACATCGCCGCGCCGCCGTCGCTTATCCACATTGTCACCGTTTGCAGGTCCGCCGCCACACGTTGATAACCGCATCCGGTGAGTTTCCGTCGTACCTCTCTCTCTCGGATCCGTTCTCTCTGTTTCTGTCTCTCTCATTCTCGGTTGTACTTTCTCTCTGCGTGTAGCCTCGCCGCTGTCCAGGCTCAGTCGCCGCCTACGTTGTCTCGGAATCGATTGTCGCCGCCACCGCCTTAAGATAAACAGCCTCACGCAACTTATATGTTCGACGATTCCGGTTAGTGGGTAAGTGAGATTTAAGGTGTTTTGGTCAATTTAATGTTTAATCATGGATACCCATTGATTTTAGCTTCCGATTTCAAGGTGCCCGTGGCGTTTGGAGGCCGAATTGTCGAATTTGAGCGATTTGGGACTGCTGGACAGCAAGCCGTGGTTCTGTTTTGGGTGAGTTTTTGTTGTTAAATTATTCCCAAATTTAATGGGTTCTTAGTTGAATGCTTGGATTAGAGTCCCTATTTTATTAAGAGTTCTTTCCTTGTTGTAGCTTGCTTAAGAACCTTGGAGTTAAGGAAGTTCTTGAAGGTTAATCAAGTATCTCCTTCACTAAGGTAAGTAGCTATTTGGAATAAATTCTATGCTTTAAACTCATTTAAGTTGAGTATGGTTTATAATAGCATGAGTTGGATTTAATCCTTAAGTTGCCCCTTGGAATTTAAGTAGCTAATTGGATTCAAATTCCATGTTTTAAATGCATTGTATGGTAGCTGAACATGGTAAGTAACTCGCTGCATTATCATGAAATGTTTATGCGTTGAAATGACTGATTGCTCCTTGCATGAATTGGTATTAAATATTTGGATTGAGATTGAGATGTTATGAATACGGTTGTCTTCAGGAATATGGTGGTTGTGTACTTGTAATATGTGATGGGTGAAAGTGCTGGACTGTTTTATATTATAAGTTGACTGGTATTGTTTGTGGACAACGGGGAGTTTGTGCTGTATCTCTGTTTAGGAGTGTTGTTGTCGCCTTCGTTCTTGTTCTTGAGATTGTTTGAGTTAGGATGGTGCATATCAGTTTAGCCTGTCAGTATTCTCCGTAAAAGAAAAGAATTTGGTTAACGGGGTTGCAGTTCAAATTAGTAAGTGTTAAGGGGTTCTAAAGGGGAAAGGATTAAGAAGGGGAAAAGAATAGGCTAGTTGCCTTAGAAGAGGGTCGTGTCAATTAAACACCTGGGACTGAGATGTACTAGACTGAAATGAGGGGCTTAATGGGCAGGACTTGGCTTCGCAGACTAGGTGCCATTTACTAACTGTGGAAGTTAATTTCTGACTTAAACCCATGAATGCCCCACCAATGAAATGGTAGTTTAGAGCGCTACGCGCCCATTAGTGCCTTAGGGGATGAGACTTAGCTCCACTGACTGGGTGCCTTCTACCATCAGTAGGAGTAGAGACCTCCCAAAACTCCCACCTGTGCACTACCAGTGAGTTGCCAAACTTATATATAGGTGAGTAATTGATCACGAGGCCCGAACTTCAGATAAATGAAATGAAATGAATGAGAATGAGATGACCTAACCCTTAGGCCCTTAACTCGAATAAAATGTTGAAACCTTGGTTGTTGCAAGTGTCTAGCAGTATTGCTACTTACTCAGTATTTTCTTAAATACTCATTCTTTTCCCTAACATGTAACTGCAGGTAAAGGAAAAGGTGTACAGAACGTGTGACGGAGTGCAGCTGAACGAGCCATGGATTTCCTTAGGATAGTCTTCCACATTTTATGTTTCGAAATTCTTCTTTTGAACTTGTATTGTGATGTTTTATGGTTTATTCCGCTTTAAGATTTGCTTGTATGGCTAAAGATTCTTTTGTTCTGTTTTAACTGGGATCCTAGGCTGAAAAGTTTTGCAAAATTTCTAAGTAAGTTTTACTTTAAATGTCATTTCCTCGCTGTTCTTAGAAGCATAATGATATGCATGTAGTAATGGCCCTAGGATCTAGTTATGAAAAGTAGGGTCGTTACATTGCTGCTTGTGTAATAACTCTCAAAGTTAGAATTAGAGAGGTTATTTTGGCTATAGCAGTGGGGAACATTAAGTTATTTTTCTCAGTGGGAGAAAATACATACTATTAAATAATGTGTATGTAAGATCAAAAGAAATTTGATTTCTGTATCTTATTTGCTGGAACAATGTTACTTTTTACCTTTCTCTGCTAACGCAATTATGTTTCAAGAAAGGGAGTTGACATTTGTTTAGCTTTACTGGAAAGTAACCTAAATGTTTTAAGACTAATCAAGAGTAAAGCAGTCATGAACACTGGGTTGTTTAAGACTACTACTACTCAATGTGAAATGAGGCAAAGGATTTCTTCTGAAGGAAAATACATTTCTTTGGTTTTAAGGTAGACCATATTAATCTCAATTTGATTGGGAGATTGGTCAAGAGTGAACTTCTAAGTGAGTTAGAAGATGACTCTCTACTACCTTGTAAGTCATGCCTTATGGGCAATATGACTAATAGGTCTTTTACTGGAAAAGATTTAAGAGCCAAAGAGCCCTTGGAGCTTGTACATTTAGATCCTTGTGGTTCAATATGTTAAAGCAGTGGGAGGGCATGAATAATCCATCTAAATTATAGATAATTATTCAAGGTATGGGTATCTCAACCTAATGCAACTTAAGTCTAAAGCTCTTGAGAAATTCAAAGGGCTTGGGACTAAAGTTGAAAACTTGTTAGGTGAGATGATAAAAACACTTCGATCTGATCGAGGTGTAGAGTATGTGTGACTTGAGATTCCAAGACTGAACATGTAATTACATCCCAACTCTCAACCCCTGGAAACACCTTAGGAGAACGGTGTATCAGATAGGAGAAATGGAACGCTATTGGATATGGTTCAATTCATTATGAGCTATGCTCATTTGCCTGACTTGTTTTGGGGTCATGCAGTGTTGACTGCAGTGTGTATTTTAAACAACGTTCCATCAAAAATGTTTTTGAAACATCTATTGATTTGTGGATAAGGCGTAAAAGTGGTTTACGTTATTTTTGGGGACATTGTTCAAAAGTATACCTATTTGTAGGCTGCCCCATGGAAACGAGAGATGTGGATACTTCTTCAATTTACAAGAGAATAAATAATTTGTACTGACAAATGCTACATTCTCAGAAGAATACCACATGAAAAATAATAAGCCACAAAGTAAGGTCGTTTTAAGTAAATTAACTGATGAAGCTACAAAAATATCAACAAAAGTTGTTGATAAGTCAACAAAGGTTGTTGATGATGCTGAACCTTTAACAAGAGTTGTTGATAGGGTCAATACAATTGGTTAGTTACATCTATCTCAAGAGTTGAGAATGCCTCGATGTAGTGGGAGAGTTGTTCTACAACCTGACCGTTACATGGGCTTAATAGAAGCCCAGATCATCATACATGATGATGGCATTGAGGATCCATTGTCTTAAAGCAAGGCAATCAATGATGTTAACTAGGACCAGTGGATTAAAGTCATGCACCTGGAAATGAAATCTATGTGTTTCAATTCTATTTGGGACCTTGTAGTTCAACCTTATGGGGTAAAACCTATAGGTTGCAAATGGATCTACAAGAGAAAACGAGACGTTAAGAGTATCTACATGTCTCAACCAGAATGGTTCATTTATCAAGATCAAAAGCAAAAGGGTTTGCAAGCTTAAGTGATCCATTCATGGATTGACCTAAGCAATTCGATCTTGGAATATAAGATTTGATACTGTGATCAAATCTTTTGGCTTTGATAAGAACATTGATGAATCTTGTCTTAACAAGAATATCGTCAATAGTTCAATAGCTTTATTAGTGTTATAAATGATTGATATCCTAATCATTGGGAATGATGTAGGTTATCTTACTGACTAGTAAAAGGAGCTAGCAGCTCAATTTCCAAATGAAAAATTTGGAGAAGCTGAGTTTGTTCTTAGGATCCAAATTGTTAGGAACCTTAAGAACAAAAAGCTAGTCTTGTCTCAAATATCTTATATCTACAAAATGTTAGTTAGATATAAGATGCAGAATTCCAATAAGGGTTCACCTTTCAGACATGGAATCCTTTTTTCTAAGAAATTGTTTCCTAAGACACCTCAAGAGGTTGAGGGCACGAGACGAATGCCCTATGCAGTTGGGATTGTCAGTAAGTATCAATCTAATCCAAGATTTGATCACTGGAAAACCGTTAAGAATATCCTCAAGTATCTGAGGAGAAATAGGAACTATATGCTCGTGTATGAGACTAAGGATTTGATCCTTACAGGATACACTGACACAGATTTTAAGACTGATAAGGATTTGAGGAAATCTACATCAGTATCTGTGGTCACTCTTTACGATGGAGTTATAGTATGACATAGTTACAGTCTTGACCCTATAGGCCAAAAACATAGCTGCTTGTGAAGCAGCGATAGAGACTGTATGACTTAGCAAGTTCTTGATTGATTTGAAATGTGTTCCAAATGTGAACTTGCCCATCACACTTTATAGTGATATAGTGGTGTTGTGGCAAATTCAAAAGAACATCGCAGCCCAAGACAAGCAGGCACATTAAATTGAATGAAATATTGCTGATTCATTTACAAAGACTCTCTCAGCTAAAGTGTTTGAGTGTCATCTAGAAGGTCTAGATCTACGAGTAATGTACAAAGATGAAATCTAGGGCAAGTGGGAGAAATGTAATGGGTATAGTGATACCATTATGTAATGGGTATAGTGATGCCCTAGTTTATTGTATTTGTACATTGTATATGTTTTATACATGTATATTATACACCCGCTGCTGTATAGATTATTGTACATCCCACTAGACTAGAGTTTTAGTTCAAGTGAGAGTTTGTTGGGTTTTATGCCCTAAAACTCGTAGATAGTGAATGTAAGCAAATTGTATACTTGTACAATTTGACACAAATCTAATAAACTAAGATCCAAGGTTCTTTACATGTGACTTGAACTAGTATGTGGGGACATACGGAGATCGATGTTCAAGCAACAACCTAAAAGGTCTATAGTACAAGGATAAGGTTGGGTACCTTATCCTGGTAACACTATGAGATACAACCCGCTTTGTATTTGATACAGACGTATTGATCCAAGGCATCCATGTAGGAGACATGCGAGCGGGGGTATCGTATGCAATGAGTTTGCATAAGACCAGACCACGAAATAGTCTACCATTAGTTGTAACACCGTTAACTAATTAGGTTACTGTTTCAATAGGATAACCTAGGTAACTCAGTCTTAATCCTGAGTGTGTCATGAACTCCTTCTCACGAGGGATCGTCCTTTGACTAGTATTGTCACACCCCCTCCCGGACCACCTGCTAGCTTAGCCCAAAAGACGGCGTGAAGCCAACAGACATCGTCACCTCTAACGATCCCTATGACCCTACTGAAACGTTGAACCTGATAAACATACTAATCATAGATATAAAACATTTTATATGAAACACCACACAGTGGAATCCACGGAAACCTTTCAACATACACATGGTGCAGCCCTGACATAACCTGGTTTGGAAAGTAACCTGATATAGATATCACGACCAAAACATATACAACTAGGGTTATACATCCACGACCTCTAGGACGATATTATACAACCCTTACAAAACATTTACAATATGAACGGACTCAATATACAACTCCAACCACGTACTGGAGCTTGATCTAGAACTTTCAGCAGACGTTGGCAGTGTATCAGGCACCGGGAGCTCGATCTCTATCTGAAAAGTGGAAAACATTTTGAAAGAATGAGCTACGAAGCCCAGTGAGTGACTAATTTTAAAGCTCTGAATCTGGAAGTCAAAACACGTGATAAACCTTTAAACGTATAAATATGCTCAGTTAAAGCGTTTAACATAAACATGTAAGGATAAAGGCTTTCTAAAACATTTCGCAAGTCCGTCATTAAGAATCTAGCAAGGCATATCAAGTATATCAAACGTTTTAACTAACATGACCGATCTACGTTGTGTAGGGCACGCCCAGTACAACCAACGTTTACTAGTCCTACAATGTAGTGGGGCCCGCCCAGCACTCCCATCGTCTTTGTCGTAGTGGGGCCCGCCCAGCACTCACGACAGCATCGTTGTCACGGAGTACACTCAACGTCGACAACGGAATATAACCTGTGTGCACACGGTACCATATAGCCTCGGGCTCAATATCTCAGTCATGTAGTCAATAGAAATCTCAGAAAATCACATGAAAACATTAAAACATGCCTGCTTATCGTTATCTTTCGAAAAACTTAAGCTTACTCAGCTTGCTCGTGGAAAACCGAAAATCATTTAGAAGTACTTGCTAATCCATACTTTGCTTTAAAAGATATCGTTTCAGCTACTTTTCATAAAGTCATTAGACACGAGCTCGTATATAAACCTCATTAGAAAACCTGAGCTCAAAACTCATGCTTGAAACCGTTCATAAAAACCATGTATCATTCATAGGAAAGCATGTAAAACATATAATCATGAACAACCGTTTAAGAACATTTTCGAAATTCATTTTGTCACTCACTGTCTTATCTAGTTCCCCGGTTTGTAGACTCGACCTATTTCCTCTTGGCCTGTCAAATAACCAAAACCGAGCATTAGAACCATAGATAGCTTTGTCTTTCCATGCTCATGAATTTTTAAACAATTGGATTAAGAATCACATTCACAATTCTACTTTCCAGATTTCCCAGATTCTATACCCTAACTTCCAACACCCATAACTTCCTCAATACATAACCAAAATTAATGAAATACACATCAAACTCTTAATTTTCGAACACTCTACAACTTACCTGAAGAAATGAAAACGAGATTCCCAACCAATTTGTCCAGAAACGCCCCGAAATCAGACAACACAGATTCGAGCTTCTCTGTTACCCTTTATCTTCCTCCTGAAATTAAACCTACTTCAAGTCATGTTTGGCTCACGAATTCTTCATGAAAGTTGTAGATAATTGAATAAGCGTTCCAACCATACCAAATAGAGCTTCTGATTCAACTTGTACACCCCAGAATGCTCAAAACATCAGAGAAAACCAGAGATCCTCCTGCTTTGCTCGAAAATCCTGTGCTCTGTTTTCCATTCCAAAAACCATCAACTTCGCATACGATTTAGGTCAAGCTTCCTTCATGAAATTTGTTAGAAAATGAACTAACTTCAAAGAAAATCAAACCTCACCTCTTGATTCCTTCTGTGTAGCTCAAACCGAATAAAAAACCAGAGGTTGACAGGTTGATCTCAGATCCTGCAATGGCTGGCTTTGCATGAGCTTTTCCCTATCTTCTTCAACCTCAAACCACGAAATTCTTCTTCTTCCTCCTCCTTCACTCTCTCCTTAAAGTGCTCTGAAAGTTTTAGTGGGAAAGGATGAGAAATGAGGCTGATAATGGGCTGATAAGAATGCTAGTCGGTGGTGCCCTTCTTGCTGTCCATTCCTACTTCATTTCTTTTCTTTTTTTTTTTTTCCTTTTTCCTTTTCCTTTTCCTTTTCCATTTATTTTCTTTTCTTCTTTCCCATCTCCTTTCTTTTTAAGTGTATAATTTCCAACAACTTAGATTCAACCATGAAGCCACAGTAGATGATAAGAGAAAATTATATAAGGGAAAGTCTCGGGTTTACAAGTATGGGTGAGAGTGGCCTGCACGCCGACTCAATAAGCCTACCTTCTTGGGGACAAGACCGAATGGGGGGCTGGGGACATGACAACACAAGATGGAATTCACTCATTCCCGCTTCTAGGAGAAGTAGATGAGTGTTCCCTTAAATGGTGACTCCGGGAGTTGAACAAAGGGATCCCACCCTCTCACTGGCCTGAGAGGGACTTTCTATTTAATGGTTGGACCATAAACAGGTTGTTCATTAGAGAAGCACTGGTACTTAAGGAGACAGATGTAACACAGGGGTAAAATGGTAATTTGACCCAGCTGTGATTACGGACACTTGTGAAGGATTGACTTACCGGCATAGGTCTACATCCATGGACACAGAAATGTTCTACAGTGAGAAGAGTTCAGCTGTGGGTCTTTAGTGGAATGACCCACAGTTAATGAATATTGGTTAACTTGATTAATGAGTTTAATCAGTCAACCTCATATCATTGGAGCTTCTAATCTGTAGGTCCATTAGGTTCCCCTGCTAGCTCGTAAAAAGTAATTAGGAACAAATATATCTTGAGAGAATTTGAATAGTTCAAATTCATATTGGGAATTAAGTTAATTGTATGAGACACAAATTAATATAATGTATAGTGATGCATTAAAATATAAAGTCTAATTTGAGATTAAACTTTATTATATTGAGAGATTGATATATTTGAAAGAGTTCAAATATATGTCTAATTAAATATATGGTATTTAATTAGAAGATGAATTAATTAATTATGAATTAATTAATTATTCAATTTAGTTTAAATTAAATGAGATTTAATTAAACTATAGTCTATGAGGGAATTATTAGAATATGATTCTAATATGTAATTAATTGAATATGGTAGATATTTTATTAATTGTAAAATTAATGAATTATTGAAATTAATTAATTGATTAGTTTAATTGAATTAATTAAATGTGATTTAATTAAGTTTAATTAAAATATATTATGTGAGGAAATTACATTTCAATAAGATTTAAATGTGCATGAGATTAATTAATTAATATGATTAGTTAATTATCATTTAATTAATTGATTTAATCAATTAATTGATCTTGATCTAACGGTCAAGATTGTTTCCTAACCTCACATTAGGGTTTCCTCTCTTATAAAAGGAAAGGTTATGAGAACCCTAGCCCTAAGGTCTCATTCTAGCCTCCCTCACATATTCTCTCAAGAACTCTAGAGAGAAATTTTCTCTCTAAGAGTTTTTCCCAATCAAGATTAGTAGTCCCACAACTACGTTCCTAATCTCAGAGAATAGCAAGGTAGCCTCATGGTGGTGTCTGTTGAAGTATTCAGAGTCGTCAACGGAGGTATGTTTTTCACCGCTTAACTTTTTGCCATGTATTGGTATTTTGTAGAACAAAATTAATTTACGAACGGTCCAATTGCTTCCGCTGTAACGGAATTGAGAATTCCAATCCTTCACTATTGTGATGCTTCGAGGCAAGGATTAGGTTGCGTGCTGATGCAGGAAGGAAAGGTAATAGCTTATCAAGGCAGTTGAAGAAGCATGAGTGTAATTACCCTACCCATGATCTTGACCTAGCAGCAGTTGTTCTAGCACTGAAGATCTAGAGACATTATTTATTCAGTGAGAAGTGCCACATTTTCACAGATCATAAGAGTTTAAAGTACATCTTTGATCAGAAAGAGCTTAATATGAGGCAGAGGCAGAGGCGATGGCTGTACCATAAAATATAATCCAGGTAAGGCTAACGTGGTAGCAGATGCGTTAAGTAGGAAGTCGAGACTTCCGAAGAGTGCCTTTGTGGGGTATTCGAGCAAGCTTGCTATGTGAGTTAAGAGGTTTCAAGGCAGTTGTGACTACAGAAAGCTGAGGGAGTCTTTTAGCTCAATTTCAGGTTAGATCTTCTCTAGTAGCAGAGATTGTGAGAAGACAGCCAGAGGATAGTAACTTACAGAAAATGCTTGCAAAGTCCAAGCAACGCCCAGAGGCAGAATTTGAGTTGAGAGCAGACGGAGCCATAGTTAAGCACGGAAGACTATGCATTCCGGTTATTAGTGAGCTTAAGGGTGCTATACTAGAGGAAGCTCACAGTTCAGCTTACGCTATGCATCCAAGAAGCACCAAGATGTACAAAACTCTGATGAAAACTTATTGGTGGCCTGGTATGAAGCGGGAGATAGCTTAATATGTTGATAGATGTTTGATCTGCCAACAGGTTAAACCAGTGAGACAGAGGCCAGGAGGACTCCTTAATGCACTGCCAGTGCCAGAGTGGAAGTGGGAGCATATTACCATGGATTTTCTGTTTGGATTACCTCGTACTTCTAGTGGACATGATGGTATATGGGTAATAGTGGACAAACTCACCAAGACAGCGCGGTTTATACCGATTAAAGCGACATCTACACTAGATCAGCTAGCTAAGCTATGCGTCGGCAGAATTGTGAGTCAACATGGAGTGCCAGTGTCCATAGTTTCAGATAGGGATTCGAGGTTTACTTCTAAGTTTTTGCGTAGTGTGCAGAAAGTTATGTGAACAAAGTTGAAGTTTAGTACAATGTTCCATCCCCAGACAGATGGTCACTCAGAGAGGACCATCCAGACCTCAGAGGACATGTTGAGAGCATGTGTCCTTCAGTTTAAGGGAAGTTGGGATACCCACTTATCACTTATGTAGTTCGCTTATAATAACAACTACCAGTCTAGTATCGGCATGGCACCTTCGAGGCTTTGTATGGCAGACCATGCAGGACTCCTGTGTGCTGGAACGAAGTGGGAGAGCGAAAGCTAGTTGGTCTGGAGTTGATACAAGTTACGTCAGACAGTATCAAGCTGATTAGAGAGAACCTGAAAGTAGCTCAGGATTGACAGAAGAGCTATGCAGATAAGCGACGAAGAGACTTAGAATTCCAGGTTGGAGATCAAGTTTTCTTAAAGTTATCTCCGTGGAGAGGTGTTCTTCGCTTTGGGAGGAAAGGTAAGTTGAGTTCTAGATATATTGGTCCTTACCAGATAATAGAACGAGTTGGACCAGCAGCCTATAGACTTGTGTTGCCAGCGGAACTCGCTCGAATAAATGATGTTTTTCATGTGTCCATGTTGAGGAAATATATTCCAGATCCATCCCATGTGTTCCAAGAGCAACCCATTGAGCTGAAAGAAGACTTGAGTTATAAAGAGGAAGCAGTTCAGATCCTCGACAGAAAGAAGCAAGTTTTGAGGAACAAAACGATCCCACTCGTGAAGGTTCTTTGGAGACATCACGGAGTAGAGGAGGCAACTTGGGAGTCAGAAGACCAGATGAAGAGGAGTTACCCGACACTCTTCACCTAAGGACTTCTAAATTTCGAGGACGAAATTTCATAAGGGGGAGGTAAGTTGTAAACCCGAGACCTACCTTGGATTATTTTCCCTTGTCATTTATTGTGGAAGTTGAATTTAAGTTGTTGGGGTTTACTAATCTAAAACAAGGAAGAAAGGAAAGGAAATAAAAGGAAACAAAGAAGGAAAAGGAAATGAAATACAAAAAAAAAAAAAAGAAAAAGAAAGAAGAAAGTGGGCGGTGCTAGTGCATTAAAGGCAAACTCCACCACCGTTTAACTCATTTCAGGCCATTTTTTCCATCATTCCCCAACCAAACTTCAGACCATTCGAAGGAGAGAGTGAAGGAAGGAGAAAAAGAAGGTTTCAAGGGTTTTGAGGTTGAAGAAGATAGGAAATAGCTCAAGCAAAGGCAGCCCTAACAGAATCTGAGATCAACCTGTCTACCTCTTGTTTTTTATTCGGTTTGAGCTACATAGAAGGAACTAAGAGGTGAGGTTTGATTTTCTTTAAAGTTAATCCATTTTCTAACAAATTCCATGAAGGAAGCTTGAGCTAAATCTGATGAGAAGTTAATGGTTTTTTGAAATGGAACACAGAGCACAGAATTTTCGTGCAAACTAGGAGGATCTCTGGTTTTCTCTGGTTTTTCGAGCATTCTGGGGTGTACAAGTTGAATCAGAAGCTCTATTTGGTATGGTTGGAAAGCTTATTCAATTTCCTACAATTTTCATGAAGAATTTGGGAGCCCAAAAGGACTTGAAGTAGGTTTAATTTCAGGTGGTAGATAAAGGGTAGCAGAGAACCTCGAATTTGTGTTGTCTTTGTTCGGGGCATTTCTGGACAAAATGGTTGGTAATCTCGTTTTCATTTCTTTAGGTAAGTTGTAGAGTGTTCGAAAATGAAGAGTTGGATGTATAGTACATTAATTTTGGTTAAGCATTGAGGAAGTTATGAGTGTTGGAAGTTTTGGTATTGAATCTGGAAAATCTGGAAAAGTAGAATGTGAAATGTGATTTTTGATTCAAGTGTTTAGAATTCATGAGCATGGGAAGACAAAACTACTTATGGTTCTAATGCTCGGTTTTGGTTTTTTGACAGGCCAAGAGGAAATAGGTGGAGTCTACAGACTAGGAAACTAGCTAAGACTGTGAGTGACCAAAACAAATTTCGAAAAATTGTTTCTAACAATTGTTTAGGATTAGATGTTTTATATGTATTTCTATGAATGATACATGATTTCTATTAACGGTTTCAAGCATGAGTTTTGAGCTTAGATTTTCTAATAAGGTTTATATACAAGCACGTGGTTAATGACTTAATGAAAAGTAAAACGATATTATTTAAAGTAAAGTATGTATTAGCAAGTACTGTTTAAAGATTTTCAGTTTTTCACGAGCAAGCTGAGTAAGCTTAAGTTTTACGAAAGATAACGATAAGCAGACATGTTTTAATGTTTTCATGTGATTTTCTGAGATTTCTATTGACTACATGACTGAGATATTGAGCTCGAGGCTATATGGTACCGTGTGCACACAGGTTATATTCCGTTGTTGACGTTGAGTGTACTCAGTGACAACGATGCTGTCGTGAGTGCTGGGCGGGCCTTACTACGACAAAGACAATGGGAGTGTTGGGCGGGCCCCACTACATTGTAGAGCTAGTAAACGTTGGTTGTGTTGGGCGTGCCCTACACAACGTTGATTTTCATGTTAGTTAAGATGTTTTATATAATTGATATGCCTTGCTGAATTTTAATAACGTACTTGCGAGTTATTTGAGAAAGCTTTTATCGTTACACGTTTATGATAAACGCTTGATTGAACAGATTTATACGTCTAAAGGTTTATCACGTGTTCCGATTTTCAAATCTACAGTTTTTAAAGTTAGTCACTCACTGGGCTTTGTAGCTCATTCTTTCAAAATGTTTTCCCACTTTTCAGGTAGAGATCGAGCTCCCAGTGCCTGATACACTGCCAACGTCTGCTGAAAGTTCCAGATCAAGCTCCAGTACGTGGGTGGAGTTGTATATTGAGTATGTCTATATTGTAAATGCTTTTGTAAGGATTGGATAATTTGCGGTTTGTGTAAGTTCTAGAGGTCGTGGTTCTATAAACCCCAGTTGAACTTGTTTTTTTGTTGTGATATCTATATCAGGTTATCTTCCAAACCAAGTTATGTCAGGGCTGCAACTCGGGTATGTTAAAAGGTTTTCAGGGATTCCGCTGTGTTGTGTTTCACGTAGAATATTTTATATCTAAGATTAGTTTCTTTATCAGGTTCAACGTTTCAGCAGGGTCAACGAGTATCGTTAGAGGAGGACAATGTCCGTTGGCTTCACGCCATCTTCTGGACTAAGCTAGCAGGTGGTCCGAGAGGGGGTGTGACAATCTCAATACCAGTAGTGAGGGAATTTGCAGATGTATTTTCAAAGGATCTGACAGGACTACTGCCAGAACGAGAGGATGACTTTTGCATTGAGCTTGAGCTAGGGACTAATCCGATTTCTAAAGCTCCATATAGGATGGCTCCAGCAGAATTGAAAGAGCTTAAGGTTCAGATTAAAGAGCTATTCGACAAAGGTTATATACGCCCCAACGTTTTGTCGTGGGGTGCTCCAGGTTTATTTGTAAAGAAGAAGGATGGGACTATGTGTTTGTGCATCGACTATCGGGAGCTGAACAAAGTGACAATAAAGAATAGATACCCTCTGCCTAGGATTGATGACCTCTCTGATCAGCTTCGAGGTGCAACAGTATTTTCTAAGATAGATATACGGTCAGGATATCATCAGTTGAGGATTAGAGAGGAAGATATACCTAAGACAACTTTTAGGACCAGATATGGGCATTACGAATATACCGTGATGTCCTTTGGGCTTACTAATGCTCCTGCAGTTTTCATGGACTTGATGAACAGGGTATTCAAGGAGTTCCTTGATTCGTTTGTAATTGTTTTTATTGACGATATCCTTATCTACTCGAAGACAGAAGAGGAACATGAGGATCCTCTCAGAAGAGTTTTGATCACCTTAAGAATGAACAAGTTGTATGCTAAATTCTCTAAATGTGAGTTTTGGCTACAACGAGTTTCCTTCTTAGGGCACGTGGTGTCGAAGAAAGGTGTCACAATAGACCCGGCCAAAATAGAAGCAGTGACCAATTGGTCCCTACCCACATCAGTCAGTGAAATGCGAAGTTTCTTGGGATTAGCAGGCTATTATCTTCTTTTTGTGCAAGGCTTTTCCAGTATAGCCGCACCTTTAACTCAGTTGACTCGGAAGGGTAATCCATTTGTGTGGAATGAAGCTTGTGAGGCAATCTTCCAAGAGCTTAAGGGAAGACTAGTTTTAGCACCAGTACTCACAGTACCCGATGGTTCAGGAGAATTTGTTATATACAGTGATGCTTCAAAGAAGGGTTTGGGTTGCGTGTTAATGCAGCATGGTAAGGTCATTGCTTATGCGTCTCGTCAGTTGAAAGATTATGAAAAGAACTACCTGACCCATGACTTGGAGTTGGCAGCTGTGGTCTTTGCCTTGAAGATTTTGAGGCACTATTTATACGGAGAGAAAATCCAAATCTTCACGTACCACAAAAGTCTGAAATACCTCTTCACCCAGAAGGAGTTGAATATGAGGCAGCGGAGATGGTTAGAGTTAGTGAAAGATTATGATTGTGACATCAAGTACCACCTTGGCAAGGCAAATGTGGTCGCAGATGCCCTCAGTAGGAAGACTGCTCATACGTCTGCTTTGATTACTACTCAGGCTCATATATTGGATGACTTGGTACGTGCAGAGATTATAGTTGCAGTGGGTGAAGTTATAGCACGTCTAGCTCAGTTGACAGTTAAGTCGAGCTTGAGACAGAGGATCATAGATGCCCAACCAAGTGACCCTGACCTTGTTGTTAAGCGCAGTCAGGTGGAGGCAGGGCAGGTGAACGAGTTCTCCTTATCTTCAGACCTCGACTTGTGTTACCAGGGTCGTTTATGCGTACCTGGGAATGTCGACCTAAGACAAGAGTTATTAGCGGAGGCACATAGTTCACCGTTTTCAATCCATCCAGGAAGTACGAAGATGTACCATGTCTTAAAACAGTACTACTGGTGGAAAAACATGAAAAGAGAGATAGCGGATTGTATAAGTAAATGCCTTGTTTGCTAGCAAGTGAAAGCCCCGAGACAAAAACCAGCAGGTTTGTTACAGCCGTTGAGTGTCCCAAAGTGCAAATGGGAGCATATATCCATGGACTTCATTACAGGATTTCCTAGAATGGCCAAGGGTTACACCGTGATATGGGTCATTATCGATAGACTCACCAAGTCAGCGCATTTTTCCATGGGAAGCCTACTTACACTGTTGAAAAGTGGGCACAATTATATATGACTGAGATAGTCAGGCTTCATGGGGTGCCGGTATCAATCGTTTCAAATCGAGACCCTCGATTAACGTCTAACTTTTGAAGGAGTCTGCAAAGAGCCTTAGGTACTCAGTTGCATCTCATTACAACTTTTCACCCTCAGATAGATGGTCAAACTGAGCGATTGGACCAAACTTTAGAGGATATGTTGCGAGCATGCGTTCTGGATTTCTCAGGTAGCTGGGATGCTCATCTGCACTTAATGGAATTTGCATATAACAACAGTTATCAAGCAACCATTGGAATGTCACCATTTGAGGCCCTGTATGGGAAAAGATGCAGGTCTCCCATTTATTGGGATGAGGTCGGAGAACGTCAGTTGTTGGGGCCTGAATTGATCCAAGCCTCCAGTGAGGCTATTCGCCCGATCAGATCGAGGATGCTAACGGCTCAAAGCTGACAGAAGAGTTATGCAGACACAAGAATAAGGGATTTAGAGTTTGACGTGGGCGATCATGTTTTCTTGAAGGTAGCTCCTATGAAAGGAGTTTTGAGGTTCGGAAGGAAAAGGAAGCTCAGCCCACGCTTCATCGGTCCATTGGAGATCTTGGAACGGATTGGTCCTGTAGCTTACCGTCTAGCCTCGTCGCCTTCTCTTTCAGCGGTTCACAACGTTTTCCATGTCTCTATGCTGCGGAAGTAATTGGCAAACTCAGCCCACAGAGTGGACTTTGAACCTTTGCACCTGAGCGAAAACTTGACTTATGAGGAAAGACCTATGCTAATTCTTGATAGAGAGGTGAAGGTCCTTCGTAATCGGGAGATAGCTCTCGTAAAGGTCCTTTGGCGAAACCATTTGTTTGAAGAGGCAACGTGGGAGAGAGAAGATGAAATGATGGCCAAGTATCCGGAGTTGTTCCAGGGATAGCAACTTTCGAGGACGAAAGTTCTTTTAAGGTTAGTATGATGTAACAGCCGAAATTTTTATAAAAAAAAGGGGAGGGGGAAAGGGCTGTTGCCCGGTGAAGAGGGGAGAGTGGGGGAAAATTTTTCCCCCACATTTTCTGTCAAAGGGGCTATTTTTTTTAAAAAAAGAATCCCTCATGCTCTCTCTCCCTGAAAACTCTCCCCCTCACCCGTCCTCACTCTCTCAATCTCTCTTGTATTAGTTCCTGTCGTTGTCGCCGCACGTCGATCCTCGCCGCGCCATTGCCGGTAACCCTCATTCTCTCTCTCCCTCTCTCTTAGCTCTCTCACTCTCTCGTTTTCGTTTCTTTCTCCCTCTCGGCCTCACTACTGTGACTGTGTACAGCCTCCGTGTGCTGTCGTCCTTCTCCGATTTTAGATCTGCACGTCGCCGTCTTCCACGCTGCCACTGTCGCCGCGAATCCCCATCGGTAACGCCCTCTTAGATTTCTCTCTCTTAGCTTTATTCTCTCTCCCTCTGTGGTAGATCTGTAGTTCCGCCGCCGCCACCATGTTCAGCCGGTCAGCCGCACGTCGCCGCTGCCGCGTCCATATCTGTTTATTTTTTTTTATGTCCCTCAGATCTGATCGCCACTGCCGCCACCTTAAGACAAATAGCCGCGCGCCTCCTGAACGTTCGACGATTACAACTAGTGGGTAAGGAGTTTGTAAGTTCAGATTCATTGGTCTTTTTCTGCCTTAAATGGGATACCAATTGATGTCATGTATTAATTTAAGGTACCCAAGGTAGTTGTTGGTCGAATCTTTAAAGGCGGAGCGAAAATTTGACATTGGCAGCAAGCGTTAGTTTCGTTGGGTGAGTTTTTGATCTGCTTAAATCACGTGTGTTTAGGAAAATTGATGGAATTGGATGCCTCTAATGTGAGAACCTTGTGTGTGTGTTATTAGATTTCTTTGTCGCATAACGTGGTCGGTGCTATATCAAACTGTTTTGTGTTTTCAATCATGCTTTAGTTACCTCAAGGTAAGTTAACTTGTTGAAATTAAAACGGTAATTATGCATTGATAAGATAGTTGAGTTTCTGGCATGAGATTGTGTTGTATGTTAGACTTGAGACTGAGATGATATGAATGTGTTTGTTTTCAAGAATTGGTTGCTGGGTATTTGTGCTATTAAATAGGTGCGAGTGCGTGACTGTGATATATTATAGTTGGCCGCCAATGTTTCTAAACAGTGAAAAGTAGTGGTTTATTTGTTCAAAGGTGTTGAATGTATGTTAGGTTTTCTGTAATGGACTGAGTTTGGATAGTACTTATCGATCTAGCCTGTCAGTAATCTTGGAGTGAATGAATTCCATTTGTTAGGTTGCAGTTAAAATTAGCATGAGTTCTAAGAGGCCTTAAAGGGAAAAGGAGTAAGAAAAGAAAAAAAATAGGCTAGTTGCTCTAGTAGGGGGTCGTGTCAATTAAACACCTACGACTGAGATGTATTAGACTGAAATGAGGAGCTAAATGGGCGGGACTTGGCTGCGCAGACTAGGTGCCATTTACTAACTGTGGAAGTTAATTTCCGACTTAGAACCCATGAACGCCCCACTAGTGAAATGGTAGTTAGCGCGCTATGCGCACATTAGTGCCTTGATGGGTGAGACTTGGCTCCACTGACTGGGTGCCTTCTACTATCAGTAGGAGTAGAGATCTTCCAAAATACCCACCTGTGCACCTTCAGCGAGTTGGCAAACTGATAAAGGTGAATTAATTGATCGCGAGACCCAAACTACAGAATGAAATGAAATGAGATGAAATGGAACGAGATGACTTCATCCTTGGGCCCTTAGCCCAAATAACCTCTAGTTACCTTGGATGTTGCATGTTTAGTAGCATTGTTACTTACTGAGTATTTTGTAACACTCATTCTTTTCCCTAACATGTGAATGCAGGTAAAGGCAAGGGTGTACAGGATGCGTGACAGAATGTTGCTGGTTGAGCCATGGACTCTCGTAGGATAGACTTCCGCCTTTTTTTTTTTATGTATTCGAAACTTTCTCTTCATTTTCACCTTGTTATGTTTGCTTTTAGTACTGATTCCGCTTTAGAGGTTTTTCATTGTAAATGTTAAAATTTTGGTTGTTTCTGTTTTGACTGGGATCCCAGGCTGAAAAGTCTCGTTGGTTTTCTAAGCATGTTTTTCTCTAAACATTGTTTCATCGTATTCTTTAAAAGTAAAAATGAAATGCATGTGGTAATGGCCCTAGGATTTAGACATGAAATGTAGGGTCGTTACAATCTTCTTCACTAGGTAAGTAACCTTACTGCTTAGATAGCCCTGGCTAGGCTGAGATTAATTACTTGTTACGAATTGTTGTTTTTATGTATGGTTTAAGTTATGGGATGTTGGATTATATGTGTTCTGGTGTTACTGAGCATCCTGATTATGTGCATTTATCTTAATGACATACTATGAATATAGATTTGCTTTAAAAGTATAAAAAACTTAGATTATGAAGAATGTTCCCGTTGTGCTTAATGTTTTGTCTGTTTTATGTTTAGAATGCTCTAGTTAGACAAGTCTTGTATGCTCTAAATGCTCGAAATGCTATGAATGCTTTACGTTGGGAAATACAGGATGTTTTGTGTTGGTTGGGTCTCGAATGCTTTGGTCCCCTTGAACGCTAGTTTAGGGGATATAGCAGGTTCTCTTTTAAATAGTCGAATTCTCTGAATTTTGGGGGTCGATTGAAGGTTGGTTTGGTTGGAGAAAAGTGTAGGGCTTGAGTGGCTTGTTCTTGTTGGACTATGCGTGGTGTAGTAGTTCCCCAGTTAACTAAAAACGTGTGTGGTCTATAGATGAGGCACCTTGTTGCTTGAATTTCATTAAGATAGGTTATGTTTGCACAAGGGACCTAATACGAAATGAGGATAAGTTACTTATCCCAGTACAAACTGACAATTAAACACCAAGGATTGAGATGTTTACAGACTAAGATGAGGAGCTAAATGGGCGGGATTCGGCTTCGCAGACTAGGTGCCATCTACTATCTGTGGAAGTAAAGTTCTAACTAAAAACCCATGGACGCTCCACCAGTGAGTTGGTAGTTAGAGTGCTATGCACACATAGGTGCCTTGATGGGTGAGACTTGACTTCACTGATTGGGTGCCTTCTACCATAAATAGAAGTAGAGATCTCTCACGATTCCCACTTGTGCACCTCCAGTGAGTTGGTAAGCATGTGACAGGCTGGTTAATTGTCCATGTGACCCGTACGTCATGATAAATGAAACGGAACGAAATGAAATGACTATTAGGCCCTTTAGCAACAACTAACCTCAAGTTACCCCGATAATGCATGTAAATATCCTCCTAGTAGCAGTGTTACTTACTGAGTATTTTAATACTCATTCTTTTCAAAATGTTTCCTTTCACTATGAGCAAGGACATACAAATCGTGTGACAGTTTGCTGCTGACGAGCCATGGAAAATATGTGATCATGACTTCCGCGTAGTGTAGTTTCTCATTTTTCTTTTAGTCAGATTTGTAAATGGTGATTCTTAAGGGTTTAATTTTGTCTCGATATTGTTTTAGAAAACCCTTATTTTAATGAAATTTTTGCAAGTTTTCTTGTTTTACTTGGGATCCCAGGCCGAAAGACTTCCTTTACTTTAAATCTTGAATGTTTGTATTGATGTTTATTACAAAATAAGCTTTCTCCTAAAAGTAATTAGGCATGCATGTGGTAACGACCCTAGGAAGTAGTCATGAGAAGATGGGTCGTTACAATGAATATATATATTTATATGTATATATAAATATATATTAGACAACATGTTCGAGGGATTAAAATAACAAACCTACGCCAGTTGATCTATGCTCATGTTGGCTCGTTTGATAACTATAATTATTTCTGTTTTTGCGATTAATTAAAGAATACAAACAACATTATTTTTCACTACATTTATGTAAGTGTTTTAACAACGATGAAGTAAGCTATTCATTGATAGTATTTTTTGTTTTACTAAGCATATAAATTTTCTTTGATTTTAGATTCTTTACCATAGAAAAAAAAATAATCAAATAGTAAACAAAAATTGTAAATTTATACATCTACGATCAAATTTGTCATGCAGTATGATTTAATTAGGTTGTTTAAGAAGTTGAATGTCTTATAAACTCATGAACAATGCAGTTATGCAATACACAAATATAGAAAAAGAAACAACAAAACCCAACTGCATTCTCCAAATTTTGGCAATGGTCTTTCTCTCTCCTATACATGCAAACCTATTTAAGACCTCATCCACAACACCATAAGTCATGTAACGCCCCAGGTTTTCCAACCTCTAGCCTAGAGATGCTACTACAACCCTTAAACCATTATCCACAGATCTGAACCACTTTTAAACCGGATGTACCGAAAGTTTCGGTAGCACAACGACATAAAATGACCTGAACCAAAATTTTAGAAAACCCGATAAGCATGAAAACACTTCTAATCAATCAACCCAACTCCACCAACCTACAATTCGGATTCACAACCTACTCCACTATCGAGTCAGCCCTTGTAACACATTCACTAAGTCAATCATGCAACATAACGCTTCATTAATCAGCTTTTAACAACACTAGTAACATATCCCAAAAGAATGCTAACTAACAACTTCATTTCATAAATGATAAAAGAATGGAACTTAACCTTCAGTTCATAATCATAAACAACACAACCCAAACTGACCATAACAGATCAACAGTTAACAACTAAGCTAGCCTACTCAAGCGCAGCAAAAACAAACCAAACCAACTACGGCCTAATCCAACAAAACAAGGGAAAGAAAACCCAAACGCCCTAGGGTTCCTCCTCGAAGTTCTCCTCCTCCTCACCAAGGTCCTGCTCGTCATCCAAACCTGCAACATCAAAAATGTTGAGGGGAAAGATGGGGCAGGGGGTATCAATACAACCGTGGTACTGGTAAGCAGCTCATACTTACCAAGCCACAAACACAACCAATACACTCAACATGCTTAGCACACGCATCCAACAGGGATACACAACCACAACAAACAACATGCTACAAACTAACAATGTGCTTTTAAGCTACAAACTAACCACATGCTTAAAAACAACCAACTCATGCGAATTCACCACACGCTATGCAACACACCCACTAGACTCCACATGATTTTCGCGTCATGCTCCGCAACTACATGATTTCCGCGTCATGCTCCGCTAATTACATGATTTCCACGTCAAGCTCCGCTACACATGAATTTTGCGCCATGTGCTGCGCTACTTACATGATTTCCGCGTCATGCTCCGCTACACATGAATTTCGCCCCATGTGCTGCGCTACTTACATGATTTCCACGTCATGCTCCGCCCTACCCCACATGAATTTCGTGCCATGTGTTGCGCCATTCTTACGTGATTTCCGCGTCACGCACCGCACTCACACCCACGTGATTTTTGCGTCACGCTCCGCTACACATGAATTATGTGGCTGTGCCTCTCACCCGACTCATGCTACACATCCCCCATGCAACATGCTAACCAAACTCATCATGCTTGACTCAATAATCACTATGCTTAAGATAAGTAATTAACATGCTTATACTTCTTAAGCGCACACATCTCAAGCAGCACAAAAAACACGATTCATGCTTAACACAACCGTTTCATTACAACTTATCAGTTCATACATAGCACATATATAAGGAAAGCAGATAAACAAACGATCATGCTTCATGCAGTCAAACAAGCTCAGTAAATATAAACTACTTACGTACAACGCTTCCAAGGCAACCTTAGTAATCCAAGGTAGTCCAATAAAGCCCTAAACAACAAGGATAAAACCTACTGAATTAGAACCAACCTAAAACGACGCTAATCACGCTTAAAAGGCCTAATTCAACTAAGAGAAGGCCTATTTCCTTGCTGGACAACCACTCAAGATCTCCCAAATTAAAAACCCAACACCTTTAGATCATGGGCAACCATGTCTAAAGCACGACGGGAGATGGGTATTCACTGAATGACCATATTTAAGGCTTTTTAGCCACTGGACAACAAGAAAATATAACCTACGGCATACTAACAACACTTAGGAGATTGGGCAATGCAACTAAGGCTTAAATGATTAATGAGACTTTATTTAGCATGCTTCTAAACCACAAACTGTAAGCACATGACTCATTCATTCATGATTTAAGAACCTATAAAGGTCGGGCAACACTAACTAAGCAACAACACTTGATGGGCATTGACTTAAACATGCTTCCTAAGGCTAGATCATCTAATGGGCCATTGACTTCAACGCTATAAACAAAAGACCACAACAACAACCACATACTTTCACATTCTAGGAACCTCTAAGGGTGGGGAAACACTTTAAAGACCTAAACGACTAATGGGTTACGATACTAAATGATTTTAATCCAAAACAACAAGAAATGAGCCAAAACAACAAGGTTTTCTTGCCCAACGAACCTGAAACCTCATCGAAATGGACCTTACCGAGTCAAGACAACCCACTAAAGGACCTTAAAGCAGTGGGTCTCCAAACTTGAGTCAAAGCGATCTTGAACGACTACAAGGCGGCGCTGCAGAACAGAATTAAAGCATGAAATTCAATCCTTATGCCCAAAACAGAAAGGGTAATTTGTTCTAAGCATCCACCAACCTTGGGTAAAGCTTAAACTTACCCGATAAAGAGATTTGAGGCCAAATCGCTTACTGGACAAAAGCAAAAAGGCGCAAAAGCGAGGCTCAGACTATTGGACGCGCCCGAATCTGACTAAACAAAGCAAAGGGAGTTAGATCGAGCTCTAAACAGATTAGAACGAGGGAAGTTAGACTTACCCACGGAGTTACCTTGCTGAAAATGCAAGGAAAAGAGGGGAAAAAGAGGCGGCAGCGCTTGGGCTTTACGGCGACGACGCGGAGAGGCAACGGCTGGATGGCTGGACGGCGACACCTCCTGGCGGCGGTTGAACGGAACGACCGCACACGAGAGGGAGAGACCGCCAAGAGAGCGAGAGAAACTCGTGCGAAGAGAGGGAGAGTGATCGACCAATGCGAGGAGCTTGGGCGGAACGACGACTACACGGTGACGACGGCGACGCGAGGTTGAGCTGAGCGGTGGTGACTGGATCGAGCGGCGGTGCGGCGTGAGGCTGGGCGGCGACTGAGCAACGGCAAAAAAAATAAAAGGGAGGGGCGACTGGCTGGTTTCACGAAAGAGAAGGAGAGAAAGAGAGTTCTCTTAGGGTTTTTTTTTCCTTTTTCCTTAATTCCTTTTCCTTTGACCATTCTTTCTTAAACCCATAAAACTCCCAAAATAGAATTACTAAAGTTAGCTAGCCACTAACAAATTTCCTAAACAACATGGAAGTTCAACGCCCTAAACTAACCTTAAAAATGCCAACTGTACTTATATAACAATCTTTCAGGGAGAAAGCAATTTAATGCCAATTTCATAAAACTCCCAAGTGCCTTAGTGCTATTTAATAATTTCATAAGTACACGCCAAACAAAATTACACTTTACTCGACTATATTCATGAAATTAATTACATTGAAATGCACGGGGCGTCACAAGTCATCTGTGTGATACACGAATATCCCAAAAACTCGACTCAAATAACTCGTCTAGTTTGTGCAATTTATTTGTTATTCGTCAATGTCTTTGCAACGTGGTTCTTTCCTTTTCATCTCCTGCCTCCTCATTACAATGTCTTTTCCTTCCAAACTCGTGGCAACTTCTAGAGCCATACTCGCATTAGTACCCAATCAAAAAGCCTTAAATGTCGCAACTGTAAACCCGAGACTTTCCTTGGGTCATTTCCTCTTGTCATCTATTGTGAAAGTTGGACTTTTTTTTTTTTTTTTTTGAAAGACGTGAAAGTTGGACTTAAGTTGTGTGGTTTCATTGTTGAAGGAAAATGGCAAGCTTTTAGTTCAAGTTGTTTTTTTTAACCTTGGAGTTTATTTAAAGAAAAGGAAACTGAAAGGAAAGGAAAAGAAGAAAAGAAAAGAAATGGGAAAGGAAAGAAAGCCAAAAAAAAAAAAAAAAAGAAAAGAAAGGAAAGTGGGAAAAGACAGCACAAACCCACCACTGCCTAAGCCAACTCTTGCCCATTTTAAGCCCACTACCAGCTCATTTCTCATCATTTTTCATTCCAAAAGTTACAGAGCACTTGAGGGAGAGAGTGAAGGAAGAAGAAGAAGAAGAATTTCGTGGTTTTGAGGTTGAAGAAGATAGGAAAAGCTCATGCAAAGCCAGCCATAGCAGAATCTGAGTTCAACCTGTCAACCTCTGGTTATTGATTCAGTTTGAGCTACACAAAAGGAATTAAGAGGTGAGGTTTGATTTTCTTGAAAGTTAGTTCATTTTCTAACAAATTTCAGGAAGGAAGCTTGAGCTAAATCGTATGAGAAGTTAATGGTTTTTGGAATGGAAAACAGAGCACAGGATTTTCGAGCAAAGCAGGAGGATCTCTGGTTTTCTCTGGTTTTTCGAGCATTCTGGGGTGTACAAGTTGAATCAGAAGCTCTATTTGGTATCTTTCATGAAGAATTCGTGAGTCAAAAATGACTTGAAGTAGGTTTAATTTCAGGAGAAAGATAAAGGGTAGCAGAGAACCTCGAATCTGTTGTCTGTGTTCGGGGCAACTCTGGAAGAATTGGTTGGGAATCTCGTTTTCATTCCTTCAGGTAAGTTGTAGAGTGTTTGAAAATGAAGAGTTTGATGTGTAGTACATTAATTTTGGTTAAGTATTGACGAAATTATCGGTGTTGGAAGTTAGGGCATAGAATCTGGATAATCTGGAAAGTAGAATGTGAATGTGATTCTTAATCCAATTGTTTAAAAATTCATGAGCATGGAAAGACAAAGCTATCTATGGTTCTAATGCTCGGTTTTGGTTATTTGACAGGCCAAGAGGAAATAGGTCGAGTCTACAAACCGGGGAACTAGATAAGACAGTGAGTGACAAAATGAATTTCGAAAATTGTTTCCAACGGTTGTTCATGTTTAGATGTTTTACATGTTTTCCTATGAATGATTCATGATTTCTATTAACGGTTTCAAGCATGAGTTTTGAGCTTAGATTTTCTAATGAGGTTTATATACGAGCACGTGGCTAAGGACTTTCTGAAAAGTAGTTGAAACGATATCTTTTAAAGTAAAGTATGTGTTAGCAAGTATTGTTTAATGATTTAAAGTTTTTCACGAGCAAGTTGAGTAAGCTCAAGTTTTACGGAAAATAACGATAAGCAGGCATGTTCTAACCTTTTCATGTGATTTTTCTGAGATTTCTATTGACTACATGACTGAGATATTGAGCCCGAGGCTATATGGTACCGTGTGCACACAGGTTATATTCCGTTGTTGACGTTGAGTGTACTCCGTGACAACGATGCTGTCGTGAGTGCTGGGCGGGCCCCACTACGACAAAGACGATGGGAGTGCTGGACGGGCCCCACTACATCGTAGGACTAGTAAACGTTGGTTGTACTGGGCGTGCCCTACACAACGTAGATCGGTCATGTTAGTTAAAACGTTTGATGTACTTGATATGCCTTGCTAGATTTTTAATGACAAACTTGCGAGATATTTTAGAAAGTCTTTTTCATTACACGTTTATGTTAAACGCTTGAATTGAGCATATTTATACGTTTAAAGGTTTATCACGTGTTTTGACTTCCGGATTTAGAGTTTTAAAGTTAGTCACTCACTGGGCTCCATAGCTCATTCTTTCAAAATGTTTTTCCACTTTCAGGTAGAGATCGAGCTCCCGGTGCCTGATACACTGCCAACGTCTGTTGAAAGTTCCAGAACAAGCTCCAGTACGTGGGTGGAGTTGTATATTGAGTCTGTTCATATTGTAAATGTTTTGTAAGGATTGGATAATATAGTCCTAGAGGTCGTGGTTGTATAAACCCTAGTTGTATATGTTTTTGGTTGTGACATCTATATCAGGTTATTATCCGAACCATGTTATGTCAGGGCGGCACCTCGTGTTTGTTGGAAGTTTTTTTCAGGGATTCCGCTGTGTTCTGTTTCATGTAGAATGTTTTATATCTATGATTAGTATGTTTATCAGGTTCAACGTTCAGGAGGGTCAGCGGGTATCGTTAGAGGAGGACGATGTCCGTTGGCTTCACGCCATCTTTCGAGCTAAGCTAGCAGGTGGTCCGGGAGGGGGTGTGACAGCAACGCCTGCCGGTGCAGCAACATTCAATAAACCACCATCTCAACAGATAACTAAATATAAGGCTCAAAGTTCTAACGATTGCAACACTTTTAAAGTTTCGAAGAAATGAAATACGAGTCCACAAATCTCTGACTCGACCTTTATAAACTGCAAACCTAAAGGTCCAATTAGATGGTCTGCTCCCAATCCAATCCACAATAATAACGTGCCTATGTGCTAAGCCCCTCGATGGAGTTGAAAACTCACAAATACCTTGTATCTATATGCATTATTACTTAATGAATCATTGTTTGTTTTTATATATATATATATTTTACTCCATATCATTTTAATTTTATTTCATTTTGTATGGTGTATTGATTTATGCTACGTCTTGAATTTATGGAAATAAAAAAGACTTAATGTAACGCCCCGCATTCTGAAATCGAACCATTTTGGGATTAATTGATCATTCTTATTCTAATTTGAAAAATTAGAATTTAAGTTTAGCCTTGGGTCGTTAAATTAAATTTCTATAATTTAGGGAAAAGAGATTTTTAATTAAATCTTTAATTTCCTAAAGATTGGAGGTTTAATATTTGATATTTATTTTAAATATCAAATGACCCAAATCCTAAATCAATTGGGTTATTTTCTTTCCCCAAACCTTTTAGGAGTTAATATTCTAAATCCTAAATAAGAGATAACTCCTATTTTAATTGGGTTTTCTTTTATTGTTTTTAAAAGAAAATAAAAACTAAAAGAAAAGTAAAATTTCAAGCCCTAAATCTCTTTCTTCTCTCCCCTCTCTTTCCTCCTTGCCGTGAGTAGCCAAGAGCCCCCCCTGCATTTTTGCTTCTCGCCAGCCAACACCCACGAATCGCTGGAGTTCCGGTTGCTGCTGTCGTGCCGCTGCCGCTTGAACAAGCCCACTGACGTTGAGTGTAGTGCCGCCGCCATATATCTCCTTCCCTCTCTTCGTTTCAACCATGAGAAACCCTCCCTCGCGCGAATCTCTCTCTCTTCCGCCACTCTTCTTCTCTCTCTCGTCGTCGCTGCTGTGATGCCCGCGCCTTCGCCGTGAAGCCGCCGCCCGTAGTAGCCAAGCACCGCCGGTATCTCCCCCTCGCGCGATCTCTATTCCAATGCCTTTTTTGTGGGTTTTAGAGCTAGGAAGTGAAAAACCCGTGGGTAAGCTTTCTTTTCTCTCATTCTTAGCCATGTTAGGGTCCGATCTCAAGTGTCTCTTGGTTCGGTTTGTTAGATCTCGCATGCCAGCATCTCGGAGTGTCTATTCCGCACGATTTCGCCTTTGTCCAGTGGTGTTTTGGCTCCATTTTGGATCGTTACGTCGTCACTTAACGTTTCTGGTAAGTTTTAACTCTTACCCATTCATCGTTATAGCTTAAAATATAATACCCATGTGTTTAGGTGCTGGAAATTTAGTTTAGTGATGAATTTCCTGTTCTGCAGTGCCGTCTAAGTGTTCGATTGAGTTCGAAACACTTCAACTTGATCACCCACTACTCAAGGAGCGTTCTAACACGTTGTTGGAGGTTAGAATAACCCGTCTAGCGTGAAAGCAGATCCGTTTGGGTAAGTTTCATCGTTGTCCCTAAGCTTGTTAGCTTTAAGTTGAGTTGCTGTTAGGTGTTAAGCTTTAAAAGGTTAATTAGATCGATACCCATTAATTAGCTCGATTTTGTAAGCTTTTTCCATCTCCTATAGGTCCTTAGAATCATGAAATTATTGACGTTTTTTTGCTGGTCGTGGTTTAAAAAGCAAGCTAAATTATCATCTATTAATTGTCTAGGCCCGAGTAGCGTTGCCCAACCTCAATGAGTCCTTAGAATGGGAATTCATGTCATTTACTTGCTGTCCAATGGCTGAAAAGCCTTGATTATTGCCATTCGATGAATACCCATTGCCCGTTGTGGCATAGACATGGTTGCCCATGGTCCAAAGGTTTTGGGTTTTTATTTTGGAGAATTTTGAGCAGCTGTCCAGCAAGGAAATAGACTTTCCTCGGTTGATTTAGGCCTTTCTAGCATATTTTAAGTTTTCAGTAGGTTGGTTCTAATTTTAGAAGTTATCCTTGTTGTTTAGGAGTTTATCTGGATCTTTTGAGCAGTTTAAGGAGTTCTTTAGGAGCGCTCGTAAGTAATTTGGTAAGTAGTTTCTACTCTTCTGAGTCTGTTTGACTACATGATGTATGATGCTTGTTTACTTGCTTTAAATATATGTTTTGATGTGACTGAAGCGTGTTGACTTGTTATGTTGGCAAGCATGGCGAACTGTTGATTCTTGTTAAGCATGTTGTTTATTGTTTTAAAAGTATGTTGGATGCGTGTGCCTAGCATGATTGATGTGTTGTTTGTTGCTTGATGGCTCACCGAGTGTGAGCTGCTTACCAGTATCGTGGTTGTACTGACCCCCTCCCATTTCTCCCCCCAACATTTTTAGATGATGCAGGTGAGTTTGCATACGATAAGCCCGGTGGTGCCGAGGAGATGCACGTGGAGTGACCCCACTGGCCTAGATGATTTGTTATCTAGTTTATTTTATAATTGTTATCTTACTCTTTTGGTTGTATAGGATAGAGTTTATGTTTATTTTATTCAAGGGCTTCTAGTTGTTTTATTTCGAGAAGTTAGATAGTCATGTTTAGTTTCATTTGTCATTCGAACTCTTTTTATTTTATAAAGTTTAGTCCTTTCTAGTAATTACGTTGAACGTCTTTATCTAGCATGAATCTTTTATCGTTGGTTGTGAATGCGAGATCTGACTAGCATTGTTGTGGAAGATCTGTTGTGAATCTGAGGCGTTGGTGTGTGGTTGTGAGTAGTTTGATATTGGAAGTGTGTTTTCATGCTTAACAGGTGTTATAAAAATTTTGGTTTAGTCCTATGTATGTTGTTATGGTGCCGAAATTTTCGGAGCATTCGGTTACTTTGGTTTTAGAGTTAGTAATATCGCTAGGATTAGTTTAAAAATCCTAGGACCACTTAATCTAAGGTGGATTGATTATAATGAATGAATGGAATTTGATTCACGTGAAAAACGGAGACAAGTTTTAAGTGTTAAAATTTCAAAAATTCGCACAAAATTTTCATCCACTTACAACTTTAATAACATCTCGGCATTAGAGTTGTAAAATTTCAATATTTGAAATTAGGAAAAAAAACAACTATTTCCATTCGTTTCTAATGATGTTGATTAGTTCTATCAATGTTATTTGTTTTGACTTATATGAACTTTTCCTTTTTAAATCGATATATGATACCTTTCCTTTTATAACATGTGCGGAAATGGATGAAGATTGATATTTTGATTACAATTTTATATCAGATAAATAATTAGAAAGAGTATGTTAAAAGAGGAGAAAGATCATTTTAAAAAAAAAGATTTAACGACTAAATCGTATTTTTGAAAACGAAATTCGTTTGTGATCCAACATATGAAAAAAGATCATAAAATCTAAAAATATGCAAACATAATTTTATCAAGTGATGAAAAAGAGCTAGTTTGATAACATTATTGTTCTGGCCCAAAAACTTACCTAGTTCGTTCTTTTAGAAGAACCTTTGATGGAAAGTATCGGTGATCAACTTATGGATGCCTGGTCGGACGAGTTTGTCGAGTCATTCTGTTGGGGGGATTCGAATAACAAACCTACGCAAGTTGAACTATGTTCATGTCGCCTCGTTTGATAATTAGAATTATTTCTACTTATGCGATTAATTATGAATTCCAAAAGTAGAAAATAGAAAGTTCATTGGGATAGCTACATTCTCCAAAATGACAAACAAAACCTCTTATCATAACTAACTAACTAACTTTATGTATATATATATATATATATATATATTTATATATAAATGTATATTTGACAACACGTTCGAGAGATTCAAATAACAAACCTACGCCAGTTGATCTATGCTTATGTGGCTCGTTTGATAAGTACAATTATTTCTACTTTTGCGATTAATTAAAGAATACAAACAACATTTTTTTTTCACTACATTTATCTAAGTGTTTTAACAACGATGAAGTAAACTACTCATTGATAGTATTTTTTGTTTTAGTAAGGAAAAAAAATTTCTTTGATTTTAGATTCTTTACCATTGAAAAAAACAATCAAATAGTAAACCAAAATTGTAAATTTATAAATCTACGATCAAATTTGTCATGCAGTATGATTTAATTAGGTGGTTTAAGAAGTTGAATGTATTATGAACTCATTAACAATGCAGTTCTGCAATACACAAATATAGACAAAGAAACAACAAAACCCAACTGCACTCTCCAAATTTTGGCAATGGTCTTTCTCTCTCCTATGTATGCAAACCTATTTAAGACCTCATGCACAACACCATAAGTCATCTATGTGATACACGAATATCCCAAAAACTCGACTCAAATAACTCGTCTAGTTTTTGCAATTTATTTGTTATTCGTCAATGCCTTTGCAACGTGGTTCTTTCCTTTTCATCTCCTGCCTCCTCATTACAATGTCTTTTCCTTCCAAACTCGTGGCAACTTCTAGAGCCATACTCGCATTAGTACCAAATCAAGAAGTCTTAAATGTCGCAACGCCTGCGGGTGCAACAACATTCAATAAACCACCATCTCAACAGCTAACTGAAGATAAGGCTCAAAGTTCCAACGATTACAACACTTTTAAAGTTTCGAAGCAATCAAATACGAGTCCACAAATGTCTGACTCGACCTTCATAAACTGCAAACCTAAAGGTCCAATTAGATGGTCTGCTCCCAATCCAATCCACAATAATAACGTGCCTATGTGCTAAGCCCCTCGATGGAGTTAAAAACTCACAAATATCTTGTATCTATATGCATTATTACATAATGAATCATTGATTATTTTTATATACATATTTTTTACTCCATATCATTTTAATTTTATTTCATTTTTTGTGGTGTATTGATTTACGCTGCATCTTTAATTTCTGGAAAGAAAAAAGACTTAATCTAAGGTGGATCGATTATAATGAATGAATGGAATTTGATTCACGTGAAAAACGGAGACAAGTTTTAAGTGTTAAAATTTTAAAAATTCGCACAACATTTTCATCCACTTACAACTTTAATAACCTCTCGGCATTAGAGTTGTAAAATGTCAATATTTGAAATTAGGAAAAAGACAACTACTTCCATTCGTTTCTAATGATGTTTATTAGTTCTATCAATGTTATTTGTTTTGACTTATATGAACTTTTCCTTTTAAAATCGATCTATGATACTTTTCCTTTCATAACACGTGCGGAAATGGATGAAGATTGATATTTTGATTACAATTTTATATCAGATAAATAATTAGAAAGAGTATGTTAAAAGAGGAGAAAAATCATTTAAAAAAAAAATTAACGACTAAATCGTATTTTTGAAAACGAAATTCGTTTGTGATCCAACATATGAAAAAAGATCATAAAATCTAAAAAATATGAAAACATAATTTTATCAAGTGATGAATAAGAGCTAGTTTGATAACATTATTGTTCTGGCCCAAAAACTTACCTAGTTCGTTCTTTGAGAAGAACCTTTGATGAAAAGTATCGGCGATCAATTGAAGGATGCCTGGTCGGACGAGTTTGTCGAGTCCTTCTGTTGGGGGTATTCGAATAACAAACCTATGCAAGTTTATCTATGCTCATGTCGGCTCGTTTGATAATTAGAATTATTTCTACTTTTGCGATTAATTATTAATTCCAAAAGTAGAAAATAGAAAGTTCATTGGGATAGCTACATTCTCCAAAATGACAAACAAGACCTCTTTTAATAACTAACTAACTAACTTTATGTATATATATATATATATATATATATATATTTATATATAGGGGGCTTTGCACATATAGCAAAAACCGGCAAAAGAATTGCAAAAATAGCAAAAAAATAAAATTATTTGCGGAAATAACAAAAAATACGTTAAATTACGAAAATACCCTTAGTATCTCCAATAGTCTATCAATCCCTATTATTGATAGTCACTGATAGACTTCGATTAATCGGAGTCTATCAATGATAAATACTGATAGACTTTGAGGATGAGTTTCAGTTAATGGGAGTCTATTAGTGATAGACACTGATATACTTTGATTAATCGAAGTCTATCAGTGTGTATCACTGATAGACTTTGATGATCATAGTCTATAAGTTTTTATTGTGTTTAATTCAAGCCTATAAGTGTTAGCCGCTGATAGAAAACAATTTAATTCAAGGCTATTAGTTCAGTTTAATTCAAGGCTATCAGTTTCTATCCATCAGTTTAATTTAAGTCTATCGGTGATAATCACTAATAGAAAACCGTTTAATTCAAGGTTATCAGTTTCTGTCACTGATAGAAATCAATTTAATTCAAGACTATTAGTTTCTATCACTGATAAAAACCAATTTAATTGAAGTTTATCAGTTTCTATCATAAATCAACTTAATTAAAGTCTATTGACTTGTATCACTGATAGAAATTAGTTTAATTCAAATCTATCATTTTCTATCGAGGATAGAAATCAGTTAATTGAAGTCTATCAGTTTCTATCTCGGATAGAAATCAGTTAATTATCAATTAATTGAAGTCTACCAATGATTGTTACTGATAGAAATCAATTTAATTGAAATCTATCAGTAAAGTACTTTGCATTGCAATCATCTCGGTAATCAGAAACTCATCCAAAATTATTATACTACAGTCATAAATTGAACAAAAAATTTAAGTCTCTTGTGGTAATTAGAACATAAAATCCAAAAATAACCATTACGAACAAGCGACTCTCAATCAACAATATAATTTTTAAAGTCTAGCACACAAGCTCCATGACCACCACCATAAAATTGCTATTCTTGTATTATTTGTATTTCATTATCTATCAATTATAGCCCTGATAGACTTCGACTAGTGATAGTCAGTGATAGACTACGATTAACCAGAGTATATCAGTGATATACTTTGATATACCTATACAAACACTCACCAAAATTGTTATTTTTGTATTCTTGACATTTTTTAATTAAAAAGAATGCCAACAAGAGCATAGCTCAATTGACATAAAGTTGTACTGATAACCACAAGGTCTGTGGTTTGAAAAACAGAGGGAAAAAAAGAAATCGTAATAGCTCATTAAAAAAAAAAGAAAAAAAAAAGAAATCATAACAGCTCATAAATGCACAAAAAAAAAAAAACAAAGCAAAAAAAAAAAAAAAAGAAAAAAGAAGAAGAAGAAATCGTATACACAAGAAATGAGGGAAGAAAGGCTCATAAATGCAAAAAGAAAAAAAAAAGAAGAAGAAATCGTATACACTACAAATGAGGGAAGAAAGGGTAAATGGGAAGGGAGAGAAAGAGAAGAGTAAAATGGGAATATTCTAATTTTTTTTGCCATATTTGCAAATCTTTTTACTTGGTGCTAAATTTGTTATTATAGATAATTAATTTGCCACCCACCGCAATTACTCTTATATATAAATATATATTAGACAACATGTTCGAGGGATTCAAATAACAAACCTACACCAGTTGATCTATGCTTACGTGGCTTGTTTGATAACTACAATTATTTCTACTTTTGCGATTGATTAAAGAATACAAACAACATTATTTTTCACTAGATTTATCTAAGTGCTTTAACGACTATGCAGTAAACTATTCATTGATAGTATTTTTTGTTTTACTAAGGAAATAAATTTTCTTTTATTTTAGATTCTTTACCCTAGAAAAAAATAATCAAATAGTAAACAAAAATTGTAAATTTATAAATCTACTGTAACGACCCAACATTTCACGTCTAGATCCTAGGGCCATTACCACATGCATTTCATTTTACTTCTAAGAACAGCGATGAAATATCATTTAAAGTAAAACATGCTTAGGAAAATCAGTGAAATTTTTCAGCCTGGGATCCCAGTTAAAACAGAATTAAGAAGAAATTTTAACCATTGCAACAAAATCTCAAAACATAATAAGTTCTTAAACAACACATGTCAAATGCAAAAAAAGAAGTTCGAAAACGTAAAAAACGGAAGTCTATCCTAAGGAAATCCATGGCTCGTTCAGCAACATTCCGTCACGCGTTCTGTACACCTTTGCCTTTACCTGCAATTACATGTTAACGACCCTACTTTTCATGACTAGATCCTAGGGCCATTACTACATGCATATCATTATGCTTCTAAGAACAGCGAGGAAATGACATTTAAAGTAAAACTTACTTAGAAATTTTGCGAAACTTTTCAGCCTGGGATCCCAGTTAAAACAGAACAAAAGAATCTTTAGCCATACAAGCAAATCTTAAAGCGGAATAAACCATAAAACATCACAATACAAGTTCACAAGAAGAATTTCGAAACATCAAATGTGGAAGACTATCCTAAGGAAATCCATGGCTCGTTCAGCTGCACTCCGTCACACGTTCTGTACACCTTTTCCTTTACCTGCAGTTACATGTTAGGGAAAAGAATGAGTATTTAAGAAAATACTGAGTAAGTAGCAATACTGCTAGACACTTGCAACAACCAAGGTTTCAACATTTTATTCGAGTTAAGGGCCTAAGGGTTAGGTCATCTCATTCTCATTCATTTCATTTCATTTATCTGAAGTTCGGGCCTCGTGATCAATTACTCACCTATATATAAGTTTGGCAACTCACTGGTAGTGCACAGGTGGGAGTTTTGGGAGGTCTCTACTCCTACTGATGGTAGAAGGCACCCAGTCAGTGGAGCTAAGTCTCATCCCCCAAGGCACTAATGGGCGCGTAGCGCTCTAAACTACCATTTCATTGGTGGGGCATTCATGGGTTTAAGTCAGAAATTAACTTCCACAGTTAGTAAATGGCACCTAGTCTGCGAAGCCAAGTCCTGCCCATTAAGCCCCTCATTTCAGTCTAGTACATCTCAGTCCCAGGTGTTTAATTGACACGACCCTCTTCTAAGGCAACTAGCCTATTCTTTTCCCCTTCTTAATCCTTTCCCCTTTAGAACCCCTTAACACTTACTAATTTGAACTGCAACCCCGTTAACCAAATTCTTTTCTTTTACGGAGAATACTGACAGGCTAAACTGATATGCACCATCCTAACTCAAACAATCTCAAGAACAAGAACGAAGGCGACAACAACACTCCTAAACAGAGATACAGCACAAACTCCCCGTTGTCCACAAACAATACCAGTCAACTTATAATATAAAACAGTCCAGCACTTTCACCCATCACATATTACAAGTACACAACCACCATATTCCTGAAGACAACCGTATTCATAACATCTCAATCTCAATCCAAATATTTAATACCAATTCATGCAAGGAGCAATCAGTCATTTCAACGCATAAACATTTCATGCTAATGCAGCGAGTTACTTACCATGTTCAGCTACCATACAATGCATTTAAAACATGGAATTTGAATCCAATTAGCTACTTAAATTCCAAGGGGCAACTTAAGGATTAAATCCAACTCATGCTATTATAAACCATACTCAACTTAAATGAGTTTAAAGCATAGAATTTATTCCAAATAGCTACTTACCTTAGTGAAGGAGATACTTGATTAACCTTCAAGAACTTCCTTAACTCCAAGGTTCTTAAGCAAGCTACAACAAGGAAAGAACTCTTAATAAAATAGGGACTCTAATCCAAGCATTCAACTAAGAACCCATTAAATTTGGGAATAATTTAACAACAAAAACTCACCCAAAACAGAACCACGGCTTGCTGTCCAGCAGTCCCAAATCGCTCAAATTCGACAATTCGGCCTCCAAACGCCACGGGCACCTTGAAATCGGAAGCTAAAATCAATGGGTATCCATGATTAAACATTAAATTGACCAAAACACCTTAAATCTCACTTACCCACTAACCGGAATCGTCGAACATATAAGTTGCGTGAGGCTGTTTATCTTAAGGCGGTGGCGGCGACAATCGATTCCGAGACAACGTAGGCGGCGACTGAGCCTGGACAGCGGCGAGGCTACACGCAGAGAGAAAGTACAGCCGAGAATGAGAGAGACAGAAACAGAGAGAACGAATCCGAGAGAGAGAGGTACGACGGAAACTCACCGGATGCGGTTATCAACGTGTGGCGACGGACCTGCAAACGGTGACGATGTGGATAAGCGACGGCGGCGCGGCGATGTAGAGACGAGCGTGCACAGACGGGCGGCGGTTCACGGCTGAAGGCGGCGGCGTGCGGGTTGTGTTGCAGACAGAGAGAGAGATGGCTGAGATAGAGAGAGAGTGAGAGAGAGAGAGAGACGAAAACGAGAGAGAGAGAAAATACTTACCGGCGGCGGCGGCACGACGGCGAGTGGCGAGCGACGGTGGCGGATGGCGTGTGGCTGGCAACGAGGGAGAGTGGGCTGAGATAGAGAGAGAATCAAGAGTGAGAGAGAGGGTATCGGGGAGGGAGAGAGCGTGAGAGAGAAGAAGAGTTTCAAATATATTTTTTTTTTAACTGGTCAATATTGACCGAAAATGTGGGGGGAAAAATTCCCCCCACTCCCCCCTTTGACCAGGCATTAGCCCATTCCCTCTTTCCCCCCCCCCCCCTTTTTTTTTTTTTTTTTTTGAAAAAATGGGCTGTTACAAGCAAACTATTGCCAGGAACTTATTCCTTTAAAAGAAGAACACACGTGTTTTGTGGCCCTTGAATCAAGTATTCAAGGAGAATCACTATTCTTCACTAATCACGTTTTCAAGACAGGTAAATGAAAATTACGGTCTTGAACAAGTTCTCTTTTTGCTAAGCAGGGTTCTATGTTCATATTCACCAAGAACAATTCTTAATGAATTAAACATATGGGCCATGAGGAAATTCCTCAGTTAAGAATAATCCTAGACTTATTTACCACAATTTGTCGTTTAAGCTTGTTGTATTACCGTTATTTATAAAATGACGTAAGACAATACACATAAAATTATTATATAATTGTTGAAGTAACAAATTACTTGTATTATTTATTGCACTAACCCATTACAAATAATTCAATCAAATCCTGCAAAAACAAATAAGCAGTCAAAGAAACCCTATAAAACTATTGATTTACTTTTTGCAACGATACTTCAAAGGTTTAGAACAACAGCCACCGAAGGGTGGTCAACTACTCCTCCTCTGAATTGAGACAATCTCAACCAAACTCTAACACCAGAATAACTCATATTCCGTTAGCGGTTAGTTACCGTTGTTCGGTCAAGGGTTAGTTAACACATTTAACTCATCCCCGTAAGTGTAACCCTCCCACTTTCAGATCTCAGAGGCACGCACCAACAGGCTACCGAAGGGAAAGACAACTGTTGGTGATTAGCCTAAGTGACCCTATCCTATTCAGGAGTTCACGGTGTTCTGAATCCTATGATCAGGCCCTCCGAAGGGATGGTTGCGCCAGGACAACCTGCAGGAGGATCATAAGACTCTCACGGTGCGAACTAGGGGCGGAGACCGAGGGATACGTTGACACGTGTCCCACTCCCACTTAATCTAGACATTTTTCCCATTCACCTTGTTATTGATTCATGCAAACACTTTCCAAAGGGAGGCCGCTCCTAAGGCGACTCGAAGCCGAGCATGAACCTCATGTTGTGAATATAGGGACGTAGGTGCAAAACTTGATTTAAATCTCGTTTTGTAATTTTCCTCCCACTGAAAATGTCCTAAGGTTAATTTAGGGTTGTTTAAATTAGATAAAATTCGGCTAAGTCAATCTATCTAAGTCTGATCCTATTATAACAATTATGGAAAGGATTCAACCACAATGTTTTAGGTGAATTAAACTTCTTTTAATAAACCCAACATTGCAAGTCAACATTACTATGGTTAATTCAACTCAAGTTTCGGGTCAGTTCCCAGGTAGGAGGTGTTCCGTAAACCGTCAACTTAAATACCCCCAACCTTAGACAGAACTTTACCGAGAGAGTTCCCTTATAACCACAGTAATGTAAGGTCTTTACTCTAAAGATCTAGGTGCATTAAACATTTTTAACAAACCTAGTGACATTGCATGCTAACATTTAGCTATGATTAATTCAACTCCGGTATTTCAGGTCAGTTCCTAGGTAGGAGGTGTTCCGTAAACCGTCAGCTTAAATACCGTCAGCCTTAGACAGAACTTAACCGTTGGAGTTCCCTTATAATCATAGTAATGATTTTCCTACTTAGTCAATTAAAACTAATTTTAATTCTAAGTAAGAATAATTCTAATCCTATTAGAAATGTGATCTTAGATTTAATTAATTTTAAACATTTTAAAATTAATTCATTTATCCTAAGATCCTATGTTTGCATGCAATTCTTTGTTATAGGTTAACGGTTTCTATTCATTAATTTTATAAGTACTAGTGTGTTACCACGTGCGATGCACGTGTATTTTTCAATTTTAAAATATCTAAAATATTTAAAATTTTGAATATTTTAGTTGAAATATTATTCAAAATAATTATTTGAAAAATTAAATATATGGTTAATTAATTATTATAATATTTTCAATTAGCCTTTTTGTTTTTGTTTATTTTCAAAAAAATATTTCTATACTAAAAGATATGTCATTTTATTTTAAGGAAAATATTTCTATACTCAATTTAATGACACTCGCAATTTGAAGCTTAAGCTTGATCTTGATCATCAATTGGTATGATATCAATCTTCCAATTATATTTCAAATGATTTCTTTTCCACTATTCTTTGGGATAGCACATGGACAACTCATTCTCTTAAAAGGGCTAAATTGTTGTGAAAAGAAATGGAGGAGATGTGCATTTACATATACCAAAGGAGTAAATTAGAAAACTTTTGAAATTCCAATCTCGGTCCTTTTGAATTCCATTATGAATTTCAATTTAATATAAAATCATAAATAGTTTTTTTGAATCATAAAATCATAAATAGTTAAAAATAAATAAGCAAAACTGTTCATATTCACATACTAATTTACCTCCTATTTTTATGGTCAAATGAAGAGAAAACTAACGATTAATCACATTAGATTGATAATATTAAAATTTATGTAAAAATTAAAAGAGTTCTACCTTGCATTAACTTTTAGAACAAAAACACAACAATATTAAATAAAATAACTTTAAAATACTTATAAAAGGAATTCATACATATGTTTGAGATAGTTTTGTTGAAGCATCTGTATGAAATTTCATTGGTGCTTAAAATAAAACTAACAAAAAATATTTTAGAAAACATTGACATATATATAGTTGATACTTTGCTATTCATAGAAAAAAATGTGTTGTGAGTTATTACACTCCACCCTATTTTTATTTTCTACGGTACACAAATAAAAGACAACAAAAAAATCTCAAGATAGTTCATCTTACTTACCTTTTCTTCAACATGAAGGGTTATGCTTCCAAAAAAATCGTACAATTGCACAACTATTCCTTGCATGTTGTTGCTAGCAATGGGCACACATTTCTACGTTCTCTTCGAATGTTCCTCTCCAACAAATTTATATCTTCAAGTATCTAATCTCTAAATCTAAATATAAAAAAAATTGAGAGGAAATTGAGGGAAAAATAAAAATAAAAACAAACTAAGAAAGAGGAGACTCAATTTTTGTTGTAGAAAAATGGAAGGGAAGAACTCTTTTATAGTTGTAGAAATTGAAGAATATTACAAAACTTTAGAAATTCCAAGTTTTTAAATTTAATTATTAATAATTATTAATTATAATCAAACGATAAGTGGTGGGTTTCAAAATTAGTTTCTATAAAATAAAACAAAGTAACTTTTTTATATTCTACTTTTAAGTAAATTTTAAAAATTATTTTAGCAACTTCAATATTAACTATATGAAAAAAAAAAATATTCTACTTGTCTACAAAAAAGTAGACACAGTTGATAATAATAATATAAAACTAACAAATTTTAAGTTATATTTTATAATATATGTATTAAACGTATTTCATTAGAAAATGTTGAAATTGAGGTATTATATTAAATTTAATTTATTAGCAATATATTAATAATAAATTCAATTAAAGATCTTCTACAAAAAAATAATAATAACAAATTCAATTAAAGAGTATGAAAAAGTTACCAGAGTTTTAAAATTTCAAAACTCTTCAAATTCTATAACAAAGTTATAATTTCGTGGAAGATAAAAAGACAAAAAATTTTTAAATAAATCTTTTAATTTATATGTATTTATTATAGTTGATAATTAACTATTTATATTTATAAATTATACTTTATTAATTAATTTACTATTTATAATTAATTAGCAATGGTAGATTTCGTAAATATACTAATTAAAGGAGGGATATAATAGTCCAAAAAAGTTTTTCAAAGATTGTAGGTTTTTAACATACTAGTTTTTTAGCACGTGCGTTGCACGTGTCTATCAAATTATTTATATTTTTTCTTATAACAATCAAATAATTTTATGGAAAATACAAATGATAGATTATTTTTATAATAAGTTATATTTAGAATTAAAAACAATCTGTTTTTAAATTTCATTAAAACAAAATGTGTTAAGTCATTTTGTAAGGTATATATGGTTGGATAAAAGGTGAGGTTCGAACTCCTACCTTTGCATTAAAAAAATAATAATAATAAAGCATGTTCAAACATTTTAAATAACAAATACAATAATAAAAAATATATATAAATAATTAAAAAAAAAAGCATGTAGTATGCATAAAATAACATTTAAAAACAATAGTTAAGAAAAATCAAAGCTCTCTATACATATCCTTAAAATTGCATGTTAGTTTCTACTAAAAAAACCGATTATTCAATTTCATCAAATTAAAATTATAATCTTCCAAACTTACAAATCCCGATGTTGATTTGATATATGCATCCTACAGACTTGAATGCATAAGGTATGTCATCCTAAAAAAAAATGTACAAGGTATGTCTAGAATTGCTTTCAATATTTGAGAGGCTTTGAGAGTAACGAAATTAGAAATAACTAAAAATAAAGAGAAAAAATTGTGATTTTTTTTTTTTTTTTTAAATGTTACAATTTTGTTTGGAATTGTAAACTTTTGAAATTCTATTACTCATTATTTCTAGTGAAAAACACTTAATGTTTGAGAAATAAATAATACCACCTTTTCATATTCTAACTTTTTAGATTCCTTTATTGATTATGGGTTTTTTAGCCTTATGTATTTATTATGGTTGATAATGATTTACTTATTATTGATAATTATTTTTAAAAAATTAACAATTTATATTTAATCAGGGGGAGAGATATTGTCAAAAAATAAAATAAAATAATAAGGGGGAGAGATATTGTCAAAAAATAAAACAAAATAATCAAGGGGGAGAGATTTTAGGGAGGTGGTGAGGATGAGAGTTGAAAATTTATTAGAATGATTTTAATGTTTTTGTGGTTACCGCTCTTTATTTTCTATTTTTTCCAAGGAAAAACAAATTATGGAAGTCATTTTTTAGCGAAGATAGTAGAAGAAAATTAAAGTTAGATAATAATATTTCAATCCAAAAATTTGTAAACTCTAGTACTCCTCCAACTTAAGGGAGTCAATTTTTCTTTTTAATTTTAGATTTTTACTTTAAGGATAGTTTATAGTTTAAGTATTGCATAAAAGGGCAAAGATAATATTGTAAAAAAAAAAATTATTTGTACTAAATTCAATTGTTAAAGAAAAATTGCAAACATAAAAATCAATTTATTATTATTAATTAATGTCGATGACATGATTGTAAATTTAGAAATAAAGGTAGGAACGGAGTAATCCAAAATGACTTTTTAACACACTTCATTATATATATATATATAAATCAATTATATGAACTAAAAAAATTATCTAACAAAATTAACATGTGTTTTAATTTTAAATTTTTTTAAAAAAAATTCATAAGTTATTTCTATATTATAAATAGATAAATTTATTTCATTATTGCATGTTAGTGTAATTGTAAAAATGAAAAAATTAAAAGAAATTGTTATTAATAATAAAAAATTAAGTTAATTGTGGTTTTTATATAAATAGTTATTATTGTTTTTTTACAATTATAAAATGATATCAAAATTAACTTATGCATTTCTTATTCGTCAATATTTTTTTCTTACAATTTTTTTTAACTGTTTTTTACAATTATTCTTAATTATTATCAATACAGATTTTTTTAATGTTCTTACTTGTATTCTTAATTTTTTCTCAAAAAAAAAAAATCTTAATTTTCTTAAATTTGAACTTTCAAATTGTTGTGAAAAATAAGAAGAAGAGAAAAATTTTAGGGTTGAAGGAAATGAAATGATTATAAAACTTTTGACCTTCCAAAAATTTTATATTCTATAATTAAAAATGTTAATTTTAGAATTTAATTTTATCTACATGGAGGAAACTTTTTACATTCTACCTTTTCACATTCCATATATGCATTTAATTTATATGAGTGCATTTAAATTGCATTATCTCATACACCAAAATCTAAGTAAACTTTATGTTACATTTTATTGTTTTTAATAAATCAATTTAAAAATATATAGTTATTTTCATTTTTTTTATTTTGAAAAAGTTATTTTACCTAATTTGGACTAATTATTTGTTTTAATTACCTTTTTTTTAATTAAAAATTCTAAATCTTTCAATGCTAACTTTTTGTTATGTATTGTTTTTTCAACTTTTTTTTTTTTGACAATTTTTTTCAACCTTAATAAAGATAAAATTAATTTACTAATTTGATTTCATATTATAATTATAATCAAATAAAAATTATTTAATTTCTTGGAGAATGTGGAATGAGAAAACTTTTTGTATTCCAATCGTTCATATTCCATATAAATTATGGTGGATAAATAGTTCTTAATTTATTATTGATAATTAATTAATGTATTGTTTATAATTAATTTAAAAATTTGTGTGACATTAGGTACATGATTATTTTCTCAACAAAAGAAGCATACTTTGTAATTGATCAATAAGTTCTTATTTTTTCAATAAACATTTTAAATTAAAAAATACACTAATTATAAAAGAAAAAAAAAGACATTAGTTATACACTCGTTTCTTCAAATACATTTGCTAACTTGATCACAATTGATAGACAGATACACTGTTATTCAAGTTTATCAAACTTGAGTTGTAATGTCTCAACTCCTAAGGTCTGGGATATAGATAACAACACATACATCTTTTGCATCTTGAATGTAACACCAACAACCAAGAAATTTCCCTAATGTTACTTCGAAGGCGCACGATACTATTACCTAGGGGGTTCATCTTAAACTGAGATTTTCTTGATCTTTCAAGAACCATATGTAGAGCTTCTAGATGTCCTTCCTCCTGTCTTGGATTTGAAAAGTATATCATCTTAAGAAGTTTTGAAGATCAAGCTTTTGGGAGCAAGACAATCAGAGAACAAAAATAAAGAATAAAGAAAGAATAAAGTTGTAGGTGTGTGATGAAAAAATGGTAAAGAAAACCCATTTTTATAGTAGTAGAATGTGACAGTTATAAAACTTTTAAATTTACATTTTGAATTAAATTAAAGAAAAAAATCATTTAAGTGATAGGAAAAACCTTTAGTATTCCAACCTTTAAGATTCTATAAATTTATTATTGATAATTAGTTATTAATTAATTAATATATTATTTATTTGAGTGGTAGGAAAAACTTTAGTATTCTAACCTTTAAGATTCTATAAATTTATTATTGATAATTAGTTATTAATTAATTAATATATTATTTATAATTAATCGTTAATGGCATATCTTGTAATTTAGTAAATCAAAAAAAGGACAAAAGTGTCCAAAAATGTTTTTCCAACATCCACACTTTTTAATATAGTATAGATTATAGATTATAAATTTTAATGAATTAACCCTATAACATGCTACTATGGTGAATAAATTAACAATCAAATTCTAATTAATTTATAAAACCATACATTAGCATACATGACATACCAAAAATATAACAATTATATTAATCTAAGGTAATGTCATGCTCAATGTAATTTAATTTCCTTTTAATTAATCTAACTCTTAAATTAATTATACAAGAAAATTAAAATTAAGCATTACCATTTTCATACATTAACATAACATTTATATTAATATATCATGAAAATTAATTAAGCATGTTAATTACTTATATAAATATAACTCTTATATTTTTTAAACTAAAGTAATTTCATGCTCAATTCAAATTAATTTTCTTCAATTAATCTAACTCTTAAATTAATTACCCAAGAAAAGTAAAATAAGCATTCAAATTTTCATACATTAACATAACACTTTATATTAATTGCTCGTGAAAATAAATAAGCATATAAATTACTTTCATAAATATAACTTTTTATAATTTTACTAAAGTAATTTCATGCTCAATGCTTCTCAATTTTCATCCATTTAATCATAACAATTTATATTAAATACTCATGAAAATTAAATTCATGCATAATACTTATATTATAACAATTATAATTAAATATGCATGAATATGCTTAACCTATGGTGGAATTTTAAGCTATATGACATCCATAAAGGAATTAAATAGCTAAGTAGATGGGTTTTTGGCATTCTAGGAAAAAATACATAAGAAAAATTACAATAATTAATCTAAAATTGTCCTATCTAGCCGTGAACTGCCTCGAACAGCCTTGAAACGCGTCCAAACCATTGAAACTGGCAAAAAAACGAGCTGAACCATGCTGAACCAGCCCAAAATCACGCTGAACCGGACCCAAAATAGCCTGAACCAGCCCAGAAAACCGCCAGACCGCACGAACCGGGTCAAACGACGCACGAACTGGTCAAGAAACTCCTGAAACGCGCTGAACCTCCTTGAACCGGTCAAGAATCGGTAAATATAACTTGAATCGCGCCTGAACCGAGCGAACCGTCCTGAACCGCAACTGCCTGGAAAATTTCTCCGAAATTAAATAAAACACGTTCCGTCTTGCTAGAACTGCTGCCCTGCGGCTTACTAGGACGGTGACACAACCAACCAGCCGCACGCGCATTACCATTCGTTAAACCGATTTTCTTTTATTTTACTTATTACGCACGCAAAACTTCCGATTTTCTGGCTTTCTACCTATTGTTCTTCCTAGTGCAGCCTCAGATTTTCGAGAAAACTTGATTTTCTTTGCCCAATTTGCACCGATTTCTTCAGCAATTTATCAAAAAACTCAATGGACACGAACTTACAGACTCGATTTGCAATAAAACGTCCAAAACACTATGCCCTTACATTGATCAAATCAATAAAAAAATTGCAAAATCTAATGCCAAAAACCCAAAACATCTACTAGCAAACCTTTCATTCATCAAATGCATAAAGGTACCCACCAAAAACCAATGCAAATTTCAAAGAAACAAGATTAGATCTACGATCGTCTCTGATACCAATTGAAGGATTGGAATTCTCAATTCCGTTACAGCGGAAGCAATTGGACCGTTCGTAAATTAATTTTGTTCTACAAAATACCAATACATGGCGAAAAGTTAAGCGGTGAAAAACATACCTCCGTTGACGACTCCGAATACTTCAACGGACACCACCACGAGGCTATCCTGCTATTCTCTGAGATTAGGAACGTAGTTGTGGGACTACTAATTTTGATTGGGAAAAACTCTTAGAGAGAAAATTTCTCTCTAGAGTTCTTGAGAGAATATGTGAGGGAGGCTAGAATGAGACCTTAGGGCTAGGGTTCTCATAACCTTTCCTTTTATAAGAGAGGAAACCCTAATGTGAGGTTAGGAAACAATCTTGACCGTTAGATCAAGATCAATTAATTGATTAAACCAATTAATTAAATGATAATTAACTCATCATATTAATTAATTAATCACATGCACATTTAAATCTTATTTAAATGTAATTTTCTCACATAATATATTTTAATTAAACTTAATTAAATCACATTTAATTAATTCAATTAAACTAATCAATTAATTAATTTTACAATTAATTAAATATCTCCCATATTCAATTAATTACATATTAGAATCATATTCTAATAATTCCCTCATAGACTATAGTTTAATTAAATCTCATTTAATTTAAACTAAATTGAATAATTAATTAATTCATCTTCTAATCAAATACCATATATTTGAACTCTTTCAAATATATCAATCTCTCAATATAATAAAGTTTAATCTCAAATTAGACTTTATATTTTAATGCATCACTATACATTATATTAATTTGTGTCTCATACAATTAACTTAATTCCCAATATGAATTTGAACTATTCAAATTCTCTCAAGATATATTTGTTCCTAATTACTCTTTACGAGCTAGCAGGGGGACCTAATAGACCTACAGATCAGAAGCTCCAATGATATGAGGTTGACTGATTAAACTCATTAATCAAGTTAACCAATATTCATTAACTGTAGGTCATTCCACTAAAGACCCACAACTGAACTCTTCTCACTGTAGAACATTTATGTGTCCATGTGTGGCAGTCGGTGGTTTAAAAAAAAAAAAAGAGGGAAAAGGGGCTTTGTGGCCCGGTCAAAAGGGAAGAGTGAGGGGAAATTTTCCCCCCACATTCTCGGTCAAACTGACCGATTAAAAAAAAATCAGTTTTTCCTTCTTCTTCCCCGACTCTCTCTCTCTCCCTCACCATTCTCTCTCTCTTCATCTCAGCTCTCTCTTCCTCGCTGCAACCTCACCGCCGCACGCCGCCGCATTCAGCTCACCGCCACCGCCGCACGCCGCCGCCTTCAGCTCACCTCCACCGTCGCTCGCGCCGCCGACGGTGAGTATTCCGTTTCTCTCTCTCGTTTTCGTCTCTCTCTCTAACCCGTCTCTCTCTCACTCTCTCGGCTCTCTCTCTCTCTCCCTCACAGCCCCCTCTCTCTCCGTTTGCAACCCGTCGATCCGCGCCGCCTCTGTCCGCCGCGCCGCCATCACCTCTGTCCGTTGTCGAGTTCTTCAGTTGTGCCGCTGCCGTCTTCAGCCAAACAGCTGTACGCCGCCTCGAGTTGTTTGAGATCGTGAGCGTTCGATGGTTCGATTAATTAAACAGTTGGTAAGAACGGTGTAGGTTTCAGATCTACGTAGTCTTTTATCCTTTAACGAATACCCAATAATGTTGAGGCTTGATCCAAGGTGTTTGTAGTGAGTGGTGGTCGAATTCGTAAAGGCGGAGCGAAATTGGAAATTGGACAACGAGCAGTAGTTTCACTTGGGTGAGTTTTCGACCCTCTCAAGTGTTGTGTTTTAGGAAATTATTGAGATTGATATGCCTTTGATGTGTGAATATATTTTATGTGTTAATAGACTATTATTTCGCATCACGTGGTTGGTCTTATATCGAGTTGTTTGGGTGATTTTCAATCAAGCGTAGTATCTCGAGGTAAGTAACTTGCTGCATTGGAATGAAATGTGTATGTTTGAAATGATTGTTTACTCCTGGCATGAGGATGTGTATAAGTTGTTTTGGATTGAGACTGAGGTGATTTGTTGCGTTAATTTCAAGAATATGGCTATTGCATATATATTTGTGTTGTGTGATAGAAGTGAATGTATGACGGTTGTATATCTTAAAGCTGACTGACATTGTTTGTGGGCAACGGGAAGTTGTGGTTTTTCTCTGTTTAGGAGTGTTGGTTGTCGACTCCATTTCTTATTCTTGAGATGTGACCGAGTTGGGATGGTACATATCAGTTAGCCTGTCAGCAATCTAGGAAAAGAAACCGATTGTATTAAATAGGTTGCAGTTAAAAATTAGTAAGTGTTAAGGGGACCTAAAGGGTAAAGGATTAAGAAAGGGAAAAGGATAGGCTAGTTGCCTCGGATGAGGGCCGTGTCAATTAAACACCTAGGACTGAGATGTACTAGACTGAAATGAGGGGCTTAATGGGCGGAACTTGACTTCGTAGACTAGGTGCCATTTACTAACTGTGGAAGTTGAATTCTGACTTAAACCCATGAATGCCCCACAAGTGAAATGGTAGTTTAGAGCGCTACGCGCCCATTAGTGCCTTGAGGGATGAGGCTCAGCTCCACTGATTGGGTGCCTTCTACCATCAGTAGGAGTAGAGACCTCCCAAAACACCCACCTGTGCACTACCAGTGAGTTGGCAAACTTATATATAGGTGAGTTAATTAATCACGAGGCCCGAACTTCAAATAAATGAAATGAAATGAATGAAAATGAGATGACCTAACCCTTGGGCCTTTAACTCGAATAAAAGGTTAAAATCTTGGTTGCTGCAGGTGTCTAGAAGTATTGTTACTTACTGAGTATTTTCTTAAATCCTCATTCTTTTCCCTTACATATAACTGCAGGTAGAGGTAAAGGTGTGCTGAACGCGTGACGGAGTGCTGCTGAGTCATGGATTTCCTTAGGATAGTCTTCCGCATTTCATGTTTCGTTATTATTCTTTTGAACTTGTATTGCGATTGTTTTAAGGTTATTTCCGCGCTAAGTTTATTTGAATAACTAAAGGTTTCTTTTGTTCTGTTTTAACTGGGATCCCAGGTTGAAAAGTTTTGCAAAATTTCTAAGTATGTTTTACTTTAAATGTCATTTCATCGTTGTTCTTATAAGTAGAACGATATGCACGTGGTAATGACCCTAGGATCTAGTCATGAAAAGTTGGGTCGTTACACCATGGATGTAGACCTATGCTGGTAAGTCAATCCTTCACAAGTGTCCGTAATCACAGCTGGGTCAAATTATCGTTTTACCCCTGTGTTACATCTGTCTCCTTAAGTACCAGCGCTCCTCTAATGAAAAACTTGTTTATGGTCCAACCATTAAACAGAAAGTCCCTATCGAGCCAGTGAAAGGGCGGGATCCCTTTGTTCAAGTCTCGAAGTCACCACTTAAGGGAACACTCATCTACTTCTCCTAGAAGCAGGAAGGAGTGAATTCCATCTTGTGTTGTCATGTCCCCAGCCCCCCATTCGGTCTTGTCCCTAAGAAGGTAGGCTTATTGAGTCGGCGTGCAGGCCACTCTCACCCATACTAGTCAAAGGACAATCCCTCGTGAGAAGGAGTTCATGATACACTCAGGATTAAGACTAAGTTACCTAGGTCATCCTATTGAAATAGTAACCTAACTAGTTAACGGTGTTACAACTAATGGTTGACTATTTCGTTGTCCAGTCTTATGCGAACTCATTGCATAGGATACCCCCGCTCGCATGTCTCCTACATGGACGCCTTGGATCAATACGTCTGTATCAAATACAAAGCAGGCCGTATCTCATAGTGTTACCAGGATAAGGTACCCAGCCTTATCCTTGTACTATAGGCCTTTTAGGTTGTTACTTGAACATCGATCTCCGTTTGTCCCCACATACTAGTTCAAGTCACATGTAAACAACCTTGGATCTTAGTTTATTGGATTTGGGTCAAATTGTGCAATATTTAACAATAACACTTTATTGTAGAAACTCAAAAACACTTTATTGAAATCAAGTATACAATTTGCTTACATCTACGAGTTTTAGGGCATAAAACCCAACAAATAGATCACATACTTCTTCCCTGTTACAGGAAGTGCCAGAATAGGCGCTGTCACCAATCTCTTTTAAGCTCCTGGAAACTCTGTTCGCATCTATCCAACCACTCAAACTTAGCATTCTTCCTTGTCAAAGCTGTCAAGGGTATTGCTAGTTGTGAGAAATCCTCAACAAAACGTCTGTAGTATCCGGCCAGGCAGACGAAACTACGTACCTCTGTTGCACTAGGTGGTCTCTCCCAGTTGACAACAGCTTCCACTTTCTGCGGATCAACACTAACTCCGTCCGCTGAAACTACATGCCCTAAGAACACCACTTGATTCAACCAGAACTCACATTTGCTAAACTTAGCATACAACTGTTTATCACGTAGTGTCTATAGAACAATCCTCAGATGTTCCTCATGGGCTTTCTTGTCAATTGAGTAAACTACTATGTCATCGATGAACACTATCACACACTGATCTAAATACTGATGGAAGATCTTGTTCATGAGGTCCATGAAAACTGCTGGCGCATTCGTTAAACCGAATGACATCACTAAAAACTCATAGTGCCCATACCTCGTCCTGAATGTTGTCTTAGGAATATCTGATTCCATAACCTTTAACTGGTGATATCTTGACCTCAAATCAATCTTAGAGAACACTGCTGCACCCCTTAACTGGTCAAACAAGTCATCGATGCATGGTAGAGGATACTTGTTACGTATCATGACCTTGTTTAACTGCCTGTAATCAATGCATAATCTCAGGGTACCATCTTTCTTCCTCACAAATAACACCGGAGCTCCCCAAGGTGATACACTAGGCCTGATGTATCCCTTGTCAACCAGTTCTTGTAACTGCACCTTTAGCTCCTTAAGCTCGCTCGGAGCCATTTTGTACGGTGCCTGTGAAATAGGTGTTGTTGCTGGTAACAATTCAATAGTGAACTCCACCTCTCTATCAGGTGGCAAACCCAATAGATCAGCTGGAAAAAGCATCTAGAAATTCGTTCACTACAGGAACATCTTATGGTTTCAGCTTTTCTTCTTGCGCCTCTACTACGTGTGCAAGAAACGCTGTGCAACCCTTCGTTAACAACTTCTCAGCTGTCAGAGTTGAAATCAAACTCGTAGGAATAATCTTCCTCTCACCCCTGAAAACCACTTCAGTCAAACATGGTTTCCTAAAAGTCACTTCCTTCCTATGGCAATCCATAGAAGCATAGTGAGTGAATAAGAAGTCCATTCCCAAAATTACATCCAATGCCTGCAACTCTAGGGGAAGAAGATCCACTAACATACAAAGACTTTCTATTACAACCTCACAATCACGCAACACTTCATTGACTAATAATACGTCACCAACTGGAGTGCATATGACTAACTCCTCAGATAAAGGCTCTAGCATCCTATTCAGCTTAGTTAAAAACATACTAGAAAAAAAGGAATGCGTAGCACCTGGATCTAATAAAACACGTGCAGGTACATTACAAATCAAAATCGTACCAGTAATCATGTCTGGTGCATCCTCTGCTTCCTGTTGAGTCATGGCGTAGACTTTTCCCTACTGCCTAGGTCTCCCCACAACTCCCTTTTGCCTTACACCACTGGTGCCTTCTCGTGCGGCTGCTGAAACTCTCGGCTGCTCAACTATGTGGGACTCAAATCCCTGGTCCCTCTGAACTGTTGCTCTCAACTATGGACAATCCCTCTTGAAATGCCCTGGTTGTCCACACTGGTAACACACATCGGCGCCAACAAGACACTGACCCCGATGATTCTTGCCATAGCTTGCACATGGGGTTCTCCTGGATTCACTAGCAACGGACTCCTGACCCGTCCGCGGTCTTGCTACTGAACTCGCAGACTAACTAGGGGCTCTCTGACCCTGCCTCTGATAGGCACTACCTGAACTCATCTGCCTCGATGACTGGCCACCAGATCGACGCTTGAAGTCTTGACGGCCTGAAACATTCACTCTAGGTGTGAACCTCTGCTGTTCACGACCTCGGAAACCACAAGTTGTTGAAACCCCACGACTAGGCTCCAATGCCGACTTTTCCTCTATTATACTCTGTTCCACAAGTAAGGCAGTCTCTACTAGCTGGGAAAAATCCGTCCACTTGGCAATCGCGGTAACCAGGGTACGTATCTCAAAACACAACCCTCTCTTAAACCCTCGACACCTGTCACTCTCAGATGCCACAATCACATCGGCATACCGTGAAAGCTCGGTATACTTTCTCTCGTACTCGGCCACTGAAATTGACCCTTGCTTCAACCCTAGAAACTCATCTCTCTTAGCCTCACAATATGTGGTGGGATAGTACTTGTCCTCGAATATGCCTCTGAAAGTCTGCCAGTCTAACGTACGTGCATCACTACGCCTGGCTAAAATGGATTTCCACCATCCCTCCGCCTCCTTCTACAAAAGGAATGTAGCTAATCTGAATTTTCGCTCCTCAGGACAACTCATCACGTCAAAGCATTTCTCCAGCATATTTAACCAGACATCGGCGTCAGCTGGATCTGTGGAACCCTCAAACACTGAGGCTCCTAATTTCTTTAGTCGTTCAATCCCATACCTCTTTTCCAGATCACTAGGCCCTACTATCTCTGGCCTACCAACCTCCTGTGCAGACCTAGCAAACTACTCTCTCCATGCCTCATTCTGACCTCTCGGGGTATTGGATCCCCTTTCAGATTTACTATGGGTAGGAACCTACGTCCCGTCCTGATTCTGCCTGTGTCTTCTGCTGGTACATGGTGGCATGACTCCTATAACATATCAACACATCAGACATGCTATAGATACTTAACTCAGATGCATAATACTAAACTTCTACCCACATTCTAGTCCTGACTGGACTCACTCTCAACAATACTTGGACCATACTCCGCTAGTTCTATCTGAACTAACCCAACGTCTAACTATTTACTTCCTAGATTCTTCTTAGCACTAACTACCATGTCTCTTTTCCCATGGAGCTAACTGCTCTGATACCAAGTTGTCACACCCCCTCCCGGACCACCTGCTAGCTTAGTCCGAAAGATGCCGTGAAGCCAACGGACATCGTCCTCCTCTAACGATACCCGTTGACCCTGCTGAAACGTTCAACCTAATAAACAAACTAATCTTAGATATAAAATATTCTACGTGAAACACAACACATCGGAATCCCTGAAAACCTTTTAACATACACGAGTTCCAGCCTTGACATAACTTGGTTTGGAAGATAATCTGATATAGATATCACAGCAAAAAAACATGTTCAACTGGGGTTTATAGAACCACGACCTCTAGAACTTACACAAACCGTAAATTATCCAATCCTTATAAAAACATTTACAATATAGACAAACTCAATATACAACTCCACCCACGTACTGGAGCTTGATCTGGAACTTTCAGCAGACGTTGGCAGTGTATCAGGCATCGGAAGCTCAATCTCTACCTGAAAAGTGGGAAAACATTTTGAAAGAATGAGCTACGAATCCCAGTGAGTGACTAACTTTAAAAACAGTAGATTTGCAAATCGGAACACGTGATAAACCTTTAGACGTATAAATCTGTTCAATCAAGCGTTTATCATAAACGTGTAACGATAAAAGCTTTCACAAATAACTCGCAAGTACGTTATTAAAATTCAGCAAGGCATATCAATTATATAAAACATCTTAACTAACATGACAAATCAACGTTGTGTAGGGCACGCCTAGTACAACCAACGTTTACTAGCTCTACGATGTAGTGGGGCCCGCCCAGCACTCCCATCGTCTTTGTCGTAGTGGGGCTCACCCAGCACTCACGACAACATCGTTGTCATGGAGTACACTCAACGTCAACAACGAAATATAACCTGTGTGCACACGGTACCATATAGCCTCGGGCCCAATATCTCAGTCATGTAGTCAATAGAAATCTTAGAAAATCACATGAAAACATTAAAACATGCATGCTTATCGTTATCTTTCGTAAACCTAAAGCTTACTCAGCTTGCTCGTGAAGAACTGAAAATCTTTAAACAGTACTTGCTAATACATATTTTACTTTAAATAATATCGTTTCAACTACTTTTCATTAACTCATTAACCACGTGCTTGTATATAAACCTCATTAGAAAATATAAGCTCAAAACTCATGCTTGAAACCGTTAATAGAAATCATGTATCATTCATAGAAATACATATAAAACATCTATTCCTGAACAACCGTTAGAAACAATTTTTCGAAATTTGTTTTGGTCACTCACAGTCTTAGCTAGTTTCCTGGTCTGTAGACTCGACCTATTTCCTCTTGGCCTGTCAAACAACAAAAACCGATCATTAGAACCATAAGTAGTTTTGTTTTCCCATGCTCATGAATTCTAAACACTTGAATCAAAAATCACACTTCACATTCTACTTTTCCAGATTTTCCAAATTCAATACCAAAACTTCCAACACTCATAACTTCCTCAATACTTAACCAAGATTAATGTACTATACATCCAACTCTTCATTTTCGAACACTCTACAACTTACCTGAAGAAATGAAAATGAGATTACCAACCAATTTGTCCAAAAATGCCCCGAACACAGACAACACAGATTCGAGGTTCTCTGCTACCCTTTATCTACCTCCTGAAATTAAACCTACTTCAAGTCCTTTTGGGCTCCAGAATTCTTCATGAAAGTTGTAGGAAATTGAATAGGCTTTCCAACCATACCAAATAGAGCTTCTGATTCAACTTGTATACCCCAGAATGCTCGAAAAACCAGAGAAAACCAGAGATCCTCTTGGTTTGCACGAAAATTATGTGCTCTGTGTTCCATTTCAAAAACCATTAACTTCTCATCAGATTTAGTTCAAGCTTCCTTCATGAAATTTGTTAGAAAATAGATTAACTTTAAAGAAAATCAAACCTCGCCTCTTAGTTCCTTCTGTGTAGCTCAAACGGAATAAAAAACAAGAGGTAGACAGGTTGATCTCAGATTCTGCCATGGCTGCCTTTGCTCGAGCTATTTCCTATCTTCTTCAACCTCAAAACCCTAGAAACCTTATTCTTCTCCTTCCTTCTCTCTCTCCCTCGAATGCTTTGAAGTTTGGTTGGGGAATGATGGAAAAAATGGCCTGAAATGAGTTAAACGGTGGTGGAGTTTGCCTTTAATGCACTAGCACCACCCACTTTCTTCTTTCTTTTTCTTTTTTTTTTTTTTTTGTTTTTCATTTCCCTATTTTCTTTTCATTTCCTTTTCCTTCTTTGTTTCCTTTTATTTCCTTTTATTTCTTTTCCTTTCTTCCTTCTTTTTGATTAGTAAACCCCAACAACTTAAATTCAACTTCCACAATAAATGACAAGGAAAAATAATCCAAGGTAGGTCTTGGGTTTACAGAGATCATCGATACCTCGATGTCCCTTGTGTCAACCACGCTAGCCAATAGGCCTCAAGCTCCCTTGCTAAACAATTTTCTCCCCTTCATTGCAGAGACTACTTTAGGAGCACCTTTGATCATCGATCCTTTAAACTTGAAGCTTGCCTCTGATGGAGGGTTGAAGACAACCTCCTTACGATAACAATCTATGTTGGCATAATTCCACCACATCAAGGAAAGCAAACTTGAACTCCCTAAGGTTCCTCCTCGAAGTTCTCCTCTTCCTCACCGAGGTCCAGCTCATCGTCCAACCCTGCAACATCTAAAATGTTGGGGGGAAGATGGGGAAGGGGGTATCAGTACAACCGTGGTACTGGTAAGCAGGCTCTCACTTACCAAGCCACAAGCAACAAACAACACAACCAACATACTTATCACACGCATCCAACAGGTTTACACATCCACAAACAAGCAACATGCTTTTAAGCGATAAACTAACCACATGCTTAAAAACATTACACAACTAAGCTCAGAAGCATCAATTAACCACCATGCGAATGCATCACACGCTATGCAACGCACGCACTAGACTCCACATGATTTCCGCGTCATGCTCCGCTAATTACATGATTTCCGCATCATGCTCCGCTACACATGAATTTTGCGCCATGTTGTTCCCTGTGATCGACCCCGACCACTACTACTGAAAGTAGTTTAGTGTTCGGTGATTATAAAGTTGCTTTGACACCTAGGAGCCTCGACAACTCCCGTCCCGTGATTTACCTAATACATCGTATGTCCGAAGGCTTGAAATGTTCAAGAAGTATAAGACTGAGGTTAAGAACCAAATTAGGTAAAACAAGGACACTTTGATCCGATCGAGGTGGAGAGTATATGGACTCAAGATACCAGGTCTATTTGATAGAAAATGACATTACGTCCTAAACTCTCAACACCTAGTACACTATAGTATAGTGATGTGTCGGTAAGGAGAAACAGAACCTTATTAGACATGGTTCGTAAGATATTAAACTATACTAAGTTGCCCTACTCGTTTTTCAAGGAATATGCAGTGGTGACTGTAGTTTAAAACACGAATATGGTTACCTTAAAGCGTGTCTTTTGAAACACTGTTTGAGCTCTGAAGAGAGCATGATGTAAGTTTATGTCATTTTAGAACTGAAACCTTATACGAAAGGGTGCCTATTTGCAGGTTATTCCAAAGAAACAAGAGGTGGATGCTTCTTTATTCAAAAGAAAATAAAAGTATTTGTATTGACAAATGTTTCTTTCTTAGAAGAAGACCACGTGAGAGATCACAAACCACTCAGAAAAATAATGTTAAGTAAGTTATTTGGTGAAGCTACAAAGGAATCAACAAGAGTCGTTGATCAAGTTATTCCTTGAACAAGAGTTATTGATCGAGCTGGCACATTGAGTCAATCCCGTCCTTCTCAATTATTGAGAGAGCCTCGACATAGTGGGAGGGTTCTTATTCAACTGATGAATACTATTTGGGTTTAGTTGAAACTCTAATTATCATACCTGGTGACAGACATCGAGGATCCATTGACCTTGAAACAGGAAATGGATGATGTGGATCAAGACGAAAGGATCAAAACTATGATCCTTGAAATGGAGTACGTATACTTCAATTCAATCTGGTCTTAATCAGAAGGATTCATGTCGCAACATCAAGAGGAAAAGGTTTGTGAACTTGCTTGATCCATTCAAGGATTGAACTGAGGGTCTCGATCTTCGAACATAAGGTTTAATCTACGATTAAATCTTATAGTTTTGACCAGAACATTGATGAGCCTTGTGTCGACAAAGGATTATCAATAACTCAATAGCTTTCTTAATAGAATATGTGATTGATATCCTACTCATTGGGGGAATGATATAGTTTATCAAAACTGACATTAAACATAGCTAGCAACCCAGATCCAAATAAAATATTTGGAAAAGGCTACATATGTTCTTAGAATCCAAAACATGCAGAATCGCAAGAACAGATCGCTAGCTCTATCTCAAGTATCTTATATGGACAATGTGTCGGCTAGATATAAGATCAAAATTCCAAGAAACGTCTGTTGACTTTCAAGCACGGAATTCATTTGTCTAAAGAACAATGTCTTTTGACACCTCAATCAAATTGAGGATCTGAGACAGAATCCCTATGTTTGACATTAGGAAGCCAGGCCTGGCATATGGCATGCAGTAAAGATTGTCAATAGATACCAATTCAGTTTAGGGTAAGGCCACTGGACTATAGTGAAAATATCCTCAAGTATCTTAGGAGAACGAGGGACTATGAGCTAATGTATGGTGATAAGGATCTGATCCATATAGGATATGCTGATTCTAATTTACACACCAATAAGGATTCATGGAAATCCACATCAGCATCAGAATTCACCATTAACAGGGAGCTATAGTATGGCGTAACATCAAGTAAAGATGCATTACAGACTCCACCTTGGAGGCCAAGTATGTTGCTACTTATGAAGTAAGCTCAGAAGTCTGTAAGGCGTAGGAAGTTAATTTGGAGGTTCTTCCAAATATGAGGCGAATGTATAGAATGCTAAATGTACATATCATAGGAGAGATTATGCAACGATGGTACCTGATTGTCACAGAGATAACCTCAGAGCAAAACATTGTTGAACCATTTACAAAATCCCTCACGGCTAAAGTGTTCGAGGGACAACTAGATGGTCTAAGTTAACGAGTAATGTACAAACGATAATCTAGGGCAAGTGGGAGATATGCAAATGGTATATTAGATGTCCTAGTTTCTTGTATTTTTACATGTATTGGTACTTGTTAATACAATCCCACTATGCTATTGGATTGATGTACATCCCACTAGAGTTTTAGTCCAAGTGGGAGTTTGTTGGGTTTTATCTCCTAAAACTCGTGGATAGTAAATGTAACTATGTTCATTATGATCAATAAAGCGTTATTGAGATTATTCAATAAAGATATGAGATTATTCAATAAAGATATTATTGAATGGTTGCTTGATTCTGCATTAAATAACCCAAATCCAGTAAACTAAGAACCCCTGACTATGATATGAATACTTGAACTTTATGTAGAGACATAAAAGTGGATCAAGTTCGAGTAATAGCCAAAACAATCTATAGTATAAGGATAAAACTGGGTACCTTATCTGAGGACACTATGTGATGCGACCCACTTTGTATTTAGTACAGACGATGTGATCCTGAGTCGTTCATGTAGAGACATGCGAGTGGGAGCGTCCTACGCAAATGAGTTCGCATAAGACCAGACAGCGAAATAAGTCACTTTCACTTTATAACGCTGTTTACTGTGCAACTGACAAATTTCATACGATGACCTAGGTAACTCGATCTTAATCCTGAGCTAACTATGAACTCTTGTTTATTGAGGATTTTCCTTTGATTTGCATGGGTGACAGTGGCCCAACATCGTCGACTCAATAAGCCTGCCATTTTGGGGATAAGATTGAGTAGATAGCTGGGGACATTGTCCTGCAAGATGGAATTCACTACTACCCGCCTTTAGGGGTGGTAGAGAGGTCGTTCCCTTAAGTTCTGAGTCCGAGTCCCAAACAAAGGCACGCCGACCTCTCCTGGCTCGGGAGGGATTTCTGTTTATTTTTTGGACCATAAAAAAATTGTCCATTTGAGGACTCAGTGGTGACTTAAGGAACAAGAAGTAACTTCAGGGGTAAAATAGACATTTGATCCAACTGTACTTATGAACAACCTGTGAAGGGTCGACTTACTAATCATGGTTATATCGGGTGGACAGAAATATATCTATAGTGGGGGAGTGTAGCTACGGGCTATGGTGGAGTGTCCTGTTAGTTAAACGAATGTTGCTTAACTAAGTTAAAAGAGTTTAGCTGGTTAATCGCGGATCGTTGGAGCCAATGATCTGTAGGTCCAATAGGTCCCCCTGCTAGCTCATACAGACTAAACCTTATAACAATATGATGAAAGAGTTTGAAATGTTCAAATTCGTAAAAGGGAGGTAACATTAATTATATGTGATATATTTAATATGTTATAGTTTAATTATTAAACTATAATACGAGAGAGTTGGTGATATTTAATTAGGATTTAAATATTACAAATATGTATGTGATACATGTTTCAGATTGAACTTTAATAAGGATATATAGAATGACCATCCCAAAGTTGACAAAATTTCTCTATTCTACCTTCTGTAAATATTATAGATTTTTTTTTTATTATTAGTTTTTATTTTTTAATAGTGAAAGGTTTTAGTAATGTTTCCCTTGGTTAGATTTTTTGAGGTACTATATGGTACATAATTTTTTCTCGATAGTTATCTCACGACACCATAGTTGGCAAATCCCATAGAATCATTGAATGTTTAGAGTGCGAAAGAAAAAATTTTCATTGCAATCATAAAATAATAATAATAATAATAATAAAAGGTAGCGAGTGTGTTTAAACAACTTGTGTTGAAGCAATTGAGAGAGAACATAAAGATGCTGAAACACTTCACAAATAATTCTCCATAGGAAACTTAAGAAGATACAAAGACACGTATGTTGGCTTTCACAAGTTCTAGATATTACAGATTGAAGTTGACTTGCACATAATGTTGCACATTCTGTATTAAAGCAAGGTCCTGCTTGGGATACTAGTAACGACCTAATGCATTTGGGTCGTTGCTCTACCATAGTTCTCGTGATCATTTTATCTTTTACGGAATCAACTAAAAATATATTGTTTTTGTTATGCATAACCACCATGCAATTGTTACTAAAGACCGACATATATAAAGATGGATAATCACATTTGAGTTTTATTAATGAATTTTTAATATAATATATCTTTGATGTTAATAACATTACCAGACTTAGGTCATGTAAGTGAGCATGTTTTCAAATTTATGACTGGACATGGCTATTTCATAAAATTTAAATGTAAAATATTTGTATCTCAAACTAAAAAATATACTTTCACATGACATTATAATTTTTCTATAAATTTTAATGTAAAAAAAAAAAAAAAAAACATATCAAAGGTGCAATAGTGAAGACATCTTTACTTCTATAGGATTTTATATTATTTGTAACCCCTATTCATATACACGTAATGTAATATTCTCAATTTTTTTTTAGAAAAGAATGAAATTTAAAATTTTTTAAGTATTAGAAAAGTTATAAGATGAGTCAAACATTTAAGGAAATTATATATTTAGGAGAGTAAGAATTGCTAAGAAATGAAATGATTACCCGACAAAACATGTTAAAAGAATCATAATAAGAAGGGAAGATGGTTACCAGTGAAAATAAGGAAAACAAGGACAATGGCTAAACTGAAGTTCAACTTCATCTTTTCTTTTGACAAATGTTTAGGAGATTAAGAATTGCAAAGAAATGAAATGAAACAAAATGAAACTTGGTGTTAATATGAGAAAGATACTTATGTCTTCTCATTGATATCTAAAACATAGTTTATGGAAGATCTTTCCTGATAAAAGATTGAATCCCATGAATCCCATGAGTGATTATTAGATTTACTTTTCGAGTAATTTAGATTCCCATGTGTATGATATTTTTCCTTTTATGTTTCACATAACTATTTATTTATGGAAGTTTATTAGAATAAAATTTCAGAATTCATGTATTCCCCTATTTAATTTTGAAATGTGTGCGAATTCAACCAATTTTCGTGTATTTTTTCTATCATTGTTTATCACTAATAGACTTTGATAATCGAATTTTGTGAGTGTTTATCATTGATAGACTCTAATTAATCGAAGTCTATCAGTGACTATGCATGATAGACACTGATAGACTATGTATTATTCTTTTTACCAGTGTCTATCACTGATAGATTCTGATAATCGAAGTCTATCAATGTCTATCATTGATAGACTCCTATTAATTGAAGTCTATCACTGACTATCATTGATACGCACTAATAAACTATCAATAGAATTCGTATAATAATTATTGTCATTGTCTATCAGTGATAGAGTCCAATTAATTCCATGCATTAGTTACTATCAGGGATAGACATTGATAGATTATAATGCTCATAGACTCCTTATAATACTTTTTACCAATGTCAATGATTGATAAACTTCGATTAATCGAAATCTATCAATGATATCAGTGATTGTAAATAGGGGTGTTATCGGTCGGTCGAAGTCGATTTTGGGCTAAAACTGACGCCGACCACCGACTGTGTCGGTTTCGTCGGTCGGTTTCTATCGGTTTTTGGGGTGTTGGTAGTGTCGACCGACCGACTCGGTCGGTCGGTCAATTTTGATCGGTTTTATGAACTCCGGTGAGTTAGGCAACAGAGGGAGAAGGAGAGAAGGAGAGGAAAAAAAATGGTGATAAATAGAAGAAAGAAACCAGCAAAATATGAGAAAAAAAAGGAAGAAAATAAAAAATATGGAAGAGTGTGGTGGCGGAGGCGGTGGTCGACGGAGGGCAGTAAAGAGAGAAGGGGGAGGCGGTGGTCGACGAAGGAGGTCAGTGAAGAGAGAAGGGGGAGGCGGTGGTCGACGGAGGAGAGTAGTGAATTAAGAGAAAAGGGGGAAGAGTGGAGAGAGAAGGGAGAGAGGGGAAGGAATGAGAGAAGAAAATGGTGGTGGTTGGTGGGAGAGAATAGAGAGAATAGGAGGGAGATAAAGGAAAATGAAAGGACGTGGGAAAAGTTGAAAGAGAAAGAGATAATAAAAGAAATATATTTTTTAAAAATGTAATCATTACAATAGTCTTGAAAATGAAAACAAAGCACATTTTCCTAGCATCAGCCATCAGTCACGTCAGTCATTCCCACTCCCATTCAATTGCTTCATTTTTTTTCTTTCATTAACAGATACATGAAGTTCGGTCGGTCGGTCGAAAATGTTTTTACTGACTCCTCCGACCGACCGACTAGTCGGTTTTGCATAGAGCAAAGCCGACGCTGACCGATTCTTTCATTAAACCGACCGACCGACATCGGTTCGGTCGGTTTCGGTCGGTCGGTCGGATCGGTTTTTGGTCTCTTTTTGAACACCCCTAATTGTAAAGCCTCATGTCGGAGGGGATGTAAGGTAATGTCGGGGTCGTGAGGTGCCAAATCCGGATTCTGAATCCTGGGCTTGGGGCGTTACAGATGGTATCAGAGCGGAACCTCTCCCAGTAGGATGTGGTTCGGGGACAAACAAAGGTGAAAGATGGTGGGCATGTAACACCCGAGTTATGAGGGATACATGAATGAACCGAGGCCACATCCGAATGAGAGGGATCCTGAGGACATGAAAGTATGGTCAAGATATGCTTAAAAGAATTGGTAGATACTACCTATACCAACAAAGTGCACCTTCCTTTTTGGTGGCTCAATCATAGGAACTTTGAAGTTAAGCGTGCTTGGCTTGGAGAAGTTCTATGGTTGGTGACCTCTTGGGAATTTTCCTAGGAAGCATGTGAGTGAGGACAAAGCATGCTAAAAGGACCCCATGTTGGTTTGTGGGGACAATCTTCAATCTTAGAAGCAGTTTAAGACAAGTATGGTGACGTGGTCAGGTCGCAGGGAAATGCCGGGGCCGTTAGGTGCACAATCCGAATTCCGAATCCCGGGCGTGGGGCGTTACAGTGATAGACATTGATAATCCTTTCTGTCAGATAGTTGCTGATAAAAAAAGCTAGTTTTGTAACTTAGGGTGTGTTTGGTTTAACTTTTCAAGTGTTTAATTTTGAAAAAAAAATCATTTTGAAAAAAATTATAATGTTTGACAACCACTTAAAATGACTTATTAGAAAATGAGATTGATAAATAAATCATTTTCAGACAAACACTAGAATCCAACTTTTTGTAAAAGACTTTTTAAATATACAATAGCTTGTGTATAAAAACACTTGCAACCAAACATAAGGGGGTTTAAATTCTAAACAATTTTTATACAATTTTTTTTTTTTTAAAAAATGCATTCTTGAAAAACATTTAAATTGGAATGTATTCCAAACGGACCCTTAATGTCACTTGTGCTATTTCTGCCAATAGTTTTACTTTCTACTACTTTTACAATATATCTATGTAGATGCACCTATATTGTATGGTTGAATGACACACAAATTCCAAGTAAAAAGATGTTGATTTCGTTTGTATGCATGATTTTCTTATGATTTAATGTTTTCAGTTAGAAATTTATTTATTTACCATACATTACAAATTTAATGCTATTTTAAATTGAGTAACAGAATAGTTATTGTATGAGTGTTATTCCTTTTGAGGCACGATGATTTTAGTTGAGGAAATTTTTTGTGAATCAAATATAATTTTCATCAACATATGCCTTTAATATCAACGGAGAATCCAAAAAAATATAGATTGGGATCAAATTTTGATAATGTTTTTGAAGCCAACTACATCATTCCATTATATTAACCAAACTTCAATTCAACTTGGGAACCTTAGAGATCATTTTGAAACTTTAGGGACGAATTCAAAATAAAAATCGAAATTTGGTGACCAAAAAATATCATTTTTTTAAGCTCACAATCCAAATAAAAACTTAAATGAAATATAAAGGATCAAAGTATTAGTTTGTAAAATCTAGGAACTAATCCCCGAGACCAAAAGTACATATATATTTAGAAAGAAACAGCAAAAGTAATATGTTTAAGAATTATAAATCCAAAAAAGGTATTACGATATGATTTTGATGAGTTATAAAACATATATGTGGTACAAAATTTATAAGATTTTAAAGAAAAAATGACATTAGAGCAACATTTTTGTTGAAAATGTTGAGTTGTGGAAAAGTTAGTCAATCAATTGTGCATTAATCAATTTTAAATTTTAGCAAACCTTGATATTATTGAAACCCATGGTTTTTTTTTTTAATTTTTTATTTTTTACTTCTTTTTTCTTTTGTTTAGCAGAAATTGAATAGAGGGGAGATATTGCATGTAACGCCCCTGGGTTTTTCAACCTCTAGCCTAAAGACGCTACTACAACTCTAAACCCTTAGCTACGGATCTGAACCACTTTAAAACCGAGCGTACCGAAAATTTCGGCAGCATAACGACGTAAAATGCCCTGAACCAAAATTTTCAAACACCTGATAGGCAATAAAAACACTTCTAAACAATTCAGCCCAACTCCACCAAACTACATTTCAGATCCACCACCTACTTCTCTATTCGAGTTAGGGCTCGAAGCAACATGCAATAAACTGAAACCACGCAGCGGAACTCAGAGACAATTTATTAATAAGGAAAGCTAGACCTCTAGCTAAAACATTTATTAAACTTAATCAAATAAACAAGTCTAGTTTAAAAACTCAAAACAAATCCTTCCCCAGGTGAATCCCTCACCATGATAGATCTACAGAATAAAACAACTCAGACTATCTATTAAGGAAACTAAAATAAACATATCAACGAAGGAAACCCAACACTCTAGGAATCCTCGCAGTTCTCCTCCTCGCCACCAAGGTCCGGATCATCCTCGATACCTGCAACATCTAAAATGTTGGGGGGAAGGTGGAGAAGGGGGTATCAGTACAACCGTGGTACTGGTAAGCAGCTCACACTTACCAAGCCACAAACAACAAACAACGCAATCAACATGCTTTACACACGCATCCAACATGCTTTCACAACCACGAACAAGCATCATGCTTATGCAACCACAAATATCCAACATGCTTTTAAGCCATAACCAACAACATGCTTAAAACGACTAACTTGTGCAAATGCATCACACACTATGCAACACACACACTAGACTCCACATGATTTCCGCGTCATGCTCCGCTAATACATGATTCCCGCGTCATGCTCCGCAACACATGAATTTCGCGCCATGTGCTGCGCTAATACATGATTTTCGCATCATGCTCCGCTACACATGAATTACGCACCATGTGTTGTGCCTCACACCCGACTCACGCTACACATCCCCCATGCAACATGCAAGCCAGACTCAACACTAAACTCAACATTCACCATGCTTAAGACAGACACTCATCATGCTTAAACATCTTAAGCGAATACAACTCAAGCAACACAGAAAATACATTTCATGCTTTAAACAAAGCACTTTAAGGATCACAGCACAACAGTTCATATATGTAACATTTCATACAAATATAAGGAAAGCGGATAAACAAGCTATCATGCTTCATGCAATCAACCAAGCTTGGTAAGTAGAAACTACTTACCTATAATGCTTCCAAAGCAACCTTAGTAATCCAAGGTAGTCCAAGAAAGCTCCTAAACACAAGGATAATTTCTACCGAATTAGAACCAACTCAACGATACTCTAAACAAGCTCAAAAGGTCTAGTTCAACTAAGAAAAGATCTATTTCCTTGCTGGACAGCCACTCAAGATCTCCCAAATTAAAAACCCAACACCTTTAGATCATGGGCAACCATGTCTAAGGCACGACGGGCGATGGGTATTCCCTGAATGACCATATTCAAGACTTTTCAGCCGTTGGACAGCAAGCAAATAACACTAGAATGACACTCTAAGAACTCCTAAAGCTTAGGAAATGCAACTAAGGCCTAGATAACTAATGGAAACCTATTTAGCATGCTTTTTAAACTATGGACAGCAAGCATAAGTCATTTATCTCCATGCTTTTAGAACCTATAAGGATTGGGGAACATTTTAAGGCAATGAGACTTAACGGGCATTGATGAACTACATGATTTTCAACTAAAACAACGACGACAACCCATTTTAAAGCATATTCTAGGACCTATAAAGATTGGGTGACACTTTAAGAGTCTAGAAACTAATGGGCAATGATCTAAAACATGCTTTACAGCTAGAACAACTAAAGGAACAGCAAACTCAACGCTATAGATAAAGGGACAACAAGGAACTTACCCAAACGGACTCGTTTTCACGCTAGGCGGATTCTAACCTCTAACAACGCACCAGGAGGATCCTTGAGTGGTGGGTATTCGAGTTGGACTGTATCGAACTCAATCGAACACTTCAACGGCGCTGTAGAACAAAAAATCAACGCTAACATTAAATTCAGCACCTAAACCATTGGGCATTGATTTTAAGCTCTAGCAAGGATGGGTAAGGGCTAAACTTACCGGAAACGATAACTGATGCCGAACCACTCACGAACTGAGCAAAGACGGCGCTGCAGGTCAGAATTTCAACATCAAAGCTTAAACTCCAGCACTTAAGTGAATGGGTATTTAATCCTAAGCACTAACTGAACATGGGTAAGCGTTTAAACTTATCGGAATAGTCAAGCGGTGCCGAAAACACCCAAAAATGCTGCTGGACAGAGGCGCAATTGACTGAAACGAGGTCGACGGGACTCCGAATCACTAGACACGCGAGATCTAACAACACCAAACCAAGAGGAACTTAGATCAAGCCTTAAATCACATGGAAAGGGAAGGAAAAAGGCTTACCCACAATTCCTAAGGCTGAAACGCGGAGGAAACGATGCTTCGAGCTGCTGTCCGTGCAAGATCTAACCAATAAGGACTCAAGGGAGTTAGATCGGACCTCAAATCAACTAGATCGAGGGAAAGGAGACTTACCCACAAGGTTTTCTTGCTGAAAATGCAAGGAAAAGAGAGAGAGACTCGCGAGTTGAACGATCTCTACACGCGGCTGCTGAAACACAAGCAAGTGACGGTGGCGACACTGCTCACGGCGGCGGCGACACACGCTTGGGCTGGACGGAGAGAGAGAGCTCGCGAAGAAGAACTTGCGCGGAGAAGAAGAAAACGACTGCGCGAGATGGAGGCTGGGCGGCTACGCGATTCAGACGGCGGCGCTGGACTCCGGCAGTGGCGCTGAACGAAGACGACGACGACGCAAAGGCTGGCGGCGGCGGCGCTCGATCTCTGGCAAGGGGGAAGGGGGTTTCTCACGCATGAAGAATAAGAGAGGGATGAGGGCTTGGGATATTTTCTTTTTCCTTATTTCTTTTGTTTTCTTTTTCTTTGAATAATTCAAAAGCCCAAATAGAACCCAAGAATAGGATTTTCCCCTAAAATTAGCCACTTCAAGAATGGAAACTTCCCAACTAAACAGCGTAAAATCCAACGCTTAAACAGACCTTGCAACAAACGCTATACAAAATTAATCGAGCTTTTGGGAAGGGAAATAAATTAATATAACATAATAATTTCCCAAACACCTTAGTATATAATTAAATCCCTAAGTTCAAGCAAAAAATAGAATTTATATTTCCCTCAACTCTAAACTCGTAATTTAAATACACCCAAAGTGCACGGGGTGTTACATTGCAACTGTAACGCGGATATTGCAACTGTAACACCCTAGGTTTTATTATTAACTAACCTAGCGACATTACTAACCCCTAAACCAAAACTAACAAAGTGCTCCAAAAATTTCAGCATCATAACTGCAAATAGGACTAAACCAAATTTTTTTAACACCTATTAAACATGAAACAACACTTCTATATAACATTTCCAACCCACACCGACCTACTACAACACAGTAGAAACTCCTCAACACAACCACTATACGAATAAGATCTCATAATGTAACGTCGGTATTTTAAGTTAAATCTCAATTTCTTTAACTTTGAGTTACGTGGATTTAATTTCATGTAATTAGTGTAAAAGAGGGGTTAATTTAACAAATTTTGATGGTGTTATTTTAAATTAAAGCTGAAATGACATTTTCGTAAATAAGGCGAAGTTTGCGCCAAGCCAACTAAACCCTCGTTTTACTTTTAAATTAGTCACTACGTTTTTTAGCCAAGCCATCTCAAGCTTCTTATTCCCCCATCCTTCACGATTTTGTAGCCTCAACTCACCATCTCTCTCTTTCTCTCTTTCTCCCAAATGTATGTGTGTCTCTTTTCCCCCGCACCCAGTCATGTCGGAACAGATTCCCCATCGTCGATTGCACTGTTGTCATCACGAGCTGCGTTTAGAGTCCTGTCGCAACTTGCTGTGCAAAGATAAACAAAAAAACTAGAGTTGTGTCGCTGCTGGTAGCTCGATCCCGGCGCTTGCGCAGTCATCGCCGTCGTGTCCTGTCGTCGACGCCATCGGTTCTAGGTGCAACAACTGACGTTTTGTTTTTTGACAAGTCAATGTGTAGCTGGTTTTTGTTCCGACGAGCGTTCTTCAATGTTTCTGGTTATGGTGGCGACAGACGGCAACTGTGCTTAAATTTTGATCGTTTTTTTGTGCGAGTTCAGTAGTGGGTGAGTGAGATCTAAAGTATTCTCAATTCTATTTTAGTGGTTATTGAATACCCATTCATTTTTGCTTCTAATTTCTAGGTGCCCAAAACTTTTGGAGGCTGGATTGTCTGAGTTCGAGCGGAGTTGGAATATGTATAGCAAGGGAATTGAAGTTTTGGGTGAGTTTTAGTCTCGATTTAGCTTCCATTAGCGTCTATTGGTGTTTAGAATTTGACCCATGAGTTGCTAAATTTTTTTCAGTGTTGGCCACTCGATTTTTTGTCACAAACTCATGAAATTGTGCTAAGTTGAAGCATTGTCCAGCCATTGTTTTCACATTTTAGGTGAGTTCCAAAATTATAAGAACACTCCTTAAGGTTTGTTCGTGTTTAAAATAATTATTGGATGAGGAGCGTTGACTTTGAAAATTTTCGCTATGTAGTTGTGGGCATGTAGATGGCTAAGACCTGGGGAAAATTTGTAACAAGATCGTTTGGGTCGAGCACTTTATCTATTAAAATTCGTCACTCCGGTAAGTGGCTTTACTATTGGAACGCTTAGGCTAGGTTGGGAACTGTGTGCTGATAGGATAGACCCTGCATGAATTTTTGAAATGTGATTTGTATGATTTGATGGATGATAAACATGATATGTGAACCATGAATTTATTGAATTGTAGACCATGATTTAACTTTAGAGGAAAAGCTATAAAATCTTGTTTTTATACATGTTTGAGGATATGTATATTTCATTCCATGAATGGTTGATATTTTGTTATGGGACCCCACGCATATGTATGTTCCGTGATATTAAAATAACCTTGTTCATGGCAATTACCCTTAGAAAAAACCGAGGTATTGTAGGCGAGATCCGACTCCACTAATAGGTGCCAAACTGACTATTAGATGGGGCGCATTCTCTAGAGGATGCCTAATGTATCTTATAGTTGGAAATGGAACCCGAGGTAACTGTAGGCTAGATTCGCCCCCACCAATTAGGTGCCAATTGACTATTAGATGGGGCACATTCTTTAAAGGATGCCTATTTACTTCTTAGTTGGGTTGGGAACAAAGGAAGAGTAATTGTCCATTTTAAGGCCTTAAAAGAAATTGAAAGTTAGAAGAAAGAGGAATAGGGTCGTCCCACAAGAGAAGCATGAAACATGACTACTAGGAAGGCATGAACCATGATGTATGTGTTTGCATATTCTGACCCCAGTAGTGGGGCTACTTACTGAGTATTTTAAATACTCATTCTTTCCATGATTTTTTTTTTAAGGTAAAGGCAAGGGCATTCGACGACGATTGACTGGAATTGCTAGGCAGCCATGGAAAACTAGAAACCATGAAATCATGAATTTTTTTTACTTCCACTTTATGAACTTTTTAGATTCTTTAAGCCTTATGAACCTATTTTGAAAATTTTTAGAGGCCATGTTTCTTATGGTTTGTCGTTTTACTTGAGAACTTTTGTTGTTGTTTTTTTTTTTAAATATGGGATCTCGAATAAAGACTTACTTTGTGGTTTTCACTTGAAATGGAGTGTTTGCTCTAAATTGTTTTATTTAAAAAAAGCCTCCATAGCAGGCATGAGGTAACGGTCCCAAATAGGATCAGAGATAAGAAGTCGGGTCGTATCAGTTTGTATCAGAGCCCAGGGTTGTTTAGACTGCTTACATCGTAAGCTTTAAGTGTCCCCAGGGCTAAATAGCAAGACCTCGTCATCGCCACGTATGTCCTTGTTATAAAATTTATTGTTAAAAGAAAAGGAATACAAAGTTTAATTGAATTATGTGATGTTATGTTATTTTTATGGGTAAAGAATGTGATGAAGTATAAAGAAAGCTCTTCCAACACAAAACACCCGCTTAAGAATGAGATTGTAGTAGTTGTTATAAACACGAGGGTTGTAGATTTAAGAGATAAGTTCTTCAAGGATAGAAATGTTAAAAACGATATCTCTTTAGTAAAACTAAGTAATGATATGTCTTGATTACTCTTGTGGAGTTCAATGTTGATGGGCTCTGTAGGGTATTGTAATTTTAATGTATTATGCCAAGGGAAGTCGAAGTAGTTTAGAAAGGACTTGGAACTTAAAGAGGGAAAAGAAAGTTGTGGATTGGAATTGAAATGTTATTTTTCAAGATATTTCAAGCTACTTGGATGCTTTTCGTACCATTGTTAAGGAGAAAATACTCTAGTTCATGTATATATATGAACGAGAGAGAGAGGAAATGTGTCATAAAAGAGTTTTGCTATCTTTATAGACAAGGGAAATCGATAGTTGAAACTCCAAGTACATGTGTATAGCTTCTATAGATTTGACTTATGTTCAAGAGTCTTTGATTGTATAAGAAATTTTGTGACTAATTGGAGTTGAGAACCTTGGTATGTATTGGTTGTAAGAGATTGTATGAGGCTTTGGTATCTATATATATGAACCTTGGTATGTATATATATGAACTAGAGAGAGAGGAAATGTGTCATAGAAGACTTATGTTAAGTACATGTGTATACCTTCTTTGTTGACAGGAGAAAGAAGCCAGCTTGGAACAAACGAAGAAAGTGTGCTAAATTTAAATTCAACAAGTTCGACCTTTCAAAATTACTTTATTTGAGCTTGACCATTGAATCCTGGTGGACCTCCCTGTATAACAAAAGGGGTTGCATTGGATGTGCTAGCATTTTGTCCTCCCCGAGAAAAGTTAGGGTGTTGTCTCCATCTTGGATTGAATGTGTTAGAGTAAGGATTTATTCTATTCTGTGGACTTACAAAATATACTGAAGTTGGATTTTGTGGACGATCTTCAAATGAGTGCTCCTCATTACAAGTAGTGAACATGGGGGTTGACACTTGGCTCACGGCTGCAACTTGAACTTTATTCCCTAAAGTAAGATTCATAAGCATATCGTTTATAGTTAACATCTGCTCCGATAGTGTCTCTAGATGATTAACGTATTGGACCTAGACACTGCATCTAGTGGTTTTTCTTCCTCTCCTCATTGACTGTTGTTTGCAACAAATGCATCCAAAATCTCATTTGCCTCATTGAAAGTGTCTTTAAGCAACAAACCATTAGCTGATGCTTTGACTATTACTTTGGAAACTTGAGTCAATCTATTGTAAAAATGCTCTACACGAAGACAAGCCGGCAAGCCATGGTGTCGACATTTCCTTATCAACTTTTTAAAGCGCCCCCATGTCGTGTCTATACCTTCTTGCAGTCATTGTTTAAAAGTGATAATTTCCCCCCGAATTTGTGCATTTTTTGTAGGCGGAAAATATTTCAAAAGAAATTTTTCAGCAAGCTCATCCCATGTGGTGATGTTATCCGATGGAAAAGAATCTAACCATGCTTCTACAATACCCTGTAAAGAAAATGGAAAAAGTTCTATTGGATACTCCATTAAGCTTGAACGAGTTGCATATTCTCAAGAATTGCTTCATGTGCTTTTGAGAATCTTCACTAGGAAGTCCTGAAAATTGGCCTATAGTTTGAAGCATTTGGAACATGATTGGCTTGAGCTTGAAATAATTTGCATCAATGATTGGCTCAACAATTATGGTATTGAGATTGTAGAAAGTTGCAGCTACATAATCCCTGATGGCTCTATCCCTTTCATGTGCAATAGGAATAGGATTATGTGCTACCGCAGCTTATTGTTGCACATGTTGGGTTTTATGCCCTAAAACTCGTACATAGTGAATGTAAACAAATTGTATATTTGTTTCAATAAAGGGTTATTGAGTTTCTACAATAAAGTGTTATTGTTAAACACTGCACAATTTGACCCAAATCCAATAAACTAAGATCTAAGGTTGTTTGCATGTAACTTGAACTAGTATGTTGGGACATACGGGGATCGATGTTCGAGTAACAACCTAAAAGGCCTATAGTACAAGGATAAGGTTGGGTACCTTGTCCTGGTAACACTATGTGATACGGCCCGCTTTGTATTTAATACAGACGTATTGATCCAAAGTGTCCATGTAGTAGACATCCAAGCGGGGGTATCCTATGCAATGAGTTTGCATAAGACTAGACCATGAAATGGTAAACCACTAGATATAACATCGTTTACTAGTTAGGTTACTGTTTCAATAGGATGACGTAGGTAACTCAGTCTTAATCCTGAGTGTGTCATGAACTCCTTCTCATGAGGGATTCTCCTTTGATTAGCATGGGTGAGAGTGGCCAATACGCCGACTCGCCGACTCAATATGCCTTCCTTTTTGGGGACAAGACCGAGTAGGAGGCTAGAGACATGACAACACAAGAAGGAATTCACTCCTTCCCACTTCTAGGAGAAGTAGATGAGTGTTCCCTTAAGTAGTGACTCCGAGACTTGAACAAAGGGATCTCGCCCTCTCACTGGCCCGAGAGGGACTTTATGTTTAATGGTTGGACCATAAATGGACTGTTCATTAGTGGAGCGCTGGTACTTAAGGAGACAGATGTAACACAGGGGTAAAACGGTAATTTGACCCAGTAGTGGTTACGAACACTTGTGAAGGATTGACTTACCGGTATAGGTCTATATCTGTGGACAAAGAAATGTTCTATAGTGAGAAGAGTTCAGCTGTGGGTCTTTACTGGAATGACCCACAGTTAATGAATATTGGTTAACCTGATTAATGAGTTTAGTCAGTTAACTTCATATCATCAGAGCTTCTGATATGTAGGTCCATTAGGTCCCTCTGCTAGCTCGTAAAGAGTAATTAGGAACAATTTATCTTGAAAAGAATTTGAATTCTTCAAATTCGTTATGGGAATCAAATTAATAGTATGAGATACAATTAATATAATGTATGATGATACATTATAATATAAAGTTTAATTTGTGTGATGAAACTTTATTAATTTAGAGAATTATACATTTGAAGAAGTTCAAATATATGGCTAATTAACAATATGATATTTAATTAGTAAATTAATTAATTAATTATGAATTAATTAATTATTCAACTTCGTATAATTAAATGTGATTTAATTAAACTATAAATTATGAGAGAAATCAATATTTGAAGAAGTTCAAATATTAATATGAATTCGATTAATATTAAATTTATAGGATATAAGAGAATTTGAATGAGTTCAAATTTTAATATGAATTTGATTCATATTATAGAATTAATTTAATTGAAGACCTGAAATTAAGTATATGATATTTAATTGGGCAATTAATTAATTAACTAATAGAAGGTCTGAAATTAATTATATAATATTTAATTGGTGATTAATTAATTAAAGAATTAATTAATTGGAAATTAATCAATTATGGAAATGTTTAATCACTTATGTAAGTAATTAATCATTTATGGAAATGATTTAATCACTTATGGAAGTGATCAATCATTTATGGAAAAGATTAATCAATTATGGAATTGAATGGTTACAAAATTGATTAATTATGGAAAACATTAAATCAGTTATGGAAATAATTGATTTTAAATGAATAGTTTATTCATGACCTTTCTCCTATAAATAGAACACTAAACCTAGGGTCTAAGTACGACAACATAAGGCCACAAGAATGCACTCTTGCATTCTCTCTAGCCTCCCTCTCATATTCTCTCAACCCAAGAACTCTAGGGAGAATTTTCTCTCTAGAGTTTTTTCCATTCTAGATTAGGTAGTCCCACAACTACGTTCCTAATCTAAGAGTTATAGCGGGGAAGATCAATTGGTGGTGTCCCAATTGTTGACGTTTGGTCCCTATGAAATCAAGAAAGACATTCTTCATATTTCAGAGACGACAACGACGGTATGTTTGCTTCTCCCATTTAGAATTAGTTCTAAGGTTGTATACTTAGCCTTAATAATTGATTTAGAATAGTTTTCTACATTTTTTCAATGTATTGGTATTTTGGTGGAAACAAAATTAACTACGAACGGTCCCAATTCGCTTCCGCTTTACGGAATTATGGAATTCCAATCGTTCAGCACATTGTTAGGTTGTGCTCCTCTTTGCTGCACAACGAGAGAGTCTTCAATTGTAACGGCAAGCTTTTTTTTTAAAAAAAAAAAAAAAAAAAAAAAAAAGGGAATGGGCTTTAATTGCCCGGTCAAAGGGGGAGTGGGGGGAAACTTTCCCCCCAATTTTTCGGTCAAAGTGACCTTTAAAAAAAAAAAAAAAAAAAAAATCTGAACACTCTCTCTCCCTCACGCTCATCTCCCTCTCTCGGCACTCTCTCTCCTCCACTCTCCCTCACACTCATCTCCCTCTCACGCGCTCCCTCTCTCTCCCACAACTTTCTCTCTCCCCGACACCCCCGCTCTCTCCCTCTCTCGGCAATCTCTCTCTCTCACCTGCAGCTCACCGCCGACGCCGCCGCACTCCACCACCCGTCGTCGCGCCGCGAGCCGCCGCCGGTATTGCTCTCTCTCTCTCTCTCTCTCTCTCTCTCTCTCTTTCTCTCTCTTTCTCTCTCTCAGCCACTCTCTCACGTTTGTAGCAGACCCATCGCGCTGTTGCCCCCATTTGACGTCGCCGCCGCTGCCGGTAAATCTCGTTCCCTCTCGGTCCTCTCTCACCCCACACGCTGTGCGTCGCAACCCCGTTGCTGCGAGTCGTCGACTCATCGCCGCCACACACGAGCTGCCGTCGATCTGCAAGTTGTCGCCGCCACTGTGCAAGTTGTTGCAGCCACCACGAGCCGTTGTCGTCGCCTTTCAGATCTGTTCGTCGTCGTCGTTCGAAATTTTCAGCCTCTTTGAGCGAGTTCGTCATTGGGTAAGTGAATTAAGTCAAGTTTTGGAATGATTTATGTGTGTTAGATGAATACCCATTGATTTTGGCTATTGAATTTAAGATGTCCATTGCGTTTGGTGATTAAATTGTTGGATTTAGGTGGATTTGAGAGCCCGGACAGCAAGCTAAGTTTCTGCTTTGGTTGCTTGAAGTCTTGGAATTTAAAGGAAAATTGGTTAGAAGTCGATCAAGGATTTGTTGGGCTAAAGTAAGTAGTTTTTTTTTTTGGTTTATGTCGTATGCTTTGGACCCATGTAATCTTTATGTCACTATGCTAGCAAGAGGATAGTATGAAAATGTTAAGGTTAGTTGTAGCATGTTGAGTTAGCCTTAACGTAAGTAGCCGTTGGAATAAATTCTCTGCTGTACACTCATTTATGTTGAGTATGGTTTGCGATAGCATGAGCTGGGTTAAATCCTAGAGTTGCCCCTTGGAATTTAAGTAGCTGATTGTATTCAAAATTCCATGTTTTAAGTGCATTATATGGTAGCGGACACATGGTAAGTAACATGCTGCATTGGAATGAAATGTGTATGTTTGGAATGATTTGGTTACTCCTAGCATGATAATATGTATAATTGTGTTGTGTGATAGAAGCGAGTGTATGACTGATGTATCTTTTTATAGCTGGCTGACATTGTTGTGGGTAACGGGGAGTTTGGGTTTTTCACTGCTTAGGAGGGTTGCCATTAAAAAAAAATAGCAAGAGTTAAGGGGTCCAAAAAGGGAAAGGATTAAGAAAGGGAAAGGAATAGGCTAGTGCCTTGGAAGAGGGTCGTGTCAATTAAACACCTAGGACTGAGATGTAATAGACTGAAATGAGGGGCTTAATGGGTGGGTCTTGGCTTCGCAGTCTAGGTGCCATTTACTAATTGTGGAAGTTAATTCCTGACTTAAACCCATGAACGCCCCACCAGTGAAATGGTAGTTTAGAGCGCTACGCGCCCATTAGTGCCTTGAGGGATTAGACTTAGCTCCACTGACTGGGTGCCATCTACCATTAGTAGGAGTAGAGACCTCCCAAAACTCCCACTTGTGCACTATCAGTGAGTTGGCAAACTTATATATTTATAGGTGTACTAATTGGACACGAGACCCGAACTACAGATGAATGAAATGAAATGAAATGAAATGAATGAGAATGAGATGACCTAACCCTTAGGCCCTTAACTCGAATAAAATGTTAAAACCTTGATTGCTACTTACTGAGTATTTTCTTAAATACTCATTCTTTTCCCTTTCATACAACTGCAGGTAGAGGTAAAGGTGTACAGGACGCGTGACGGAGAGCTGCTGAGCCATGGACCTCCTTTAGGATAGTCTTCCGCATTTTATGTTTTGAAATTCTCCTTTTGAACTTGTATTGCGAATGATTTAAGATTTATTCCGCTTTAAGTTTTTGTGTGAATGGCTAAAGTGTCCTTTGTGTTGTTTTAACTGGGATCCCAGACTGAAAAGTTTCGCAAAATTTCTAAGTATGTTTTCCTTAAATGATATTTCCTCGCTGTTCTTAGAAGTAGAATGAAATGCATGTAGTAACGGCCTTAGGATCTAGGCATGAAAAGTAGGGTCGTTACATCAATAGGTGGCTCCATAGTAATTTCCTGTAGAAAAATTTATTCTGGGGTTTCCTGTTGTTGAACTTCTCGTAGTTCCCTTGACTTCCTTATTTGCTCCTTATGGCACTGTCGGAAAGTCTTCTCTATCTCATGATCAAAATTGAATTCAGGTCTTTTGAACATACACCATGCAAATTTACAAAAACTTGGCGCAGTGCGTGCGGCGTGTTGTGCAACACCTGCTCGAGTGCAAGTCTACACTATCAAGTAGTAAAGTGGAAAGTATTCCGGATATCGAACCCAAGGGAGATTATGACTAGTCGAAAAACACAAGATTTTGCAAAACAAGAACCTCTTCTAAATTTAAAACCGAGGATAGTAACCAAAGAAATATTTTGAGTGGAGTTTTGATTTAAAATAGAAATAAAACAATGCAAGTAAATGAAAACGATAAAGATATATGAGATAAGCGAGAAAAGTCAAATAGTATCAACCAAGAGCTTTGTATTGCACCCACCTTTGTGCTAGCAACTTACTCAGGCATTGCAATATAACGACCCGACTTCTTAAATAATCTTTTCGGGTATGTTACGACAATGCATGCTTTGGAGGCCTTTTTATATAAAAAAAAATTTAAAACATAAACACTAATTTAAGTAAAAACTTCAAAACAAAACTTTTATTCCGGATCCCTAATTTTAAAGGTTTTAAATATTCTTAAATAATCTCTAAAATATAAATGTACATGGCCTCTAGAAAATTTCTCAAACAAATTTATAATTCAAATAATGTAAAACAGAGTTCTTAAAGCGGAAGAAAAATAAAATATGAAATTCAGGTCCTCTCATGGCTGTCAAACGGATTCTCATCAATCACCTTTCACCTGCCCTTGCCTTTTCCTGAAAAAAAATATTTTTGAAAAAATGAGTATTTAAAATACTCAGTAAGTGACCCTACTATTGAGGTTGGGTCACGCTTTAAACACGTTTTTAAAAAATCAACAACAAATTTCTTTTGGTGGGTCTAAACTTTATTTCAACTTATTAATGAGAGGATAAACATCAATTTCATGCATATCCTAGACACATCAATTTCATGTGTCTCCTACGGAGGTCGTCAATTTCACTTACCTCAACTTAGGTACATCAATTTCATGTCTCTAAGTCATGTGTAGGCATCTCCTTATGTACATCAATTTCATGTACACTTCCGAATATTTAAGAAAACTTATTAATAATTTAAACTCATACATATAATAAAATTTTGAGAGATCACCAACTCAAATATTTCAAACATCAACAAATGCAAGCAATAATAATTAATATCATGCTTTCAACAATTTTCTCATAAACGCATACATATTCAAACAACACATAAAACACATGAATTTTGGGAAAAATCAAACACGCGCACCCAATTAAAAATAAATTTCAACAATAAAGCCACTTACTTGACTTAGCAACACAAGTAACAAATAGCCGACCTCTCCAAATAAGATCATTTTCCAACCCTTCAAAATTCCCCTCTGGCCTTAGCGAAATTCAATGACAACTTCAGCAACCAAGACCCACTCGAAACATCTCAAAGCTTGCAATATGACACTACGAATTAGCAAAATTTCACAATTATAAATTAGGAATTGTTTGGGTAAGGTTGAAAACGAGTTCAATAAGGAATGGATCAAATCTATTAAAAAAAAAAAACTCAATTGGAACGCAAGCGAATAAGAAAACTAACAAAATCGAGCACTTCCTTGGTAGACAGCAGCTTAGATAAATATTCTAGGACAAATCTATGACCACGAATTGCTATCCTTCATAACCAACGGTGAGGAACAAACCATTACTACACAGCTTACTGAAAAAGTTGGTGTGCAGTAGCAGTGCAAGGATGCCGGCGACTTGCAAACTGCTGCTGCTGGAGGAGAAGACCCGTCGCCGTCGACCCGCGAATGCCCGCTGAAGAAGTGAAGAAGACTGCTCAAAACTGCAAGCGTCGCCGCACACTGTGACTGGGTCTGCTTGCCGGAGACGCCGCAAGTACTGGTGTGAGGAAGGAAAAAGAAGGTTGTCGTGGGTTTCAAAGGAGAGAATGAAAAGATGGGAAAAAAATGGCTTGGATTTTGGCTTAGATGGCTCGTCTTGGCCTGCGGGTGGCTTAAATAGAAAAGGTGGCTTAGGGTTTGCTTGGCTTCAAAGATCAATTATTTACAAAATTGCCATTCCAACTTTAATTTTAAATTTTTCACCAATTTTCAAATCTTTTATTTTCCCTCCAACTCCAAATTAACTCCCAAACTAAATAAATTTGAATTTTACCTTAAATTACGGACGTTACAATCTTCCCTCCTTAAGAACTTTCGTCCTCGAAAGTCGTTGGTCCTGGAAGAGCTCCAGACACTTCATTCTCATCTCCTTTAAATACAACTATGCCCACTTATTTGCAAAGTAAGCATGCATACCCCGAAGGAATGTGCTGAACTAGGTAAATGTAACACCCCAAATTCTAAACCCATCTTAGTGACATTACTTAAACTTCTATCTTAATATTAATCGAATGCTCCGAAAATTTCGGCAACATAAAGGCATAAGGATGGTTAATGTAACGCCCCAAGATTTTAATAGCTATCCTAGCGACATTACTAACTCTTAACCCAAAACTAACCGTGTGCACCAAAAATTTCGGCAGCATAACGACATACATAGGACTAACCTAAAATTTTTCTAGACCTGCTGAACAAGAAAAACACTTCTAATTAACATTATTCAACGACTCCACCATACTACAACACAGCAGAACTCCACAGAATTGACAGCCAGCCAGGCCTCGCAAATACAATAATCAAAACAAATAGAGAATTCACAACTTAACTCAGTTATGCACAACTAACTACAACTTTAACTTATTAGAAACAAACTTAATTCCTATTAACTGAATAAGAAGGTACAGTTTATTAAAACTGACAACTGAAGTCCAAGGTTCAACAAGAATAGTCAGAATTAAACCTAATAGGACAACAGTTGTCCAACCATATTAAGCAACAACTATCCTAACCAACATGAAAATAAAAGAGAACAACGCGAACTAGGTATGGTCCTTCCTCAAGCACCTCCTCTGCATCACCATGGTCCACGCAGTCCTCATATCCTGCAAAATCTGGTAGTTGGGGGGAGAGAGAGGGGAGGGGGTCAGTACAACCATGGTACTGGTAAGTAGCCCCTCCTACCTGAGAAGCCATCAAACAGCAACCAAGCAACCAACATGCTTTTCATGCGCAAACAACATGCTTCTCAAAGCTATAAACACAACAACATGTACAACATACTTCTCAAAGCTATAAACACAACAACATGCTCAAATCGAGTAAAATGAATGACTCTCCTAAGTCAAACCTCATGCATCTCTCTATGCACTCATTAACCACTCATGCTCCCCGAGCTTACTCAACAAACTTATTTAGCCCTCACTTGGCTCCCCACACGTGATTTCCGCGTCACGCTCCACAAAACTCTCCAAGACTGACCCTTCGAGTTGCACCGACCCCTGACCATTTATACTCAGGGCATCGACACTTCTCTACAGAGCTCGGTGTTCAACCCTTGACCATTTATACCCAAGGCCTCGAATTGTTAGTTTTGGGTGTGCCTTTTTTGGTGCACACGGTTAGTTTTGGGTTAAGAGTTAGTAATGTCGCTAGGATAGCTATTAAAATCTTGGGGCGTTACAGTTGGTATCAGAGCGGAGTTGTTCCTGTAGACTGACCTAGGAAATCTAGGTTGTTAATAGAATAGGATCAGTGGTCTTCCTCGTTCTCCTCTCCATCACCAGGTACGTTGGTCTGGTTAAGATATTATCATGCTGCCTTTATGTTTTATCTTAATTGCTTGCATGATATTTGTTTTACCCTAGGTTGCTTGTATGATTATTGCTCATAACTTGATTGCCTTGCATAATTACTGTTTGCTTGCTTTATTTGTCTTGTTTGTCTTGTTGAGCATGTTTACTTTTCAATGCTGCTTTTACCTTGTAGTAGTTAGGCTTTGGATGTTCCCTTTTGGTGGTTAGATAGTTTGCTTTAATTGCATTTTTATCGTATGATAGTAGGATGAGGTTGTTGCCTAGACTTAGGTTAGAGCTTAAATCCTAGTTGCTATCTGTTCCTTGACCTTAGTACCTTCTCAGGCAATGTCTCGTGGTCATGATCCTGAAGTTCCAATTGTCAGGCAAGATGACCAAGCAGAGGAAGTTACTACTCACCAGAGGGTCGATCCTTTGGCTCCCCCTCTGCAGGAGGTTAATCCCTTGATTCCTCCCGATCAGCACGGAGTTGACCCTCCTCCTCCGGCCCCTCCTGCAGCTCCTATGCTGATCACTTCGGAAGCCCTCCAGACCATGTTGGATAACATGGCCTAGAGAAATGTCGGGCCAATGCAGAACCCTAATTTGGTACCTGAGAACGTGGAGGAATCGCAGTTCATTAGGGACTTCAAGCGCTACGGGCCTCCCTCCTTTGATCGGCAATCCGAAAATTCGTTGGCAGCAGAACGATGGATCGCTGATTTAGAGGCACTGTTTGACCTCATGAACTGTAATGATTCCTTGAAGATCAGAGGAGCAGTCTTCATGCTCAAGGATGACGCTCGCACGTGGTGGAAATCGGTGGCAGCAGCCGAAGACCATGCTAATCGGTCGATCTCGTGGGAAAGGTTGAAGGATCTGTTGTACGATTATTACTTCCTGGAGACAGTCAAGGACGACAAAGAAGCGAAATTCCTTCATTTGGCCCAGGGAAGTATGTCTGTAGTGCAATCTGAGAGGAAGCTCACTGCACTATCACGCTTTGCTCCTGACCTGGTCAGCACGCCAGAGCGGAAGATCAAGAGGTTCATTAATGGTTTCCGTGAGGAAATTCGTGGCTCTGTGGCCCTGAGCAGGCCTGCGACCTTTGCTGAAGCACTCACGAGGCATTGATCATGGATAAGAATGTTTCCAAGAAGGCACAACCTCATCTTGAAAAGGGATCAACTTTTGGAATTAAAAGAATGTTGTCTCCCCTGAGGAACCCACCTATTGAGTCTACTCAACAGCAAGTGAAAGAGTTCGTTCCATATCCTCCTTGCCCTTCTTGTCACAAGCTTCACAGGGGAGAGTGTTGGTTAGTGTGGAAAGTTTGTTTCAAGTGCAATAAGGGAGGTCATTATACTAGGGATTGCTCATCATGAGCGACCTGAATGCCAAGTGCCCAGGAAGGTCAGCTAAGCAAATATCAATGAAGTCCTAAAGGTGAGAGTTGGTTTCACCTCTTGTTTCCAGGTTAGTGCTTCTTCCTTGAGTCTATCTATTGCTCTGGAGTTTCCTTTCTTCTTGCAAAGCCTTGTCATCTGAGTCACTTGTGATGTGAGCCCTTACTCTTGCTTCGATATGCTTATGTTGCTTCAGTTAGATCCTTCGTTTCCTATGAAGTTAGCGAAAGCTATGAGGTTGGTTTCCCAAGCCCTATCAAGTGTTGCCTAGTTCCTAAGGAATCGAGAAATTTCCTTGTAATAGGTGATGTTGGGCGACCTCTTGTATAGGTCAACTTCAAGGAGAAATATCTTCCTAGAATAGTTTTGTGATCCTGCTTCTTAAAGTTAAGGGTCATGGAATTATCGTTCCAAGGATGCCTCCAAAAACAAGTTTGAGTGTTGCAGGTTTGCTGTGAGGTCTTCGGGCTAAATAGCGTTTTGTAACTATTATGGATTCCGTGAACCAAGTTCCAAGGTCTCCTTGGACTTGCTCGTGATAATTCGCTTGGTAGTATGCTGGCTTATTCTTAGACCAAGAGTCAAGCATATCCCTCGTGCAATGAGACCTCAGTCCAAGGCGAGAAGATGTTGGAAAATCGATAATGAATCGTGATTTTAACATCACTTGTCGTAAGATCAAGTTACCTCGGTCTGCAACTAGTGAGGCAGTGCCAAGGGTGGCGTTGTCGTCATCCCATAGCCATTCTAGGAAGGATGGTTGGTTCAAAAAGGTGAGTTGGCAGCGGAAGCTGTTTCAACGTTCCTTTGGCGATGCCTAATGGAAGCTGGTGGTTGTAACCTACCATCGAAGTGAGCTTGAAGTTGGTGAAGGTTGTTGATGAAGCTCTTGCTCGGTCGGGATGAGAATATAAGTTGCCGTTGTTGGTGGTTGGTGAAGTCGTCAAGTTTTAAAGTTAAGCTGACATTTGCGATCTATATTCTTGTAAGTAGCATCAGCGAATAGAAGTTTCCAGTAGGTCGTGCGAATTAGAGTTCAAATTTGATTTTGTTACACCTTTTGAGTTTGTGATGCACTTGGTCAAATTGCCTGTAAGCAAGTCTTGCTTCAAATGTTGTATGTTCAACACAACTTGTCTCATGAGTTGTTGTTTTGAATATACATGAACTATTCTCCTTGTACCTTAGTTTTAACTTTGGGATCTTGAAGGAATGTAGCTTGTTAAGCAAAAAGCCACTGGTATTAAGTGCCTTGAGGAGTTAGAGTTGGAGTCAAGGCCAAGTGTCCAAAGTGGCTAGGCGAGCAACTTTCGAGGACGAAAGTTTTTTAAGGTGGGGAGATTGTAACGCCCCACGTTTCGAAATCGAGCCGTTTTGGGATTTATTGGGCGTTCTTATTCTAATTTGGAAAATTATAATTAGAGTTTAGCCTTGGGTCATTAAATTAAATTTCGACAATTTAGGGAGAAAGGATTTTTAATTAAATCTTTAAATTCCTGAAGTTTGGAGGTTTAAAAATTGATATTTATTTTAAGTATCGAAATACCCAAATCCCAATTTAATTGGGCTATTTTCTTTCCCAAAAATTTTAAGGAGATGAGTTTCGGTTTTTAAATGAAATTCTATATAAGAGCCTAATTTCTATTTAATTGGGTTTTTCTTTCTTAAGGTTTTAATTTAAGAAAAGGAAAAAAAGAAAGTGAGCCCTAAATCATCTTCTATTCCCCTCTTCTTCTTCGTGGAGCCGCTAGACCCCCCCCCCCCCGTGTGTTTCTTCTCCAGCCGCCAGCCGCAGCCGCAACAACCATTCTCCCTCTCTTGCCCGTGTGTTGCGCCACCGCCAGCTGCTAGCCCCCTTCCCGTTTTTCTTCCTCTCCCGCGCAGCCAAGCTTCCCGTAGGCCATCTCCGGCGACTTTTCTCTTTCCTTCTCGCGTGTTCGTTCGCCGACAACAAGGCTCACGAAGCCTTCGTCTCCCTCTAATTTCTTCATTCGCGTGCGTGTGGGTAGGTGTCGCGGTCGTGGGTCTTCGTCGGAGCTCCTCATCTGGCGTCGATTCGACTCCCCTACAGCTCTCTCTCGTCTTCGCGTGCGTCGGCCAGCACCCGCGGTCGGGTTTTCTTGTTCACTCGCGTGTAAGGTCCGTGGGTAGGAGGCTGATATTTTATCTCTCGCGTTTTGGGCGTGAATAGGCTGGGTTAAGGTTCGTTCCAGAGTGTACGGGCTCTTTTGCGCTGCACGGAGCCGTTTTGGGTTCGAAATCATCCCTGTCTTGTGACCCATCTTCCGTGGAGCCTTAAACTTGAACACCTAGTGCCTAGGGTCTCTAAGCAAGTGGTTTTAAACCTCTTTGCTTGCTGGACAGCACGTGTTGGAGGTCTTTCGGACGCTGAACGGTAAATTCCAGCACCTTTCGTTTCCTCTATTAAGTCTATTAGGTGCTTTAGATTATCTCCTAACCCTTAGAAATTGTTGGTTGTAGTTCGGGCTCCTTAGGCTCTTCCGGTTCGTCTTGTTGTTTTTTAGGTTCGCTTAAGAGCGCTTGTGGTAAGTAGTTCCTATCTGATGTAGTCTGTTTGACTGTGTGATGCATGCTGAATGTTTACTCGTTTTATAACCGTTCTCTTGTTCCTTGTTTCTCTGAATAAATATGTATATATATATATAAGAAATCTTTGAAAAGCATGAACTGTTGTTGCATGTCGATTGGTTGTAAAGCATGTTGGTTCTTTTTGGTATTCGTGAGATAAGCATGAGTTGAGAGCATGTGATTACATGTATATGCTTGGTGGGCATAGTACGTGAGTCTAGAAGCGTTGCAAGGCATATGCATTCTAGATAGAGGTGAGATAGAGGTCAGGGACCTAAAATGTGAAAAAGGGCAAGATGGGCGAATGTCAGTGCACCTCGGGTACAAATGGTCGAGGGGTGACATGTCACCATGGGTTTAAAGAGGACTAGCATTGTGATTGAGATATCAGGGTCTCGGGTATAAATGGTCGAGGACTGATATTGTTTCGAGGAAAGTAAAGTGATTATCAGGGCCTCAGGTATAAATGGTCGGTGACTGATATATCACTATTGGATGTCGATGCCTCGGGTATAAATGGTCGAGGGTTGATATGCCAATGTTAGATAAAGAGGAGCATCGAGGCCTTGGGTATAAATGGTCAAGGGTCAGTGTGATGAGTCTTGAGGCAAGTATTGAGGCCTTGGGTATAAATGGTCAAGGGTCAATACGTTGCTTAGTCATCGAGGCCTTGGGTGTAAATGGTCAAGGGTCGATGCACAGTTCGAGGCCTTGGGTATAAATGGTCAAGGGTCGAACACCGAGCTCTGTAGAGAAGTGTCGAAGCCCTGGATATAAATGGTCAGGGGTCGGTGCAACTCGAAAGGTCAGTCTTGGAGAGTTTTGCGGAGCGTGACGCAGAAATCACGTGTAGGGAGCCAAGTGAGGGCTAAATAAGTTTGTTGAGTAAGCTCGTGGAGCATGAGTGGTTAATGAGTGCATAGAGAGATGCATGAGGTTTGACTTAGGAGAGTCATTCATTTTACTCGATTTGAGCATGTTGTTGTGTTTATAGATTTGAGAAGTATGTTGTACACGTTGATGTGTTTATAGCTTTGAGAAGCATGTTGTTTGCGCATGAAAAACATGTTGGTTGCTTGGTTGCTGTTTGATGGCTTCTCAGGTAGGAGGGGCTACTTACCAGTACCATGGTTGTACTGACCCCCTCCCCTCTCTCTCCCCCAACTACCAGATTTTGCAGGATATGAGGACTACGTGGACCGTGGTGATGCAGAGGAGGTGCTTGAGGAAGGATCATAGCTAGTTCGCGTTGTTCTCTTTTATTTTCATGTTGGTTAGGATAGTTGTTGCTTAATATGGTTGGACAACTGTTGTCCTATTAGGTTTAATTCTGACTATTCTTGTTGAACCTTGGACTTCAGTTGTCAGTTTTAATAAACTGTACCTTCTTATTCAGTTAATAGGAATTAAGTTTGTTTCTAATAAGTTAAAGTTGTAGTTAGTTGTGCATAAATGAGTTAAGTTGTGAATTCTCTATTTGTTTTGATTATTGTATTTGCGAGGACTGGCTGGCTGTCAGTTCTGTGGAGTTCTGCTGTGTTGTAGTATGGTGGAGTCGTTGAATAATGTTAATTAGAAGTGTTTTTCTTGTTCAGCAGGTCTAGAAAAATTTTGGGTTAGTCCTATGTATGCCGTTATGCTGTTGAAATTTTCGGTGCACACGGTTAGTTTTGGGTTAAGAGTTAGTAATGTCGCTAGGATAGCTATTAAAATCTTGGGGCGTTACAGTTAACCAGAAAATTTTCTTAACAAGAGAAACACTGTAACGACCCGACTAAAAATGGATAAAAACATACAAATGGGTCGCTATTACATGCATGAGCACGGAAAACTTTGTAAACTTTAAAGCAGAAAAATAACAATGTTTTTCATTTAATTCAAATAGGGCCCAAAACATGAATAAGTTCGATAATTAACGAACAATGTAAAACGCCTTAACAAAATCTCAAAGGAAAACAATCGTTTAAAAAATGAGTACTCAACATAAAGTTTGATCTAAAAGTCCTAAGGAGAGAGACATAATCTGCAGCTGCAACCCCATAGCAAGTCAAACCACGACCCTCAACAATCGCCAATGCCCTCAAGTACCGCCTGAAAAGGAAAGACATGTAGCATGGGTGAGTATATAAGAATATACTCAGTAAGTAGCCCACTTAAGAGCCGAAACTGATAACATGAGATCTAGTAACTTGAAACCGAATTTCTTAGTCTTAGCGTCATATGGACCTAACTGAAAATAGACATTTGAGTTTCTAACCCTAGGGCCACAACTGATTACATAATATGCTTCGTCTAGGGTGATTATGTTGGGTTTTATGTCCTAAAACTTGTAGATAGTGAATGATTAACGAATTATACACTTGTATCAATAAAGTGTTATTGAGGTTCATGCAATAAAGTGTTATTGTCATATTAAGTCTAGAATTGCACAATATGACCAAAATCCAATAAAGTAAGATCCAAGGTTGTTTACATGTAACTTGAACTAGTATGTGGGGACATACGGGGATTGGTGTTCAAGTAACAACCTAAAAGGTCTAAAGTACAGGGATAAGGCTAGGTACCTTATCCTGGTAACACTATGTGATACGACCCGTTTTGTATTCGATACAGACGTATTGATCCAAGGTGTCCATGTAGGAGACATGCGAGCGGGGGTATCCTATGCAATGAGTTTGCATAAGACCGGACCACGAAATAGTAAACCACTAGATGTAACACCGTTAACTAGTTAGGTTACTATTTCAATAGGATGACCTAGGTAACTCAGTCTTAATCTTGAGTGTGTCATGAATTCCTTCTCACGAGGGATTGTCCTTTGATTAGTACGGGTGAGAGTGACCTGCACGCCGACTCAATAAGCCTGCCTTCTTGGGGACAAGACCGAGTGGGGGCTGGGGACATGACAATACAAGATGGAATTCACTTCTTCCCCTATTGGGGCAAGTAGATATGTGTTCCCTTAAGGGCTGATTCCAGGGCTTGAAAAAAAGCGCGCTGTCCTCTCCTGGCCCGAGAGGAATTTCTGTTTAGTGGTTGGACCCTAAGCAGGTTGTTCATTAGCGGTATCAGTGGTACTTAAGGATCCAGAGGTAACCCAGGGGTAAAACGGTAATTTGAGTCAGCTGGTGTTACGAACACACGTGAAGGATTGACTTACTGCACTGGTCGATATCCGTGGACACAGAAATATTCTACCGTGAGAAGAGTGCAGCTGTGGGTCTTTAGTGGAGTGACCCACAGTTAACGAATGTTGATTGACTCGGTTAATGAGTTTAGCTGATCAATCTCGTATCGTTGGAGCTTCTGATCTGTAGGTCCATTAGGTCCACCTGCTAGCTCATAACGGGTTCTGAGATAATATAGTCTTGATTATTAAAGTGAAACAATATAATGTATGGAGATACATTATAGTATAAAGTTTAGTTAAAGAATTAAACTTTATAATTAATTTTTGATATGATTCGAAATTAATTATTGAGAGAATAATGAATTTAATTAAATATGTGATATTTGATTAATTCATGAATTAATTAATTGGGGAATTAATTAATTTAATTTAATTTGGTTAAATGTGATTCAATCAAATTAATACTATAGTTTATATTAATGTACATTTTGATGCACATTAAGACTATAGGTTAAATGAGAGATAAAATTGAATATGATTAAATTATAAAATTAATTAAATATTTGATATTTAATTAATATGGATTCAATTGATGAGATTAATTGAATGGCCAATTTAATTCAATTGAATATGATTCAAATTGAATTAAATACCTTATGTTATAATTGGTTTAATTAATATTGATTTAATTAAATTAATTATAATTATTTAATTAATTAAATGATAATTGATAATTATTATTTAATTAATAGACGTCCAAGATCGTTTGGATTTGATCCAACGATCTAGATTGAGTAGGGTTTTAACTCCCTCCCCACTTATCGTTAAGTGGAGAGGGGGTTACTCAGATCAGGATTCACTCTCTCATTCTTGACGATTACAGAAGAGAATTTTCTCTCTAGCTCTCCAAAAATTACAGCAACTTGTTTGCTGAAATTTTTTCCTTCCAAGACTAGTTTCGGGTTCCCACAAGCCAATCTCGAGTCCCAAGAGTCATAGCGGGTGATCCGACGTGGTGGTATTCGTTGGGAGGAAGAAGAACGTATATTGGAGCATTGTGTTGTGTTCTTCAAGTCCATCTAAGTTTTTCTAGATCTAAATAGGTTTTAGATCGAATTTACAGCATGGTTAATCTAATCTATTTTATTTAGAAATTAGTTTCTGAATTTTGTTGCCAACGTACCGGTTTTTCCTATAATTGAAATTAATACGAGATCGTTCTTGATTGCTTCCGCTGCCAAAAGAAATTTTAATCCTTCAAATTACCTATCCCCAACCTGTGCGAACTAGAGTGTTGTGTGGGTCAGTCGAGTAAGGCAAGTAAACTAGAGACTAGCTGGCCACCTCTAGCAGAACTACACCTATCCCAACACAACACCCTGAATGTAAACATAAAATACGGTGGAGCAGCTGACGCATGTAAACATGTATGGTGCCAACTGGCGCACGAACGACGTGCCTGATCATAAGCTCAACACCGTCCTGAACTGAGAGAGCGCACGCTAACGTGCCTGAAACTGAGCTCTAACATTCAAGTAATAGAACACACGTAAACGTGCCTGGCAACTAAGTTCTATCAGTTATGAGATGGGGAAGGAAAACACGCTAGCTATATAAGACTTAAGGATCTTGTAAGTCCATCTGAGACCCTAATCGAGTCTAGGTCCCTACACTAGGATCAGTCCTATTCAGTCACGTGGTACTCTAGTACACTCATACCCAAAGGTATTTAAACTTAGTTTTAGGACCATCGCGATTCTACCGAAAATTCGGCAGCATAACGACTTATATATCGGGAACCCAAAATTTTTCTATCACTTGAAAAACGGATAAAACACTTCTATAAACAACACAGTCCAACCACAAACTTCAAGGTACTCCGATCTACCACAACCAAAGCGAGACAGACCTCGCATCCACAACTATCCAGATGTTCAGAGAAACAAATCCATACAATCAAACATGCTTTCAAGAAAAAAAAGAACCAAAAGGTAGTAACCCAACAAAAGGTAGTCTTAGACATGCTATGTATAATAAACCACATTCCATGCCCACATCATGCTTAGCAATGCAATTTTTTAAACTAACTCCTTTAAATCCATAAGCAAACACAAGGCTTAAACTTACTCTCACAAGCATGCTAAAATCACAAAGAACAATTAGTTAGAACATGAAACTTGACTTAAACGAATCCATCAATCATGTAATGGGTCTAAAGTTTGAGAATTGAGTCCATTAGCCACTCACACCAAAGACAAAACTTAAGCTTAAACCCAAACCACGCTAGTCTTTCCACTTTTCAATCACATGATACCAAACATAAAGTTAAATCCAATGACTACTTACATTTAGCCAAACGATTGCTTGAAACAACTATAAATTACTCCCTTAGCTCCCAAGCCTTCAATCCAACTACACAAAAAGGAAAGAGAAGCCTAACTCAACAAGGGAAAATATCTCAAGCAAGAACTCTGAAGTCGCATAAAATTTGGGGACAATTGTACCCCCAAAACTTACCCAGACAGAAACTTGAGCTTGTTGTCTGGGTTTTCGATTAACTCCAAAACGACGACCGACACCTCGAAAGCTAAGAGAACTAAGAAAACAAATGCCACAATTAATGGGTAGACCCATAACACAAAAGAACCAACAAAAACACAAGCTTAATACGCTTACCCACAGCCAACAATGGTCCACGATGCTGAAATTCGAAGACCCACTCCGTTAATCGTCGAAACGAAGAGAAACACTTGCTGAACGGAAAGAATAATGAATGGGTAATCAACTAAACTCAAGAACCCATCAAGAAAAACCTTCAAAACACTTACCCACATAACAAAACGTTGGAAAACAGCAAAATACGGTCCTAAACGAAGCTGACTGCGCCTAACGGAGACGCCACCGGAAAGAAAACGCTGCTTTCGACGACCACCACACTGAAACTACACTGAGGACAGGGAAAAGAGACTGAAATTGAGGGAGATAAGTGAAGGGATAAAAGCCCTCTCGCAGTGGAAATGATCAAGAATCTTAACTCAGTTTTTAATTCGGAATAAAATACCGCACGTTGGCAAATTAAAACACAGCAGTAATATCAAAATAAAACTACTGAATATTAATAATAAAACATGCTAATTTATATTTAGATCTAATCTAAATTGGATCCTATTGATCCAAGATCAAGAACACTATACCTTTGAAGACGTTCTTGATCGTTTCGCCAAATTCACCAACGGAGTGTAGAAAATACAGCAACCTTTTTGGAATCTTCTTGCTGAATTTTGTGAACCCAACCACAAGATCTTCACCGGTATTCTCACAGGGAAAAATTGGTTGTTTATATATCTCTCTCATATATCTCTCTCATAAACTATAGTTTTAATGTACATCAAATGTGCATTAATTATAACCTATAGTTTTATAATATGAATCAAATTCATATTTTATCTTACTATTCGAACCCCTTCGAATATTCAATTCTCCCTTAGAAATTTACCTCAATGCCCTTATAGAGCTACCGGTGGGACCTAATGGACCTACAGATCAGAAGCTCAACCGATGTGAGATTAATTGGCTAAACTCATTAACCAAATTAATCAATGTTCGTTAACTGTGGTTCACTCCACTATAGAACCATAGCTACACTCTTCTCACTGCAGATATATATCTATGTCCAGGGATATCGACCATCAACAGCAAGTTAGCCCTTCACGTGTGTTCGTACCCCAGCTAGGTCAAATTACTGTTTTACCCCTGGGCTACCTCTTCATCCTTAAGTACCAGTGCTCCTCTAATGAATGATGACATGCAAAAATGTCATCATTTTCCTATTAATTTTAGCTAGTTTTATGCATGAATTGTGTGCTTTAATGCCATTTTCTGTTTAAATTTCAGAAAACCGAGTCAAAGAAGAAAAATCAGAATTTTGAGAGATTTTAGATGATTTTGGAGGCTTTTGGAGCAATTTAAAGAATTACATTGAAGACCCAAATCCAAAAAGCCAAGAAGAATGAGTTAGAAGCCCAAATTCTTGAATTCCAAGCCTTAAATTATCAAGTTGGGTCAAGAAAAGAAGCCAAGACCCATTACATGAAGCATTTGGGCCAAAGAAAATGAAGGAGGCCCTAAAATTGAGTCAAAATCGGGCAATTCATTGAAGATCAAGGCCTAGCGTCGAGACGCTAAGCCTTGAGCGTCCCGACGCTAGGCAACTATGCAGAAAAATCCAGAAAATGGGGTAGCGTCGCGACGCTGTCCATGTAGCGTCTCGACGCTACGACGACTTGAAGCCCAAGAAAAGATGACGTCAGAGCGTCGCGACGCTGTGACGTAGCGTCTCGACGCTACGCCTACTGGGAGCCTATAAAAGGAGCCATTTGCATCCAAGTTTTGTGTGCCAATTTGTGGGTTTTCACCCCATTCTAGAATCCACACTAAAATTGGGGATTTTTGGGAGAGTTTTGGAGCTTTGTTGAAGATCTTTGGAGCTCGGGATCGATGGAGGTCGGCGCGGGATCGAGGAGATCGACACTTTTATGAGCATTTCTCTTCCCTTTTCCTTTATGTTTTAGTTTCTAGAATTGTTGTGATTAGGAATTATTGAATTTTAGTGATTATGAGTAGTAAATTCCTAAATTCTATGAGATTGATTTAGATGTTGAACCTCTGCTTGATTAATGAATTTATTTGGTTTAATTGTCATTATTGTTCATTTGTGCATTTTGTCCGTAATGCTTTTAATCAACTGATCACTGATTAAATGAATCGTTACTAAGCGGAAACTCGACGGAGAGAAGCTTAGACTAGAACTGAATGCATGACTAACGCTTATTTACCCGGGTGACACGGGATAAAATAAATAACGTTAGAGGTTGTACTGAAGGGTCGTAGTGCCATGCTAAGTAAATAAAGATGAGACTGAAAGGAGATTCCTTATTGAAAGGTATGAGATAGGAGGAGACCGACAGGAGAGTCCTTGTCATTAGGCTTCTAGACTTATGAATCAAATGATTAGTTAATCCATATTAGTTAATTGATTAAGCATTAAAGGTCCAACTGTCGAAATCAACCACTCTAGAATTATCCCACCAAATTGCGTCTCCATTTATCTTTTGCTTTCTAGATTAACTTTTAGTTTATTCTTTTCGGCATTAGATTTTGTTCTCTAAATAAAGCTAAGCAAGATTATTCGCGGTAATTAATTGAATAAATCCAATCCCTGTGGAGACGATACTCTATACTCAAAATCACTATATTACTTGTGACGACCCGTACGCTTGCGGTGAGCGAACAAGTTTTTGGCGCCGTTGCCGGGGATTGGCTAATTTCATTCAATTAATATTGTGAAGAAATTGCTTGCTTTAGATTAGAGATTTTATTTTGCTTTTTTTTTTTTGTTTTATTTTTATCCTAGTCCATTGTTCTTGTTGTGCATTTAATTGGTGTTTGCATCTGATTGAGAGCCTGTCTATTGTTGATTTATTGTTTTAAATGGCTTTTTATAATTTCGGGTGGCCCTTTAGGGAATCTGAGCCCGAAGAACCAACACCATTGTCCAATTATTCCTTTTCAAATTGTCCCCCCTCTAAAGAAAAATCTCCCCTAGAGAGCATACTTAAAGAATTTATAGAGGACAATAAAATCACCAAATTAGCTCTAGAATTCAGGGGGTTATTGCAGCCAAGAAGGGAGGAGAGTGAAGTGCAATCCGCTTCCATAGAAGAAAAATCTTCCTTAGAGAGCTTGCTTGAAGATTTTATTGAGGAGTCTAGAGCCATGAATTTCGAACTAGAAAAATCTATGGAGAGATTCCAGACCCAAAGGGAGGATAAGGAAGTAGGATCCACTTCCATAGAGTGTCTAGTGAGTCATGTGGCCAGTGATTCATTAGTGCCGATTCAGGAGCCTAATTCTTTCAATTTTGCTGAGTTCGAGCACATAGGGGTGAGTTGTATCGATAGTAAGGAAGAATTGGATAGTTTTAGCACCCATCAAGAACAAGTTAGTGAGGAAGAAAAAGAAAATGAGCCCATAGTGTTTGAGGAGTTTCAAGAGAAAGAGTTTAAGGTTGAATGGCCTTTGTCTGTTTTATCCTCTCCATCCTCTCTTGATAATGAGTGTTCTTTTTCTTATTCTCACGAGTCTGAGTCTGAGTCTGAGTCCGTTTATTTTGATCTTTCTCCTTTTATGTTTTTATTATTAAAAAATCCCAAAAATATTTCTGCTTCTGGGGCCCATGAAAAGCTAGTGAGCTTGCTAGCAATAGTTGGCTTCATCGATTCAAGGAAGAAGGGCCCGAAGAAATACGAGAATTTTTATGTGCCTTGAAAGCCCGCACAAACTCGTCTAGCTAAGAGACGTTAAAAAAGCGCTTCTTGGGAGGCAACCCAAGTTTAATTTCAGTCAATTTTCTTTTCTTTGTTTTTCAGTTTTTTTGTAGTTAGAGCATGTTGATCTTTCGTTCTTGTTGATCAATTTTTGAAGGAGCTCGAGACCATAATTTCTTCCAAAAACAACCCCAATGATGTTGAAGGCTGGCATCCATGGTTTCTCTCACACTTCAGGGCAGTATCGTTCTCCCTTTATCTTTTTAATTGTCCTTATGCATGCTTAAGGAGTCTGAATAATTAATACATTGAGGACAATGTATGATTTAAGTTTGGGGGGGAGGCTTTGCTGTTCTGATCTAAGCTTATTGGAATTTTTTTTTTTTTTGGATGATTCTATTGCATCTGTTTTGATGAGGACGATCTATGATATGATCTAGATAATGAATTTTGTTCAATTTTTGTGAAATATCAAAGCATGTTCAAGATTCATGTAAATTAAATTTTTTCTTTGATTTCCTTGCACATGTTGAGCACTTAGCCTACTTATATGGTTTTGAATGCTTAGAACTAGATTATATTATCTAGATGTTTGTTGTCACTCCGATAGGCTTAAGATCTAATTTGAAAGATGAACTACATGAGAGTCTGTAATGTTGTACTTGGGAGAAAAATCATGTTTATTAGCCTGCAAATAAAAGAAAAGTGTGAAAAAAAAATATAATATATGAAAAAAAAAAGGTAAAAGAAAAAAAAATGAGAAAAGAAATATTTATATAAAAAAAAAAAAAAATGCTCCACTTTCTTGAGAGCGTTAGTAACCAGGGGCATTCATGACACCCATCGTTTGCCTTTGCATGAAAGCGCTGGAAGGAAATGAGCATGCCTCGGCAACCTGAAAGATGAGGTGCTCGTAGTTGGATGCTTTCATCACCAATGTTGGCAAGCCAGAACGAAGGCACTACATCTAAAAGGATTATGTCAAAAAAAATAAAAATAAAATAAAATAAAATGCAAGTTTGGGGGAGGCATACCCCATTGTTTCAGGCACCTTAGTGGGATATTGCTTTCTTGATTGTTGGGAAGCTGGATAATTAGAGCTTAGGGCCAGTGTAGGGGGAAGATGAACTGAGGATTTTATAAACCTTTTCTAGGCTAGTAAATACCTAATAAGGAAGCTCGCACACACACACGCAAGGGATGAAGAGTTTAAATTTAAATTTCGTGATGAATGAATGTGTTTTAATATTTCCTTTAATTGTTAGAGTTCATTATTTTGATCATTGAGCTTAGAGTCATGCATTTACAATATTTGATTCATATATGTGATTTTAGCTTTGCTCGGGACTAGCAAAGATTTAAATTTGGGGGTGTGATGACATGCAAAAATGTCATCATTTTCCTATTAATTTTAGCTAGTTTTATGCATGAATTGTGTGCTTTAATGCCATTTTCTGTTTAAATTTCAGAAAACCGAGTCAAAAAAGAAAAATCAGAATTTTGAGAGATTTTAGATGATTTTGGAGGCTTTTGGAGCAATTTAAAGAATTACATTGAAGACCCAAATCCAAAAAGCCAAGAAGAATGAGTTAGAAGCCCAAATTCTTGAATTCCAAGCCTTAAATTATCAAGTTGGGTCAAGAAAAGAAGCCAAGACCCATTACATGAAGCATTTGGGCCAAAGAAAATGAAGGAGGCCCTAAAATTGAGTCAAAATCGGGCAATTCATTGAAGATCAAGGCCTAGCGTCGAGACGCTAAGCCTTGAGCGTCCCGACGCTAGGCAACTATGCGGAAAAATCCAGAAAATGGGGTAGCGTCGCGACGCTGTCCATGTAGCGTCTCGACGCTACGACGACTTGAAGCCCAAGAAAAGATGACGTCAGAGCGTCGCGACGCTGTGACGTAGCGTCTCGACGCTACGCCTGCTGGGAGCCTATAAAAGGAGCCATTTGCATCCAAGTTTTGTGTGCCAATTTGTGGGTTTTCACCCCATTCTAGAATCCACACTAAAATTGGGGATTTTTGGGAGAGTTTCGGAGCTTTGTTGAAGATCTTTGGAGCTCGGGATCGATGGAGGTCGGCGCGGGATCGAGGAGATCGACACTTTTATGAGCATTTCTCTTCCCTTTTCCTTTATGTTTTAGTTTCTAGAATTGTTGTGATTAGGAATTATTGAATTTTAGTGATTATGAGTAGTAAATTCCTAAATTCTATGAGATTGATTTAGATGTTGAACCTCTGCTTGATTAATGAATTTATTTGGTTTAATTGTCATTATTGTTCATTTGTGCATTTTGTCCGTAATGCTTTTAATCAACTGATCACTGATTAAATGAATCGTTACTAAGCGGAAACTCGACGGAGAGAAGCTTAGACTAGAACTGAATGCATGACTAACGCTTATTTACCCGGGTGACACGGGATAAAATAAATAACGTTAGAGGTTGTACTGAAGGGTCGTAGTGCCATGCTAAGTAAATAAAGATGAGACTGAAAGGAGATTCCTTATTGAAAGGTATGAGATAGGAGGAGACCGACAGGAGAGTCCTTGTCATTAGGCTTCTAGACTTATGAATCAAATGATTAGTTAATCCATATTAGTTAATTGATTAAGCATTAAAGGTCCAACTGTCGAAATCAACCACTCTAGAATTATCCCACCAAATTGCGTCTCCATTTATCTTTTGCTTTCTAGATTAACTTTTAGTTTATTCTTTTCGGCATTAGATTTTGTTCTCTAAATAAAGCTAAGCAAGATTATTCGCGGTAATTAATTGAATAAATCCAATCCCTGTGGAGACGATACTCTATACTCAAAATCACTATATTACTTGTGACGACCCGTACGCTTGCGGTGAGCGAACAAGTTTTTGGCGCCGTTGCCGGGGATTGGCTAATTTCATTCAATTAATATTGTGAAGAAATTGCTTGCTTTAGATTAGAGATTTTATTTTGCTTTTTTTTTGTTTTATTTTTATCCTAGTCCATTGTTCTTGTTGTGCATTTAATTGGTGTTTGCATCTGATTGAGAGCCTGTCTATTGTTGATTTATTGTTTTAAATGGCTTTTTATAATTTCGGGTGGCCCTTTAGGGAATCTGAGCCCGAAGAACCAACACCATTGTCCAATTATTCCTTTTCAAATTGTCCCCCCTCTAAAGAAAAATCTCCCCTAGAGAGCATACTTAAAGAATTTATAGAGGACAATAAAATCACCAAATTAGCTCTAGAATTCAGGGGGTTATTGCAGCCAAGAAGGGAGGAGAGTGAAGTGCAATCCGCTTCCATAGAAGAAAAATCTTCCTTAGAGAGCTTGCTTGAAGATTTTATTGAGGAGTCTAGAGCCATGAATTTCGAACTAGAAAAATCTATGGAGAGATTCCAGACCCAAAGGGAGGATAAGGAAGTAGGATCCACTTCCATAGAGTGTCTAGTGAGTCATGTGGCCAGTGATTCATTAGTGCCGATTCAGGAGCCTAATTCTTTCAATTTTGCTGAGTTCGAGCACATAGGGGTGAGTTGTATCGATAGTAAGGAAGAATTGGATAGTTTTAGCACCCATCAAGAACAAGTTAGTGAGGAAGAAAAAGAAAATGAGCCCATAGTGTTTGAGGAGTTTCAAGAGAAAGAGTTTAAGGTTGAATGGCCTTTGTCTGTTCTATCCTCTCCATCCTCTCTTGATAATGAGTGTTCTTTTTCTTATTCTCACGAGTCTGAGTCTGAGTCTGAGTCCGTTTATTTTGATCTTTCTCCTTTTATGTTTTTATTATTAAAAAATCCCAAAAATATTTCTGCTTCTGGGGCCCATGAAAAGCTAGTGAGCTTGCTAGCAATAGTTGGCTTCATCGATTCAAGGAAGAAGGGCCCGAAGAAATACGAGAATTTTTATGTGCCTTGAAAGCCCGCACAAACTCGTCTAGCTAAGAGACGTTAAAAAAGCGCTTCTTGGGAGGCAACCCAAGTTTAATTTCAGTCAATTTTCTTTTCTTTGTTTTTCAGTTTTTTTGTAGTTAGAGCATGTTGATCTTTCGTTCTTGTTGATCAATTTTTGAAGGAGCTCGAGACCAAAATTTCTTCCAAAAACAACCCCAATGATGTTGAAGGCTGGCATCCATGGTTTCTCTCACACTTCAGGGCAGTATCGTTCTCCCTTTATCTTTTTAATTGTCCTTATGCATGCTTAAGGAGTCTGAATAATTAATACATTGAGGACAATGTATGATTTAAGTTTGGGGGGGAGGCTTTGCTGTTCTGATCTAAGCTTATTGGAATTTTTTTTTTTTTTGGATGATTCTATTGCATCTGTTTTGATGAGGACGATCTATGATATGATCTAGATAATGAATTTTGTTCAATTTTTGTGAAATATCAAAGCATGTTCAAGATTCATGTAAATTAAATTTTTTCTTTGATTTCCTTGCACATGTTGAGCACTTAGCCTACTTATATGGTTTTGAATGCTTAGAACTAGATTATATTATCTAGATGTTTGTTGTCACTCCGATAGGCTTAAGATCTAATTTGAAAGATGAACTACATGAGAGTCTGTAATGTTGTACTTGGGAGAAAAATCATGTTTATTAGCCTGCAAATAAAAGAAAAGTGTGAAAAAAAAATATAATATATGAAAAAAAAAAGGTAAAAGAAAAAAAAATGAGAAAAGAAATATTTATATAAAAAAAAAAAAAAAATGCTCCACTTTCTTGAGAGCGTTAGTAACCAGGGGCATTCATGACACCCATCGTTTGCCTTTGCATGAAAGCGCTGGAAGGAAATGAGCATGCCTCGGCAACCTGAAAGATGAGGTGCTCGTAGTTGGATGCTTTCATCACCAATGTTGGCAAGCCAGAACGAAGGCACTACATCTAAAAGGATTATGTCAAAAAAAATAAAAATAAAATAAAATAAAATGCAAGTTTGGGGGAGGCATACCCCATTGTTTCAGGCACCTTAGTGGGATATTGCTTTCTTGATTGTTGGGAAGCTGGATAATTAGAGCTTAGGGCCAGTGTAGGGGGAAGATGAACTGAGGATTTTATAAACCTTTTCTAGGCTAGTAAATACCTAATAAGGAAGCTCGCACACACACACGCAAGGGATGAAGAGTTTAAATTTAAATTTCGTGATGAATGAATGTGTTTTAATATTTCCTTTAATTGTTAGAGTTCATTATTTTGATCATTGAGCTTAGAGTCATGCATTTACAATATTTGATTCATATATGTGATTTTAGCTTTGCTCGGGACTAGCAAAGATTTAAATTTGGGGGTGTGATGACATGCAAAAATGTCATCATTTTCCTATTAATTTTAGCTAGTTTTATGCATGAATTGTGTGCTTTAATGCCATTTTCTGTTTAAATTTCAGAAAACCGAGTCAAAAAAGAAAAATCAGAATTTTGAGAGATTTTAGATGATTTTGGAGGCTTTTGGAGCAATTTAAAGAATTACATTGAAGACCCAAATCCAAAAAGCCAAGAAGAATGAGTTAGAAGCCCAAATTCTTGAATTCCAAGCCTTAAATTATCAAGTTGGGTCAAGAAAAGAAGCCAAGACCCATTACATGAAGCATTTGGGCCAAAGAAAATGAAGGAGGCCCTAAAATTGAGTCAAAATCGGGCAATTCATTGAAGATCAAGGCCTAGCGTCGAGACGCTAAGCCTTGAGCGTCCCGACGCTAGGCAACTATGCGGAAAAATCCAGAAAATGGGGTAGCGTCGCGACGCTGTCCATGTAGCGTCTCGACGCTACGACGACTTGAAGCCCAAGAAAAGATGACGTCAGAGCGTCGCGACGCTGTGACGTAGCGTCTCGACGCTACGCCTGCTGGGAGCCTATAAAAGGAGCCATTTGCATCCAAGTTTTGTGTGCCAATTTGTGGGTTTTCACCCCATTCTAGAATCCACACTAAAATTGGGGATTTTTGGGAGAGTTTCGGAGCTTTGTTGAAGATCTTTGGAGCTCGGGATCGATGGAGGTCGGCGCGGGATCGAGGAGATCGACACTTTTATGAGCATTTCTCTTCCCTTTTCCTTTATGTTTTAGTTTCTAGAATTGTTGTGATTAGGAATTATTGAATTTTAGTGATTATGAGTAGTAAATTCCTAAATTCTATGAGATTGATTTAGATGTTGAACCTCTGCTTGATTAATGAATTTATTTGGTTTAATTGTCATTATTGTTCATTTGTGCATTTTGTCCGTAATGCTTTTAATCAACTGATCACTGATTAAATGAATCGTTACTAAGCGGAAACTCGACGGAGAGAAGCTTAGACTAGAACTGAATGCATGACTAACGCTTATTTACCCGGGTGACACGGGATAAAATAAATAACGTTAGAGGTTGTACTGAAGGGTCGTAGTGCCATGCTAAGTAAATAAAGATGAGACTGAAAGGAGATTCCTTATTGAAAGGTATGAGATAGGAGGAGACCGACAGGAGAGTCCTTGTCATTAGGCTTCTAGACTTATGAATCAAATGATTAGTTAATCCATATTAGTTAATTGATTAAGCATTAAAGGTCCAACTGTCGAAATCAACCACTCTAGAATTATCCCACCAAATTGCGTCTCCATTTATCTTTTGCTTTCTAGATTAACTTTTAGTTTATTCTTTTCGGCATTAGATTTTGTTCTCTAAATAAAGCTAAGCAAGATTATTCGCGGTAATTAATTGAATAAATCCAATCCCTGTGGAGACGATACTCTATACTCAAAATCACTATATTACTTGTGACGACCCGTACGCTTGCGGTGAGCAACAATGAACAACCTGTTTGAGGTCCAACCAACAAAGAGAAGTCCCTCTCGTGCCATAGAGAGGGTAGGGCCCATTGTTCAAGACCCGAAGACACCACTTAAGGGAACACACCTCTACTTACCCTAATGTTGGGAAGGAGTGAATTCCATCTTGTAAGACTATGTTCCCAGCTCCCCACTCGGTCTTCTCCCCAAAATGGTAGGCTTATTGAGTTGGCGAATAGGCCACTCTCACCCGTACAAATCAAAGGAAAATCCCTCATGGACAGGAGTCCATAATCCACTCAGGATTAAGGCCAAGTTGCCTAGGTCATCCTAGTGAAATAGAAACCGAGCTAACTAACGGTGTTACAGTTAGTGGTTAACTATTTCGCGGTCCGGTCTTTGTGCAAACTCATTGCACAGGATACCCCCACTCGCATGTCAACTACATGAACGCGTTGGATCAATACGTTTGTATCAATATACAAAGTGGGTCGTATCCATAGTGTCACTAGGATAAGGTACCCAGCCTTATCCCTATACTACAGACCCTTTAGGCTAAAACTTGAACATTGATCTCCGTATGTCCCTACATACTAGTTCAAGCCTCATTCTATTAGCCTTGGATTTTTAATTTATTGGATTAGGGTTAATAAGACAAGATTTAATACAAACATTGAATAATACATCACTTTTATAAATGTTCAGTCAAATGTACATTTACTATCTACGAGTTTTAGGGCATAAAACCCAACAAACTCCCACTTGAACTAAAACTCAAGTTAATGGGAATGTATATACAAAATAATCCGAAGCTGGAAATGGTAAATGTATGTTGTACATTACATGAAAATTAAATATACAAAATACAATAAACTAGGGCATCCTTACACCCATTACACATCTCCCACTTGCCCTAGATTACACTATATACATGTCTCGCAGACCTAGACTTTCTAGATGACCCTCGAACACTTTAGTCGAGAGGGCCTTTGTAAACGGATCAACAATGTTGTGCTCTGAAGCGATCCTTGTCACAACCACATCTCCTCTTTGCACAATCTCTCGAATCAGATGATACTTCCTCTCTATGTGTTTACCTCGTTTGTGGCTGCGAGGTTCCTTTGAATTGGCTACAGCTCCACTGTTGTCACAGTATAGAGTAATGGGCAAATTCATGTTTGGAACAACTTCCAAATCAGTCAAGAACTTTCTTAGCCAAACAGCTTCCTTAGCTGCTTCACAAGCAACTACATACTCAGCCTCCATGGTGGAGTCTGCTATGCATCCTTGCTTTATACTTCTCCAAACTACAGCTCCCCCGTTAAGGGTGAACACTGACCCTGACGTGGATTTCCTAGAATCCTTGTCAGTCTGGAAGTCAGAGTCGGTGTATCTAGTGAGAACTAACTCTTTAGCCCCAAACACCAGCATGTAGTCCCTCGTTCTCCTAAGATACTTGAGGATTCCTTTAACGGCGGTCCAGTGGTCTAACCCTGGATTTGACTGATATCTGCTGACAATCCCTACAACATAACAAATGTCAGGCCTCGTGCAGAGCATAGCATACATTAAGCTACCCACTGCACAGGCGTAAGGAATCCGTCTCATATCCTCAACCTCTTGAGGTGTCTTAGGAGGCTGTTCCTTAGACAGGTGAATCCCATGCCTGAAAGGCAACAAGTCCTTCTTGGAGTTCTGCATCGAATATCTGGTCAACATCTTGTCGATATACGTTGCTTGAGACAGGGCTAGCGATTTGTTCCTTCCATCCTGAATAATCTGGATGCCAAGGACATATTGGGCCTCACCCAAATCTTTCATCTGGAATTTGGCCGCTAGCCATTCTTTTATGCCAGACAGATATCCTACATCATTCCCAATGAGTAGGATGTCGTCAACATAAAGTACAAGGAAAGCTACTTTATTCTTGTTGATTTTCTTGTATACACAAGGTTCAACAACATTTTGGTCAAAGCCAAAAGACTTGATAGCAGTATCAAATCTAATATTCCAAGATCTGGAGGCCTGTTTTAACCCATAAATGGATCGATTCAGTTTACAAACCTTTTGTTCCTGACCTTGGGTTATGAACCCTTCGGGCTGAGACATAAAAATACTTTCTTCAAGATTGTCATTCAGAAAAGCAGTCTTGACATCCATTTGCCATATTTCATAGTCATAAAACGTGGCAATGGATAAGAGAATTATTATGGACTTAAGCATAGCAACTGGAGAAAAGGTTTCTTCATAGTCCACCCCTTCTCTTTGGATATAACCCTTTGCTACAAGTCTTGCCTTGAAAGTCTGTACTTTGCCAGCAACATCTCTTTTCCTCTTATAGATCCATTTACACCCAATGGGTTTTACCCCTTCAGGTGGATCTACAAGTTCCCAAACTTGATTGAAGTACATAGACTCCATCTCAAGGTCCATGGCTTTGGCCCATTCGTCTTTATCTACGTCATTCATTGCCTGACGATAAGACAATGGATCTTCTATGCCGTCATCAGGTATGACTACTTGTGTTTCCGTTAAACCCAAGTAGCGGTTAGGTTGGATTACAACCCTCCCACTGCGTCGAAGCTCTCCCACTGCGTCGAAGCTCTCCCACTGCGTGAGGAGGACTAGATTGACGAGAAGAACTGGCTTCTCCAACAACTCTTGTTGAAGGACCTGGTTCATCAACAACCCTTGTTGATCCTTCTGTAGCTTCTCCTAATACTAACTTACTTCGTGGTTTATGATCTCGAATGTGGTCTTCTTCCAAGAAAGTTGCATTTGTCGATACAAATACTTTATTTTCTTGAGGGTCGTAGAAAAGACCACGTCTCGTTTCTTTCGGGTATCCAACAAATTGGCATATTCTAGTACGTGGTTCCAATTTCTTAGGATTTGTCACTAGCACATGTGCAGGACAACCCCATATACGGAAGTAACACAAACTAGGTTTACGCCCCCTCCATAGCTCAAAAGGAGTTTCAGAAACACTTTTTGAGGGAACGTTGTTAAGAATATGTACTGCAGTCTCAACTGCATACCCCCAAAACGAGCTAGGCAATTGAGCATAGCTCATCATAGAACGAACCATGTCTAACAGGGATTGGATTCCATGTTCTATCATATAGTCCTGGAATCTTTGATCCAGATACCCTCCACCTCGATCTGATCGAAGTGTTTTAATTGTTTTACCTAACAGGTTTTCTACCTCAGTCTTAAACTCTTTAAACTTTTCAAGAGCTTCAAACTTATGGACTAGTAGGTATAAGTAACCGTATCGAGAATAATCATCTATGAAAGAGATCAAATATTCATAACCACCTCGAGCCTTTATATTCATTGGACCACAAAGATCCGAATGTATCAGTTCAAGTGGTTCTTTGGCCCTATAACCTTTTCCAGTAAAAGGCCTCTTGGTCATTTTACCCTCGAGACACGATTCACAGGGTGGTAAAGATGTATCTTCTAAATCAGTTAGAAGTCCATTTTTAACCAAACGATCGATCCGATCGATGTTAATATGACCGAGACGAAGTTGCCAAAGATACGTATTGTTACTTAGAGGAGAAATCTTTTGCCTTTTGTTTTGAGTTTCGGCCGTTTTAAACATTTCATGACTTAAAATAGCCTTAGTATCAGTAGGTCTTAACACAAATAAATTATTTACACGCTTAGCTGAACAAATATAAATTCCATTCCGAGAAATAAAAGCTTCATTAAGCATGAATGAAATTGAATAACATTGTTCAAGTAAAGCTAAAACAGAAATAAGGTTCCTTTTAATTCTAGGAACCAAGTACAAGTTCTCTAAAATCAAATACTTATTTCTAAAAAATAATTTTGCAGCTCCCACTGCACGAGCTGAAACGACCTCTCCGACCTCTCCTGTTCCAACCTTGAGAGTCATTTCGCCATCTGCCAGCTGCTGGAAATCATTTCCCTGAAAAGATGAGCAAACATGATTAGTGGCTCCCGAATCTAATATCCAGGCAAACTCATCATGTTCTACAAGATAGGTTTCTAAAACCAGTAAATCGAATTTACCTTCTTTCTCTCTCTTCTTCTCAGCGAGGTAACGGGGACAGTTGCGCTTCCAATGACCATCCACATTGCAGTGGAAGCATCTGCCTTTGTCGGCCACGACCTTGGCCTTGCCTTTACCTTGCACAGCTTGGGCAGGAGCTTTCCCCTTGTCTCTCTTCCTCTTTTGTATTTGCTTCGATGAAGAAGCTTGGGGTACAGATTTAGTCCCTGAGGATGAACCCTTCAGGAACTTTTTCTTGGAATGAGCCACATTGGCCTCTCCTTTCACCACGTTTTTGCCCTTGCTTTTCAGCATGGACTCATAAATCTATAACTCCAAGAGGAGGGTAGTCAGGTTGAACTGAATTTTGTTCATACTCGCATTCGTCCTGAATGGCATATAGCTTGCAGGAAGCGAGTGAAGGATGAATGCAACCTGACTGCGCTCGCAGACTACCCCGCCATTTGCCTCGACAATATTAAACTGGTTTATCATATCCAGAACATGTTCCCGGACAGACTGACCCTCTTGCATCTTGGCATTGAAGACTGTTGGGTTTTATGCCCTAAAACTCGTAGATAGTGAATGTAACCGTTGACCGGATATTAATGAAATAATATTGATATATTTTTCCATTAAATGATATTAGTTATTTTATATTTGTTTTTGCCTAAAAATAACCCTAATCCAATAAATTAGACATCCTAGGCTGTAATATGAGTCTTGAACTATATGTAGCGACATATGGGATCAATGTTCAAGAAACAGCCTAAAGGGTCTATAGTATAGGGATAACACTGGGTGCCTTATCCTGGTGACACTATGGATACGACCCACTTTGTATTTGATACAAATGCTACGATCCAACGCGTTCGTGTAGGAGACATGCGAGTGGGGTTATCCTATGCAATGAGTTTGCATAAGACCAGACCGCGAAATAGTAACGACTAGTTATAACACCGTTAACTAGTTGGTTTTCTATTTCACTAGGACGACCTAGACAACTTAGTCTTAATCCTGAGTTGATTATGGACTCCTTCTCATGAGAGATTGTCCTTTGATTTGCATGGGTGAGAGTGACCAATACGCCGACTCAATAAGCCTACCATTTTGGGGACAAGACCGAATGGGGAGCTGGGAACATAATCGTACAAGATGGAATTCACTCCTTCCCGACTTTAGGGAAGCAGATGAGTGTTCCCTTAAGTGGTTACTCCGAGTCTTGAACAAAGGACCCTACTCTCTCAATGGCACGAGAGGGTTTTCTGTTTGATGGTTGGACCACAAACAGGTTGTTCATTAGAGGAGAACTGGTACTTAAGGAAATAGAAGTAACCCAGGGGTAAAACGGTAATTTGACTCAGCTGGTGTTACGGACACTCGTGAAGGACTAACTAGTCGATATTGGTCTATGTCCGTGGACACAGAAAATATGTCTGCAGTGAGAAGAGTACAACTGTGAGTCTATATAGTGGAATGTACACACAGTTAACGAATATTGATTAATTTGGTTAATGAGTTTGACCAATTAATCTCATATCGTTGGAGCTTCTGATCTGCAAGTCCAATAGGTCCCACTGGTAGCTCATAAAGTAATTTGAGGCAACTAAGTAATAAATGTAAATTGAAAAATGTTCAATTTACCAAGGGAAACAAATATAATATATATTGATATATTATTATGAGAGAAATTAATATTTGAAGAAATTCAAATATTAATATAAATTTATGGAAGTTTGAAAGAGTTCAAATAATGAATTAATTAATTTAAGGCCTAAAATGTATTTGGGCAAAATTAATTAATTCAAGGCCGAAAATTAAATATGTGATATTTAATTGGTGGTTAATTAATTAAAGAATTCATTAACCGGGAATTAATCTATTATGGAAATAATTAATCACTTAAGGAAGTGATTAATCATTTATGGAAATGATCTAGTCACTTATGGAAGTAATTAGTCATTTGTGGAAAAGATTAATCAATTGTGGAATTGATTGATCATGGATTGATTAAATAAGGAATAAGATTGAATCAATTTTGGAAAAGATTGATTTAATTGAATATTTTATTCATGGCCTCTCTTCTATAAATAGAACACTAGACCTAATTGGTCAAGGATACTCTCCTCTTGCTCTTAGAATCACAAGACAAGACCTAGAATTCTCTCTAGTCTCCCTCTTAGAGAAAGACTCCCACAAGTCTTTTGCCTCCTAGACTTAGAGACATACCGGTGTAACCTCTGTGGTTATTATGTCAATCAAGAAGAAATTTCCAGCGATTATAAGACAAGGAGGCTGCTGCGTTTTCGATCGTTGGAGCGTCGTTGGCGAAGAACGGTCAAGTCCACAACGAAGGTTTGTAACGGTTCTTGCCCTTTTCTTTAGAAAAGCATGAAAATAAATTTAGATTTATTTTTCAGCATGTTTAAACCAATTTTTCAACAACTTTAAAGTGTGTTTAAAGTGTATTTGAGTTTTTTCGTAATGGTATTTTAATGTTAATTAATATACGGCGTAAGGTCCTTTCGATGCGCTTCCGCTGCGTGGGGACTTTTATTCCCTTCAAAGACGTTCTTCAAGGCATCGTGGTGGAGCTGATAGGACGGTAGTCCAAACATCTCCTGCAGGGAATTCATAATCTCCCTGGCAGTTGCCACTTTCTCGTAACGCTTGGCCAAGACTTCAGATAAGTTGACCAATATATAGACTTTGACCTATTCATTGGCCTTCGTCCAGCGTTCATGGGCATCCTTTACTGCCTGAGTGGCAGTGCGAGGGGGAACGGGAGGACATTCCTCCGTTAAGACGAACCTATGATCCTCTACCACGAGTATGGTATTTAGATTCGATTTCCAAGTTGGAAAATTCTCGCCTGTTAGTCTTTCGTTCTTAAGCAAGGAAATGATAGAGGAAGACATTGCTGAAAAACAAACAATTGACCGTATTAGTTATCTTTGCCTTAACCCATCACACAAACAATACATACAATTGCATCCATCCAATCAATTTTGCAAACAAACAATCAAACAACCCTAATAAAACTATTGATTGTGTTATGCAACGATGCTATAGAGGTTTAGAAGAACAGCCACCGAAGGGTGATCAGTTGTTCCTCCTCTAAAATGATACTCTTCTCAATTAATCTCTAATCCCAGAATAACTCATATTCCATTAGATTTTAACCACCGTTGTTCGGTCAAGGATTTGTTAACCAATTAACTCTTCCTCGTAAGTGTAACCCTCCCACTTTCAGATCTCAAAGGCACGGACCAATAGGCTACCGTTAGGAAAGACAACTGTTGGTAATTAGCCTAAGCGATCCTATCCTATCCAGGAGTTCACGGTGTTCCGAATCCTATGATCAGGCCCTCCGAAGGGATGGTTGCTCCAGGGCAACACGCAGGCGGATCATAGGAATCTCACGTTGTGACCTAGGGGTGGAGACCGAGGGATACGCTGACACGCGTCCCACTCCCACTTACTATAGTCACTTTCCCCATTCACCTTGGTATTGATCCATGCAAACACTTTTTGAAGCGAGGCCGCGCTAAAACGACACGAAGCCGAGCATGGATCTCACGATGTGAACATATAGGGACGTAGGAGCAAAACTCAATTTAAATTAAGCTTTGTAATTTTCCTCCCACTAAAGTAACCTATTCAATATTTTAGGGTTTAATCAACCTTGATAACTCCGGCTAAGTCATTTATCTAAGTCTAGTCCTATTATAACTATTATAATAAGAACTAATGTCTAGGTGTATTAAACATATTTAATTAACCTAGCGACATTACTCTAACATTAACCTGTGATTAATTCAACTCCGGTGATCCAGATCAGTTCCCAGGTAGGAGGTGTTCCGTATACCGTCAACTTAAATACCTCCAATCCTTAGACATAACTTCACTGGTAGAGTTCCCTTATAATCTCAGGAATGTTTGTCCTGCTTAGTTTATTAAAACTATTTTAAAACTAAGTAAGAAATTCTAATTCTATTAGAATGTGACCTTAGGTCTAATTAATTTTAACTCATTTAAAATTAATTCATTTTAACCTAAGATCCTAAGTGAGCATGCATATCTTGATTATAGATTGACGGTTTCTAATCATAAATTTTAAACCATTTCAAAATTTTAATGATTGGTCCTATAATCATGCATACTATAGTTTTAAAAACAATTAACAATCATATTCTAGTTAATGAAATTAAAAATATATACTAGCATTGCATGAATTTAATATAACTTTTATATTAAACTATGGATGTATCATGCTCAATCCAACTTGATTTCCATTTTTAATAAATTGACAATTAATTATTGCCAAAAATGGTAAATCATAGAAGCATGCTGCAAACAATTCATTTTAAATATAACTCTTATATTAAAACTATGTAATTGCATGCATCATGCTATCCCATTTTCATGATTTTAATATAACTCAACTGTATATTAAAAAACTCATGAAAATCAATCCATGCATTTCAATCATATATTATAATCTAATTATAACATACATAAATGCATGAGCATGCTGTATAACCTAAGGTGGGATTTCTAATTTTATATGACATCCATAAAGCATATAAAATAGCATATGAACCGATTAATTGGCCCCTAGGATAAAATTAAAGCTAAATTACAATAATAAAGCAAAATTCTATCCTATTACAACCTTCTGCAGCCTCGAACCAGACCAAAACTGCTCCAAAACGTGCCAAAACCGCCCAAAACAAGTGAAAACCGCTTGAACCAGCTGGAAAACCACTGAACCCAGTCAAAAACCAGTCAAAAACCGCCCAGGATTGACCGAACCGCGCCCCAGTCAGCAAACCAGGCGAGCCGGTCAACGAACCATTGCTTCAGTCAACGAACCGCCGCAGAACCGGCCTGACGCAGACCGAACCGGACGAGCTGGACCGCGCCTCCTCCTTGCGTCTGAACCGCACCTCGCTGACGTCAGCATGGCGAATGCTGACGTCAGCCCTACCTGACGCACGCGTTTTTCCGTCCGAAAATTTGATTTTTTTTTTTCGAATTTCTGGAAAAACCTGCACTGTTCCAGTCGCAATTCTTCGCCGTTTTCCGCCGTTTTTGGCCAAATTTGGTCCCGATCTTCATCGTTCTTCAGCCTAAACTAGACTCGGACTTACAGAGACTCGATTTACAATTTAATTGCCCAAAAACGCAGGGGCCTTTACATTTGATCGCATCAAAAAAATTGTAAATCTAAGGCCAATTAACCTCCAGTTCATAGCAAATTAACATACATTATGCAATTAAATCCCACCTAAAACCAACGCAAATTTTAAATCACAAATTAAAACACAGAGAAGGCTCTGATACCAATTGAAGGGATAAAAGCCCTTTCGCAGCGGAAACGATCAAGAACCTTAACTCAATTTTTAATTCGGAATAAAATACTGTACGTTGGCAAATTAAAACACAGCAGTAATATCAAAATAAAACTACTGAATATTAATAATAAAACATGTTAATTTATATTTAGATCTAATCTAAATTGGATCCTAATGATCAAGATCAAGAACACTATACCTTTGAAGACGTTCTTGATCGTTTCGCCAAATTCACCAACGGAGTGCAGAAAATACAGCAACCTTTTTGGAATCTTCTTGCTGAATTTTGTGAACCCAACCACAAGATCTTCACCGGTATTCTCACAGGGAAAAATTGGTTGTTTGCTTGTGGGACCAAGGCAAAATATTGGGAAGTTTGGGAAGTTTTTGTTCTCTGTTTTTGCTTGAGAAAGAAAACGCAGAGAGACCTTCTAGGGAGAGAGAGGGAGGCGTGAGAGAGCCAAAGAGTCGAAATGGAGTTAATAATCTAATTCAAGATAAGCGTTATATGAAAACGCCAACTCCCTCCCCTTTTTCCTCTCAAACATGCAAACCCTACGATAGTGGGTAGATTGATTCTTATCAGTTACAAATAACTGATAGGAATATTATTTAATTATTAAATAACATTTATTAATAATTAATTAATTCAGATTACTAATTAACCTTAATAGAATTTACATAAATCACATTTATGTAAACTTCCCACATAACCTATAGTTTTAATGTAATGTAATTAAATCACACTTAATTAAATTAAACTAAAACTAAAATATTTATTAATTCATCAATTAATTAATATTATAATTAAATATCATATACTTAATTATATATCTCTCTCATAAACTATAGTTTTAATGTACATCAAATGTGCATTAATTATAACATATAGTTTTATAATATGAATCAAATTCATATTTTATCTTACTATTCGAACCCATTCGAATATTCAATTCTCCCATAGAAATTTACCTCAACGCCCTTATAGAGCTACCGGTGGGACCTAATGGACCTACAGATCAGAAGCTCCAACGATGTGAGATTAATTGGCTAAACTCATTAACCAAATTAATCAATGTTCGTTAAATGTGGTTCACTCCACTATAGAACCACAGCTGCACTCTTCTCACTGTAGATATATTTCTATGTCCATGGATATCGACCATCAACAGCAAGTTAGCCCTTCACGTGTGTTCGTACCCCAGCTAGGTCAAATTACCGTTTTACCCCTGGGCTACCTCTTCATCCTTAAGTACCAGTGCTCCTCTAATGAACAACCTGTTTGAGGTCCAACCAACAAACAGAAGTCCCTCTCGTGCCATAGAGAGGGTAGGGCCCATTGTTCAAGACCCGGAGACACCACTTAAGGGAACACACCTCTACTTACCCTAATATTGGGAAGGAGTGAATTCCATCTTGTAAGACTATGTTCCCAGCTCCCCACTCGGTCTTGTCCCCAAAATGGTAGGCTTATTGAGTCGGCGAATAGGCCACTCTCACCCGTACAAATCAAAGGACAATCCCTCATGGACAGGAGTCCATAATCCACTCAGGATTAAGGCCAAGTTGCCTAGGTCATCCTAGTGAAATAGAAACCGAGCTAACTAACGGTGTTACAGTTAGTGGTTAACTATTTCGCGGTCTGGTCTTTGTGCAAACTCATTGCACAGGATACCCCCACTCGCATGTCAACTACATGAACGCGTTGGATCAATACGTTTGTATCAATATACAAAGTGGGTCGTATCCATAATGTCACTAGGATAAGGTACCCAACCTTATCCCTATACTACAGACCCTTTAGGCTAAAACTTGAACATTGATCCCCGTATGTCCCTACATACTAGTTCAAGCCTCATTCTATTAGCCTTGGATGTTTAGTTTATTGGATTAGGGTTAATAAGACAAGATATAATACAAACATTGAATAATACATCACTTTTATTAATGTTCGGTCAAATGTACATTTACTATCTACGAGTTTTAGGGCATAAAACCGAACAAGAAGGATTAAGTGAGGGATTGACGTGAGAGGCATAAGAAAACACACGGAAACGAGCATAAAACACCTTAAAACTTACCGAAAAAAACACCCTTCGCGCGCGCACTGTAGTGCTGTACTATCCGCCGTCGATCTCAAACGTCACCAGAGGAAGCCATCAACCCCGCCGGAGGTGTGGAGGTGCTGTTGTCGGTCGAAACTTGAAAACACAGGGGGGCGGTTGGAGAAGGCTCACGCGTGAAGGAGGAAGAAAAGAATTTAGGGCCACTCCAACTTCAGTTTATTTACGAGAATGGCCCTCAGCTAACTAATTGACAAAGCCCATCAATAAGAAACATACATTCACCAAAACCCTTAACTTAAACCCAATAATACTCAAATCAAAGAAAAATGAGATCTAACGGAAATGTTGTCGTTACAAACACACTTATATGTAAAATCACCCAACTACAACTCACAACGCCTCAGATCTACAACCAAGAACATCAAACTAACCATTCTTTATTCAACTGATTTCTATTAATTCAAGTGCAATGGAGAGTAGGGAAAATGTTCCGCACAAACAAACTAAAAATAAAACAAATAACTAAAGCCATATCTTGAAAAGAAAATTAAATAAAAAGGTAACTACTAAGGTCTTTCTTCACGAGCCTCCTGCTTTCTTCTGAGGGCAGTTATTTGCCATATGCCCTTCCTGGTGACATTTGAAACACACAGCTTTCCCGGCCATGCACTGACCCCAATGATGTCTTCCACAAGAGTTGCACTTTGGTTTATCGCTTCCATTACCCTCTTGTTTTCCATGCTGAGTTTTCTGTCTAGAACTTTCGGAAGAGTGTTGAGATCGCTGGGAGTTAGTAGTGGTCTGCTCGTGTTTCCTCTTCTGTCTTGCATTGGGCTCCGACCCCTTGGCCATTGAAGTTGCATTGACAGTTGGCATGCCCATAAAGGTGGCCGCTCGAAGGGCCGCTGCGTAATCTGTTGGGCCAAGGGCTCCAACAACCCTCTGGACGTCATCTTTGAGGCTCAAGATGAACCTTTTTTGTCTTTTTTGCTTTTATATCCACCATTTCAGGGGCGAAATGGGACAGTCGGGTGAACTTCAGCTCGTACTCTTCTACTGGCTTCTCTCCTGGTGTCAAGGTTAGGAATTCCTGGAAGAACGCCTCCTTGAACTGCAACCAAGTGACCGGACCAGCACTTACATCAATGGATCTCTCAGCCGACCTCCACCGCAACAAAGCATCGCCCCTTAACATAAATCTTGCGCACGACACCTGCTGTGCCTCAGGGCATCCCATGTAGCGAAAGATGTCCTCAATCGTGGCAGTCCAAGCTTCGGCCTTCGTGGGGTCTACAGTCTTCCCGCTAAATGTCGGCGGGTCATACTTCTTAAAATCTTTCAGACACCGAGTCCCCACAGTGTAGCCCATCTGACCCTGGTTCTCATTTTGGTTCGCTTGGGGCGCCTGATTGGCAACGACATTAATCATAAGCGCCTAAAGGGCCTCTAGAGTCCGAGTGACAGTCTACGCCTGCTCTGGAGGTGCAGGCGGCGTAGGAACTTGCTCATCAAGGAGATCTTCATCATGTTGATCCATAGGAGGATCTACTTGCTCCAGGAGTGTCAGGCCTCTGCCACCCCTACCACGACCATGTCCTCGACCTTGTCCACGTGGAGGCATACTTCAAGTTTCTACACCCATACTAAGCCTATTTAATTACCTAACTGAAAACTGAATGACAAGCTAGGGAAATAATGCATCTCAAGGAAAAATAATTACATACACATATAATTATTTAAGACATAGCTTATTACAAGGGCATACGTGGCGATGATGAGAACCTCGTTATTCAGCCATGGGAACACATAAGCTTACGATGTAAGTAGTCTACAAAACCCTTAACTGGGCTCTGATACCAACTATAACGACCCGATTTCTTAAATAATCTTTTCGGGTCCGTTACGAAATTGCATGCTTTGGAGGCCTTTTTAAATAAAAAAAAAATTTAAAACATAAACACTAATTTAAGTAAAAACCTCAAAACAAAACTTTTATTCTGGATCCCTAATTTTAAAGGTTTTAAATATTCTTAAATAATCCTAAAATATAAATGTACATGGCCTCTAGAAAATTTCTTCAACAAATTTACAATTCAAATAAGGTAAAACAGAATTCTTAAAGCGGAAGAAAAATAAAATATGAAATTCAGGTCCTCTCACGGCTGTCTAATGGATTCTCATCAATCGCATTTCACCTTCCCTTGCCTTTTCCTGAAAAAAAAAACTTTTGAAAAGAATGAGTATTTAAAATACTCAATAAGTGACCCTACTATTGAGGTTGGGTTACGCTTTAAACACGTTTTACAAAAATCAACAACAAATATCTTTTGGTGGCCCTAACTTTATTTTAACTTATTAATGAGAGGATATACATCAATTTCATGCATATCCTAGACACATCAATTTCACATGTCTCCTACGGAGGTCGTCAATTTCACGAACCTCGACTTAGGTACATCAATTTCATGTCTCTAAGTCATGTGTAGGCATCTCTTTATGTACATCAATTTCATGTACACTTTCGAATATTTAAGAAAGCTCATATATAATTTAAACTCATACATATAAAAAAAATTTGAGAGACCACCAACTCAAATATTTCCAACATCAAGAAATGCAAGAAATAGTAATTAATTTCATGTTTTCAACAAATTTTTCATAAACGCATACATATTCAAACAACACATAAAACACATGAATTTTGGGAAAAATCAAACACACGCACCCAATTAAAAATAAATTTCACGTTATTCAGCCATGGGAACACATAAGCTTACGATGTAAGTAGTCTACAAAACCCTTAACTGGGCTCTGATACTAACTATAACAACCCGATTTCTTAAATAATCTTTTCGGGTCCGTTACGAAATTGCATGCTTTGGAGGCCTTTTTAAATAAAAAAATTTTAAAACATAAACACTAATTTAAGTAAAAACCTCGAAACAAAACTTTTATTCTGGATCCCTAATTTTAAAGGTTTTAAATATTCTTAAATAATCCTAAAATATAAATGTACATGGCCTCTAGAAAATTTCATCAACAAATTTACAATTCAAATAAGGTAAAACAGAGTTCTTAAAACGGAAGAAAAATAAAATATGAAATTCAGGTCCTCTCACGGCTGTCTAATGGATTCTCATCAATCGCATTTCACCTGCCCTTGCCTTTTCCTGAAAAAAAAATACTTTTGAAAAGAATGAGTATTTAAAATACTCAATAAGTGACCCTACTATTGAGGTTGGGTTACGCTTTAAACACGTTTTACAAAAATCAACAACAAATATCTTTTGGTGGCCCTAACTTTATTTTAACTTATTAATGAGAGGATATACATCAATTTCATGCATATCCTAGACACATCAATTTCACATGTCTCCTACGGAGGTCGTCAATTTCACGAACCTCGACTTAGGTACATCAATTTCATGTCTCTAAGTCATGTGTAGGCATCTCTTTATGTACATCAATTTCATGTACACTTTCGAATATTTAAGAAAGCTCATATATAATTTAAACTCATACATATAAAAAAAATTTGAGAGACCACCAACTCAAATCTTTCCAACATCAAGAAATGCAAGAAATAGTAATTAATTTTATGTTTTCAACAATTTTTTCATAAACGCATACATATTCAAACAACACATAAAACACATGAATTTTGGGAAAAATCAAACACACGCACCCAATTAAAAATAAATTTCAACAATAAAGCCACTTACTTGACTTAGCAACACAAGTAACCATATAGCCGACCTCTCCAAATAAGATCCTTTTCCAAACCTTCAAAATTTCCCTTTGGCCTTAGCTAAATTCAATGACAACTTCACCAACCAAGACCCCACTCGAAACATCTCAAAGCTTCCTAGATGGTACTGCGAATTAGCGAAATTTTACAATTATAAATTCAGAATTGTATGGGTAAGGTTGAAAAAGAGTTCAATAAGGAATGGATCAAATCTATTTAAAAAAAAAAACTCAATTGGAACTCAAGCGAATAAGAAAACAAACCAAATCGAGCACTTCCTTCACTAGACAGCAACTTAGATAAATAATCAAGGACAAATCTATGACCACGAACTGCTACCCTTCATAACTAGCGGTGAGGAACAAATCACGACTCCACAGCTTACCAAACAAGTTGGATTTGAGGCTACGGTGGCTACTGAGGTACTGGGCTTCGCGTGGGTGTGCAGTAGCAGTGCGAGGATACCGACGACTTGCAAACTGCTCCTGCTGGAGGAGAAGACCTGCCGACGTCGACCGGCGAACGCCCCTGAAGACGTGAAGAAGACTGCTCGAAACTGCCCGCACCGCCACGCACCGTAACTGGGTCTGCTCGCCGGTGACGCCTCAAGTATTGGTTGGAAGAGACGCGCGAAGAACACCGGCCTGAATCTGCTACTGCCGTCGGGTGTGAGGAAGGAAGAAGAAAACTGTCGTGGGTTTCAAAGGAGTGAAGGAAAAGATGGGAAAAATGGCTTGGCTGGTGGCTTAGATGGCTCGTCTTGGACTGCGTGTGGCTTAAATAGAAAATATGGCTTAGAGTTTGCTTGGCTTCAAAGATCAATTATTTACAAAATTGCCATTCCAACTCTAATTTTAAATTTTCACCAATTTTCAAATCTTTTAATTTCTCTCCAACTCCAAATTAACTCCCAAACTAAGTGAATTTTAATTTTACCTTAAATTACGGATGTGTAGCAAATGGCTGAAGAACTCTATCTATGTTGCCCACATACACATGGTGCAGATAGGATCCTCCAGTTGCGCCCGCAATTGCCTTGATATATAGATTGTTAGTTAAGTTCTATTTCTATTCAACTCCGTTGTAGGTGCCTTTAGAAGACTAAGCCAACTAGACATCTATTTCTAGGGTTAGCTGAAACTTAGATGAATAATGCTCACGAATCTTAAAACTCTAGTGGTTCCAGTCCTATTTCTATGATGAAAGAATACCAAGTCCTATTGCTAAGATTTTTTCTACTATTGTCTTTAAAACCCGCGCATTTAACTCCAACCTTTAAGCCATCAGCTAAACAAAAACTATGCTAACTTAAGTGAATAGTTTAAACTAACAATGAAACTTAAACATCAACAAAAACAAACAATGCTAAGAGGAAGCAAGGTTGCTTTTGCATAGGTGGGGCTTTCAAACTCATACTATCCACATATTTGAATCCTCGAGAAGAAGCTTAGTTCATTAACGAAAGAAAAAAGCAAAACAAAAAGAAAGAAAGAAAACTAGAGAAAAACAATTTGAATTCATATTAATTAAAAGAATTCAGTACAAAGTTGATAAACTTACAACTAAAATTAAAAAATGGAATACGACAGATGAAAGTAAAGACTTAAACATAAAGTAAAGACTCGACTCAATTAAGGATCTTCCCCTCTTTATATAACTTGCTCTTATCCTCTTTCAAGTAAAGACAAACCTTTCTCTTCTTCTTATTTTGAATGGAAGAGCCAACAGAGGCTGAAAGACCCAGAACTTGGAGTGGTTACAAGATGAGAAGAGAGAAAAACTTAAGAATCTATCCTAAGGACGAAATTCCGACCTCCCTGTGTTCCTTGCATCTTTGTCGCCTTTTATAGACCTTGGAAGGAAAGGTTGGTTGCTGAGATCAGTGTGACAGAGGCTTAGAAGGTGAAAATCTCCGATCCTTGGAGATTTGATACGAGATTTGAGATTTTTGGATAATTCTTTGAAGATCCCGCGAATCTCGAAATTCTGTCGGAAAGCCCATTTGCGGCTGCAAAGTCGGGCGCAGAGCTTCAATGCACTACCTTGACAATTATGTCTTCAGCTGGGGCTACTTTTCTTATAAGTTTGCGGGTGCATATCGAACGCATATTCCACATCTTCAAGACCAGATATAGAAGCAAATCTTAAACTTCGATTCTTTTGCTCCACTAACTCTTTCTCTCCAATTGCAGGCGCATTTCCCTTGCAAAGTCCCCTGCTCAAAAACATTAACTTGGATAAATTCTTAAAAAAGTAATCTCTTTTTGGGCATTTTAAGCATAAATTCTATACTTCTAAGATTTTCAACATGATTTTAAGACTTTTTCTATTTTGACTCTAAAAGATAAGATTTTAAGCATAAAGTCCTTGCTTCCTTAGCAATAGCCTAAGTTTTTAAGGCTAAATAACAAACATAAACGAGCATTATCAGTCTCCACATACCGTTCCAAACTCATACAACAGCCTAGGACATTAGTTTATTGTATTTGGGTTTTTGTAAGACAAAACAACTATCAATTCCATAACTCTTTATAAAATAACAATCAATGATGTTTTGTTGAGAACAATCAATAGTTTACATTTACTATCTACGAGTTTTAGGGCATAAAACCCAACAATGGGGACATTCTCGTGGAAGATCTTTAGCTTCTGCTCATTAACTTTAAGCACCTTGTCTAAATCAAGGACTTTGATCTCAACTGCAACATGCGGGAAACATGAGAAATAATAAAGGGACCGAGCGATTTGGAGCGAAACTTACCTTCACCGAGCTTTAAATGAGAGTTGTAAGGAGAACTTTTTGTCTGACTGTAAACGACTTCCTGACAACCATGTTGTTGTGAAACACTTTGGTCTTCTCTTTGTAGATCCGTGAGTTCTTATAAGCTTATAGTCTCATTTCTTCAAACTCTTGCAATGCTAGAAGTCTTTACTTTTCTACCTTTTCCATATCATAATTGCACTACTTAATGGTCCAAAATGCTTTATGCTTGATCTCTACGGGTAAATGACACGTCTAGGGAGACATCCCTATTGGAGTATTATTAGTTGTGTGGTATGCTCATAGAGCATCATTTAACTTTAAGCTACAGTCCTTTCGCCTTGGATTAAAGGATGGATTTTACTTCTCAGTTGGAAATCTCTCCTTGCCAATAATATTAGATTTTTTCTAAAATATAAAATTGATTAATGGGCAATTGAATTCAATAACTTTTCCAAAACTCAATATTTTCAACAAAAATGTTGCTCTAGTGTCATTTTTTCTTTAAAATCTTATTAACTTTGTAAAATATGTTTGCCTTGTTCTTTAACAGATTACTTTTGGTTTTTTTTTTTTTTTGTTAAAAAATTTTTTTTGGTATGTGGGATTAGTTCCTAGATTTTAGGAACAAACACTTTGATCCTTTATATTTGAATTTGGTTTATATTCGGTTTGTGAGCTTTCACAAGTGACATTGTTTAGTCCCCGAAGTTTGAATTTTATTTTGGGGGCTTTGTACAAATAGCAAAAACCGGCAAAAGAATTGCAAAAATAGCAAAAAAATAAAATTATTTGCGGAAATAGCAAAAAATACGTTAAATTACGAAAATATCCTTAGTATCTCCAATAGTCTATCAGTCCCTATTATTGATAGTCACTGATAGACTTCGATTAATCGAAGTCTATCAATGATAAATACTGATAGACTTTGATGATTAGTTCAGTTTAATTCAAGGCTATCAGTTTCTATCCATCAGTTTAATTTAAGTCTATCAGTGATAATCACTAATAGAAAACCGTTTAATTCAAGGTTATCAATTTCTGTCACTGATAGAAATCAATTTAATTCAAGACTATTAGTTTCTATCACTGATAAAAACCAATTTAATTGAAGTTTATCAGTTTCTATCAGAAATCAATTTAATTAAAGTCTATTGACTTGTATCACGGATGAAAATTAGTTTAATTCAAATCTATCATTTTCTATCGAGGATAGAAATCAGTTAATTGAAGATTATCAGTTTCTATCTCGGATAGAAATCAGTTAATTATCAATTAATTGAAGTCTACCAATGATTGTTATTGATAGAAATCAATTTAATTGAAATCTATCAGTAAAGTACTTTGCATTGCAATCATCTCGGTAATTAGAAACTCATCCAAAATTATTATACTACAGTCATAAATTGAACAAAAAATTTAAGTCTCTTGTGGTAATTAGAATATAAAATCCAAAAATAACCATTACGAACAAGCGACTCTCAATCAACAATATAATTTAATTTTAAAGACTAGCACACAAGCTCCGTGACCACCACCATAAAATTGCTATTCTTGTATTCTTTGTATTTCATTATCTATCAATTATAGCATTGATAGACTTCGACCAGTGATAGTCAGTGATAGACTACGATTAACCAGAGTATATCAGTTATATACTTTGATATACCTATACAAACACTCACCAAACTTGCGATTTTTGTATTCTTGACATTCTTGAATTAAAAAGAATGCCAACAAGAGCTTAGCTCAATTGGCATAAGGTTGTACTGATAACCACAAGGTCCGTGGTTCGAAAAATAGAGGGAAAAAAAGAAATCGTAATAGCTCATTACAAAAAAAGAAAAAAAAAAAAAGAAATCATAACAGCTGATAAATGCACACAAAAAAAAAAAGAAAAAGAAAGCAAAAAAAAAAATAATAAGAAGAAGAAGAAATCGTATACATAAGAAATGAGGAAAGAAAGGCTCATAAATGCAAAAAAAAAAAAAAAAAAAAAAAAAAAAAAAAAAAAAAAGAAGAAGAAGAAATCGTATACACTAGAAATGAGGGAAGAAATCGTATTCAAGTCATATGTTGATGAAAATTAAATACTAGACAACTCTATTTGGTAAACAAATAATTTCCTTGCCTAAAATCATTGAGCCTCAAAATGAATAACACTCATACAGTAACTATTCTGTTACTCAATTCAAAATATCATTTAATTTTTAATATATGGCAAATAAATAAATTTCTAACTAAAATCATTAAATCATATCAAGAAAATGATCCACGTACAAATGACATTTAGATCATTTTACTTGGAATATGTGCTTCATTCAACTATAATATATATATATATATATATGCTAAATAAAAAATTATGTGAATCTTAAACGAAAAAATATCCATACACATGGAAATCTTATAATCATGAAAAATATTCATACACATGGAAATTACTCAAAAAAGAAATATAATAATCACCAATGGGATTGAATATTTTAACATGAAAGATTTTCCATAAACTATGTTTTACATATTAATGAGAAAAAGTAATTGTCTTGCTCTCTCCATTATATATACCTTAGATCAAAAGATGAGCAACAAACTTCATTTCATTTCTTTGTGATTCTTAGTCTTCTAAATATTCGTCAAAAGAAAAAAAAATGAAGTCGAACTTCGTTTTAGCCATTGTTCTTGTTTTCCTCATTTTCACCGGTATCTATCTTTCTTATTACAATTCTTTTAAGATTTTTTGTTTGGTAATCATTTAATTTCTTTGCAATTCTTAGTCTCCTAACTATTTAATTTTCTTAAATGCTTGGTTCATCTTATAACTTTTCTAATGTTTTAAAATTTCATTCTTTTTGTATTCTTTTTATGGGACAGTTGCATAGATGGCAAATTGGACCAAATTAATAGCAAATATAGCACAGTTTCAAACTAATTGCAAATATAGCAAAATTAATTGTACAAGACCAAAAAGCTGTTGTCAGATTCTATCTGTGTCTATCACTGATATACTCTGATTATTCAAAGTATATCAGTGTCTATCGCTGATAGACTTCGATTGATCAAAGTCCATCAGTGATAGTCACTGATAGACACTGATACACACTAATAGATTTTGATTAACCAGTGTTTATCAGCGATAGACACTGATAGACTCTGAATAATCGGAGTCTATCAGTAGACTGATAGATTCTGATTAATCAGAGTCTATCGCTGATAAACTCTGATAATCGAAGTCTATCAGATAAACTCCGATAGATTTTGCTATATTTTCATTTTTTTTACATGGTGCTATATTTGCTATTAATTTGGTCCAATTTGCCACCCACTGCAATTTTCCTTTTTTTATTGGACAATATAACACACCACGTGTATAAAGATAGGGGTTACAACTAATAGTGGACCCTATGGAGGTAAAGATGTCTTGAGTATTGCATTCCCTCATTTTTTTCTTTTCTTCGTACATTAAAATTCATAAACGAAACTATAATGTGATATAAAAGTTTTTTTTTTTTTTTTTTAGTTAGAAATATTTTACATTTAAATTTTATGAAATAGCCCTGTCCGATCATAAAATTGAAAATATACTCACTTACTTGACCTAAGTTTGGTATATTTTTTTTACACCAAAATTGCTTGTTCTCTATGGACAAAACACTCATTAAAATATATTATATTAAAAATCCATTAACAAAACTCAAATGTGATAATCCATGTTTATAGGCAAGTTTATTAGTAACAATATGCATGTGGGTTATTCATAACAAAAATGTCATATTTTGTAGTGGATTCCGTAAGAGATAAAATGATCATGAGAAGCGTGGAAGAGCAACGACCCAGATGCATTAGGTCTTTACCAGTATCCCAAGCAGGCCCTTGCTTTAATGCAGAATGCGCTGCATTATGTGCAAGTCAACTTCAATCTGTAATATCTGGAACTTGTGCAAGTCAACATACTTGTCTTTGTATCTTCTTTTGCTGATATTCACCTTCTTAAATTTCCGGTTCAATAATTTGATGCTTATACCACATTATAATAATTGCATACAAAAGTTCTTTATGGAGAATTCTTTGTGAAGTGTTTCAATATCTTTATGTTCTCTCTCAATTGCTTCTCACACAAGTTGTTTGAACGCTCCCTCTCTACCTTTTTTTATGATTCCAATAAAAAATTTCTCTTTCGCACACTAAACGTTTTATGATTCTATGGGATTTGCCAACTATGGTGTGGTGAAGTAACGATTGAGAAACATTGATGTATCATATATAACACCTCAAAATCTCTAACTAAGGGAAACATTGCTAAAACCTCCCACTATTATAAAATAGAAAATAATAATAAAACAAATATACAGTATATATAGAAAGTACAAGTACAATATAGAGAAATTTTCTCTGCCAAATTTGCCCTCTTTTATTAATTATTAACAAATTTTATCATTTTTTAATTTCCTTTTCCTTTTTTGAGTTCACCTTCCCTCATTTTGAAATTAAATCATAATAAAAAAAAAAAAAAAAACCACATTCATAGAATAAAGTAATTGGTATTAACAATCAATTTAATGCTTTAATAAAAGGTGCGGTGGGTAGAAAGTTTGTGTGCCAAATTTTTCCAATTTTATCCATTTCGAACTTCTTTTTCCTTTTCTGAGTTTACCTTCACTCATTTTTAAATAGTCATCATAAAAAAACAATCCACATTCATAGAATAAAATGATTCATATTCCAATCAATTAAATGCCATAGAATAAAAAATGTTTCATAATAATAAAAATAATCCACATTAAAAAATAAGTGATTGATATTCCAATCAATTTAATGATTAAGGACGGTGAAATGTTTCCAAATTCAAAACTTTAGTGAATTGATATTAACAAGAAATTTTAACTTATACGAAAAACGTACAATTTAAATTGTCTAAAGAAGTATATATATATATAGGAGGAATGCTTTTTCCAAATCTCAAAAGAGGGAAGCTATTGTAATCTACGGGAACAAATGGTGCGACTTATGAGTGTGAATGTATGTCCTCACAATGTGTAATATTTGTTTATGGTTAAAACGGAGAGGGTGGGACTTGTGAGAAATGTTTCTTAGGTCTCCAAAATTAGTGATGATTGGATTTGAACTTTGTTTCAAACATTTCTACTTTCTCTTTCAACGTGTTGTTTGATTGCCGTAGAAAAACGTTTGGACGACCAAACATGTGATAGTAGCTAAGTTCCCAATTCCATTTTTTTGTTTCTTTTCTTTTTTGTTTTCATAATTTTATTTTTTTAATTAAGTAGACTATGTCGTTGTATGATTGGTACGATAGGACTAGAATTGTAACGACCCTACTTCTCATGACTAATCCTAGGGTCATTAATCGATGCATGTCCATTTGCTTTTAGCAAAAAGTATCTTTGGAAATATATACTAAATGACATAAGGGTATAAACCACAACCAAAACCTTTCGACCTGACATCCCATTTAAAACAAGACACCGAACAAAACTTTATTTAAGGAAAACAAAGTTCTAAAAATGGGACAAAGGCAAAAACCACAATCTTCCGAATGACTATTTACAAAAAAAAAAAAAAAATGCAATAAAAGAGTGAAAAGAACTAAATTTCTTGGAAGACTTAATCCAACATTTTTCAAAGCTCATCAAGCAGCATTTCGTCACCCGTTGCTATACACGTTTGTCCTTACTTGAAAATAAATATATTGTTCATTAGAGGATCAGTGGTACTTAAGGTATAAAATGTAATCACATGGGTAAAATGAACTCTTTGACCAAACTGTAATTATGAACAACTCGTGAAGAATCAACTCGCCTGTAATGGCCCACTACAACAAATTTGGCTTTTAATGTCAGCCGCTTTTAATGTCCGACGATGCCCGACTTTTAATGTTGGTCAATGTCCGACATTAAAAGTATCCTTTTAATGTCGGTAAATGTCCGATATTGAAAGTGGGTTTTAATGTCGGTCAACCACTCATTGTCTGACATTAAAAGTAACTTTGAATGTCGGTCAGATTTTTATGTCGATCATTGTCTGACATTAAAAACTGTGACATCAAAAGTGTCCGACATTAAATGTGCAATATTATATGTCCAACAACGAAATTCCATTTTGTATTTTTCAATGAAAGACAATGCCCATCATCATTTTTATTCAGTATTAAATAAAAAAAAATGTTGGTTGCACACGTAGCTAACCAACTATTTCTTCCTTTTGTAAAAACTTGTAAACAAAATAGAATTTCAACTTTATAATTTACAACAAATAGCCTAATGGTAACTAAATCCAAACACAATTTTTTTATATCATAAAACCAACTTGAAGTACAAACATTAAAACACTTCTATATCATTTACAATATAATACTTGGACCACTCGTCCCTCCACAAAATAGATCCAACCAAATATTGTAGAAGCATTTTCATGAAAGAACACATATGAACATACACTGTTCGAAAGTATGTACGCCTAAATAAATCCTAAACAAATCAACCACTATATATACACATTTAGAGTTAATTAATGTATGCAAGTATGCCTAAACAAATCCTCCAACAAAATTTACCCATTCTGTAAACCCGAGGCTTCGCTTGGATTATTTTCTCTTGTCATCTATTGTGGAAGTTGAATTTAAGGTGTTGGAATTTACTAATTTAAAAGAAAAAATGGATTAAAGGAAATGAAATAAAGAAAAAGAAAAGAAAAGAAAAGGAAGAGGAAAAGGAACAAAAAAAAAAAAAAAAAAAAAGAGAAAGGAAGAAAGAAAATGGAAAAAAAAAAGAAAGAAAAGAAAAGCACTTTCAGTGCTTAAAAACCCACCACCGCTTAAGGTCTTCTCAACCCATTATCTCCATCATTCTCCATCCAATTTACAGAGCATTTCGAGGGAGAGAGTGAAGGTAGAAGAAGAAGATTTCTAGGGTTTTGAGGTTGAAGAAGAGAGAAAATAGCTCAAGCAAAGGCAACCATGGCAGAATATGGGTTCAACCTGCCTATCTCTGGTATTTTATTCGGTTTGAGCTACACAGATAGAATTAAGAGGTGAGGTCTTGTTTTCTTGAAATTTAATCCATTTTCTAACAAATTTCTTGAAGGAAGCTTGAGCTAAATCGGATGATAAGTTAATGGTTTTATGAATGGAAAACAGAGCACATAATTTTCGTGCAACCAGGAGGATCTCTGGTTTTCTCTGGTTTTTCGAGCATTCTATGGTGTACAAGTTGAATCAGAAGCTCCATTTGGTATGGTTGGAACGCTTATTCCATTTCCTATAACTTGCATGAAGAATCCTTGAGCCAAAAATGACTTGAAGTACGTTTAATTTCAGGAGAAAGATAGAGGGTAGCAGAGAAGCTCGAATCTGTACTTGTTGTGTTCGGGGAATTTCTGGACAAATCGGTTGTGAATCTCGTTTTCATTTCTTTAGGTAAGTTGTAGGGTATTTGAAAATGAAGAGTTTGATATATAGTACATTAAGTTTTGTCAAGTGTTGAGGAAGTTATGAGTGTTGGAAGTTAGGGTATAGAATCAGGAAAATCTGGAAAAAGAATGTGAAGTGTGATTTTAATTCAAGTGTTTAAAGTTCATGAGCATGGAAAGACAAGACTACTTATGGTTCTAATGTTCGGTTTTGGTTGTTTGACAGGCCGAGAGGAAATAGGTCGAGTCTACAGACCAGGAAACTAGCTAAGACAGTGAGTGACAAAACAAATTTCGAAAATTGTTTCTGAACGATTGTTCATAATTAGATGTTTTATATGTTTTTCTATGAATGATACATGATTTCTATGAATGGTTTCAAGCCTAAGTTTTGAGCTTAGATTTTCTAATGAGGTTTATATACGAGCACGTGGTTAATGACTTTATGAAAAGTAGTTGAAACGAGTAAAGTATGTATTAGCAAGTACTGTTTAAAGATTTTCAGTTTTTCATGAGCAAACTGAGTAAGCTTAAGTTTTACGAAAGATAACGAGAAACAA